>JAWPNB010000003.1:15000-634375 GCA_033996785.1 Trichosanthes truncata
GTGTGGAGGAGACCAAAAATTCATAGTTTGAAATTATTAGGAAAAGGAAAATGTTAAGGGGAGGTTGGCTTGGTAGTATTTTGGGAAGGAGATGAAAACCATTGTAGAGAAATTGAGAGAAAACAAGCTTAATTTTCAAAAACCAAAAACTAAAAACCAAATGGTTATCAAACGGGGCCTTAGTTTTTCCTCTTAAGTTTCTTTTGCGCAAATTGTGTATATTAAGCCAAATTTTAATATACTGTTTACAAAATACAAAATGTTTTCCCAAAAAAAATGACTGAAGAACTAAAAGTACATTTTTAGTCCTACATTCTTGATCTATTCTTGTGCATTACTCAACAAATCATTATATTGGATTTTTTGTTTACCAATGATACAATGGCGGACAATATTTTTTTCCAGCAAACCACCATCTAAATCTGAAAATGAAGGTAAAATATATATGGGGTTCATTTCTATTTTCAAATTTCAAGTATATATGGGTTTATTTCATATAATCTGAGAACACCAACTATATTTTATTGCTTATTTTTCACAATTATTTCCTAATTCTTCATTGTGTTAACATTGTTAGAATTAAACACATTAACATTATAGGAATGATTATAGTACCTTCTAATAATAGTTTTTATATATACTAGCTAGGTATGTTTGATTGAATAACACATAAGATCATCATATACGAATATTGCATCGCCGGAGAAGCTTGTGTCGTCGGAGAAGAGGGTTTTTTAAAAAAAAATAGTAGGTTTTTTATGGTTGTATAGTTGTTTCACACCATGCATATATTTTCTAAATATATGAGTATATTTAATAATATGAGGTATATATTTAAAATATATACATACATATTCCGAATATATTTTGCAAAGGACACAATGGTGGTGACAAACAAATATACCAAGTATCTATTTGCAAATAAGTAAATATGTCGAGTGTATGTGATGAAATCTATAATAGGTGAAATACATATCTCAATATATATAAATGTAGTATATATGTTAGATTATATTCATTTAATATTATCACCTATATTGTCGTGTTTGCAACTATAGGTATGACAAAAAAAAAACTTGGTACATGTGGATACAATAAGCAAAACAAAAAACTATGTACATGATATATATGAGCTAGGTATATATGGAGTTATTTATAAATAATGACGTTTATATGAGTATATATTTATGTGTAATACACAATATAATATATAATTAACATTATGTTGTTTAACGCATGTACAATAGAAATATTACATAGTTTATTATATATATCTGTATATGATTATATATAATACAACTTATCATGAAGAACAAAAAATGACAAAATATAATAATGAACAGAATAATGGACGAGCAAAACAAAAAAAAATGTGAAAAGTATGACAAACAATGCATATTAAAATCTTTATTCTAAGTAAATTGGTCATTTGAAACAAAAAAAAAAAAAAAAGATAACAAATAAAATTATTTTAAAAAACTACATAACACTTCTATTTGAAGATAAAACAAAAGGCAAACAAAACTTTTAACAACATATGACATTAAGAATAAACAAATGAGTGCAATTGAGCTTTGAGAAGAACGGAAAATTTGGAAACAAAAAGTGGATGAATAGTTTGCTCATTTTAGGGTTTGAACAAAAAAATCATATTGACAGAAAAGTGGCGTCCATTGGAAGAATTTTTTTTTTTTTACACTCGATTGGAAGATTTAGTTTTGAAAAGAAAATAAATTCTGCTGAAGATTTGCATAAAGTTTGTAGATTACAAAGGGATGAAATTATGGAATTTTTTAAGGGTACAATTGGAATAAAAATGTTGCAGACTATTGAGCCAAGCTAAAGCTAAAATTTTATTCAAAATTGACTTTTGTGAAATATAGATTCCAAAATAGACTATTTGGCATAATTTCTGTATAATATATGGATGGTTTATGCATATTTTGTAACATATTATTAAGGAGTTACAATGGTGGCAAGGTTTAATTTTTTTAAAAAAAAATAAAACATAAGGTATCATGTAACTTCTAATGTTCATAATTTTTGTAACTTCTAATGTTCTAAGGTATCATGTAACTTTTAATGTTCATTGTTGCTGCCAAATTTTGGACAGGAGAGACCTCACCTAACCTCCATGTGACAATGACGATGAATTTGTATTCTTGGGGGAAGAACACAGTCTGCAAGACAAGAAAAACCTGGACACCGGTGTGGTGTAGGCCACACAAGCTCCGATGCTTAAGTCATAGAGAGTTATTTTGAGAGAATTTAGGAGTTCTAGGAGAGTGTTGTAAGCTGGAATGAACTTACATTGCTCTCCCCCTGAGGGAGAGCTTAAATAACTTCCTTTCTAGGGTTTTTCGTGGGTTTCCTTCTTCGAATGGGGAAAGAAAATGTTGAATTGGGCTGAACCGAGGGCACACGGGCCATGAGGGACCGAGGCAAAGCCCAAAATTGGGCCTTGCCAAACTGGTCGGCCTCGACAGAGGCCGAGGCCGACCACGGGCTTGGGCCGAGCCCAAGCCCCGGTCTTCATCCCTGCAATGCAAGACCATGGCAAGGCCCAAAATGGGGCCTTGCCATGTGGTCAGCCTCAGCCGAGGCCGAGGCCGACCACGGGCTTGGGCTTGGGCTTCGGCCCAAGCCCGTTTCTTCATCTCTTCTCGTCCTGGGTCAGTCTCCTGTCGGTTTCGGTCCGTTTGGACTTCGTATTGGGCTTTTTTCCTTATTTAACCATTTATTGCAGCACTTTAGCCAGCCCATTCTTGTTGGTCCAATTTCACCCATAACATTAGCCCCCACTCCCTAGTTAGGATTAGAGATTAGGAGCGTGTGAAGTAATTGCATGGAGCCTGACTTAGGAGTAGCTTATTAAGTTTTGGAGTCATTGTTGACATTTCGAGGTCTGCCTCAAATTATCTCTAGTTATTTTTGTCCATCATTGTGAGGATTTTCAGTCTCCTAAAGTGTCGGTTTCTCTATTTTCCAATAGGAATTTTATAGTTCCATGATGTTTATCTTGCGTCTTGGTTTCTCTGTTTCCTATAGGAATTTTAGGGTTCCATGACGCTTATTTTGCGTCCCATGACACACCCTCTTCCGAACCACCTGCTAACTTAGCCCGGAAGACGGAGTGAAGCCAACAGACACCGCTATTCTTGTTAGCAATACCTGTGACTCTGTTATACCTGATAAGTATACTATGCTTGAATATAAGTTACTCAAACACAACACAACGGAAACTTGGTAAACGTTACCAAGTATACATATAGGGCGGTTCTGGTAAAGACCCCTGTGGAACAACCAAAACGGGTAGGGGTACTACAACTCAATATATCACGAACCAAGATTTACATAACCAAGACCCCTAGCTTCGTACACGCACATAACTACATATCCCTATTAAGTTATGTACATTACGAGCAGACTTGCTATACTACACCATCCACATACAAAAATATCAGACTCGTAGAGCTTCCAACAGGCTGTGGCATGATCTCAGGCACCGAGAGCTCGATCTCTACCTAAAAAGTTGGAAAACATTGAAAGAATGAGCTGGGAAGCTCAGTGAGTGACTGGGTTTAAAGCAATTATCTCATAAATCATAACATTTGGCAAACTACAAGCATATGTGTCGGCAGACAAGCGTTAAATATAAACTTATAAGGACAATAGCTTCTTCCAGAAATCCAGCAAGTATGTCATTTAAATCTCGCTAGCATATCCAGAGCATTCATCATCTAAAACATATAATAAACTAGGTTGTGTAAGACACGCTCAGTACAATCCAACAATCACTCTACGATGTAGTGGGGCCCGCCCAGCACTCTCATCGTCTTTGTCGTAGTGGGGCCCGCCCAGCACTCACGACAGCATTGTTGTCACGGAGTACACTCAATGTCGACAACAGGAAATGACCTGTGTGCACACGGTACTATACAGCCTCGGGCTCAGAATCGCAAACATTTACTCATTCGGGTCTCATAGAAACACATGAAAACCTTTGACACTACTTGCTAACACATGTTGGCCCAAAATTATGGTATTTTCACTAGTTCAGGTAAAATAGTAAACATATGCTCACAACGAACAATTAAATCATTTCTAGTAAACCATATATGCTCATAAATACGTGTTCAAGAGACATAAAGTCTTTAAGTAAAATTACTCTTAGAAAGTCTTTTATTTTCGTAAGCATAAGTTCAAGCATAGAATACACTTTCGAAATTCGTTTTGTCACTCACAACGTTAAAAGTGAGAACCTCGGTTCGTACACTTGACCTATTTCCTCTTGGCCTGCCAAATAACCAGAAACCAGGCATTAGAACACAATTCCTTGCACTTCAAACTTAAGATTATACATATCCCCTAACTAATTCCAGCATATCACAGATTTTATACCCTAAGCTCCCTTACTCATAACTTTTTCATTACTTGGCCAAAGATGATGTACTTTATACCAAACTCTTCCTTTTTGAACCCTCTAAAACTTATCTGAATGAATGAAATTAAATTCCTAAAGGATATGTCCATAAATACCTCGAAAGCTACTTCCTACAAAATAGGTTTCTACACTTTCCAGACTCGTTTCCCTGCTGCACCCTGAACTTAACATGAATTTTAAAGCAACTTCTAGTCAATTTCTAACCACGACTTATTCATAAAAGTTATAGGAAATTAAATCATCTTTCCAACCATACCTAATACAGCTTCTAATTCGAAGTCCACAGATCAGCACATCTCAAAAACCAGAGGTTCCCCGGATTTGACAGCAAAAACATTCCTTCAAATCCCTCTTCACAAATCATTAACATAACATCAGATTTTGCTCGAGCTTCCTTCACGAAAATTGTTCTAAAATGTGTTAACTTTCAAGGAAATCAAACCTCACCTCTTAATACTTCTTATGGAGCTCAGAATGATCCAAACATCAGATGTAGTCAGGATTGATCACAAACTTTGTCATGCAACTTAAATTGGACTTTTCCCTTTCTTCTTCAACTTCAACTTCAGCAAAACACTTTTCTTCTTCCTCTCACGAATAACTCTGCTGCTTTTGATAAATGATGACCGAATGGATAAGAATTTTAGATTGGGTTTAAAAGGAAAATGAAGTTGGCGGTGGTGGAGTCTTTTCTTTCTCTTTTTTTTAAAAAAACTCAAAACTTCTCCACTCTTCTTTTCTTTTATTTAATTCTCCTTTCATTTTCCTTTTATTTTATGTTTTCTTTTGTTTTAAACATTTTTTTTTATTTACCTATTACCTTTTTTTTAAAAGAAATTACTATGAGAGATCTCAGGTTTACATCCCAGATCATCCCCAGGATTGTCATCTAACCCCGTAGGTCGGTCTCTTCCTGGTGGGTAAGATTCTCCTCTGGATGTGTGTTCGTCCACATCCTGGAGAAAATTTAGGGCTCCAAGGTTCTCCTTGGATCTCCCCAAGATTGTCGTCTAACCCCGTAGGGAATATTTCGATCTTTCTTGGGGGCTGAGACTCTCCTCTGGATTCACGATCTGTGCCGTTTTCCTGGAGAGAATATATATATTCGAGGGCATCCTCAAATTTAAGTGGGATTGCCATCAAACCCCATAGGGGCCCCGTAGGGACTATTATGGACTTCCCGACCTCCTGTAGGAGGGAATTTTGGCTATCTTGTAGCCGTGTAGCTTCATGACCTCCTGCCGGAGGGAATTCTTGGCTATTCTGTAGCCTCGTAGCTTCTCGCTTTTCATAAGCGTTTTCAGAACAACTGTAGCTTCATTTCAAGCTGATACCGTGAGAGGAGAAGAGGAAATAAGCAATGGAGTAAGCATCGGAGGCAGGAGGTCTGGTTAGCCTCGGCCGAGGCCTCCTTCGTGCTTTTACTAGGCGCGTGCTTGCAGCTCCTTACGCGCCAGTACGTTCTGCCATGTATAAGTTCTCCTCGGCCTTACCATCCTCTTCTTCATTTTTTCTAGGAGTCAGCTTGTCTTGGTCTTTCCCTCGTTAGTCAAGAGAATTTAATTAGAATCGGTTTTACTCCACCCCTTCTTCTAGAAGGTTGGATTTAACCCCAAATTCCTCTCATAATCATTGTGCTGGGAAGAGGTTGGTCTTGGCCAAGGTGGTCGGCCTTGGGCACCCTGGTCGCCCTCGGCCACCCTGCCTCAGCATCTGTGTCTATGCTTCTGCTTCGTGTGTTTTCTATAACTCATGATCTTGTTGCTTCTGCTTTTCAAATATGCCTCCACGGTCAGCTTGTCCCTTTTATCTTTTCAATCTTAATGTAAGACTTTTTCCTTTGTTGTTCAATGGAAGTTTAATTTCTATTTATCATCATTGTCTCTCTTTAATGAATTCTATTTCAAAAAGATGAACTCTGACAAATAGGATTACTTAAGTCTTATTAATCAAGATGAATTGATAAAAAGGGAGTCCCTCACTCATGAACTCAAGTCACCAAACCCCAAGAAATGACTTACTTACCACTGGAGTGATTTTGGCATCGTGCTCGGCCTCGTCTTATGAGGTCGGCCTCAACCTATGAGCTCGGCCTCGGCCTATGAGCTCGGCCTCCACTTCGATTTCTCTGAGGTTGTTGACTTTTCTGGCTCGTTTGGGGTAGCTTCTCCCTTTTGTTTAATAGAGAGACATATCTCCTATGTAGCTTCTCATTTGATGAGGAATAATAAAATAATATTTTATTCATGTTAATCAGTCTTTGAGAAACACAACAGTAGTAACCATAGAAGAGTAATCTATTGATAATAGATCTTCAGGTGTTCTGCGTTCCAAGGATGGGAAAGAGTCTTTCCTTTATAATCAATTAGAGTGTATGTGCTAGGTCTGACAATTCTTGCAATTTGATATGGTCCTTCCCATGTTGGACCAGTGCACCTGTTGATGGATCTTTGGTGTTTTGCATGACTCTTCTTAGTACAAGATCTCCTTCTTTGAAGCTTTGTCTTCTGACTGTTGCATTGTAATATCTTGCAATTCTGTTCTTGTATTCTGCAGTTTGAAGATGCGCTTTTTCCCTGTGCTCTTCTAATAGGTCTAAGCTTAGTTTCATTGACTCCTCATTCTGTTGAGGGTCAAATTCCTCTACTCTTGGTGAGGGTAAGCCAATCTCTACAGGAATGACTGCCTCTGCCCCATGAGTAAGTGAGAAATGAGTCTCACCTGTGGTAGATCTTGCATAGAGATGTCCACGGGGCGGGGCGGGGCCGAGGAATGGATTCCCCGTCCCCGTCCCCGCCCCCCATTTCATTCCCCGTCCCCGCGAAATTCCCCGTTTAATTTCGCGGGGATCGGGGCGGGGATTCCCCGCGGGGAATTCGCGGGGATCGGGTTCCCCGCGAGGAATTTTTCCCCGTTCTTTTTTTTTTTTATCTTTTTTATTTTTTTAAATTTATTCTCAACCATAATAAAAATTTATTTCTAAATGAATAATTTTCAATATAATTCTATTTAAAGTAAATGTTATAAAATTTCCTAATAAAAATAATAATAAAAACAATAATATACCATAAGTAAAAATACTATAATGTCGAAACAAATTAATTTCTAAAAATTCAAATTTCAATATTACAACATAGACTTTAATTTTTTTTTATAACGAAATATTCTTAAACTAATTCTTACTATAGTTTTTTTTTTTAAAAAAAAAATATATATTTATAGGTAATAATATATATATATATATATATATATATTATTAATCGGGGCCGGCGGGGCGGGGAATCGGGGCGGGGCGGGGCGGGGAATATATTCCCCGTCCCCGTCCCCGTTTAGCCAACGGGGAAAAATCCCTCCCCGCTCCCTCCCCCATTCCCCGTGTAAACGGGGATTCCCCGCCCCGTTCGGGGCGGGTCCCCACGGGGCCCCGGCCCCGCGGGTTAAATGGACATCCCTAATCTTGCAGTTGTTCATGATGGAGTGAATATTAAGAATGCGGAAGCAATTTTGGATCTTAAGCACTCTAATTTGATCAATTTTATCAAACAAAAAACATGCTCAAAACTGGAAAAACAGAGAATAAGAACACAAACCTTTGTAGCTCAATATTCTCTTAATCCGTGGGCTTTCTTTGAACACAAACGAGTTGTGGACCTCCTCTAGAGTATTCCCTACTATCCTCAGGCCTTGGAACAGATTGTGGGATCTTTGATTGAGAGAATTTGGGAGAAGAATGAGTAAAGGTCTTAAACAAATAGCTAGAGAATTTTCTTCAAAAATCTCCTTTTTACTAATACTCTTTTTCCCATTGTGTTTCTTCTCTATTTGTAGAAAACCACAAGCTTAGTGAAGAAGCCAATTGAAAGAAGATAAGCTTCAAACAAGAAGCTTAGTGAAGAAGTTATGAATTTGGTCCATATTTCATTTCCAAATGAATTTGAATTATTTTTTAATTTTAATTCAAAATTAATATAAAATTAATTTTAAATTAAAATCAATTTTTAATTAATTAAACAATTTAATTAATTTTAAATAAATATTTAATTTAATATCAAATATCAAATTAAATAATTGGACCAATCCCAATTTCTCAAAACGAACATTCGAACATGAATCCCTATTCATGTTTTAAACCGAACCAATATTTAAATCATATTTAAATATTTCCAATACTTCTTTATCATAGTTTAATTCATAATTAAGCTATGATACGTTAAGTATATCACATATAATTAACTTTTTCTCCCAAATTCGAATTTGAATAATTCAAATTCTTTTCTCTCAAATTGTTACAAGGCATAGTCCGAGCTAGTAAGGAGAACCTAATGGACCTACAGATCATGAGCTCCAACGATACGAGATTAACCGGCCAAACTCTTTAGCCTAGCTAATCAACATTCGTTAACCACCGGGACACTCCACTAAAGCCCAGTGGCTGCACTCTCCTCACTGTAGATATATTTCTGTCCACTCGATATAACCATGATTAGTAAGTCGATCCTTCACAGGTCGTTCGTAATTACAGCTGGGTCAAATAAACCGTTTTACCCCTGTAATTACTTCTTGTTCCTTAAGTCCCACTGATCCTCTAATGAACAATTTGGTTTGTGGTCCAACCAACAAACCGTATCCCTCTCGGCCCAACGAGAGGGTGGGCCCATTGTTCAAGACCTGGAGTCAGTACTTAAGGGAACAACCTTTCTACTAAACCCTAAAGCGGGTAGGAGTGAATTCCATCTCGCATGACTATGTTTCCAACTATCTACCCGGTCTTATCCCCAAAATGGGAGGCTTATTGAGTCGGCGATCTCGGGCCACTCTCACCCATGCAAATCTAAGGATAATCTCGAATAAACAGGAGTTCATAGCATGCTCAGGATTAAGATCGAGTTACCTAGGTCATTGTATGAATAAAGTCAGTTAAGACAGTAAACGGAGTTATAAAGTCTAAGTGATTATTTCGCGGTCCAGTCTTATGCAAACTCATTGCATAGGACGCCCCCACTTTCATGTCTCCACATGAACGATTCAGGATCACATCGTTAGTACTATACAAAGTGGGTCGCGTCCATAGTGTCTTCAGGATAAGGTACCCAGCCCTATCCCTATACTATAGACCGTTCTGGCTATAACTCGAACTTGATCCACTTTTATGTCATACATAAAGTTCAAGTATACATACTATAGCCAAGGGTACTTAGTTCATTGGATTTGGGTTATAGAATACACAATTCACTTTATTCAATAGCACATTTACTGAATAAACCTCAATAACATCTTTATAGTAAAATAGAATATACATTCAGTTTACAAAACCACGAGTTTTAGGACATAAAACCCAACAGTTCAGTATGCCCATAGCACGTTAGGCAACTTCTCTGCCCATGCTCCTTTCAGATTTTCTAACTTTGTCTTGAGGTTTAACTTGATAATTTTGTTCACTGCTTCCGCTTGCCCATTGGCTTGTGGATGTGCTGGAGATGAACATCGATGATTGATGTTAAGATCTGAACAAAATTTTCTGAAGGCTGCGTTATCGAATTGTTTTCCATTGTCTGAAATAATGACATTAGGAATTCCAAAACGACATACTATGTTTCTCCATACAAAGTTAGTTATTTTCTTTTCTGTAATTGTTGCCAATGCTTCTGCTTTAGCCCATTTTGTGAAGTAATCAACTGCCACCACTGCAAACTTAGTTTGTCCTTTGCCTTGGGGAAGAGGTCCAATAAGGTCTATTCCCCATTGTGCAAAAGGCTAAGGACTTACTATGTTTGTTAGTGGTTCAGGTGGTTGTCTTGGTACTGGAGCAAATAGTTGACACTGGTCACATGATCTGGTGAAGCTTCGAGCATCTTGGAGCATCGTTGGCCAATAATATCCTTGTCTTACAATCTTATGACATAAGGATCTTCCTCATGAATGGTTGCCACATATTCCTTCATGGATTTCTTTCATCACATATTCCGTCTCAGTAGGTGTGAGGCACTTTAGTAGTGGCATTGAATAACCTCTCTTATAGAGTTTACTTTCTCTGAGTAGGTAATGAGCTGATCGCCTCTGTATCCGTTTGGCTTCTACTCTTTTTTAGGGCAATTTTCCCCTTTTCAAGTATTCTAATATGGGATCTATCCAGGAAAGGTCTTTCTCGGCCTCGGCCATCTCGTCCTCGGCCTCGGCCAAATTGTCTACGGCCTGAGTTGGCTCGTCCCTAGTTTTGGCTTCTTCGTCTCTGGAAACCGTTACATCAGTTTCCAGTACCTCTTCTCTGCTTATGGTTGGATCGAATAGGATTTCGACGGGAACTGTTCTACTCAGTTCAGTTTCTTAGGCAGCTGCTAATCGAGCTAAAGAATCAATATTGGCGTTTTGTGATCTTGGAATTTGCCTAAACTCATGTTTGGGGAATGAGGTAAGCAATTCCTTGACCTTTGACAAATACTTTGCCATCCTCTGCTCTTTAGCTTGATATTCTTCAGTTACTTGCTTCACTATCAATTAAGAATCACTCAAGACTAAGAGATTGGAGATCCCTATTCCCCTGGGGACTTTTAATCCTGCTACGAGTGCTTCGTATTTTACCTCATTATTTGAGGTTCTAAAGTTGAATCTAAGAGCATATTCATATCTTTCTCCTTCGGGAGATTCAAGTAGAAGTCCTGCTCCGCATCCTTTGACGTTGGACGATCCATCAACAAAGAGTTTTCAGGGAAGATTAGGATCTTCTGGATGAGATGCCTCCACCTCCATTATGCATTGAAGGTGGTCGGCCTCGGCCCGTAGTGGAGTGAGCTCAGCAATGAAATCCGTCACTGCTTGTCCTTTGATTGATGTCCTCGGTTTGTAGTGAATATCATATTCACTAAGCTCTACTGCCACTTCATGAGATGTCCTGAAGCTTCTGACTTTTGCAGGACTTGCTTGAGAGGGAAGTTTGTGAGGACAGTGACCTTGTCTGCTTGGAAGTAAGGGCGTAATCTTCTAGCTGAGGTAACTAAAGTAAGTGCAAGCTTTTCTACTTGAGGGTATCTAGTTTCAGCCCCCACCATTGCTCTGCTTATGTAGTAGACTGGTCTTTGGTGACCATTCTCTTCTTTGATTAGTGCAGAACTTACAGCGGTGTTAGAAGTTGCTACATAAAATAATAACTCATCTCCCTTAATTAGTTTGGCTAGAAGGGGAGCTGAACTTAGATAAACCTTCAATTCTTGAAAAGCTTGTTCACATTCTTTAGACCATTCAAATTGAAGACCTTTCTTCAAAATTTTAAAGAAAGGTTGGCATCTGTCAATAGCTCTACTAACGAACCTATTCAGTGCTGCAATTCTCCCATTGAGACTCTGAAGTTGCTTGAGATTGGTTGGAGAGGACATCTCTAAGATGGCCTTTATCTTCAGGATTTGCCTCAATTCCTCTTTGGTGTACCATGAACCCGAAGAATTTTCCTGATGTTACTCCAAAGGCACATTTGCTTGGATTCCGTTTCATCTTGTACTTCAAAGTATTTGGAATGCTTCATGGAGGTCAGTTTCATGTTGTTGTGCTTTAATGCTTTTTACTAGCATATCATCCACGTACACCTCCATATTCTTCCCCAGCAATGGGGCAAACATTCGATTTACCATTCTTTGGTAGGTTGCTCCTGCATTCTTGAGACCAAATGGCATGACTTTATAACAGTAAAGCCCCCTATCAGTAATGAAAGAGGTCTTTTCTTGATCAGGTCCATACATCTTGATTTGATTGTATCCAGAGTAGGCATCCATGAAGCTTAATAACTCGTGGCCCGTTGTTGCATCTACTAACTGATCTATCATAGGCAAAGGGTAACTGTCCTTAGGACATGCCTTATTTAGATCAGTGAAGTCGATACACATGCTCCATTTGCCTATAGACTTTTTTACTAAAACCACATTGGATAGCCATTGAGGATAATGGACTTCCCTAATGAAATTGGCTTTTAGTAAATCATCTACCTGGCTGGCTATGATCTCATTCTGCTCCTGATTGAATGCACATCGCTTCTGTTTTACAGGCTTGAAATCTCTATCCACGTTCAATCGATGTACCATAACGTCGGGATCTGTTCCTGGCATATCTTCATGAGACCAAGGGAATAAATCTGCGTTGTTCCTAAGGAAACTGATCAGTTTTTCTTTCTGTTCAGCCCCTAGGTTTGTTCCAATGTTTATTTGCATGTCCTCTGATGTGAGAGGGACAAATTCTAGTTCTTCGGCTGGTTGCCCTCTTTGGTCGGCCTCATTCTCCTCGAGGGCAAGGAGCTGGTCAGCTGCCTTCTTTGTCGCTTCTCCTTGTAATCCTTCAGGCCTGCGCTACCATGTAGCTTGAACGATCTGGTCAGCCTCTGATAAGCCTTAGAATTAAGGCTTATTTAACTCTCAATTGCTTAAAATATTCTTGTTTTGACTTAAGATCATGTGAAAATAGTGGAAGATTGATTGAATTTAAGGAAGAAATGAATGTGATGGCATTTGAAATAGAATTCTAAATAAATTGATCTGGTTTGCAGAAATTGTGAAAATTGCAAAATCAAATTGCAAATTCGTGATTCTACAATTGTTTCTGGAGCAGGGAATGTAAAAATTGCAAAATCAAATTGCAAAATCGGATTCTGCAATCTGGAGCAGTAGAAAAGTTCAAAAAAAGAAAAAAAATCTGCATTAAACCCATTCCGAAAATCTTCAATTACAGCCTGATTTGGAGGAATTTAAGCACGAAATTTGGGGATTCTTCAACCCTAATGAATGCCTATAAAAGGGGAAGAAGAGGAGGAGCAACACAATTCGATTGGGAGGCGTTTTGGGAGCTTATTTCGTGGGTTTTTCCTCTGTTTTTCTGCAACTTTTTTTCTCTGTTTTCTTTTAGTTTTTGCTCTCTGTTTTGCACGAATTTCAGCTTCTGTCTTTATTTTTTTTTTTGAACTTTCTTCTTGTATTACCAAGAGTGTTAGTAGTATCATTTTGTTCATCATTCGAATTCGATTGGGAGACGTTTTGTTTGTTTTTCATCATGGGTTTCTGTCACGTTTTTCTTCCTCTGTTTTTTTATTTTCTTTTTCTGTTTTACACAGTAAGTTGCTGTCTTTAGATTGATTTTGTTGTTCTGTCATTTGGGTATTGTCATTTACAAGTTGTTTTCCTCATAAAATTAATGTCTTGCGTGGAAATTGATATCCAATTGCCTTTAATTTCCTATTCACGGTAAGAAGTTTGGAGGTAGAATTGTGTTGAGTGTTTTTGCCAAGTTTTCTTTCAACTCAATTAATTTTAGCTATCAGTAATAATTCACTCAATTTTCTTTAATATGATGTTTCCTTCAAAAATTAATTGTGACATTTTTCTTTTTAATTTGAGCTAAAACTTCTTAGGGGGTTCGAGAATGTGAATTCCCTAAGAAGTAATTGTAGCCTAAATTTCAATGAAAACCAAGCCTACATCTCAATTGTTTGCTTGTGTTGAATAAATTTCCGTTGAGATCCTAGATTGATCAACTAGGGTAGCAACTTAAGCTTAGATCTAATACCGACGGGGTTAGTGATAAGCGGATTTCACACAAGTGATGGAGAAAAATAGCTTAGACATAAGTCATTCCTTACCCTAGACATAGGGATTAAGGACTCCAAGACCCATAAAATTGTTGAGTCAATTGATCTAAGATAAAGGGACTATAGACATATAAGTCTCTCACTTAGCCTCCTAAACCCTAAATTCAAGGTGAATATGAGATGCAATTTTGGTTTACAATTGAGTGTGGAGTAGGTTGGAATTGCAATTTTGGCTTGCAATTACAACTTTGGGCAATGACATTCTTGAGCCCCATATTATTCTAAAATTTCCTTTGCAATTTCATTTACTAAGCTTATCTAATTTTCTATCCAATATTGCCAATTCTAAATTCTACAATTCAATTCTACAATTTTTCTTTATTTCCATTATTGTCATTTCTCAATTCTGCAATTCGATTATGCAATTCAATTCTGCAATTTTTTCCTTTATTCAAATATTGTCATTTCTTGATTCTGCAATTAGATTCTGCAATTTTTCTTAACACACCAACCCAACCTTATTTTTGCATTTTTAGTTTTCTAGTTGCAATTTTCCTTACATTTTGCTTTACAATAATTTTTGTTACACCGTTCCCTGTGGGATTCAATACTTGATACTCAGATACCAATTTATATTACTTCGATCGCGTGCGCTTGCGTGTATTAGCCGATCAGCCTCGACCTTTTTATGGTCAACCTTGGCCAACAAACACAGGCCAGCTTCTTCATGCGATCCTTTTGGTCTGTGCTGCCATGTAGCTTGAACAATCTGGTCGGCCTCAGCCTCCTTCTGGTCGGCTTCGACCTCGGTGTGAGGTCGAGGAGGCCTGTTAGTTTGCATTTGTTGCAAGCGACGGTCCTGATCAGAATCATCTTCTTTCTCGTTCCAGCACTTTCTTTCCTGCAATCTGCTCATCTTCTCGTAGGATTGACTTAGGCACAAGGTTTTCCGAGCAAGCGTTGTCGATCCTCACAGACGGCGCCAACTGTTGTTGCCAAATTTTGGACAGAAGAGATCTCACCTGACCTCCACGTGACAACGATGGTGAATTTGTATTTTTGGGGGAATAATGTGGCCTGCAAGACAAGAAAAACTTGGACACCGGTGTGGTGTAGGGCACACAGGCTCCAATGCTTAAGTCAGAGAGAGTTTTGAGAGAATTTAGGAGTTCTAGGAGAGTGTTGTAAGCTGGAATGAACTTACATTGCTCTCCCCCTGAGGGAGAGCTTAAATAACTTCCTTCCTAGAGCTTTTCGTGGGTTTTCGTCTTCGAATGGGAAAAGGAAAGGTCGAATTGGGCTGAACCGAAGGCACACGGGCCATGAGGGACCAAGGCAAGGCCCAAAATTGGGCCTTGCCAAACTAGCCGGCCTAGGCCGAGGCCGACCATGGGCTTGGGCTGAGCCCAAGCCCCGATCTTCATCTCTGCAATGCAAGACCATGGCAAGGCTCACACATGGGGCCTTGCCATGTGGTCTGCCTCGGCCGAGGCCGACCACAGACTTGGGCTTCAGCCCAAGCCCGTTTCTTCATCCCTTCTCTTCTTGGGTCGGTCTCCTGTCAGTTTCGGTCCGTTTGGACTTCGTATTGGACTTTTTTCCTTATTTGGCCCTTCATTGCAGCCCTTTAGCCAGCCCATTCTTGTTGGTCCAATTTCACCCGTAACATTCATAATTTTTGTAATATTTTTTAAAAATGAAAAACAATATAAAATATTGGTTTATTGTTGACTAAAGAGGAGAAAATACAACATAAGAAGGCCTACCAAGCGGAGCTATATGTCACCTCATATTTTCCGTCTCTTTATTTTGTGTTTTTTTGTTCTTGCAACTCATGCACCGAAAGGAAACTTAATTGCCTAGTCCATAGGAGTGAACATCGGTTAGTCTCTATTGATTTTGGGTGCAAACTACCATTGAATATTGATAAAGCCTGCTATTAATCATGCTAGTAGTAGGTACTTAAACTTTCTAACATTCAAAGCGCATTATTTACCTTGCTTTTTTGTAGCTAATTTTGATTCTTGAGAATGTAGAGTTCAATGTTAATGTCTTCTTCCAACTCAAAGCACGGAACATGAAATTAAGCGGTGCATAAGCAATTATGGGTAAGTTTACCTATGGATGTTATTAGCTTGGCAACTCAGCGTAGGAACAAGTTAGGCACTTTTAGTACTATATTATTTAAAACAATCACGCAATCAATTAATTAAAATTGTTCCCTTTTAAATCAAGTAGAAGAGGACCTATATATGTGTTAGAAAAGCAATTGGTTTAAGAGTCCAAAACACCTTTTCGTTATTCCTTGGAGGAAAAAAAAGTCTTTTGTTATTACGTTTTCCATAGTTGCAACATACTTCCTATTCTTCATTTATTTAAGGGATCTTTTGAGGATTTTCCAAGCAGGAGTTTTCATGAATTTTCAAATTGTAGCAACTTGTTAGGAGATTCATGATCGCCCCTATAAATATCACACTCTCTCAATTGAAATGGGGGGAGGGTGGATGAATCATTATCTCAAATGGTATATGGCTTGGACAATGACATGTCTTTGACCAAACCGCAGAGCAAAGCGTTGTCTGGGATGTTGTATTCATCTCTAAGGGAGCGAGCAGGTGAAAGAATACTGATGTAGAGTTGTTGTCCCAAGTAACGATTTTCTGTCAACTCAGACCTCAAGTTCCACATTCCAGCATTGTCTAATGTAAGAAGAATGGCTGCCCACGATTTAGGGAAGACTTGGATTGTATGCCTGCTCACAGCGTCCAGAAGATTGTAGTTCTTTCGTTTTTCTGGAGTCCATCTCCCAGGCTCAATGCTGTAAAATATCGATAAAGAATTCATTAGCCATGTGTAGATTAGGTGTAGAAATATATATATATATATATATATATATATATATATATATATATATGGTCAGGTCATTGATACTTACGCAACAGCGAAGAAGGAGTAGCCATCCAAATGCCACGACTGAACGCTCTTCTCGTGGTTCTCAAATATAATCTCTACGAAGTTGCGGAAGGTTGCGTTAACAACATTAGGAGCAATAGTCACAGTGTTTGCACTTTCTACTAATCCTTCATCAGAAATTGTATCATACTTGAAGACCTTGTCAGTGACTTCGAAATACTCTGCAAGCTTCAATGGAGTTTCAGGGTCAATATGAGAGACACCATTGATGGCATATCGCAGCTTGCCATCAACCTTAGTGGCTGAATTGACTAGCTTGATGGTGCGAGTAATGTTGATGGAACCATAATGATACGAGCCTTGAGGGTTAGGCCTAGCAGCACTGGCTGTAAGGTTCCAACGAAATGTACGAAATTGATTGAGGGACCAAGCCCAACCTATCGGTGCCTCAGGAATTTCAGGAGAGGCAGGACCCTTTCCATTAGTGTATCGAACAATACCTTTACCGACAAGAACGTTCTTTATGAATCGAGTAGATGCAACAATGTAATAGTCTTTAGGTTCTTGATTGGCTATGACTAGCACTGAAAAGCATTGTCCCACATGGACATCAAGTGATTGGTAATCATTTTGAACAGTATGAGAGCCCTCCATCTCTACCAACTTCATGGTGTGTCCTTGGAACCTGAAGTTAAGAGATGTCTTTAGTCCAACGTTGCAAATTCGATATTTGTAAGTCTTCCCGGGCTTCATGGTGAAGAATGGCTCATCGGTTCCATCACCCTTTGCAGTCTTCCCATTAATGAGGACACCATCGGGTCTAGCAATGGAACGACCACTGTCCAAGAACTTTTTAAGAGTGGAGTGGCTCTTGGTGTACCAGTCACCAATAAGGACAGTGTAATCATCTTCAGGATCGGCATAAGGGACAGGGATGAGTAAACGACTATTCACACGAAGGCCGCCAAAGGCTCCCCCAGCTCTATGCATGGCTGTTGATGGGTAGTAGAAGAAGCTTCCAATTTGGTCCTTAACTTGGAAATGGTAGGTGAAGTTTGTCCCAGGTGGGATTGGGCAATTTGTTCCAAGTAGTCCATCTTGCCACGAGTTCTTTCTATGTTGAACACCGCTCCTGTAATTCCAATTTCAATTTTTTTTGTATTGAGCCATTAATTGAAGAAGAAATATGTATGTATGTATATACAAATATAATTACTGTACCAATGTAGAAGGAAGGATTCATCAAGATTATTGAAGACATTGATGACTATGTTATTGTTGGATGTAGAGTTGATATTAGGTCCAGGGAATTGACCATTGATGAGAATGCCTTGTTGGGGAACACCCAAAGGAGAAATGGTGCCATAGGTGATGTTCCACGTGAAGAAGAAATAAGGGTCCTCACCCCAAACAGTTGACATTGCTGCAGCCGAGAGGCAAAGCAGCATGGTAAACGTCAACCTAGCCATCTGTATCTCCCCCTTCCTTCTCTCTTTTGATATTTTTTGTCAAATCACTGCTCTTTTTTCTCGAGCAGACTATGTACCCCCAAAATCTCCCCCAAATTGTCAGAAGATGGGTTGTTGTCCCGTTCCCCAATGGCTAACCCTTCCATTCCTTCATTTATATACATGTTGAGGTCAACTTCTCAACCATCCAAACTGCAAGTTTTTCTCTAACTTATTTTTAATTTCTAGCCTTACATATTTCCCTAAAAATAATGCCCACATCCCTCTCCAACTCCAACTAAATATTTACTTAAATTAGAGGTTGGTTCTCCATAAAAAGTGGAGTAGAAAACACGTGCAAAATATATTTTACCATACTGGTTCTTGACTCAAGTTGCAAATTATTTTATTTAAGGATGTAAATTCTCTAGATGATTAATGTGGACAGGAGAATAATTCAAGTGTCGAAATTTCAAAAGTTTTGTACCCAATTTCATCCCTGATCATTTATCATGGACAGTTTATTGTTTGTTTTCTACTCAATATATCTACCTTGGACCTAAAAAGCAGTCAGCAAACATGCCGTCTAGTATAAAGTTTAAAAATCGGTGGAGATGCTTCACAATCCTAACGGAAAACTTTTGTGTCGATTAATTTTCCCACGAGTTCATACAATAAATAAACATATTAAAGTAGCGTTGGATTACTTTTGTTCACAAACACAATATATCTAAAGATCAAAAGATAATATATAGAAAATAGAACATATAAATACTTTTTGGGATTCCAATATTTTGAGAATTTTGATAACTTCAACTAATAGTAAAAATTTGTTGATATATTATAGCAACTTCATAAGCTAAAAATGTATGTCAATCTAAGCATAATTTAACTTATTAATATATATACTATTGACTAAGAAATCAGAAATTTAAATTCTCCAACCCAATAACCAAATAGATACCACATCAAATTTTTCAAGGACTAAACTTGTATTTGTCTTCTTTAAATTTATTTTCTATTTGGTTATTGGGTTGGAGAATTTAAATTTCTGATTTCTTAGTCAATAGTATATGTATTAATCAGTTAAATTATGCTTAGATTGACATACATTTTTAGCTTATGAAGTTGCTATAATATATCAACAGATTTTTACTATTAGTTGAAGTTATCAAAATTCTCAAAATGTTGGAATCCCAAAAAGTATTTATATATTATATTTTCTATATATTCTCTTTTGATCTTTAGATATATTGTGTTTGTGAACAAAAGTAATCCAACGCTACTACTCATCAAATCAATAAAGATTATTCCATTCTCTACTTTTAATTTAGTTAAAAGGACTTAAAAAAGTAACATACTAAGGTTGAGTTGTGATGAAGTGATGAAAGGAAAATAGAAAGAGGGATGGAAGAATATTTTTCAAAAGAAAAACAAGAACTTGAGGGTTATGATGATAATGGAGATATCAGAGATTGTAAGTTGTCTTGGTGGAGAACGAGACTAACACTATTGAGGCCGGACTCATCAAGCATGAATGTCAAGAGACTGAGAGATGTTGGGAAGAACAATGGGGCAAACTTCGATTCTTTAAATCAGTTTGTCATTCATCCTCACGACTGGTACTACTTTATTTATTTATTATTTTTTGTTATTCATACTCAGATTAACTAAACGTAAACAATTCATTTTATATCATATTTGATTTTTTTTCTTGAGAGTATGACATATTTTATTAAATAATAAACATAAGTAGTTAAATACTCAAATATATTACATAATAAGATAAATTATCAAGTAATAAAAAAATTCAAATATTCCAATCAAACAATCTTAAATTTATTCTTCTCTTTATAAAATTTTCATCTTTATAACTTTGATTAAATTACAAGTTTAGTCCCTAAACTTTCAGATTCTTGTCAAATAGGTCATTGAACTTTAAAAAGTGTCTAACTAAGTCTCTAAATTTTCAATTTTGTTTAATAAGTTATTGTATTTTAAAAAGTCTCTAATAAAGCTCTAAACTTTCGATTATGTTTCTAATAAGTCTTGAGTTTTCAATTTTGTATCTAGTAGGTTCTTAACCTATCCAACAATTTTTAAAATTCACTAATCTATTGTACACAATGCTGAAAGTTTAATGTCTTATTAATATGAAATTTAATTTTATGTCTAATAGATTTGTTAATTTTAAAAAAATATCGAAGGTTAAATTATAAGTTTAGTCCATAAACTTTGCAATTTGTTTCTATTTGGTCCCTGAACTTTCAATTTTGTATCTGATAAGTTCCTGACAAATTCAAGATTTTAAAAATTATTTGACCTATTATATATAAATTTGAGTTTTATTTATTTTTTTAGAATATATAAATTTGAATTTTATGTATAATAGAACCCTAAACTTTTAATTTTGTGTAAAGTAGATTCGTGAATTTTAACAAATTTGAAACTTTAGGGACTAAATTTGTAATTTTGAAAGTTTAGAGACAAAATCTCAAAGTTCAGGGACTAAATTTGTAATTTAACCAATATCCAATATGTTCTCTGTATATATTTTTCTGTCATCTCTCTAAATTTACTCCAGTTAACTTTTCTCTATAGAACATTTATTCTTTAAAATTTTATTTCCATCTCTCCACATATTTTTCTCTCTCTCAAATATGGAAAATTATTGAAACTAACCCAAATTTAAAAACTTTATCAAAAATGACTTGACTTTTTGAAACATGTTTTATATGACTTTTTTACTGTCCAAAATTCCCTTTATATCCCTGTCTTAAAACTAACAAAAAGACAAGTTTTTTCATCTCTCCTCTCTCATATTCGTATTCCAATTAGTCTCTCATCCCTTTCTTCTTCTTCTCTCATCCGTGTTATTTTCCTTCTCCCTATTCTCTCTCATCCCACCATGGCTTGAGCACCGATTACCCATCATATGGACCAATTATTAAAATGATTGTGTCTTTTCTTGTATTAAAATGATTATTAGTATTTAACCAATTGTGATAAAAATTAACTTCAAACTTATCATATGGACCAATTTTAAGCTTTATTGAAAGTACGAGGACTACAATTGGACATTTGAAAGTATGACTAAATAAAACAAAACCCAAAGTATAAGGACCAAAATGATATTTTAACCAAACAAAAAAAAACCATCAAATTTAGTAAACTAAGCTCAAAGTTATGACACTTCAAAGTTTAAATTAGATTATTTCTATTTTTGAGGGCATTAAAAATCAAGATCCTTCCAAAATTTGCTTAGTTTATAAGCATAGTTGTAAAAAACATGAAAACAATGTATACAAACGAGCTGTCATTAGCTCAAACGAATTTGTATCAAGGAAGATAAGACCAAAAAACAAATAATTAGTACAAGATCACGTACTAGATGTTGTATAAGATCGTGTAGTACAATATTGCGTGCATAGTACAAGTACAATATTGTGTAGTACAAATACAATATTGCATAGTACAAGTACAAGATCACATAGTACAAGTACAAGATTATAGTACAATTTATTTTTTGGTCATATCCTCCTCGACACAACTTTGTTTGAGCTGAATGACCACTCAATTTTATGTATTTTTTCATGTTCTTTACACCTTATAAATTGAGCAAAATTTTGAAGGATCCTGACTTTTAATGCCTCCAAAAGTCAAAATAATCTAATTTATACTTTGAATGATCATAACTTTGAGCTCAGTTGACTAAATTTGATGATTTTTTTTTTCATTTCTCGAAACTTTTTGAGATCTACGTGTTGGAAGGTAGCTTGTCCAACCCTTCCAACCAAAAATTGTAGTAACTGGTTCTAGATGAATGACAAAGAGGGTGTTGAAGATGGATCATCGGTGCTCAAGCCATGGTGGGATGAGAGAGGAGAGAGGGAAGAAAAACAACATAGAGGAGAGAGAAGGAGAAGAAAGAGATGGGGGAGGAGATAAATTTTGGGTATTTGATATTTTTTTTTACTCAAGGGTAAATACAAATTTTCACATAGTAAAAATGTAAAAAAAAAGTAGGTTTCAAAAAGCGATGTCATTTATGATAAAGTTTTTTATTTCAGGTTAGTTTCAGCAATTTTCCCTAAAATATCTTTAATCTCTTCTAATTATGAAAAAAAATTAAAAATAAAAAAATATTCAGGTCCCGTTTGATAATTATTTAGTTTTTTGTTTCTAATTTTTGAAAATGAAGCCTATAATTAAATACTACTTCCACCTATGAGTTTTCTTGTTTTGTTATCTATTTTTTACATATATTTTGGAAAACAAAGTTGAGCTTTGAAAACTAAAAAAAGTAGTTTTTAAAAACTTCTTTTTATTTTTGAAATTTGGTTAGAAATTCAAATATTTTTTTAAGAAAATTGAAAACTTATAGGAAAATTGTAAGCCAGTACAATTTTAAAAAACAAAAAGTCATGGTCCTATTTCATAACTATTTAATTTTTGAAAATTAAGTCTATAAATAGTGTTTCCTTGCTTTGTGTTGTCTTTTTTATTTTTTATTATCAAACATAGCTGGTTTTTGTTTTTAAAAAACAGAAAATCGCACTAGTTAGTACTAGTAGTTACAAAAATTAACGATTGCCGGACTCCATGCACGATGCACTCGAGCAATCCGTCTCTGCGACGGGATTAAAAGCAGAAACGGAAACTCAAAGAAACTGAGAGGAAATGGGGTTTACTGCAGGCGATACGTGGTTTGGACGCATTTCATTTTGGTATGGGCTGTGTACTCTTCGTTCTTTACGCCACTGGAATTCGGATTCTTCAGGGGTCTACCCAAGAACCTCTTCCTCCTCGACATTGCCGGGCAGATCGCCTTTCTCATTGATATCGCTGTCCACTTTTTTGTTGCTTATCATGATACCCATTCTTACCGCTTTGTCTACGACCGTAGTCTCATCGCTATCAGGTCTGTCAATCTCTGTCCACCTCGATCTTACTCATTACAACACAATCTTTACTCTGTTTGTAATACAAATATAGTCGACGAACTGCCTTTCTTTTACTTATTATTATTATTTTTTAAAAATTATAACTGTGCCTACGCAGATATTTGAAGTCCCGGTTTGTGGTTGACTTAATGGGTTGTATGCCCTGGGACGCCATCTACAAGGTATGGCTTCAATTTTATTGCTCCAAGAGGGGTTATGTTGGTACATAGTTGATTCCTCATTTCCGTCAATATTTAGAAACAATGGAAACAAGAGCAACACAATAGGACTTGAGTTTTCCCTCTTAGTACTTTCATTAATTTTATGTATTAATCCAACTACCGTGTGTAGGCTTCTGGCAAAAAAGAGCTAGTGAGATACTTACTATGGATTCGGTTAAGTCGAGCCTTAAGAGTTACTGAGTTCTTTGAGAAACTGGAGAAGGATATACGATTAAATTACCTTGGTACAAGAATTACGAAGCTTTTTGTCGTGGAGCTTTATTGTACTCATACAGCTGCCTGTATTTTCTACTATCTTGCGACGACTCTACCTCCATCGAAAGAAGGGTACACCTGGATAGGAAGCCTAAAGATGGGGGACTATAGCTATTCCAACTTTAGAGAAATTGATCTTTGGAAGCGTTACATCACATCATTATATTTTGCTGTTGTAACCATGGCAACTGTTGGTAAGATTCTTCTTTTCCTCATTTTTCTTTATATTTTTCCAATTAACCCAGTACATGATATGCCTTGTTTGCTTGATGTATGTTAATTTCAATTTCTCCTGTTTGCATGACGTATGTTAATATGGCTTTAGTTGAACAGAGGTCGGATGGGGATAGGTTGGGTTAAGAGATGTTTTGGAATGGACAAACTCGTTTGCAAATTTATTCCACCCAAATGGGTGATGAACACAATCAAACTTTTAGGCCTCCAATTACAAAGATGTATGCCAAGAAGAGAGGAAGAGTTGCCTAGAGTGGTTTTAAGATGTGTGGGTATACCTATTGATTACAAAATACCTTGCTACTCGATGCAACCAACCATTTGGTTTTGTTCCTTAAAAGATCGGCACCTCCAACTTCTATAAATGCAAATCAAATACTGGAGCTAAAGTGTTGGTAAGTTGATTGGAACTATCACTTGAAATTCCATTACTCACCTTGGCAATTGCCCCCACCGGACTCTCGCCGATCTACGTCTCTCCCATGTCTTTTGTAGTCTTGTCCTATCCTTCAAACTTCTGTGTAATTGCAGTTAACAACAGCCTTATTTCTTCTTTAACCAAGGCCATCTCCTTCCTCGGAGCACTCCAACTTCCATGGTAGGTGCCAAGAGCAATAGCAGTATCGCTCTTGTGTTCTCAAATTCTCGAACTCTGCAAATGAGAGCACTACACTTAATTTATTTTTCACTTTCTGATGATGGTTTTTTGTTACTTGTACTAGATTATGAGCTCCTTTCCCCCCCTAATTCCTGCTTCATGTTGGCAGGTTATGGTGAGATACATGCAGTCAATGTCAGGGAAATGATTTTTATCATGATTTTTGTCTCCTTTGATATGATTCTTGGTTCTTATTTGCTTGGTAACATGGCAGCATTGATAGTAAAAGGATCAAAAACAGAAAAGTTTAGAGATAAAATGACGGACATCATTAAATATGTGAATAAAAATAAGCTCAGTAGGCAATTAAGTAAAGACATCAAAGATCATCTTCAATTACAGTACTGCCACACCTCTGAGTTTGGTGTTCTTCGAGATATTCCAGCTTCAATTCGCGCCAAGGTATTATAATCCTGTGTAACTGCAAGACGTAGCTGAAAGTCAATACTTGAAATTTGAATCATGCTCCATACTTATTGCATTACTTAATTAATTTATTTCCGCATTAATTTATTGAGGAATGAGGACAGTCTTTTATATATATATATTGTCAAATTATATTCTACAAGTATTTCTATGTATTTGTTATTTATTTCCTTATTTTTAATTAGCTCCTAATTGGTAAATGATTGATAGATCTAGGTATCTTTTTCCTGTATGTTATTTTTCTTTCCTATTTTGTTTCCCTGGTAATTGGTATTTAGACTAGCATTGTATTTAGAATATTTTTCTTATCATTGAGATGGTATCAGAGCCTTGATGCTCTTTTGATTGGCCTTCATTGCCAATCAAACTTTTTTGACTAGCTTTCATTGTCGATACGAAAGCTATTACTTGCTTGTCGCTCCAAGCAATTTTTGTTCGATCTATGGGTTTTATCCACAATGTCAACATGAGGCTTCATTAATTCTCTTTGTTCGGAATCTAAGGAATTCTCCGACACACAGCTAGATTTAGACCATGGCTCTGATACCAATTGATAATGACAACGACCCTCTACATATCTCCATAATAGTATGATTTTGTCCACTTTTGGCATAAGCCCGCATGACTTTGCTTTTGGTTCCCCTAAAAGGCCTCATACCAATGAAGATAATTGTCCTCACTTATATACCATGGATCTATCCCTTCCCTAATCAATGTAGGACTTTGTTTGCACCTAAAATTCCAAAGCTCATTTTATTTGGATAAACACTGTGAAGGCTTTTATTTCTGAGCTATGGATGGAAAGAAGTCAAAGAGTTTTCACAACAAGCAACTTCATTGGTCTGAAAGATTTGAAGCAGCCCGTCCTAAGGCCTCTTCTTGGAGTCTCTCTCAAAGTCTCTTGCTGGTTTCTCTATTCAAGATATTTATCTCAACTGGAGTGCATTTTTTATATCCTTCACAGTTCTGATTTTGATCTTTGATTTGTAGTTTGGCTTTCAACTTGTTTTGTTTTGTAGTTTGGTTTTCAAATTGGTTTGCTTATGTTTTGTTATTTCTTTTGTTCACTCCCTAGTTGGAGTTTGTATCTTTGAGCATTAGTCCCTTTTCATTATTTCAATGAAAAGTTTCGTCTCTTGTTAAAAAAAGAAAGAGGCAAAATTACATTAAAAAGGAAAAAAACTTTGATAAATATATTACTTCATGTTATAAATTCATTTAAGTTTTATTAAAATTAAAATATGTTTAACATAATATATTATAAATTATATAACATTATAAAATAATAATTATACAAAATTTATAACATAAAACATGTTCATAAATTAATTGATAATAGCTGAGATTCAACCCAATATGTAGTTGGTAACTACAATATTTTTATGATTTATAAATATATTATCAAACACATTTTAGACAACTTTTTAAATTGGGATCCAATTTCTAAATCTGCTACCAAACACATATTTGAAAATATTGAAACCATGAAATACAACTGTTTTTCATTGGAATTCCAATAATCTCCCCTCTTTTAAGGGGCTTTGTGAGTGGAAGAAAAATCGTGGACTAGGTTTTAATTGCAAGTGGGGCTTTAGAAGAACACCTGGTCAAAGAGAAAGAAGTCACCATTTTTTAAGATTGACTTCAAGCATGCTTACAATCATGTGAATTGAGAGTTTCTGGATAAGGTCTTGTGCATAAAAGGTTTTACCTTAAGTAGAGAATCTGTGCAGGGAGTTATCTGCTTTCATTTTTTTTCTCCCTATTTTAATCAGTGGTAGACCAAAAGAAAGTTGTTACGCCTCAAGAGAATAAAACATGGTGATCGACTTTCTCTTTTCCTTTTCATTTTTGTAGTTGATATTCTAAGCCGATTGGTGTTGAAAAAGACGGGGAATGGTATTATATGGATAATACTTTCTAATGAACTGATTACATTTGCTGACAGCTCTATATTCATGCAGTTTATGTATTTGACTTCCATCTCCATATTTCATTTACTCTTGATCACACAACATTCTTTCACTTATCCTTTCGGGCCAAGGGAAAAGAAGATCCTTTATCTCAATTTCTCTTGGGCGTTCTTTTGGTCTATATGGATCAAAAGGAATACGTGAATCTTCAAAGATAAGGAGTGAGATTTTGAACATTTTTTTTTTCTTGAATCTCTCTCTTTTGGCTCGCATATGGTGTAATCCATATTTTTGTAGCTATAGTCTATCATCTCTCATAGCCCATTAAAAAAGTTCTTTGTAACTTCCATGGTTTTACCAGCCCCCAATTTTTGTAATTTCATTGTGTTAAATCACCAATCAACCCAAAAGCTTAAGCTGATGGGTTATGGTAAATTTAATTATATCAACACTTTAACATATTGCATCAGAAAAAAATTTATTGATTACTCGTAACAGGCACAATTGAATGATTGTCCTTGTAGTATTTGATGCGTGTGTTTATTATTATTTATGTGCATTGGTTGCAGATATCACAAACTTTGTACGAGCCATACATTAAGGACGTCTCTCTTTTCAAAGGTTGCTCTCAGGGATTCATAAAGCAAATTGTAAGCTATTTCATAACCTTCTCATAAATGGACTGAAATTTTTTTCTTGAGCCTATTTTTTATGTTGTATGCATTGTCTCTCTTTTTCCCTCTTTAAATTATGTCTTGCTTCGAATATATGAGCTTCAGAATGGGAATGTATGTGATTTTCATGGTGTTCGGTGCACTATATTGATGGAAATATTAATTCATAGTGCATACAAACTTTCCAAAACTTTGATGACTTTTAGTCAACCTTTTGTAGATTTATTAACTAATATTCCCTTGTTAATCACAAGTGAAATCAAATGGTATAGTTCTTTTATACAAGATGCATCGAAAGCTATCATTTCTGAGTTGGCAATCAAAGAATTTTCAAAGAAACATCCTTAGTTACAAATTCTCAATAGAAGATCGAGGATGACTGAGGAAGAGTAGCCAACTGACTTAGAAGATCGAGGATGAACTTTTTCCATAGTGAAACTATAAAGTTGATCAAGAAGCTTGCCTTGGAGAAATATTTGGCCATTGAGATCCTTCACAAAACAAGCACAAGAATGGACCTCAAAGTAGACATAGTTATCTTTAGCAAATTGGCTAATACTAATAAGATTTTTGTTGATATGAGGCACATGGAGCAGATTTGTAAGGTGAAAAGCAGCATTAGTAGACAAAGGAGAAGAAGATTTAAGAAACACTAATAAGATTTTTCTTTCTTCGCTTTCCTTTTCTTCTTTTGTTTTTAGTCTTCAGACTCATGCACGCAGTCTGCATCCCTTCTCCACCATTCTTCTTTAGTTCTTAATTCTTGGTTCTTCTTCAATCATGTGAGTACTTTTCCATTTGGGCTCCAACAAGAGGTTAGTGAATTAGTCTAGAGGTTAGTGAATAAGTCTAGGCACGCCAAAAACGATTCTTATTTTCTTTGATTCGTTTTCCAGTTTTCATTTCTTTTTATGAAGTTAGTTTGAGTCGGACGGTTCTGATTCAATTTGATTCATATATAAAAACGTATGTTTCAGCTCATTTACGGTTCAAAGGCACGATTAGAATCGTTTGGCCTCCGATTCGAGCTAACTTGTATGGTACAACTCGTGTATCGTATGAGTTTAATAACACTGATTAGAGGGGAGTACTGACGGATGGCAATGCTTGGAAGAAGAATCAGAGCTTCATTAATGTCCGGACACTAACTGACATGTTGTTGTATGGAGGATACCAATGGACGTGAAGAAGACTCTTCAATAGTGTTTGGATTTAAATTCGAATTCTCTGGAATAACCCTTTTTTCTTTTGAGAACTTTTTTATTTTTATTTTTTTGAGAACCGCCCAATTAGTATTCTCTTTTCTTTTTACATATCCTTACAATTATTTCTCTCTCCTTTATCACTATTCTTTTATCCATCTTCTTCATGTTTCTCTTTATTTCAAGATTTCATTTTATTTATTAATATGTTTTAATTATATTATATAACAATATTATATTAATTTATAAACTTTTAAATTATTTCATAACATTATTTTTCCCTATCTCTTATACATATAATCACTCTCTATTTTTAATTTCTTATTTATTTTTCTCTTTCTATTAACTAATATCAATGTCTTTAGTATTCATTTATTTATTTTATTATCATTATACATGATTATGTATCTGGGTTGAATTTGTCAATGAATCAATCTAATTTTTGTTCATTTATCAACATTCATTATTGTTTATTCTTATATTAATACATATTTTTTTACTTTTAAGTGTTAGATATAAGGCTTTATAATAGTCTGGGACTTATGTAAGCTATGGTTAAAGTTTCATAAAAAGATTCACAAAATTTCAATAAATTTTTGTGATATCCATGTTTTTTTATATGGAATATTCGTTGATATATTCGTAAATTTGAGTCATTGATATTATCATCCTTGATTGTCTCTAAGATATTCAAAACCAAAGGACAAGCTTGCAAAATCATTCGTTATGTTGTTAGAAGCACCAGAATTTGGAAACCACTGATTCTCCTTACTAAGATCATGCTATAAAGTAAAAGCATTAAGAGATGGCTGTGAAGAACCTTGCCCAGGCATAGATGAAGGCTGTGGTGGAGCTTGACCATTTGGATTAGAATTCGGGCCTTGATACCAACGCTCAAATCGAAAATTGTGTCCAAAATACCCACATAATTGGCACTGAGGCTTCTTCTTGTTATTTCAGAAACGCCTACTAGACTTGTTACCTTGATTCTTCCCACACCAATTTGCATCATTGTTATTCGAGGAAGAAGAATTGGATGACTGTTTTGATGGATTTCTTTTTTTTTTTTTTAAACAAGAAACAAAACTTTCCATTTAATAAAATCCATAAGAGTATATTGATTCTCTTAGGACTTTTTGTCTTCCATAAAGCCCAAAATAAATCCTTATGCAAAGGATTAGATTCTGCCAGTTTTCTTGTTAAGGACTTCACTGTGAATGAGCCAGAAGGCTGCAAAAACCATCTTCTTGAGCCTTCAGAAAAACTAGCTTTGAAGGAAGAGAGACTCCCCAACAATGATTGAAAATCTAAAATTTTCTCATCCTCAAGAAGCCTGCTGAAAACAACAGTCCAAGAAAAGTGATGAGAATCCCAAAAATCAGCCACCGCACCATTAGGAGAAGTATAAATGGCAAATAGTTGAGGAAAACGTGTCTTCAAAGGAGAGTTGCATGCCCAAATATCTTTCCAAAAAGCAATCCTATTTCCCAATCCCAACTTGAAAGATGCATGAGAATCCACTTGGTTCCAAATCTTCGAAATGTTTACCCATGGAATCTAAGACTCGATCCATGTTTAATAGTTGTATGCCAATTGAAAGAAGAATACCCATGAATGCTAACTATCACCTTCCTCCAAAAAGAATGGTGTTTATTCCTGAATCTCCAACCCCACTTGGCAATAAGAGCACAATTTCTATGTTTTACTGCACCAATACTGAGCCCCCCATCACTTAGGTGCTTAGAGGATAAATACCAACGAACCAAATGATTAGATTTACCCCATTATTCCCTTCCCAAAAGAAGTTACGAATTAGCCTTTCCAAACTCAAACTCACATGTACGGGCATAAGGAAAAGCGACATGCTAAGAAGCACGGACACGAACACGCGACACGGATACGACACGACACCTACACGGCGACACGTCGATTTCCAAAAAAGTAGGACACGACACGTTGGGGACACGTTAATTTTTTTTTTTTTTTAAATATATGAGGTGTATATTTTGACATGTTATGAATATTTAATACTTTTAATGTAAATTTCTACTTGTAAACATCAAAAGAACATCCATAAAATTCATTAAAAAGATAACGATAAAATAATAATTAACAAACAACATCAACAATATCCAATAGCTAATATCCAACAAGTCTTACACAAAAAAATACAAGGTAGAATTAAACAAAGCAAGCCTTCTACAAACTACATATTTTCCCCATCTTTGTCCTCTTCACCAATCTGAGTTTGATTCCCATCAGCAGTAAAAACTACAGCTTCCAATTCCGGTTCATCCAAAGATAAGCTAGCTACTTCAAGCATTCCTACATCCTCAAACGAATCAAAAGAATCCCTAGCGATGTTCCACAATCTAGTCTCTCCTTTGGAATATTATGGAGTTCTTCTTGATAAAAGTCGAAGATTGCTATGGATGAACACCAAGTCTTCTGCACGTTGTGGTGTCATCTTGTTCCTCCTTATGGAGTTCACAAATGAATATGTACTCCAATTTCTCTCACAGCACGAGGAAGATGAAGGTTGCACAAGTAGTTTAAGAGCTAGAGCCTATAGAATTGGAGTAAAGGCACCATAAATGACCCACCAACTTTAAGGATCCATAGAATATCTTTCACGTATGGAGTCATGGCCAGCAAACTCTTCCGCCATTGTAGAGAAATTAGCAAATTCTATGTTCACTTTTGTGCGCTCCACATTTGAACTAAAATATCTTTTGATGCATTTCATTCTCTCTCGAGATACTTCTAAATCTTTATGTGGTGGGACTCGAGTCTTGTCTTCTTGAAGCCATGGTTCACTATAATACCTAAATAAAATTTTAAATATATCAACTTTAGAGTGTGATTGAAAAAAAATAAAAAACAAAGAAAGTAAACATCTAATAGTTGAAGACTAGTACTAGTAGAGTACCTTGGATTTAGAGAATGTGCCAAACAATGGAGTGGAGTGTTATTTTTGTTCCAACGATCAATTAGAATTTGATGCACCATGTCATGAAAGGATGAAAATTCGTCTACATGTATTCCTTCATGTCTATAGATTGCAACTTTCACCTTTTCAATCATGGTGTCCCACAGATCATATATCAAATGAAGACAAGGTTTGTCTGTATCACAAGCTATGATCATGTCATATATAGGTGATGTAAAAGAAAGAATATAATCAATCTTATCCCACCAAACATCATCAAGTACCAACTGCTTCACATGCCTTGCTTTTTCCATATCATCTTCCCTATAGCATGACCATTTATCACTGATAACCATAGCTTGCAAACCACTCTTAATGAGTTTAAATCTTTTAAGCATAATGATTGTAGATGCAAATCTTGTTTCTGCTATTGAAAGTAACTTCAAAGGCACAAACTCATTGAACATAGCAAGCCTCATAGAATGATTCATGATAAAATTCTTTACCACCATAGCATCACTACAAATATTAGAAATCCAACCACACTCCTCAAATACATGTTGATTACTGTCAATATTTTTGGCCAAACAAATATTCTTCAAAGCAAGGTTGAGAGTATGAACTACACATGGTGTCCATACTATGTTTGGAAATTGTGATTCAATAATTTGTCCCGCACCTTTACAATTAGGAGCATTGTCAGTGATTATTTGGACCACATTATGATGCCCCACCTCATTTACAACTTCTTTCATGAGATTTGCTATGAAATATTTATCTTTAACCTCACCCGAGCAATCTACTGCTTTAAGAAACATTGGTCCTCCTTCTGTAATTGCCATAAAATTAATTAAAGGCCTCCTCTGTGAATCACTCCATCCATCACTAACAATACTTACCCCCTTTTGACACCATGTGCTTTTAATAGGCTGCAACAATCTCTCAACATTTGCTTTTTTCCTTTGAAGAAGAGTTGTTCTTAACATATTATATCCAGGAGGTATATAACCTGACAATGCATTGTTTGCTGCCAAAGTAAATGCATTAACATAATGTGGATTTCTAGCCAAATGAAAAGGCAATCCTGCGGAATAAAACATTCTAGCAATTTCTCCATGCAATTGATCACGGGTTGCCAAGTTAAATGACTTCTCAAGTGCACTAATATTTCCTTTCCTTTTCTTTTGTTCCATGGTTGAGGAAGAATAGTTACTCATACATCCAAAAGATTGAGATTGGGTATGGATTGAAGGAGGTAAAGGAACTTGTTTAGGATCATTCTTTCGATTTCGAAGTTTTGCTTCATCTTCCAATTTTTGCATTTCAGAAACATCTTTAGGGGTGACCTTTCGACACATCCCAATTCCATAACCACTTAATTTCAACAAGTGAGCCCTAACTCTTGTGTAAGAACTTTTCTTCTTTTCTTGACAAAAATTACATTGCCAAGAAATATTTCCACCTCCTTCATTCAATCTTTCATTTTTGGTCACATAATTCCATAATGGTTTTGTCTCATCTTCAACATTGGAGCAATCTTTTGAACTTGTTTCAGTATGACTAGAAGAAGACTCCATCCTAGGTTAAATTAAAAAGCTATCTTCAACTATTATTCAACATAAATAGTAAAAAAAGAATTACCTACTGAAAGATGAATAAATATATGAGGAGGATGAAAAATAAATAGAAAAAAATTGATTGTAGCCGAAAAATGGAAGGACCTGTTGATTTGTACTTCGGAAAGTGGTCACAGGTTGTCGCCGCTGGTCGCAGGTGATCGCCAAGCTGCTGGATCCTTTGTTTTGTCGTGGATGGCCGCTGGTCGCAGGTGATCGCCAAGCAGGTTCCTTTGTTTTGTCGTGGATGGAAACGTGAAGAGTGATTTCTTCTTTTTTTTTTTTTTTTTTTGCTGTCGTGGCTGCAGATCGAAAGTGAAGGAAGAAAGAAGGAAGAATACGGAATACCTAATTTCAAAATTCAAATGCTTAAAGTCAAACTTTACGACTGTGGGCTGGGTTTCTTTTAAATCATGACATTGGGCCTTCTTAATGGGCTTCAAGCCTAAAATTTTCAAGTAAATTCGATCTTTTTTTTTTTTTGCCGTGTCCCCTTGGCGTGTCTCCCTCGCGTGTCATCGCGTGTCGGAAAATTAAAAAAAAAAAAAAACAAGACACGCAAATGAGCGTGTCGGACACGTGTCAACAGTGTGTCGGTGTCCGACACCGACACTTAGCCATTTTGCAAGTGTCGGTGCTTTATAGGCGACATGTAATGTAACAGAATACTTGACAAACCGCTTCCATCTAGCTAACTTTTTGAGGACTTAATCGATCACTGGTTGCCAAAAGACTGATGATTTAGGGTGCCCTGCAAGAGGAAGACCGAGATAAAGGAAGGGAAGATGCTCCACCTTACAATTCAGCCTGCAATGACGCTTGAGATAGCTTAGAATCCTTTACATTTACTCCACATAATGTTGATTTCTCCCAAGTCACCTTCAAACCAGAACACCACTCAAATAACTCAATTGTTAGGATTAGGATCTTGAGCATATAATCATCAAATTTGCAGAAAATCAACGTGTCATCAACAAATTGAAGAATTGAAACATGAGTGTTGTCTTTCCCCATGATAAAACCTTCATATAATCCTCTACCATGAATATTCTCAATGAGAGCACTTAACACCTCTCCTACTAATAAGAATAGAAAAGGTGAGAGCGGATTTCCTTGCCGAATCCCACGACTAGCTTCAATCCTTCCACGAGGTCGTCCGTTTATGAAGATGGAAAACTTGGGATCTTGAATGCAGCCATGAATCCATTTGCCATGAAACTGTTTTAACACTTGAACTTCCTATAAAAAGTCCCAATCCACACTGTCAAATGCTTTTTCAATGTCAAGCTTCAAGATCCAACCCTCCTTCTTGGATCTATACTCTTCCACAGTCTCATTAGCTATAAGTATTGTATCAAGTATTTATCTTCCTTCTATGAAAGCACTTTGGGAGCTAGAAATTATGGAAGGTATAACTTTCTTCAAACGTTCGACTAATGCTTTGGCTATGATCTTATAAATAGAAGAAGTAAGACTTATTGGACGAAAATCTTTGACTGAAGCAACAAAGTCTTTCTTCTGCATTAAACATATAAAATTCTCCTTCAGAGCTGAATTTAATTGACCATTATGGTGAAATTCCTTGAATAAACGTAAGCAATCATCTTGATGTAGACAAGGGAGAGGAAAATCTTATTATGATGCTAAAGTGTTTAAACAAAGACTGCAGCCCCTATTTATACAATTAGGAGAGCTGAAAACAGAAACAAATAATCTTAACAGCCTTGGTAACTTGAAGGTAACCGGCTGGAAACTTCTAAAATAACTAAACTTTACAAGAAATTAATCCTTAGGTTAAAACAAGATTACAGCCCTGGTAAATTCAAGAAACATCCAAGAAATGTAAGAATGTTCTACATTAGACCCTTCCTCCCAGGAAAAAAAAAACTCGTCCTTGAGTTAGTCATGTAATGAAAACTCATCGGGAGCATAATAATTTGAAATATCCGCAACATTAAAGGTGTTGTTAATGCGTAATGAAGGAGGAAGATCGACTCGATATGCATTAGGACCTATTTGTTCAACAATAGGAAAATGGGCAAACTTCTTTTTAGTTAATTTGCTATGATGGCCAGCCGGTAATCATGATTTCCTTAGGTGTACCATAACCAACACTTGAAATTCCTTATGCCGTCCATGAGCATCCACAAAGATTTATAAGAAGCATTTTCCTTCTTGAGATGATCCTTGACTTCTTGATGAAGTTGCTGAGTCCGGGAAGCCATATTTTCAGTCTCAACACTAAGATCAATAGAACAAGGAATGTTAACCAAGTCAATAGTTAGTCTAGAGAGATGAGTATAAACAACTTCAAATGGTGACTTCCCTGTGGATCGATTTTGCGTATGGTTGTAAGCAAACTCGGCTTGAGCCAAGGAAAGATCCCATTGCTTAGGCTTGTCCCCGCTAAGGCAATGAATTAGATTTCCAAGAGTTCGATTGGTAACTTCGGTTTGTCCATCCGTTTGTGGGTGACTTGTAGTGCTAAAGAGCAAACTTGTGCCAAACTTCTTCCACCAAGATTTCCAAAAGTAACTCATGAATTTAACATCTCTATCCAATACGATTGTTTTAGGTATCCCATGAAGTCTAACAATCAAAAGTAATTCTTCATTGATGTAAAGAGAATATGGTTAATCTTGGGTAATTCCATGGTTAATCCTTTTAGTTTCCTATTTGGATTTTAGTTTTTAGTTTTCTTTTAATTCTCTATAAATAGAAAATCCCTCTCATGTATTCTTTACAGCTTTCATTGTAATAAAGATCTTTGATTTGATTCTTGGATAATTATCTCCTTTAGTCTCATTAAGGCTACATATTTGGTATCAGAGCAACCGCCTGGGCCAACGTTGACTGCTGCCGGTGGAAGACTGGAAAACTCTTGGCGACGCCGATCGCAATAGGGAGCTTCGTGAGCTGTGCTCGTTACCAAACAACACACCCTTGTTTAGGGGGAACACCTTAGATTCAAGAAACTTGAAGAATTTTTCCAAGAATTTACAAGAATGGAAATTTACAATAGAAGGAAGATGACTAAGAAAAAATTCAATAGTTGGTATAGACAAGAAAGTCACAAACACTCCCAAAAACAGTGCTGGAAAACGACGATCAAGACGTAAATGGGGATGAATTCCGAAAGGGAATGGATGAAATCCGGCGTATTTTTGGGGAAAATTCAAGAAAATCAAGAATTCACTCGAAAGAATGCATTCGCAACATAAAACCCAAAAGAACAATTGAACCCATGCGTGGACCAGTCGAGCAAAGAAGGAAAAATGAATGGAGAAGAAGAAGTTGAAAAAGATGAAGAGAAATATGACGATGAAGGCAAATCGGGCGATGAAGACTAGATTTCGCTCATTCTAGACGAAAACGAAGGTGCGACCAAGAAAGAAGAAGATGGCTGTAGCATCGCTTGCGAGGAACAAGACGACAACCATAGACGACCTGAACCCACCTCCTGAAATTCACACAAGTTCAAATAACATTTAGAGATATAGTTCAAATCACTTGTAAGTTTGCTGATTCACATCAAATTACAATTCAATTTATGAACATAAAGAACATTCAAGAGTAAGAGATCGTTTGACAATTTTATTGAATGATCTCATTTTTCTCATTTTTCCGTTGTAATTTTCAGTTTTCTTATTTTATTTTATTTTATTTACTTTCTTCTTTTTCTCCCTTGTGGAGTTTATATTTTTAAGCACTAGTCCATTTTCATTAATCAATGAAAAGTTTCGTAACTTTAGAGAGAGATTCATTTGTATTCGAATTGATGAGTGACCAAGTTGTGATTTGAACTGATCAAAAACACTTATGTCGTCAGTCATGTGGTCCAACGCTCTAGAATCCACAATCCATGGATTTTGTTTATTATGCTGCATAGAAAAACAAGGGAAAACAGTACTCCGATGTGGTAGTTTGATCCATCATAGTGAGAGAGATGACAGGAGATCGATCCAACGACGAACAAATCAACAAAAGAACAGGGGCAATGACGACGGTGCAAATGGAGCAGAGACGAGAATGTGAAGGGAGTGGCGACGACGACGCTAAAGGATATGAGATGACGGCGATGTGAAAGGGGCTGAGGCACAAGAGAGATGTTGAGGCATTGCAAACTATTTTGAGGCGCGGGAGATGCTGAGGGGACTAGGGTGGAGACAATTGGATGAGTGGTGGCGGACGAGCGGATGTGAGTGAGAGGCTGCAAACGAACGGATGCAAGCAAACGAGAGTGACAGTGCAAACGGCTGCTATGACGCACGCAGAAGATGTCTCGCTGGAAGAAGAAGACGCTGGTGAGGTCGTCATTGGTAGAGCCTAGAGGTGTTACTAGAATAAGGAATCATCGGTGGGCAACGACGACTAGGGTTTGGCGTTGTGATTAGGGTTTTTGACTGCTAGTGTTTGATTTTAGGGTTTGCTCTGATACCATGTAGCTTGTTGGAGAAATTAATTTTCTTATTTCCTTGAGAATCCAATAATGGGTAAATATAATACACTAGAAGTTTCAACTAAAGAAACTAATTATAAAAGGAAAGGATAATAAAAAAAATACTCAAAGATAAAAGATTAAGAAAAACACAATTAAACTATAAACAAATCTACAACCCCCTTCACATTTTACCATACAAAAATGTTTTCCAACTCATCCTGGAAGATTCTTCCTATTCTTTATAGCTTGGAGGTATTAATGGTCAACACACCCATATACTTTATGTTGTAAACTTAACAAAGCTTTGCATTGTTACTCTTGAACAGATATGTGTATGAACTAGAGGGTTTTTTTTTTTAAACCCCATTAGCCTTGGTGAAGGCTTTCTTAAAAAGAATAAGGGTCACTTCCTATCATCCATTTCCGCAGCTCTAAATTTCTAATATGTTGGCAACCTTGATATTTTACTCGAATCTCAATCTGCCCAAGTATGCAATTAATTTTACATCTTAGCCGTTTAAACAAAAAAAGAACGACCAATAGAATCTATCTATGAATGAAAAAGCTGCAGTCATTTCCTAAGGAAAAAAAGCTCATGCCTATGTCATGGTAAAATATATTATATTCATTCTTCTCTTGTACCAGGCAACCAAAGTTCGTGAAGAGGTTTTTTTCCCAGGACAAGTGATTATTGAACGTGAAAATTTAGTTGATCAACTCTATGTTGTATGTCATGGTGAATTGGTACGAATTCCAGTCTTTCAGTTTCAATCACTTTGTGCATTTTTTAATTAGTGCCTAATCTTCCTAGAGCTTTCACAGTTTTTTTAACAAGAATTGCTTTTTATATTGATTTATAACTTTTAGGTGGTAATTTGTTGGGTCACTAATCACTCGAGCTCTTCTTTAGTGGCATTTATATATGTCAGTAGAATATTTCAGCAAAGTATTTATCCTTGTTCAAATAGCCTACAATTTCTATGAATTTAAATTTATAAATTCATCTTTTATCGTGCTTTTGTTGCTAAAAACACATGCTTGTTAACTTTGGTTGCTAGATGTATGCCAACATTGCAACCATAGTACCACTGTGTAGAAAAAAATGTTCAAATAGATGTGAGTTAAAACAACCGTTGCATTTGGAAGCAAAAATCCTTATTGCCTTCAACTGTAGATAATAATTGTTGCATGCAAAAGTAGATATTTTATTAGTTGAATGGTAGTACATTTACTTGTCATGATTGCATCTTTTGTGAAACAACCTAGCTGCAGTACAGAATAATTGGAATCAATCTAGGAAAGGCTTTAGTTTAGAAAACTGGTGTGATTTATGTTTGTTCTCGTACATCTATTTATTGTTTTAGATTTATTTACAGGAGGAAGTTGAAAATAGGGATACTGAAGGTGAAGAGTTAATTAGGCGTCTTGGAACATATAGCTCATTTGGTGAGGTTTCTTTCCTTTGCAATTCTCCTCAGCCATACAATGTTCGGGTTCGTGAGTTTTCCAAGGTTTTGCAACTTGATAAACTGTCATTTAGAGAAGCCTTGGAATTACACTTTTTAGATGGACGGATCATCTTAGACAATGTCCTTGAGGTAGGTGAACTCACTAGTTTGATTATTAAGTTGAAATACAATTTTTAGACCCACTAGTTTGGTTATGAAAGTTGAAATACAATTTTATTATGTATGGATAATGTGGTTGTCAATTGAAGTTTGATTTTCTCTTAAAAGAAAAGAAAATTATAAATTTTTACGGTGAAAGTAAGTGTGACATATATAAATAAGATGATCCATATTTACATTTACTTTTTATTATAGAAGAAATTATTTATTAATAAATTTTTCTGCAAGCTCATATACAATATGTTTATCATTTATCAATATCTAATACGGCCAATACTTTTGTAGTTCTCATAAAAATTCTTCTAGACAATGCAATGGGAGGGAGAAAGAGGGATCGCCTATCTATAATTCGTATCTTCCACAAAGAATAGATTCTCATTAGACTAGATACAAAAAAAATGTATTTTGAATTTTGCAACTTCGAACTTCGATTTCTTAAAAAAGAACAATAACGGTTGCCGGAGACCAAAGACCAAAACTAATATGAAGCTAAAAACACCAGCTGTTGGCGGTTGGAGGCTAGAAACCGAGGGAAGGAAGAAAAGAGGGAAAAGAGATGGTCAAAACTAAACAGAGACACTGGCGACTGAAGGTTGGAAAGGGGGGAAGGGAGGAGAGAGGAGAAAGCATTTGGGGGGGGGGGGGATTAACTTTGGAAGTTTCAAAATGAGGACAAGGTCTATTTGGTGTTGTATGCTTCTTAAAGGTGGTGGTGGGCGGGGGGGGGGGGGGGGGGGGGGGGAGTTGGAAAGCTAGATGTTGTAGGGAAAGCAACCAATAATTTTGTGATTTCTGGAGGAAATGTTTGTGGCTTTACATTGGCAATTTCTCCCTTAACCATAAAAACTACCAAAGTGTTTCATTGGTGGGGAAATAATTCCTTGTTGTGGGTTAAGGTGAAGAGTTGTTTCTTGGCAAGTTTTTCCGTTTGTTTTTTCTTTCTTCATTTTTTCCCTAAAGGTAAAAGGACCACTCTTTTTCCCATCCAAGTGAACTCATATGTGTTTTCCCTACCTTTGTGTGTTGTTTGGTTATCATATTTCCATGGGTGTCCTAGTAGGATGTAACAAACATCTATATCCAAGACATCACCCACTATTTGGTTTTTGTGGTGTTGACCTATGAAGAGGGGAATTGTGTGTTAGGTATCCAAACACAGAAAAACACAAAAAATACAAAGAATACAAAGAAACTAATATATTGCAATATCAAAGAACGTTACAATATAACAATAGCCTTTCGAGAGGTCTACCTCTCTCCCAAAGTCCCACAATGGACACTCTACTAAAATGATTCCCCCAACTAAGGACCCTAGCACTCTTATTTATATCCCAGACACTCTTATCTAATTACCACTATGCCCCTTACTAATATACTACTAATCCCCCACATAAACCATAACATACAATACTAGTACTCTCACAATACTCCGCCCTTCAAAGACACCTTTTCCTCAAGGTGTGCTTAACAAAACACGATCCAAAGTTGGGCAACGATCAAGCAAAACTTTTTTTTAACAACCCAGAACCCAAAACTTAAAAAAAAAAAAGCAAAAAATAAGAAGCACCTAGATGGTCGGTGCTTCATTAGCCATGTGCGGCAGGTGTTGGCTGAAATCGGTGATCGACAGCATTAGTGGACATTGTTGGACCAGTCCAAAAACGAGGGTGTGAGTCGACAGGGACAACTGAACAAGAAGGCTTGTGGTGGCGGATTTCGTAAGCGTCCATGGAAAGTAGCCGTGGTACCTGTGATTGGCAGTGGCGGCCGGTGACGGTTGGTAGTATCAGCAGTTGCGAGTGGCAATAGGTGGTGGTGATGGCTGGCGGTGTGAGCTTGCCTAGTGGATATGGTCGGTTGCATGAGTGTAGGGCAAATCACCACGACCATTAAGGTTAGGTTTTTCACATGGGCAAGGCCTTTCAATGTCGGGTCGGGTTTAAAATAAAGTACAATCCGGTCCAAGTACCATTTTGTAAAACCATCCGACAAACCTTATTTAAAAAGGAACGGTCCTCAACCCATCTATTCAAGATCATCCCATTAGAAAACATCTTATCATGCTACTTATCTATTTTATCAATTTGGGCTTGTTTAAGCCCATTTGACCCCTTCCCCACTAATGGATTTCTTCTACAATGTAACCCTAGCAGTAACCACCAAAATCTTCCCGTCCTCTGCCGTTTAGCCTTCCACCATGCTTTCATCTCCAACCATATCAGTCGTCGACGACAAGGACCTCCGATTGTCAGTTCTCTCACTTTTTTCCAATTTCTTCATGACAGTCTTCCTTTGATCCCTCTATCTCAATCCTCCTAACCTTGCGTCAACGCTTTCCTCAAAGCTTCTTATCCGGCCACTCATGCAAACATTCTTGCAAACGGTCTTTATCGGTCTTTTCTCTTTTTTTTTTTTGAACCTTGCCGGTACCATTCGACAATCTCCAGGTCAAAATTGATAATAGATACCGTGATTTTCTCCTTATCCTTCAGCTGGTAAATATCGAAATAATTTTCTGCACGAAATATCCACGAATTTGGTTTCTCCCCATTAAACACCGACATCTCTAACGTCTTCATTTTACCACGCTCTCCACTGCCGGTTTCCCTCCTTCCAAACGACGACTCCCCTTCCTCTATTTCCTTCTGTTCCGTTGCATCCTCCCTATTTTCTCTGTTGGTCTATTTCTGGCTGAACGTTCCGTGATCGCTGATTTCCCTTGTGAAATTGCCAATTTAGTGACCAGGTACGTAAGTTTCTCCAACGTCTTCTCGATACTCTAGATAGAACCTTTCACTTCATTAACTTGTAGCTCTGTTATTTCTTGCGTGCAATCAGTTTGAATGAGCTCAATTTCGTACAAACCGTTCACCAGAAGTACTCGTAACTCCCTTACCTCTCGATTTTTACAGACGTGGTCCTTTGAATATTTCTCATCGCAACGAAAACACAACCCCTTAGCTCTCTTTGCTTGGAAATCGGCGTCTGAGAGTCGTTTTGTCGGCGGATCCCTCTTACCCAAGATTCCCCTATCGGGTAGAGTTACCACCCGCGTGGCTGTTGCATCCACTGATTTTGGGCTCGTTTTCTGGGTTGCATTTGGGCTTGGTTTACACCCACTAATCGAGGAATGCCTACTAGAAATTTGGTTCTAGCCCACCAGTCACTTCTTCTAGCGCCAAACGAATGGCCTCTTCCCTATCTTCCGATAGCCCTGGTAACAGCGATAAGTATATCTCAAACCTTTTTCGATACTCCGCCACTATCCCTTCCTACTTCACCGCCAAGAATCGAGCGCACAGGCTACCACGTTTGGAAGGAGGGAAACTGGCGGTGGAGAGCGTGGTAAAATGAAGAGGTTAGAGATGTCGGTGTTTAATGGGGAGAGTACTAGTATGGTATGCTATGGGTTATGTGGGGGATTAGTAATATATTAGTAAGGGGCATAGTGGTAATTAGATAGGAGTGTATGGGATATAAATAAGAGTGCTAGGGTCCTTAGTTGGGGGGATCATTTTAGTAGAGTGTCCATTGTGGGACTTTGGGAGAGAGATAACCCTCTCGAAAGGCTATTGTTATATTGTAACGTCTTTGATATTGCAATATATTAGTTTCTTTGTATTCTTTGTATTTTCTGTGTTTTTTTGTGTTTGGATACCTAACATATTGGTATCAGAGCACGTTCACCCTGGAAAATGGCGCAAAGACAATTGGAAGAGAGAATAGAGAGAATAGAGAAGGATGTGGTTGAAATGAAAGAAGCTTTACAGAGGATAGCCAAGAGCATGGATCGATTGGTGGTAGAAATAGAGAATCAAAGAGCAATGATGCCTAAAATCTCAATGGCAAGGTTCGATTAACTTTCGCAATTGTTGAAAGCTCTCCTCATAAACAAAAGATGGAAGAAGAGAAGGCAGAATTTTTAGGTAATAATTGATTTGTAGGAGAGTTTCTCAGCTCTCTCTAAATAGCTGAGTGTTCGGTTGATCATCTTGTAACTTTTCCTTTGAATGCAATATTATCGGCTCATAACACAATGTCTATTGAAGAACTCTCAATAGAACAGTGTTGTTCTTCCCCATCTATCTCTGTGTTGTGTGTTTTTCTGATTGTTAAACAGGTTAATAGTGCGATACCTAACAAATGGGTATCAGAGCCCGTCATCTTGGGGAGAACAAGGAATATGGCACAAAAAACACAAAGAATACAAAGAAACTAATATATTGCAATATCAAAGAACGTTACAATATAACAATAGCTTTTCGAGAGGGCTATCTCTCTCCCAAAGTCCCACAATGGACACTTTACTAAAATGATCCCCCCCAACTAAGGACCCTAGCACTCTTATTTATATCCCAGACATTCTTATCTAATTACCACTATGCCCCCTACTAATATACTACTAATCCCCCCACATAACCCATAGCATACCATAGTAGAGGTTTGATACTATGTTATTGTGAGACCAAATATGAGAAAATTCTATATCATTCTGTACAGTAGAGCCAAATATATATAGGGATACATGGAAGCCCTAAACTAGTAATAGTAAAATTACAATAAAGGACTAAAGACTAATGAGCTCTTAAATCTACATGTATACTATAACAGTCCTTTCCTTTTTTCCTTGTTGGTTGGATATGGAAGAGCTTACTTAATGGAATGTTTTGTTGGGCTCCGTTGTACTTCTCCCTTGAGCTTGTTGTTGCTCATCCCAATTATTCCTTCCATGATATGTTCGGATGGGCTTCACTCTATCTTGTTCCTTAATTTTAGTGGCCAATGTAATCACGTCTGCTGTTAAACCATATTTTTAAGCCTTTTTCTACTGCTTTTAGTCTTGTATTATTTACTTAATCCTTTGTCCTTTTTCCTTTATTGTTTAGCTTGTAACCTAGTAGCCTTTTGACACGTGTAGGGTTTTCTTTTGGCTTGGTTAGGTTTCCTTTTATGTTCTCTTTGAGCCGTTCTTTTAACATACAAAGCAGTAGTGAATTTCAGCATTATTCTTCTATTCTCTCTATTTTTGTTTGGCTTTCATGGTATCAGAGCCCACTGGACATTTTTCTACTTCTTAAATGGCACAATTGCCTACCTCATCCGGAACTGGAAATGGGTCTTCTTCCTCCTCTATGCCAACAGGAGCGTTGCGTCAAACTCCATTTGTTACAAATCCTAACCCTCGGTCACTGGCAATTACTGGACAACTTCACTCCACAACCTTAACCCAATGTCTCTTTTATACCTCAAATTCTTCTCAACCTCTCCCAATCCCTCTCTGTTAAACTAAATGATTCCAATTACCTGTTATGGAAAAATCAACTCCTTAATCTGATTTATACCTATAGCCTCGAGGGTTTTATTGATGGCTCCATCCCTTGCCCACCACAATATCTTGATAATCTGACCCAACAGTTGAATCCAGATTTTCAACATTGGCAAAAACATAATCGTTCATTAATGACTCTTATGTATGCATCTCTCACTGAAGAAAAAATGGGAGAGATAGTTTCTTTCTCTACAGCCTTCGATATTTGGCATTCGTTGCGTCGATCCTATGAATCTACCTCTTATACTAGAGCTTTGAGCCTCAAATCCTAGTTGCAAAGGATTCAGAAAGAAGGATTGTCGGCATCACAGTATTTGGCTAAATTCGAGGACATTGCTGATAAACTATCAGCCATAGGGGAACCCATATCTTACAAAGTTCATATTTCTTACATTTTGGTAGGACTTGGTGCTGAATATAATCTGTTTGTAACTTCCATTCAAAATCGGGTTGACATTCCTACATTGGAGGATGTTTGCACACTGTTATTAAGCTATGACTATCGGCTGGAAAAACACAACTCTGTAGATTAGTTAAATAACATTCAAGCCAACTTTGCCAGTTTTCGTGTGAACAAGCCCTCAAATTCGAAGCGCTATCCGCAGTTTCCCCCTTACTAGAAGCACAATCAGTAGTGATCCTAGTACTCGGGTTCAGGTATTCTCGGCAATCCTCAAGCTACTGTTCCACATGAGGGGCGTTGGCCTAAAACTATGTCTTCTACTTCTAATGGTGGGAAAATATAATGTCAGATTTGTAATAAGTTTGGACATACGACTTTTGTTTGCTATCATAGGGCCAATCTGACCTTCCAGCCCATCCAACACAGGCCATCCCCTCAAACCTTTTTCACCCACCGACCACATAATACGAACCATTATCCATCCACTTTAGCCACCGCCCAACCATTTTGCTAGCCCACTCCTCCTACCCTTCCAAGTCAACTATAGTACCCGAAGATGCATGGCATATGGATTCTGGATCCACCCATCATGTCAGCCCTGACCTTAACTCTCTGTCCGATCCCATGCCATACAATGGTGCTGAACACGTGACTGTCGGTAATGGTGCTTCTATCCCTATATCTCATATTGGCTCTACTTCTTTATTATCTCCTTCCTCATCTCCAATTAAATTATCCAACGTTTTATTTACTCCTTCTATATCCCACAAACTCATTAGCATATCTAAATTATGTTGTGATAATATGGCCTCTGTTGAATTTTATCCTACTCATTTTGTTGTGAAGGATCTCTCATCCAAAAAGATACTCCTTCAGGGTCATTTTGATGGCAGTTTATACAAACTTCCATTGCGGCCTTCCTCAACATGTCCACCGTTCAAGCTTGTCACCAACTATGTTTTGTACCACATCTACCTCATCTTTTTGGCATTTTAGATTAGGTCATCCTGCTTTACCTATAGTTAGACAAATTTGCGTATGTAACATGGATTGTCCAAAAATCGATGAGTCTTACACTTGTATCTCTTGTCAAAAAGCAAAGAGTCATAGACTTTCTTTTCCTATTAGCACAAGTAAAACATCTAAACCTTTTGATCTTGTTCATTCGGACTTATGGGGCCCTTCCCTAGTAAAGGCTACTAATGATGCTCGCTATTTTTTACTCTTCATTGATGATTTCACTCGTTTTACTTGGATTTATCTCCTTAAAACCGAAGATGAGGTGTTCTCCTTTTTTCTCCAATTTAAAGCTATGGTTAAGACACAATTTAATCATAATATAAAAGCTTTGCTAACCGATTGGGGTGGGAATATCGATCTTTATCTAAATTTTTGGCTGCCCATGGCATTCTTCATCGTGTTTCTTGTCCTTATACCCCACAGCAAAATGGCAAGGTTGAACGGAAAAATCGACACGTCGTTGAGGTTGGTCTTTCTCTTTTAGCTCACTCTTCAATTCCCTTATCTTATTGGCCTTTTGCTTTTCAAACCGCCGTTTACCTTATTAATCGCCTACCTACACCCATTCTTGAAAATAAGTCGCCTTATCAATTATTGCAAAACACCCTTCCGGATTATAGTCTCTTAAGAGTTTTTGGGTGTTCTTGCTTCCCCTTCTTTCGCCCTTTCAATAAACACAAACTTGAATTTTAATCTACCGAGTGCATATTTCTGGCCAAATATATGTATCCCGCCACGTTGTATTTAATGAAAATTCTTTTCCTTTTCACATTTTATCTCACATTTCATCCACTACTTCCCCCACTAACTCATGTTCCAATTTTTCGTTTCCCTTTTTTCTTCATGCCACGCCATACCCACGTGTTCAACAACCTCTCCCTTGTCATATCACCCATCACAGCAACCCATTTCCCCACTTTTTACTCCACCAAATTCAACCTTATCTCTTCCTTTGTCCCATTCACATTCTTCTTTAAACTCACCGCCCACTGGAATCGATTACCCATCTTCTCCACTCTTGCCGATTACCCAGCCACCGCAACCACCGTCCACCTCCACTTCATTCCTTTGCTCTCTCATAATACTCATCCCATGGTCACCCAGGCTAAAGACGACATTTTTAAGCCAAAAGTTTGGCACACAAAAGTAAATCTGGTCACTTCCTCTTTCGACCTACGTGAACCCACATCTATCAAAGCTGCTTTGTCAAATTCCCATTGGAAACTAGCCATGACTACCGAATTTGAGGCCTTATTACGAAATAATACATGGCAGCTTGTTCCCCGTCCTCCAAACTGCAACATCGTTGAATGCAAATGGGTTTTTCGTCTCAAGATGAAACCGTGTGGGGATATTGAAAGGTACAAAGCACGTCTTGTGGCAAAATGGTTCAATTAGGCTTATGGCGTGGATTATTTCGACACATTTAGTCCTGTCGTTAAGCCAGCTACAGTAAGAATTGTTCTATCCTTGGCTATTTCTTTTCATTGGTCTATCAAGCAGTTAGATGTTAGTAATTCTTTTCTAAATGGTGATCTCCAAGAGGAGGTCTTTATGGACCAACCATCTGGCTTCATTGATTTAGTCCATTTAGATTATGTGTGTCGTCTAAACAAGGCACTTTATGTATTAAAACAGAGTCCTCACGCATGGTTTCTAAAGCTTAGCTTGTGCCTCACTGATTGGGGCTTTCAACCTTCAAAATCAAACACCTCGATATTCTTCTTCAAGAAGGATTCTGCTGTTTTGATCGTCTTTGTCTACGTGGATGACATCATTGTAACTGGTAGCGACACCTCTTTACTTAACTCTTTGATTTCCAGCTTAAATAGCCGATTCTCGCTGAAGGATCTTGGATCCTTATCCTTCTTTCTTGGCATTCATGTATCGTATATTAGCGATGGCTTGCATTTGTCCCAACACAAGTACATTATAGACCTTTTAAAGAGAGTTGAGTTGTTTGATTGCAAGTCGATTGCTACTCCCATGGCCTCGAGTACGAATCTGTTCTGCCACGATGGTGAACTTCTTGCTAATCCAACCAAATATCGGAGCATTGTTGGTGCCTTACAATATTGCACTATAACTCGACCTGATTTATCATTTGTGGTCAATAAGGTATGTCAATTTCTCCTGCTCCAACGACGGTTCATTGGAATGCCGTGAAGCGAATTCTACGCTATCTCAAAGGTACACCGAGCCATGACATTCTGATTACCCCATCATGCTTATCAGTGAAATGTTATACAGATGCCGATTGGGCAAGTTGTCCGGATGATCGTCGTAGCACAAGTGGATACTGCACGTTTTTAGGCCATAATTTGATCTCTTGGTCTTCTTTTAAACAGAAGACTGTTTCATGTTCGAGTGCAGAATCTGAGTATCGTGGTTTAGCGAATGCTGTGGTTGAAGTATTTTGGGTGGTCTCCACTTTATCAGAATTGGGTTTCAAACCTTTAAATCCACCGGTACTGCTTTGCAACAATATCAGTGCCACCTACATTGCTGCAAACCCAGTCATTCACCAACGCACAAAACATATTGAAATAGACCAACATTTTGTTCGTGAGCGCATTCTTGTCAATTAGCTGCTTGTTCGATATGTTCCCTCTAATGATCAGCTAGCTGATATCATGACAAACACACTACCTTCATCTCGATTTCAGAATCTTCGTGTCAAGCCCATTGTTGTGCATCACCCAGTTAGCTTGCGGGGGGATGTTAAACCATCTGTTTAAGCCTTTTTCTTCTGCTTTTAGTCTTGTATTATTTACTTAATCCTTTGTCCTTTTTCCTTTATTGTTTAGCTTGTAGCCTAGTAGCCTTTTGACACCTGTAGGGTTTTCTTTTGGCTCGGTTAGGTTTCCTTTTATGTTTTCTTTGAGCCGTTCCTTTAACATACAAAGCAGTAGTGAATTTCAGCATTATTCTTCTATTCTCTCTGTTTTTGTTTGGCTTTCATCTGCAAGGTAGGAAAGTGGATGTAGATTTACTACTTCCTTGATGTCATCTTGCAAACCATTAACAAATCTTGAGATTTTTTGTTGTTATGTTTCCAGTAAGTTATTCCTAGCTCCCAAATGATGAAACTCCTCCATATGATCAATAATAGAACGTCCACCACCCACCTTGTATAGGTTTTGGGTAATTGATAGGGAGAAACCACTTTTTCATCAAACGGAGCATTTTAGGCCATTTGTTGATTGATTGTTTCCGTTGTTTTGAAATTGATCCCACCACACCGAGGCCCCACTTTTGAGTTTGAAAGCCACCAATTTAACCTTCTTGTTGTTGAGTGTGTTGGCATATTCGAAGAAACTTTCCACATCTTTTACCCAATCTAGGAAGTTTTTGACATTCATTTTCCCAATAAAGCTAGCAAGATCTATTTTCATCTTGAATTTAGAGTTTTCTTGGCTGTTTTGTTGTCTTCTTGGTAATCTTTCTTCACAATCTTGGTATCCAAAGTTGTAGTTTTCGTCCTCCCCCGATGATTCAAAATCTTGAATCATGAAACTTGGCATTTGGATCTTGGGTGGTCTTCCAAGATTTTAATTTCCTTGCCTTTTAGCTGGTATTGGAGGTTGTCTTGGTTTTCTTGAATGTTTCGATTGGCTATTACATCATGAAGGTTGTCTTGCAGTTGTTGACTGGTGGTGAGTTGGTTCATTTGCCATGCAAGTTGACCAATGGCTTGTTGGACATCATTAAGTCCTTTCTTGATTTCATCCACCAAGGTCCCAATCAACTACAAGCGATGGCTTAATGCTTGGGGTGTGGGGTAGGAGGCTTCCGCTTCTAGGGAGGGCCATATTACACTCGAGCAGATCCCATAATAGGCTTCTAGATTGTTCGCTCTAATACCACTTGATGTATTCAAGTTCGGTAGTTTTATTAAGGATGGTAAAAGTTGCCTCAAAGTACAAGGATAGCCGAATATATATAAGAGAGGAAGTCCAACTAATTCGATAAACTTAAGTTTCATCTTAAAACCAATTGGCAGTGAGAGGAGTAACCCACGTATCTTATAAAGATTGTGAGGTCTCTTCATCTTTCCGATGTTGGATCCTCAACATACCCCTCAAGATGGTACTTCTTTGGGTTCACCATTCTCATTTTTGGACCAAATACCCGTTTGGGCTTTATGGACTATGATACCATATTAAAGAAACACGAGGTTCCATCTCAAAACCAATTCGCAATGAGAAGAGTAACCCATGTATCTGATAAAGATTGTGAGGTCTATTCATCTTTTCGATGTGGGATCTTCAACACAACTAACTAATAAACCTCCAAACAAACTAAGGCTGTAAAGAAGACTTAAAGAACTAATTAAACAACCTAGGTTCAGTTAAAACAAATAAAACAAAGAGAAAGGGAGATATGTCTCTACATCATGATTACTCTCTTTTTACCCAAGGATCTGATTTATCCTTTATCACTCTACTCATCTATGTTGTGGGCCCAATGTTCAAGGAATTAAACAACTCAAAATTGTTCTTAATGAGTGATTTCGTCTAAAAGACTTTGGTGATCTTAAGTATTTCCTTAATCTTGAACTTGCATGGTCTTCTTGGGGTCTTTGTATTTCACAACAGCATTACACTTGGATCTTTTAAGAAAACCTAGTCTTCTTGGCTATAAGGCAACTCTTGTGCCTCTTGATTTACAAGTTACTTTCGTTCCTCCTCTTGCTATTTTGTTTTGTGATAACCAGGCTACAATACACAGCAACGAATTCAATTTTCCATGAGAGAACCAAGCACATAGAATTGGACTGCCACTTCATTTGTGACAAAGTAGTTACTCGTTTTATCAAGTTGTTGCCCATTTGATCAGCCTTGTAGCTAGCAAACATCTTCACAAAAGCTCTTCTAGCCCCCACTCTATTTTCTTTATTTTCCAAGATGGGCATTCTTGATGTTTTTAGCCATCTTGAGGGGGAGTATTGGGTTTTAACTAACTTGCTTATTTCTTGTAACTATAATGAATTGTATTTCATAAATGTAGTTAGTTGTTGCATGTAATTTTGTTAGCCAGCTGTAAAGTGGTCGAACTTCCACGTGTATATTCTTTTTGTTAGAGTATTGATATAATTAAATTTACCATAACTCATCAACTTAAGCTTTTGGGTTGATTGGTGATTTAACACTTTTGATAGAGGAATAACAAAATGGAAGAATTATATCTTCCTTAAACTTCGATGTTCAATAAGAACAAATCTTCCCATTGGAGCTCTTTATCATCCTTATTTGAACATTACTCTTTCAATGATATTTGTTTTAATTGGGATGCTTAAGCGGTTTGATTTAGCCAAGATCAAATCTTTCCATTGGAGTTCTTTATCATCCTTACTTGATCATTACTCTTTCAATGATCTTTGTTTTAGTGGGATGCTTTTATATCCCCTTGTCAGATTTCACATGTTAATTTTTGCTTTTTTTGTCCCTCACTTTTGGGAGATTGTATCTTTGAACATTTTCTATTTCTTTTCATTACTTCAATAAAAGGTTTCGTATCTTGTTCTAAAAAATTAATTATAATTAAAATAATATTAATTCAAAACAGGTAAAAGGGAGAATTAAAATTTTCTCCCCTCTAAGGCCTCTTTTATATATAATTACAGATTATTGATTTTAGATTATAGATCATAGATCGTAGATATAGATTGGATGCTGAAATTTTGCCTAATAAGAGATGGTTACTAATGTTTATGTTGTGTTGAATTAGGTCCAGCTTGGTCAATAATTTTTTCCCATCTATTTTTGGAACTTACAAGTTTTGGTTGTTTAAGCTATAAAGCTTTTAATTCTATGCCTCAATTATACTCTTTTCTTTGGATAGGGAAAGGATTCCAACCAACAAGACCGAATTTTGGAGTCTGACATAATTCTTTACATTCAAAAGCGTGAACTTGAGTTAGCCATTAAGGTCAACTGTGTTGCTCATGATGGGGATCTAAATCAACTCAAACGATTGATTAGAGCCGGAGCAGATCCCAATAAAACAGATTATGATGGAAGAACACCTCTGGTATGGTTTCTTCTAGCTGAGTTATCCCCAATCTTCTATTTATTATGTTCTAATTAATACGGTTGAGAATAAACTTTTTGAGAGTAGAATTTATGTAGTATTACCAACATATATATTTTCCTTTTTTGAATCTCTGCATAGCTGAATATATTTCTTGACAATAATTTTTTGCCAGCTAACCATCATGGGTTGGCCTAGTGGTCATAAGGGCCTTGGAAAAATAAGAGGGAATGAGTTTAATCCTTGGTGGCCACCTACCTAGGATTTAATATCCTACATGTTTCTTGTCAACCAAATGTAGTAGGGTCAGGCGGTTGTCTGGTGAGATGAGTCGAGGTGCACGCAAGTTGGCCCAGACACTCATTGATATAAAAAAAAAGTAATTTTTTGCCAGCTAGCCATAGGAATTTTTCTTGTTTGTTTTTGCTATGTTTTCCTTGCCAGTCAACTAATGAGGGATATTGAATTACTTTTCACTCATCTCCTTCATGGTATCAATGATATCATCCCTGGAAGCCCAGCTTGTTATGTCTGTTTAGCCTTAATTGTGAAATCCCAATTTCTTGCTTCAGCGCTGAAATAACCAAAGAGCTTTCATCATCACAAATAAGCTTTCTTATATTCTGTTTTTTGTTTGTTTTTTTTGTTGAAAACCATGTATAGTTACAGAGTGAAATCATCAACAGTTATTCATCTATTTCGAGAAATTCTTCCTCTATGAAATCTAGAACTTCTCGATCACCCACCTGCCAAATTGCAAAAGAGTGAATTATTATGAGTGGTGTCTGCAAAATATGCTAGAATATCTTACCAGAAATCATCGATTCATAGCATATACGATTGGGAAAATTCAATGGTCATGTCGTGGCTACTATGTTCCATAAGACCTGAGATAGGAAATTACATTTTCCTTAAGATAAGCAAAGAAAGATAGGATACCACCTCCCAAACTTACTCCCGTGCCAGAATCAAATTCCACATTACCCCCTCTGATCTAAGATTGATAACAGAACATGACTCTACTGGAGTCCTATGACACAGTCAAGACTCGAGAGTTTATGGGCAAAGCTGACTCACTACCTAAAACTGGATACTGACTACTGCAATGATTTCATAAAATTACAAAAGATGGAGGAATTTGATTGGGAATATGAACCATTATTGACTGAACTCTCTCCTACCTCCTTCTTTGGTGAACTAACTTCCACCCATACGCTAAGCCCCAAGTGTCTTTTTACACCTCTTTCTTTTCTTTCTTCGGGTCCAAGGGATTCTATCACTTTTGAACAATCACATAATTGGTCGTTCAGGTGCTTGCAACCATAATGAATGAATGCTATGGAGAAAAAAGATGTTGTGATAGACCCCCTATTAAATATGTGTACAAGAGAAGGCGCGTGAGGAAAGAGAGTGGGGAATTGTAAAGGGTTATAAGTTGGTTAAGAGTGGGCCCGGGAGAATATTTTTGTTAGAGGGTCTTTATATAGAAGTTAGAAGGGTCGGTAGGGTATCTTTTGGCTTGTCATTGTGATAGTCTGTATTTGGGAGAGAAAGGGGAAACTCTCTAATTCTTCCCTTGGCACCCTGACCCCTTATTGATAAATAAAACTCCAGTTCTTATCAATATTGGTATCAGAGCACGTTCGTGATTGGGAATGGCTACAAGAATGGAAGCGAGGATGGAGACATTAGAAGGAAGAATGAACGAGTTTCAGGGAGCTATGGAGAAGCATATTAGCTTGGTTCGAGAGACAATGAAGGTGTAGATTGAGCGAGCAGTGGCGAAGAATGTGGTTGAGGCTGTCAAATAAGGTATGCGTGAAGTTTCAATCCTCCAGTTTGAGGGGTTAAAATTAACGGAAGAAGTTACGACCGCAATTTGCAGGTTTTCCATAGATTTTCCAACACGTATCACGAGTATGCCGAGGTTTGTTACAGTAATCACACCAGAAACGAGGCTTTTCATGGGTCCTGTTTGATTGATCAGAAGCTTTGTGTGCAGTAGCTTCAACCACCAAAGCAGAACTTTCAACTGAATCATTGGGCTTCTTCCCAATCATAACATTCCGGTAGCTCTCTTCCCTGCGCACTTAAGAGAAAACTTCATTAATAATTGGGAGGTTAGTTTTACCAAGTATTCTGCCTCTAACCTCATCAAATTCAACATTGAGGCCAGCCAAGAATTTGTAGATACGACCATCCTCAACTATTTTCCTGTAGTGTGTTTGATCCTCTGTAGACTTCGATTCATATGTATCAAAGAGATCAAGGTCTTGCCAAATCCTTTTTAGGGAGTGAAAATATTGTGTAATTGAGTTACCTCCTTGTCGTATATCACCTAGTTTGAGATTCAGCTCAAATATATGTAACTGATTTTCCAAATTTGAGTACATCTGAGTTACGCTCTTCCATAGTTCCTTTGCAGTTGAGTAACACATATAGTTACAATTGATGTCTTCTATCATGGAATTAACTAGCCAAGTCATAACCATGGAGTTTTCAGCATCCCACACAACAAATGAAGGATCATCTTTGGCGGGTAGTATCTTATCTCCAATAAGATACCCAATCTTTCCTTGTCCATGGATATACATTCGAACACTTTGGGACCAACGAAGAAAGTTGTCTCCATTAAGTCGAATGGTTGTAATTTGGACAGTAGGACTGTTGGGATGAATACGGTTATCTGAGAATTTAGTAATCAAAAACTTATTTTCTGTCATTATTCTGAAAACAGAGAGAAGTCAAACCCACACAAAAAACAGAACACAACTAGTAGCCTAAAAACAATGACAGACAGCCAAAAAACAGGACAAAAAACTCGAAGGCAACAAGAGGGCGCGGTAGTCGGAGGCGGATTTTCGGCATCGAGGGTAGCGGCGCAGACAGAAGCAACAGCTGCGGTCGGTAGCACGAACTCGGGGCAAAAGCAGCAGCGGCAAACTCGAGGGCCTGTCTGACACAGAATCGAGGCCGAACTCGTGATGGGTAGCACAAACTTGTGATGCCTAAGGGACGGCGGCTTCGTCTGTTGTTGGCGCTGGATGAGTAAGGTACGTCAACAGCAGCGACGACGGCTGCTAGGTTAAGATATTAGGGTTTCTAAATTTTTTTAGGGTTTCTCTGATACCATGAAGATAATAATATTTCTTTGTTATATTGTATTATGAGAAGAAAGGGTTTCTTAAATAAGAGAAACACCCATTTACAAGTAAAGAAATAATTTTTCAGCAATATAATACAGTAAATACAAATATACTAATTAACCAAAAAAGGAAAATAACCAAAAATAACCAACACCATCTTAATTTTGAGAGCATAAATCTCTATTGCATATCAATTATGTGCAATTTAGGTCCTCTTATATATGACTATGAGAAAGACCTATTACAAATATGGAAATAAATGAATACAATAAAGACAAAATATTTTGCAATTAATATTTATACACAAACATTCCTAAATAGTAGAAATTTCATCACCTTGGTACTAAACCCTTACCTAGTATTCGTGAAGTTTTCAAGGTTCGCAGTGAAGAAAGTCAAAAACAAGTCATGATGGGGCCAATCGAACATTCTACCATTCAAAACGGATCTGCATTTATTGCCCACTAGGATCATCCTAATAATCCAATAGCTCTTGCAGCTCGTGGAAGTTCTTAGGTGCATGGTGATACTAGGTCACGCAAAGGGAGACCATGGTGTGATCATTGTGACAAATATGGACATGTTAAAGATACTTGTTGGAAAATACATGGAAAGCCAGCGAATTGGAAGCCAAATACTACCAAATCTGATCGAGAAACTAAGGGTAATGTTGTTATTTCAAAAACTCCTAACCACTCACCAACGACATTTTGGATATGCTACAACAATTATTGAACAAAACAAATCCAACAGCTGTAAGTGGTTATGGGAGTATGCAACAACAAGGTAACCAAAACTCCCTTGCTTTTCATACTCAAACTCTTCCATTTGAATGGATAGTAGACTCTGGAGCCTCCGATCATATGACAGGTGATAGATCCATATTCTCATCATTTTCTCCTTATAAGGGTGATCTTTTTGTTCAAATTGCCAATGGCACTCCCACTAAAGTAATTGGAATTGGAAGTATTCAAATATCATGCTCCTTGATTCTTGAGTCTGTATTGTTTGTGCCAAAACTAGAATATACTCTACTATCTATGAGTAAATTGAATAAGGACTTGAATTGTGAAACTAAATTTCTTGTGAACTCTTGTATTTTTCAAGACTTGGGATCGGGGAAGACGATTGGCAATGCTGTGCAGGGTTGTATCTTCTCAAAGTAGAAAATCCTCCAACAACGAAGGGATGCAATAAACTTGTCGTTCAGTCTAGTTGAGTAAGCTTATATTTCAAAATCTTTAGATCATAAAGATAATCTTGTCATGATGTGGCATTATTGTCTTGGTCATCCAAATTTTGCCTATCTTGAGCGTTTGTTTCCTTCTTTATTTATCAATAAAAAAAGTAAGCTTTTCCCGTGTGAGATTTGCCAACTCTCCAAACACACCCGCACTCATTTTTCACCTCATTCTTATATTCCTTCTCAACCTTTCTCTCTTATCCATGGAGACATTTGGGGACCTTCAAGAATAAAAAATGTCAATGGGGCACGTTGGTTTCTTTTATTTGTTGATGATCACACCCGTTTGAGTTGGACATTTCTTATAAAAGATAAGTCTGAAACTAGTCAACTATTCACAATCTTTCATAAAATGATCCAAAATCAGTTTCAAGTCAATATCAAAATTCTTAAAACTGACAATGCTCGAGATTTCTTCAACTCTACTCTTGGACCTTATCTTCAATCTCATGGCATTGTTCATCAAAGTTCTTGTGTTGACACACCCCAACAAAATGGTGTAGTTGAACGCAAAAATCGTCATCTTCTTGATGTAGCTCGTTCCCTCATGCTTACTTCAAATGTTCCAAAAACTTTTTGGGGTGAAGCTGTTCTAGCAGCTACTTATCTTATAAATCGCATGCCATCTTGCATTCTCAAATTCAAAGCACCTTTACAAAGTTTACTTACCCTATATCCTACATCTCATCTCGTGTCTCAGCTACCACTAAAAATATTTGGATGTACTGCATTTGTTCATATCTACCCTCAGCACCGTAGTAAACTTGATGCTCGATCCATGAAATGTATCTTTCTAGGTTACTCACCAAATAAGAAAGGATATAAATGCTATTATCCTCCAACTCATTAATTCTTTCATACCATGGATATAACCTTATTTGAAAATCAATCATATTTCTCCAATTCTGCACTTCAGGGGGAGCATTATGACATTGAATCACAGAATTGGGATTGCATACCTTATTTTCCTCCTAACTCATCTGAAAATCCTTCTGAATCCTCCTTTGAGCCAATCTCTCAGATTGAATTGCAAGTTTATTCGCGAAGAACGAGGCAACCTGAGAGGTATGAAGCGCAACCTTCACATGTTCAGTAGAGCCAAATCTAAACCAAAATCCTAATGTCCCTGAAATAGTACACGAGACTACAGAAGATGATACAGACATACCTATTGCTGTAAGAAAAGGTGTTCGCTCATGTACTCAACACTCTATATAGTACCATTTATCTTACACTAATATGTCACCAATATTTAAAGCATTTGTGACTAGATCAGATACAAACCCCCAACGCAGTACAGGAAGCCTTACAGAGACCTAAATGGAAAGTAGCCACTCTAGAGGAGTTGCGAGCACTTGAAAAAAATGGGACATGGATTCTTATAGATTTGCCTCCAGGCAAGCGCACAGTTGGATGTAGATGGATTTTCTTAACCAAACACAAACCAGATGGCAGTATAGAACGATTCAAAGCTCGTCGTGTGGCTAAGGGATTCACTCAAGCTTATGGGATTGACTATCAGAAAACATTTGCTTCAGTCGTCAAGTTAAACACTATTCAGGTACTCTTTATTGCAACTAATCTAGACTGACCATTGTTTCAACTTGATGTAAAAAATGCATTTCTGAATGGTGACCTAGTTGAGGAAGTGTATATGGATATACCTCTTGGATTTGAAGACTGATATACTGGAGGAAAGGTATGTAAACTCAAGAAATCTCTTTATGGGCTAAAACAGTCGCCTCGGGCTTGGTTTGAAAAATTTACAAATGTGTTTAAGCAAGATGGCTATACTCAGTGTCAATCTGATCACACTTTATTCATCAAACATTTCTCACCAAGTAATATTATTGTGTTAATAGTATATGTCGATGATATTATTCTCACAGGAAATGTTTATGAAGTAATGGCTTGACTTAAACAACTTCTCTCAAGGGAATTTGAAATAAAAGACTTGGGGCATCTAAGATATTTCCTAGGAATGGAAGTAGCAAGATCCAGCAAAGGGATTTCTGTCACTCAACGAAAATACACTTTAGATCTCTTAAGAGAGACTAGGATGAGTGGTTGCAAACCAACAGATACACCTATGGATGCAAATATGAAGCTTGGAGTTAACCCTGAAGGTGAAGTAGTTGATCGAGGTAGGTATCAACAACTAGTTGGAAAGTTAATATACTTAACTCATACTCGACCAGATATTAGCTTTGTTGTCAGTGTGGTAAGTCAATTTCTGAACAAACCTTCTGAAGAACATATGGAAACTGTGTATAGAATATTGAGATATCTACAAAATGATCCTGGAAAGGGACTTATGTTCAGGAAGACCACAAATCGATCTTTGGAAGTTTACACTGATGTAGATTAGGCTGGCTCTCCTATTGACCGTAAGTCAACTTCAAGGTATTGTTCCTGTGTATGGGGAAACTTAGTTACTTGGCGTAGCAAGAAACAACAAGTTGTAGCTCGAAGTAGTGCTGAAGCCGAGTTTCGATCACTAGCTTATGGGATTGTTAAGGAATTTGGTTAAAATGCCTTCTCACTGAACTCAAGGTCAAGATAGAAGGTACCATAGAAGTACTGTGTGATAATCAAGTAGCCATAGCTATTGCAAAGAATCTAATACATCATGATAAGATGAAGCATGTTGAGATAGATCGCCACTTTATTAGTGAGAAAATTGAGACAAACACTATTGCACTAAGATATGTGCCATCCCAACAAGAAGTTGCAGATATATTAACTAAAGCTCTACATCAAACCAGCCTTGGTGGTTTAGTCTCCAAGCTCGGCATGACAAGCATATATCCTCCAGCTTGAAGGGGAGTGTAGAAAATTAAGCTATAAATTAAGGCTTTATATTTGGGATTGTTTCCTTGTATATAGCTGTATTTTTCTTTTCCATATAGGTTTAGATTGATTGCATATTTTCAGCTTATTAGATTGAGAGTCTCTTGTGTAAATATAACCCTTCTAAATGAAATATAGAAAAATATTATCTTTACACATAGCTTCAGTTGCAAGTTGGAATTATTCGACGCAACGTTAGTCCCTATTCGAGCCCTGTGTTGTTGGTAAAAAAGAAAGATGGAGGGTGGAGATTTTGTGTAGATTACAGAGCTTTAAACAACGTGATAGTCCCTAATAAATTTTTGATACCAGTGGTGGAAGAATTACTTGACGAATTGAAGGGTTCTCAAATGTACTCAAAGATCGATCTCAAATTTGGTTATCATTAGATTCGAGTCCACGAGGAAGATATTGAAAAGACAACATTTTGAATGCACGAAGAGCATTATGAATTCCTAGTAATGCCATTTGGATTGACCAATGCTCCTTCTACCTTTCAAGCTTTGATGAATCGAATCTTTCGGCCGTTCTTATGTAAGTTTATCCTTGTCTTTTTTGATGATATCCTTGTATATAACATAGACTATGATGAACATTTACAGCATCTGAATATTGTTTTTGATATTTTGAGGGACAACCAACTGTTTGCGAATCGAGGCAAAATGTCGTTTTGCTAAGGAAAAGATCCAGTATTTAGGCCATTGGATTTTAGCCAATGGAGTAAAAGCAGATCTTGAGAAATTTGAGCAATGATATAATGCCCATGTCCTTAGACGATCAACATATTAAGAGGATTATTGGGCCTCCTGGATATTACTGACGATTTGTTTTGAACTATGTCAGTCTTGCAGCACCTCTAACTCAACTTCTGAAGAAAGGTGCATTTGATTGGAATGAGCAAGCATCAGAGGCATTTGAGAACCTCAAGAAAGCCATGATTACGCTGTCAGTATTGGCTTTACCAAACTTTGGAAAACCATTTGTATTGGAAACTGATGCCTCAGGAACTAGCTTGGGGGCGGTTCTATCTCAAGAGGGGCGACCAATTGCTTATTAGAGCCATACTTTGTCCACTAGAGCCTAGTCGAAGTCAATATATGAACGGGAACTCATGGCAATTGTGATGGCATTACAACAATGGTGGCCTTATTGGGACAAAAGTTCATTGTTAGAACAGATTAAAGAGCATTGAAATATTTGTTGGGTCAAAGGGTACTACAACCACAATACTGAGGTATGATATTGAGGTGTAATCCAGACCAGGACCAAAAAACAAGGTAGCTGATGCTTTATCACGAGTGACTCTAGTTGCTCACTTGGCCCATCTATCCGATCCAGCAATATTGGATGTTGAGACCATCATGAATGAGGTAGCCCAAGACCCCAAGCTAAGTGGAATTATCCAGAAACTAAGTGAAGATGAAGAGAGTGTGCCTAAATACTTTTTGTCCCAAGGTAAATTGTTCTACAAGGGCAGGTTAGTCTTATCTAAATCCTCAACCTTCATCCTTACAATTTTGTATTCGTATCATGACTCAATGTTGGGAGGCCATTTGGGATTCCTTAGAACATACAAAAGATTGACAGGAGAATTATATTGGGAAGGAATGAAAGCTACCACTAAAGCTTATGTTGAACAATGTTTAATCTGTTAGAAGAATAAGACATAGACTGATGTAGCCTAAGTGACTAAAAAGGAGAGTTTTCTCCAAGAAGTCTATCTCAAGAATCTTTATTATCAATCAAAGTTATCGAATACAAGAGAGTAGCACTCTATTTATAGGGCATGAGAGAGCTAACTAATCAATCAAAGAATTACCCCCATTACCCTTTACATCATTCTATCCCTCCAAAAAGAAACTCGTCCTCGAGTTTAAAAAAATGGAAGATGAAAACTGGAGGAAAAAAACCAAAGGGAAACTTGTTTCAATCGATGGTTGCAAAATACTCCAACTGAAAATTGCTTTCTAAGTTTTCAACACACCAAGAAAGTGTACCAGTTTGTCCCAAGGTTTGGTTTTCATGCCAAAAGACTTGCCAATCTAATTCTATGTGCAAGAGAACCCAAAATTCTGGAAGGAGCTGATGAATACAGAACATGATCGAAAAAATCTCAAAAACACAAACTTCCCAATATTCATGGAACAACTCAAAATGACAATTAGGTGCTTGAAGGATGTTTCTTGAAATTTTTCTTGAAATTCCAAACTCAACAGTTGACTCATTTGAATCACTCCCAATATTGAGACCAAGAGGTTCAATAAGAGTTTTCCACCGTTGAACTTCATGGATTTGTTTCTGAAAGTTTTCTAGCCCAAATTTGTCTTCCACAATAGTAAACAGTTTATCCCAACAAAATAAACTTTCATCCTCTTCGTCAAAATATTCAGGACAATTCAAAAGAAATCCATCTTCTATATCTTTCGAATTTGAACTTATCTGATGGTGTTCCTCTGGGAGAAAATCATTGAGACCGACAACAAAATCTCCTTACTTTCTAATCAATTCATTTGCATGAAGATCTTGAATAAATTTTCCAGCCGTACCATTGTTGCCAATTAACCCACAAGCTTTGTTGGCCAAAAGACATTCTCCCTTCAAAAGTTCTTCCGAATTGTCGTTTGGTAAGAGTCCTCGTATTGATAGCTTCTCCATCGTAGGTTGAATTTGAATGATATCTTGCAAGAAAAATAAGTCATACCCATTCAAAATATTGGGGAGTGCAAGATTTGGGAAGAACTTGGTTGAGGAATGGCATGATAATGACACCTCCATGGAAGCATATTCAAAAGAAGGTTCAGTATCTTCCTTAGAAAATGAAGAAAAACCCTCGTTACGAAATTTGAAAGAACTTGACTTGGCTTGAGTCGAATTAATTTGTTTTGATTCGGGTATGGGCCGAGTTGAATTGTTTTTAAAAGATAAAGGAGGTTGGTTTTGGGTCGGGTCGCACGAGTCTTGGGTCAAAAAAACAACATTCTCACCCCTGGGTATATGCACATCAACAAACTTGGTTAGGGCTAGCCTCGAGTCAGGTTGTGGTTCTAGGTCGGCAAGAGATGCACGATTTCACCTTTGCTTTCATCGTCTTTTTTGTGCCGATTCTGCGTTTTCTTCTTCTTCTTCGTGTCCTCTTTGCATGCGACTACAAAATTATGGTGTAAACCAAAATCGATCACCTCTTCTTCAATTTCTTCCTCTTACGACTTGCCTTTAATTTCAGATTTCTTTTCATTTTGTTCTTTGTGCGACTGGTCTTTATCTTCCCATGACTTGTCTTCTTTATTTGTGTTGTTTTTTTTACTTTCTTGAATATTTCTTGTATGTTTTTGTCTTTCTTGAATTTTTCCCAAAAGACATTGGATTTCATCCATTCCCTTTCGAAATTCCTCTCAATTCATGGTCGATTCGAATATTGGCGTTTTCTTGAAAATGTTTCAGCCTCTGGATCACTTTCTGAATCATCCGAGTCCCAATTCTCACATTGATTTCTTGAAAAACTGATTTGATTAGATCGTAGAACTCTTTCTTGGTAATGTTGGTTCGTTTGTTTGTCCCAAACTATATTGCAATTTTTGTCGAAATCGCTAGAATCACTGGAATCAAAATTCCAATGTGGATCTTGGTTGGTTCTTTGATAAAATCGAGCATGAGTGACGTTGTGATGTTGAAATTCCTCTTATGAATCACTTAAATCAAAATTCCAGCAATGATTTTGAGAGCATTTTTTCTTGCCTATACCAACTGTTGTATTTTTTCTTGGCCATCTTCTTTGAACTGTAATAATTCATTCTTGCAAATTCTTAAAAAATTCTTCAAGTTTCTTGAATCTACAAGGTTCCCCTTAAATAAGGGTGCGCTGTTTGGCAACAAGCACAGCTCACAAAGCTCCCTCTTGTGATCGGCGTCACCAAGAGTTTCCTGGTCTTCCACCGACGGCAGTCAACATTGGCCCAGGCAATTGCTCTGATACCAATTTGATGTAGCCTAAGTGACTAAAAAGGAGAGTTTTCTCCAAGAAGTCTATCTCAAGAATCTTTATTATGAATCAAAGTTATTGAACACAAGAGAGTAGCCCTCTATTTATAGTGCATGAGAAAGCTAACTAATTAATCAAAGAATTACCCAAATTACCCTTTACATCACAAACTTTATCACCAACAGGGTTGTTAATTCCGTTAGATATTCTAGAACGCATATGGGTGGACATCACAATGGATTTCGTGGAGGGCTTACCCCGATCAGCAAGGTTTAATACCATTCTAGTAATTGTGGATAGACTGAGTAAAGCTGCACATTTCATTGCTTTAAAGCACCCATTCACGGCCAAGTCGATAGCAGAACTTTTTGTGAAGGAATTTGTAAAACTACATGGATATCCTTGATCCATTGTATCTGACAGAGATAAAATTTTCATGAACCACTTCTGGACAAAATTGTTCCGCCTCCAAGGTAGTACCAATTGTGTCGCAGCACGACTTATCATCCACAATCTGAGGGTCAAAGTGAAGTTTTGAACAAGTGCTTAGAGACATATCTTCGATATTTCTGCAGTGAATGACCGAAATAGTGGACTACATGGTTGCATTGGGCAGAATTTTGGTATAATACCACTTTCCATAGTTCCATTGGGATGACTCCTTTTCAGGCTGTGTATGGAAGACCACTTCCACCAATTCTATCATATGGAGAGTCCAGAACAACAAACTCCATGCTAGACCAACAACTCATGGATCGAGATGTAGCTTTGGACATACTGAAAAGCCATTTGCAGTTGGCCTAGGAAAGAATGAAGAAGTTTGCTGATGCTAAGAGACGTGAGCCGATATTTGCAGAAGGTGACTGGTATTTTTTAAAATTCGTCCCTATCAGCAGGCATCCCTGGCGAAAAGAAGGAATGAAAAGCTCACTCCAAAATTTTTTGGTCCTTATCAAGTAGAAGAAAGGGTGGGTCTTGTAGCCTATAGAATTCGTTTACCAGCTAAAGCAACCATCCACCCTGTCTTTCATGTGTCACAACTCATGAAAGCTTTGGGAAACCATCAAAAGGCCCAAATTGGGCCGCCATTCCTCACCGATGAGTTTGAATGGAAGGTTGGACCATATGAAATCATTGCTTCTCAAATCAATGAGATCTCTGGAGTGGAGGAAGTCCTAGTGAGTTGGAAAGGCTTACCCGAGTATGAAGTGATGTGGGAGAGTGTTGAAGATATGCAACGACAATTTCCAGACTTCAACCTTGAGGACAAGGTTTCTGAACAGCCCGACGACGTACATGAACAGCAAATGGGGTAATTTCTTGCGGTGGCTAGCGTTTCTCTTCACTTGGGACTCACCCTCTCTTGAGATCACTCAAGCCTAAACCAACTAAATCAATGTCTACCTTTATCTTTTCTCACTCTCTATTTATAACAAATTACTATAACTTAAAATCCTAATATTATTCCTTAATTGTTATTTACCCTATTATAGCACTCATAATACCCGAGTTCTTTTTCCAGCATTTTGCTGCATCGAAAGGATATGAAGCTATTGCTTGTTTTCTAATTGAACAAGGAGCACAAGTTAATGTTCCAGGTGAGCTTTTGAACTACTATACTGCAACCTATTTCTCTCTTCGTCTCCTTCATGTGTTCATTTGTTGTTTCATCTGCATGTTACCGTCAATTTTTTTTATTATTTTTTATAGCAATTATCATATGTAACCCCTTTATACTAAATATGTGCCAATTTTTTGTAATTTGAAAAAACAAATAACGAATCTAACCCTTTTTAGCCGCACATCCATTTTAATTTAAAACATTTTCTTTTGATTGTTCTATGAAAATAAATCCAAGGTTTTTTTATAAGAAAAAAAGAAAGATTTTTTGTGTTCTTTTATAAACCCAAGAGTGATTTTTTTAAGACAAGGAAATGAGATTGTAGAATCTAGACTAGCAATTGCTTTAATTTTTTTTTTAAACTAGGCTAGTTCTTTTTAAATTTGCAAACATAAGCATAGCTCAGCGGTAATTGAATGTATTCCTTCCTTTGAAGTCAGAGATTCGAATCTCTATACTCCACATTTGTTGTACTAAAAAAAAATATATTTCCGTTTAAATCCCTTGCTTTTTTTCCTATGGTAAGTGGTCTGACATTGTCTTTTATATAAGACTGCTCTTCCTTTTTTCCCCTTGCCTTAAGGGCTGGTCCATCCATTCCGGCCCTTCATTTAATTGATGTCGATAAGCTTGATCTCCTTTCTTTGTTCATTACTTTATATTTTTGTAAAGCTTTCTTTTCTGTAAAGATCTTGATAACCCTGAACATGTGGGTTGTGTACAGTCTTGGCCTATTGAAAACTTTCTTCCATTGCTAGCCCCATGTCATTTTGGGTGGTTCATGCAGATAAGTTTGGGAACATGCCTTTACTTGAAGCCATTCAGAATGGACATGAGCAAGTAGTTTCTTTACTTGCCAAGGCTGGAGCAACCATTGTTACTGATGATGCTGGTGGGCTTCTTTGTTCTACTGTCGCAAGAAGGGATTTGGGTTTTTTGAAAGGAGTTTTGGCTAATGGTATTGATCCAAATGCTAGAAATTATGATCAACGGACTCCACTTCACATAGCTGTCTCAGAAGGTTTATATCCTTTTGCAGAGGTACTTTTAAATGCAGGAGCCAGTGTTTTTGAAATGGACAGGTATGATCTATAACGTTGATTCTAAGCCATGACCGTCATTTAGTTACTATTCAGAGATGCCCCGAGAAAGTTATTAGACAAGCATTTCTTTCATTGTTGTCCACCTTCATAATCTTGACAATGACACTCTTTGAGATCTTCGGGGAGTTACTCGCCTAAAAGTCTAAAGAAAACTTATTGTTGGTAAATGAAATGTTTCTTAAACACGCCACCCAATTAGTAGAAAGAAGGGAGTATGTATTGTACCTATCTCATTCAAGCAAAATAACTCTACTGCCCCTTTGCCTCTCATACACTTCTTGTTTTACTTTTCTTGCTATCTGAAGTTTCTAATATATATTTGTTTTTATTTTATGCTTTCAGCTATACAAAACATAGAATAAATACAATGTACAGCTGCAACCAGAAAAGGAAAAAATATTCTACTCTAATCAAAATAATAACACATACCTACATGAATACAAACTAAAAAAGGATATAGTATCCTAGAATAAAAAATACAAGATTAACCTAACTTTGACCATAATTTACAACACTCCCCCTCAAGGTGGGTTGTATATATTATACAATCCCAACTTGCTATTCAAATCTTCAAAGTTAGGTTTTGGTAAAGGCTTGGTAAGAATATCTGCTAACAATTGTTTGGTAGGCACATAGTTGAGTTGAACCACTTCATCATTGACTTTTTTTGAGATAAAGTGTTGATCAATTTCAACATGTTTTTTCCTATCATGATGAACTGAATTCTTTGCAATACTGATTGCAGCTTGATTATCACACATCATCTATAGTGGTGATGAACAACCTATTCCTAAGTCACTTAGGACTCTTTTGATCCATATGCCTTCGCACATACCATGAGCAAGAGCTTTGAATTCAGCTTTTGCGCTACTTCTTGCAACAACAGGTTGTTTTTTTGCTTCTTCATGTAACAAGATTACCCCGTACAAAGGAACAATAACCTGAGGTAGATCTTCTATCTGTAATGTCACCTGCCCAATCTGCATATGAATATACCTCAATGTTTTTCGTCTGTTTTTTCAAACAACAGTCTTTTTCCAGGAGTCACCTTTAGATATATGAGGATTCGATATATCGCTTCCATATGTTCTTCATTAGGACTATGCATAAATTAGCTAACCATGCTGACAACAAATGCAATATCTGGATGTGTATGAGAAAGATAGATAAAACGCCCTACAAGACGTTGGTATCTTCCCTTATCTATTGGTGTGCTTTCAGGGTTGAGTCCAATTTTCTTTTAAGGATCCATGGGAGGTCTACTGGTTTACATTCTAACACACCAGTCTCTTTGAGAAGATCTAACACATACTTCCTTTGGGATACAACTATACCTCTTTTTGACAAACAGAGTATGGTCTGACTGGCATTGTGAACATCCAAAACTGAGAACAAAATTTGCAAATCTATTAAACCAAGCATGGGGAGATTGCTTAAGTCCATAGAGAGATTTTTTAAGTTTGCAAACCTTCGTTGGATAAAGGTTATCCTTACATCCAAGAGGAATATCCATGTATACTTCGTCTTCTAGATCACCATTCAAAAATGCATTTTTAATATCTAATTGTTGGAGATCCCAATCAAGATCGGATGCTAGGGATAAGATAATTCTTATAGTGTTAAGTTTAGCAACTGGTGCAAAGGTTTCCTAGTAGTCAATCCCATAAGACTAAATGAATCCTCTAGCAACAAGTTTGACCTTCAATCTCTCAATGCTCCCATCTGCCTTATGTTTCACTGTAAAGATCCACTTACATCCAACAATTTGTTTTCCACTAGGTAGATTTGTCATTGTCCCTGTGCCATTTTTCTCAAGAGCTTCATTCTCATCCTATACAGCTTTTCTTCAATCAGGATGCTTCAGCGCTTCATGAATATTGGTTGGTACCTGAGCATTATCATTATCAATAATAGAAACAAATGCTCGATATGACTAAGATAATCCATCATATGACACATAGTTCCCTATAGGGTGACTGGTACAACTCCTGACTCATTTCTTTACTGCAATTAGTAAGTCTAAATCATCAACTTTTGGAATTACAACATCTTCTAGCTTACCTTTATCCTCACTTATGGATTGTTCATTGAAAGTTAGAATCGATTCAGACGCTTGGGAGGTTTGATTTGTTCTAGAATCTATATTCTCAACTTGTTTGATTCTCCTTGTATATGTGAGGAGACTTTCACTAGCAATTGGAGGATGACATTTGAATTTGTTTCAGGAGATACTGGAAGGACTTAAGGATGAGGATGAAGTAAGTTAACATATTCGGGTTCAGTCTCAAGTAATGAGATTCACAATTGATTGTCATTCACCTTCTCCCCCTGACAATAAGTTTTGGAATAAAATGGTAGATGTTCAAAGAACGTAACATCCATAGTGACATATACCCGTTTTGTGATAGGAGAGTAGCATTTGTAGCCCCTTTGATTGGGTGAGTATCCCAAGAAAATGCATTTATGGGCTCGATGATCTAATTTGCTACGATGTTGGGAATGGATGTGGACAAAGGCACTACACCCAAAAACTTTAGGGACCAAATCAAGAGACTGGACATTAAGATGAGGAAATGATTGAAGGAAGACATGACGAGGAGTGGAGAATCCAAGAATACGGGAGGGCATACGATTGATCAAGTATGTGGCAGTGAGAATGACTTCACCCTAATAAAATTTAGGAACATGAGTATAGAACATCAAGCATCGAGTGACTTAAAGGAGATGACGATTCTTGCGTTCAACTACTCCATTTTGTTGGGGAGTGTCGACACAGGTGCTAAGATAAAGAAGTCCTTAAGCTGATAGGTAATCCTTGTTATAGTATATATATATGTGTGTGTGTGTGTGTGTGTGTGTGTGTGTGTGTGGATTTAGGAGTTTATTAGTCTTTTGTCTTTTATTGTAATTTACTATTAGGGGCTGTTTGGGGCGCTGGTTTGGAATTAGAAACCCTGGGGTTCTGGAACCCTGGGGTTTCTTGGCTGGAATCAGAAACCCTAGGGTTTCTGATTCCTGTGTTTGGGGTGCAGGGTTGTGTTGGGCTGGTTTGCTGAAATCTGTGTTTGGGGTGCAGGGTTGGGTTGGGTTGGGTTTGTTTAGTCTGTTTTTTTTTTATAATTTTTCAAACGGTTTATTATTTTTAAAACAATCTTACACTTTTTTTCCTACTCCATTTTTTTAACTTCATAATTTTTTTGGTGTGTTACATACCAACTATTTAACCAATTATGTAGAGCAGTTGTTACAATTATAGTTCAATTTGAATTATACTATGTGTAGTTTGTATAACTATATGCTATCTCATTCACTCCACTCATGATGACATAAAATTGAAGATTATGCGTAGCAACAGATAATTAATAGGTGCAATGTAAGAATGGTGTTGCCAATGGTAAAGTAAAACCAAAAATTAAAACTAAGATCTAGTTCTAAAAATATCATAACACACATTCCAGATAAAATGACAAGAAAGTAGAAGTAGTTGTCCAAACACAAATGTAAGTCATAAGAGTGGTAGATGAAATTGATGAAAAGAGAGTCAGGTTCTAGGTGCTTTCCCCAAAATTTTCACGTAGTAATCATACTTCCAATCTAGGGTGAATGTAAAGAAGGAGTTCAACATCATACTATCCGAGAGAATAGTATTTGCAACAGCCATTCAGTCTTGCCTTGTCATCCCTGGGATCGCCTTTAGTTTTGCATATAGCTCGTCCACGTTGGCCCTTTTAAAATATTCACTAGGTGGTTGGGTCGCTAGGGTGATTGTTGGAGTGGTCGTTGGGGTGGTTGGATTGATGGGGTGTTTGGGTATGCCGAGGTGGTCGCCGGTGGTGATTGCACGATGGTCAGGTCGCCGGAATGGTCGTTGGGTGGTTTTCAGCAGTAGTTTTCGGGTCGCTGGAGTGGTCATCAAGGTGGTCATGTTGCCGGAGTGGTCGCTGGGTGGTTGTGGCAGTGGTTGGTTGTTGGAGTCACTAGATGGTCGTCAACAGTGGTTTTGAGTGGTTGGGTTACCAGGTCGTCGGGATAATCGCCGAAGTAGTCATCAGGGTGGTCAGGTCATCGGAGTGGTCACTAGGTGGTTGTCTACGGTGGTTGCTAGGTGGTCAGGTTTTCGAGGTGATCGTCAACTATGGTTGTCGGGTGATTGGGTCATTGAAGTGGTTGTCAAGTGGTTGTTGTCGGTGGTTCGGGCAAGTCAGGTCTTTTGAGTGGTTGGGTTATCAGGGTGTCGAGTTGTTGGGGTGGTCGAGTCAATCGTCAAACTGGTCTCTCGAGTTTTCATCGCAGTGGTTGTCTGAGGTAATCGTCAGCGGTGGTCGGGTCACCGTTGTGGTCGTCGGAGTTGCCGTTATCGGTGGTGGTCGGGTGGTCGCCGGAGTTATCATCAGAGTTGTTGTCGAAGTAGTCGCTAGAAATGGAGAATGGTAAATGGAACTGGTTTCTATAGTTCTCATCGCAGTGGTCGTCGGAGGTAATCGTTAGCGGTGGTCGGGTCGCCGATGTGGTCGCCGAAGTTGTCATCGGAGTGGTCGCCGGAGTTGTTGTCAGAGTGGTCGCCGGAAATGGAAAACGGCAAATGAAAGAGGAAAACATGGCACAAACCCCATGGGGTTGCACTATTGTAACCCATGGGGTTGTGTTTCAAAACCAATGGTTTTGAAACACCTTGTGCCAAACATGGTTTTGGGTTTGAAACCCAAACCCATCCCAACCCAAACTCATGGGCCAAACGGCCCCTTATTAGTTTAGAGCTTCCATGTATGCCTATATATATTTGGCTCTATTGTATAGATTGAATAAGGATTCTCTCATATTTGGTCTCACAATAACATGGTATCAGAGAAAGTTTCCTAGAGATTAGGTTTTGTTAACCGTTAGGGTTTTGAGAATTGGGTTTGGGGTTTAGAACCCTTTTGTTGAACACCTTAGGGTTTGTGAGCTTTGTGGTATGCACTTAAACACTATTGCCGTCGTCGCCACCACCGTTAGGTCCACCGTTGCTGTTGCCACCAGTTTCCATTGCAGCCGCAGTAAATTGGGTAAAAAAAATCTTTTTTTTTTGTCACCGCCCAACCAAAAAGGAAGCCCACCTCTCGATTTGCAAAACCCCAAAATCCAACAGCCAAACTAGCCGCATGTGGCCTTCACGGTCTGTTTTTCATTCCGTCACTTGCGTTCGTATTCTTTTGTGGTTTTTGGTTGTTCTGTGTGCTTGGATTCGTCAAAATCTCCTTCTTTGGTATCCGGTTGTGTCATTTGGAGTGAGTTTGGTTGTTTTTCGTGCAGTTCAGATTTGTTTTTTTTTTTTTGTTTTCTTAGGTTTATTTGCAGTCGCACGTTGTTGGAATACTCTCTGATTTTGTGATTTGCCATTTTATGCTATTCCGACCTAATTGTGTGGTTATTTTGGTCATTGTTGGCTCAGGTTAGATGTCGGTTTGGAAACTCCATTCAAATCAGTTTTTCAGAAGTTGGGCAGTCATTTGGGTTTGGCCTTGTGGTTTTAGATTGGATTTTATGGCTTTACATTCGTCATTGACATATGTTTGCACAAGAACTCGCATTAATGTCTAATGTGGTTCAATCACGGACTCAATCCATCCATGGTTCATCCAAGAAACCATTTCGTTACCTTTGTTGATGATTACTCGCGCATGACTTGGTTATATTTTATAAAGAATCGTTCTGAGTTACTTTTTCATTTTTGTAACTTTCATGCTGAAATTCGAACTCAATTTGATGTTTCCCTTGAAATTTTTAGAAGTGGCAATTCTGGTGAGTACTTTTCTGAAACACTTAGGTCATACCTATGTAAGCATGGAATTCTTCATCAATCATCTTGTGTTGATACTCCATCTCAAAATGGAGTTGCTGAAAGAAAGAATAGGCATCTTCTTGAAACTGCAAGAGCATTATCTTTTCAAATGCGTGTTTCCAAGCATTTTTGAGTTGATGCAATTTCCACGACTTGCTTCTTGATTAATCGTATGCCCTCATCTGTTCTTAAAAATCAGATTCCATATCACGTTTTATTCCCAACAAAACCTTTGTGTCCTATTGAGCCGAAAATATTTGGTTGTACTTGTTTTATTCAGGATGTTCGTCCTACTCTAACAAAATTAGACCCTAAATCTTTGAAGTGCATTTTCTTAGGCTATTCTCGTGTTAAGAAAAGGTATAGATGCTTTTGTCTTAGTTCGAATAGGTATCTTGTATCTTGCGATGTTACTTTCTAACAAATTTTTTGATTCATCTTTGTCTAATATGAGTTTGGGAGAAGATGATGATATTTTTATCTATACACTTGTGTCTCCTACACTCTCTCCCGATCCATCTCCTTCGACATCTGTCCTTACTCGTCCACCTATTACTCAAGTCTATTTAAGACGATAACAACCTCTAGGTGAATGTCTTGTACTAGAAAATTCTTCGTCATCAAATCCAGGACTGAGTGATGAGCTTCGTATTGCTCTTCGTAAAGGTAAACGTTATTGCACTTTTCCTATTTCTTCTTTTGCCTCTTATGACCACTTGTCACTTTCTACATGTTCATTTATTACATCTCTTGAATTTATCTCGATCCCTAAAACTGTTCATGAAGCCTTGTCTCATCTTGCTTGGCGCAATGCGATGATAGAAGAGATGAATGCTTTAGATGATAATGGTACTTGGGATTTGGTATCTCATTTAGTAGGAAAGAAAGCTATTGGATGTAAATGGGTGTTTGCAGTTAAGGTCAATCCCGATGATTCAGTTGCTTGATTAAAAGCACGCCTTATTGCCAAATGCTATGCTCAGACCTATGGAATTGACTACTTTGATACATTTTCTCCTAACACCAAATTAACTTCTGGTAGGTTATTCATTTCCATGGTTGCATCTCAATGTTGGTCTTTGCATTAGCTTGAAATTAAAAATGCCTTTCTCCATAGTGATCTTGAGGAGGAAGTTTATATGGAGCAACCACCAGGGTTTGTTGCTTAATGGGAGAATGATAAAGTTTGTTGCCTTCGCAAATCTTTGTATGGGCTGAAACAAAGTCCACGAGCATGATTTTGAAAATTTAGTCAAGCACTTGAGCAGTTTGGAATGAAGAAAAGCAAGTCAGATCACTTTGTCTTCTACTGACGAACTAAGAGTGGTATTATTCTACTTGCCCTTTATGTTGATGATATTTTTATTATCAGAAATGATACATCTGGCATTTTATCTCTCAAAACTTTCCTCCAAAGTCAATTTCATACTAAAGACTTGGGCACATTAAAGTACTTCTTGGGTATTGAAGTAATGAGTAAGAAGGGTTTCTTTATGTCACAAAGAAAATATGTGCTTGATTTGCTATCTGAGACGGGAAAATTGGGAGCCATGCCATATAATACTCCAATGATGCCTAATCTGCAGCTTACAAAAGATGGTGAACCATTTAAAGACTCTGAGAGGTACAGAAGATTGGTTGGAAAGTTGGATTGTCTTACAGTGACACGACCAGACATAGCTTATTGAATAAGCATTGTGAGTCACTTTATGTCTTCATCTACAGTGGATCATTGGGTTGCAGTACAACAAATTATATGTTATTTGAAGGTTGCACCTGGACGTGGTATCTTATATAAAGATTATGGTCATACGAATATTGATTGTTTTTCAAACACTGATTGGGCATGATCAAGAGAAGATAGAAGATCGACTTCTGGCTATTGTGTTTTTGTTGGAGGCAATTTGGTTTCATGAAAAAGTAAGAAACAAAATGTAGTCTCCTGATCCAGTGTTGAATCAGAATATAGAGCTATGACACAATCGGTTTGTGAAATAATGTGGGTACATCAACTCTTGATTGAATTAGGCTTCAATATTACAGTTCCAACCAAGTTGTGGTGTGACAACCAAGCTACCCTTCATATTGCATCAAATCTAGTATTTCATGAATGAACTAAACATATTGAAATTGATTGTCATTTTGTTCGTGAGAAAATACAAGGTTTGGTGTCTACTGGATACATGAAGACCAAAGAACAATTATGATATATTTTCACGAAAGCTTTAAATGGAGTTAGAATAGATTATCTTTGTTACAAGCTGGGCATGATTAACATATATGCTTCAGCTTGAGTATATATATATATATGTGGATTTAGGAGTTTATTAGTCTTTTATCTTTTATTGTAATTTACTATTATTAGTTTAGGGCTTCCATGTATGCCTATATATATTTGGCTCTATTGTATAGAATTGAGTAAGAATTCTCTCTTTTTTGGTCTCACAATAACAATCCCCAAGACATGAAATAAAGAATTCTTTTGCATTGTCTATTTTGAGAACACGAATTTTGGTTTGATATTGAGTTTGGATCATAGTATGGAAATGTTTGAAATGTTGGTGAACTTCAAATTTTTCTTTCATGAGAAAGATTCATGTTAACTTTGTGTATGATTATCAACAAAGGAAACAAACCATTGAGCCAAAAAGATATTTTTTATTTTTAAGGAGCACCATACATTGCTATGAATCAATGAAAAAGGACTTAACGATTTATAAGCAATGTGAAGATAGGGGTTGTGAGTATGCTTGGCAATCTGACAAATCTCACAATTGAACATAACATGATTTTTATCATGCAAAAGGTCTGGAAACAATTTAGAAAGATACAAAAAAAAAATTAGAAAGATACATAATTTCACTATCTTTGTTGACACAAGAAGAAAACTGACTACTACTAGAAACAAAGGAAGAGAAAAATGAAGACTTGTCTCCAATTGCTAGTGAGCCTGGATCATAGTTGAGAAGATAGAGTCCGGAATAAAGTTTAGCACTACCAATCGTCTTCCCTGATTTCAAATCCTGAAAACACATAAGTTTGGATAAAATTTAGTCACACATTTAAGGTCACGCGTCAATTTACTCATTGAAAGTAAATTATAATCAAAGTCTGGCACATGTAATGCAAAGTTAAGATATAAATTTAGAGTAACTCTAATTGAACTTGTCCTAACCACTTTGGAGTAGGATCCATCTGCAATTTTCACATATGAGTTGGAAGTGCTAGCTTGATAGTTTTGAAATAGAGATGCATTCTTTGTCATATGATTTGATGCTCTAGTGTCTACAATTGAGGATTGTATCCCTCCTTTAATAGCTGTCAATGCAGTAGACATAGTTTTCTGTGAAACCAGTCATGCTCCCTATATTGTGTGATCGATGATCTTTTGCAGTGCGTCTATTTGCTCTTTGCTAAATGGTGTTGACTTTGAAGTGGCAGAATTATTCGAAGCTACATTAGCCACATAGGCCTTACCATCGCGATCATTGCGATGCTTAGGTTTTCAATTAGGGAGCTTCCCATGAGCTTCCAACATGTGTCTTTTATATGATCCACCTTTCTGTAATTTTCACACCAAGTCTCTCTCGTTTCTGCTTATTGTCACTTGGCAGGGGTGTTCAAAGGAATTCCGAAAACCGACCTGACCGACCGAAACCGACCGAATCAACGTCGGTCAGTCGGTTTTGAGAGTGCGACGGTCGGAGTCGGTCGGTCGGAGTAACAAAATCGAAAAAACCGACCGACCGACCGAATTTATACATAAAAATAAAAAAATAATAAAACACATGACCCCATCATTTCATTTATTAAGGAAGAGACGCCCACGGTTTTTCAAAACCACCTTGGTTTTGAAAATATAATGCTTTTTTTTTACTTCTCTCTCTCCACTAATGCACAATATCCCAAATATATATTTTCTTTTCCCCATTCTCTCCTCTCTCTCCTCTCTCCTCTCCCCCTCTCCACTCCTTTTTCCCCATTCTCTTTCCTCTAAGGCTCTAACACGAAAATGGAAAAAAAAAAAAAAAAACAAAAGAGAAAGAGAGATGATGACTTTAGTTCACCCCTTCCTCCTCCTCCCACCGGCCACCACATCGCCCCTTCCTCCCTTCACCCTTCTTCTTCCTTTTTTCTTTTTTTTTCTCCTCCATTTCTTCTATCTTCTCTTCTCTTTTTTATATTCTTTTCTTCTCCATTTCTTTCTCAATCTCAACATCTTCCTTTTTTTCTCTTTTTTTTTTTCGATTTCTTCTCTTCTCTTTTGTTTTTTTTTTTTTCCTTTTCTTCTCCATTTCCTTCTCAATCTCAACATCTTCCTTTTTTTTGTTTCTCCATTTCTTCTCTTCTTTTTTGTTCAGTTATAATCATAAAACCGACTAAACCGACCGACCGACCGTGTGGTTGGTCGGTCGGTGTCACCAACCTTTCAAAAATAGTTGAAAACCGACCGAAGAAAAACCGACATGTCGGTGGTCGGCGGCGGTTTTACCCAAAAACCGACACCGACCGACCGATGAACACCCCTACTTGGTACTGTTGGTTTAAAACTGCGGGTAACAAGTGCAGAAGCTTTCAAGATTGATTCTGATTTGCCCATCATTACACTTTTCCTACTTTCTTCTCGCCTTACTTCAGAGATGGTTGCACAGAGTTGGCAACGACATGGTTCCCATGATTCGACCTTAAACTTCATCAAGATCGTTGTTAAGACCAATAAGGAATTTGAATGTCTTCATTTGCTCAAGAATTTTTTTGTATTGGGTTGTATCCTCAGTACACATCCATGTATAGACTTCAAACAAATCTAATTGTTGTTAATGATGAGAGAGTACTAAAGTAATCAGTAACAAATTGATCACGTTGGCAAAGATCATGAAAGATTGATTCTATTCGAAACAATTTTGAAGTGTTCTCCTTGCTACAGTATGTTTCCTTGACAACATCCCAAATCTGATGTGTTGTTCCATACAGAAGAAAATTTTCACCTATCTCATTGGTCATGGAATTAATTAACCAAGACATGACCATGTTATTTTCTACTTTCCACTTCTTGAATTTCAGATTAGTTGCGTTAGGCTGCACATTGTCTTTCGAGAAGTACTCATTCTTCCCTTTGCCACATATGAACATCATGATTGATTGTGACCATTGGATATAATTGTGGCCATTCAGTTTGTGACCCGTGATATATGTAGGTGAAGATGAATCATATCTCCCTCGACCATTGGAGATTGGTTCGATTGATTTTGAAGAAGACATTCAAAAGAAACAGCCTGCAGATAAGAGAAGAGGACATAGGAAAAATGCAGCAGAGAGGAACTAGGTCAAAAAAATACAACAATTTGTTAAAAGAAAATCCCCACAACAAATGGTAAGGTCAACAGTGAAGGATTCAGTCGCCGATGATGGCAAGTGGCGTTGAAGGAGTTGCCGGTGATGGGAGAAATCGTCGAAGGAATTGGCAGTGTCAACTAGGTCACGAGCTAGGAGTCACCGTGCGTGGGTTTGCAATCGTGAAGGGAGATTGCGATTTGTTGAGGTCTGCTGTCAAAGGTCTCGACGTTGAAGTATACAAGATGGGAGATGACGCGTGAAGTAGGTTGCACTTTGATACCACGAATCATGAAGGAGCTGCATGAAGGAGGTTGCGATTTGAAGCTGTTTTTCGCGAGGAGATGATGCACAAAGAGAGAGAGATTTGGTTGGAAGTGAGCGCCTAAGGAGTTGTCGTGCAGAGAGAGGTCGTCAAAGAGAGTGTTGTTGACGACGGTGATTAGGGTTGCGGTAGCGGTGGTGATGGCGACGGCGACTAGAGTTTTATTGGTGCTCTGATACCATGAAGTTTCTAATATATTTTTATTTTACTTACTTTCAACTATACAAAACATAGAATAAATATATGCAGAAAAGGAAAAAAATATTCTACCCTAATAAAAATAATAATGCATACCTAAATGAATACATACTAAAAAAGGATATAGTATCCTAGAATAAAAAATACAAGATTAACCTAACTTTGACCATAATTTACAACACCATCATTCAAACACGATATTACCTCATACTTTTAGTCTTCTAGTTCAAAGACAAACTCCATTGCTAGAAGAATAGACTCTCCCAAGTCTATTAGGCAACCCAATGGATTAGACAGGATTAGTCTAGAGAGAGCATACTGATCTGGGAGTGTCCGGCTTTTCAGGTAAATGGTATAAGTATAACAATACTAGCTTCGAGTGAACACCGAAAGAGATGTCACGGTTCTAAAGTCTCGCCTCAAACTGAGCTTTTTAATGAGTACTTGGATTAAAATGGGATTTATTCATCAAAGCTCACATCTCATGCATTTGCTCTTTTTTTTATTCTTTATTCTTTATTTTTTATTTTCTTTTTGCATCATCTTAGACTGTGGTATGTTACGTAGATGGGGAAATACTCCGCTTGATGAAGCTCGTATTAGAGGAAATAAGAATTTGATCAGGCTGCTTGAAGTTGCAAGAATTTTTCAGTTATCTGAAAACTCTGATACATCCAAAGAGATTCAAGGTACTAGTTAATCATTTGTAAGTATAAAATATATGCAGTAAATCACATAAATCTTTACTTATCCCAAGACAATATCTTGGTGTTAATATTTTACACGTGATTTTTGTTATTTGTAAAAGCACGAGATCATTTGTGCTCTTTTTATTTTATACATTCAAATGTCAACAATAAGCACGAGATTATTCGTGCTCTTTTAGAAATTGTGCTTGTTTTCATCCATTCTCTACCATAAGTTTCATCTTTTTTAAGAAAACATTTGAATTCTTAGTCAAATTTCAAAAACAAAAATTAAGTTTTTGAAAATTACATTTTTTAGTTTTCAAAACTTGACTTGATTTTTAAAAATATAGATAAAAAGTATAACAAAACAAGGAAACTTAAGAATAGTATTTATAGGCTTAATTTTCGAAAACAAAAAATTAAATTAGACTTGTCTTTCTCATTAGAATTTTACCTAGGGTTTATGTGCTGCACGTCCTAAGGCCTGGCCCATTTCTCATCTTCTCAACTCTCATTTTCTAACCGGCCGTACTTCTCCCTCTCATTCTCTCACGCGTAAGGGTTTTTTTTTCGTTATCTATTCTTCTCGCAATCTCTAGTCATCTTCGTCATTGTTTTTTCAATCTCAGATTTCATGACCTTTAAATCTGAGTTTATTGTTCAAACCGAAAAATGAAAATAAAGATTTCAGTGACTTCTAAATCTAAGTTTGTGGTTCAAACTGAAAAAAAGATCCATAATTTTTTGACATGGAAATTTTTCGTCGTTCATGTTCGTTGCCTTGGTGGGTTGTTCGATCCCAATTACAAAGCATACCTTCATCAGATCTGTTGCATGGCAACCGTGTTTTGTTTATTAAACCTTGTATTGGCTTCTAAACCCAATCCCATGTTTGGGGGATAGGTTTCTCATCCTTAGGGTTCAAACAACAAACCTCCATCCAATCTCATGGGATTCCTCCCCCAAACCCATGAGTTCTCTTCAAATTACAAAAAAGTTAGTGGGCCCATCACTTTTCTCTCTACTTTTATAATAATTGTAGTGGGTCCTATCACTTCTCTCTATTTTTTCTCATAATTATGATGGGTCTCACAATTTCTCTCTTCCTCCTTATCTATCTTTCTCTATTAAAAGATTTTTTTTTTCAATTACCATTTCTCTCTATTAAAAGATTTTTTTCAATTACATTATCTTAATTTAAAGAGAATTATTTTTTTTGTTTATTTATATTTAGTTCAATTAACAATAGTTTAAAATATGTATAATTTTTAAATTTAAGATAAGAAAAACATATTTTAGATGACTTACTTATATTAATATTTTAAAAAAGAACATTTAATTTTAAGTTAACATATTAAAATTTAAGCCTATATGTTATTTTCAAATTAACAATATTCAATGTAACAAAAATAAATGGTATTTTATTTTGAATTTATTAAAATAAAATAAATAATATTTAATTTTAAATTAGTTATAGTAAAAAAAATATTTAATTTTTAAATTAGATACATAAAAAAAACGAAAGTATATGTATGATATTAATTTTGAACTTAAAGTATATGTATGATATTAATTTTGAACTTAGTTATATTAAAATAACTTATATAACAAAAATATATGTTATTTTATTTTTAAATTTAGTCATTTTAAAATAACATATAAACTGTATTTTATTTTAATTTAATCAAATTAAAATTAGAGAAACTATGTACATTTTGCTCTATATGTAATTCTATATACTAATTTCACTTTTTCCATGAACCATGTATTTTTTTTTTCTCATTAACTACTTTAACTTATGACACCTACCAAAATTTATGAAAATTTGGAAAAATACTTGAAAAAAAAAGTTCATTTCTCAATGTTTGAGCTTTTTGTCAAACTACTTTGTAAAATATACTTTCAAAGTTTCAAAACTTTAGGCCCCGTTTGATAATTATTTGGTTTTTGGTTTTTAAAATTGTGCTTGTTTTCTCATCATTTCTCTGCAATGGCTTTCATATTCTTTATAATGGTTTTTATATTTCTTAAGAAAACACTTGAATTCGTAGCCAAATTCCAAATTCCAAAAACAAAATCTTGAAAACTATTTTTTTTAGTTTTTAAAACTTGGCATGATTTTTTAAAACACATATAAAAAGTAGATAAGAAAACATGGAAAGCTATAAGTGGAAGTAATATTTATAGGCTTAATTTTTAAAAATCAAATAATTATCAAACGGGGCGTTAACAATATCCTTCTTACTTTTAACTTATTCATTCTATGCTTTTGATAATGTTATTTAAATTGACATCACCATGAATGGAGTGAATGACATATATTAGAGTTACACATACTATACATGGTATAATTCCAATTTGAATATCATTGGGACAAAATCTTGTAAATATTGATATGCGAATTTTCACACAAATTATTAGGTCACAAGAAATGGATATTTAAAATAAAAAAAAGCATAAAAAATGGTGTTAAAAAAACAGTATAAACAACTTCATTCCAACCCAACCTTGCACTCAAAACATAGGTTTCAGCAAACTAGACAAACTCAACACTGCACCCCGAACACAGTAATCAGGATTCCCAAGCTTCTTGATTACAAAATAGCGCTCCAAACAGCCACTTAATTCTCAAACTTTTTCGAAAAATCGTGCTCTTTCTCTAAAACAACATTTCATAAACTTTGGAGATTTCTCAAATAACATGAAATACGTATAAATTCTCAATAATCACAAAATATCTCAAATATCTTTAAAACGATAATTTCAACTAAAATTATAAAATTATTTAAAATTTATAACAAATGCATAATCATAGTTTTCTTGAAATTCCATAATAATAATTAAATAACAAAAACATTCATGAAATAAGCCACTCACAACTTTTATCGTTGACACCTTGAATCGTAAGCTATTTCAATTTCTAATCAACCTGAAATTCCAATAACCATAACATAATTTCTGAATTATTTCCAAAAAGAAAATAAACATAAACTTAATCATTTAAACCAATTCTTCAACCTTCAAATTACATTTTCTCTTGCACCCATTTATTAACAAGTACATTTTTATCCTTTTCTTCCATTAAATAATATTTTCTTCTCTCTCATCTAAAGTCGTTTTTTCCCTAATAAAAAGGAAAAAAAATCAATTTTCACCATAAACTTGGCTGGTTGTATCAATTTTAACCTTAAACTTTCAATTCCATCAATTTTAACCTCAAACTTGGCATATTGTATCAATTTTAACCATAAACTTTCAATTTCATTAATTTAAACTTCAAACTTGAATCAGTGTATCAATTTACACCATCGGTTAAGTTTATGTTTCAATCATCGTTAGAAAAGTTTTCAACACATGCATAAAGCCATGTGTTGCTCTATGATATGTACTTGTTTGTTATTTTTTTTTTAAATTTACAAAAAAATAATTAAATCATTCCAGATCCGGTTTGCTACTATCATGAAAACCATAGACCCTAAACTTTTAATTTCATCAATTTAAACCTCAAACTTGAATAAGTGTATCAATTTACACCATCAGTTAAGTTTTCATTTCAATCACCATTAGAAAAGGTTTTCTACATATGCCTAAAGCCACGTGTTGCTCTATGATATGTACTTGTTTGTTATTTTTTTTTTAAATTTACAAAAAAAATAATTAAATCATTCCAAATCTGGTCGCCACCATCATGAAAACCATGAACTCGACTCTTGAAAGTAGGACCCACACAAAAACAAATGGACTCTTGTGTTCCCTTGCCTTTGGTGTCAATACCAGCAATGGTGAGTGTGAAGAAGATCTAGGCGGTTGAAGGCAGCGACGACCATGGCAGTTTCGTCGACTTCGATAGTGTGGAATTTGAGCTCGACTAAAATGCGAGAGAGAATAGGGAAGGTGGTACAGGACAGAGTGACGCTCATGAACATAATGAACTAGTTGTAGCCGACCTTGTCTGCCTCGACGACAATCTTATGGAGGATTAAAGTGACATTGATGCTGGAGAGGAAGGGAACAAAGATTCTGACGAGGGCGATTGCAAAAGTCTTGCATCTTTTGGGACGGATGGAAGACAAATCGAGCTCGAGGCAGATAGGAAATTAAAAAAAAATCAATATTGGAGACAAATTCAAGAATGGAAGTACTCCATTGAGGAAAAATATGGTGCAAATAAGCTTTGTTTCTACTAAAAGCTGATGGATCGAGTAGAATCCTACCTTAAAATTGAAAAACCCTCGATTAATGAAATGAAAAAAAGCAGTAGAATCAGAGAAGAAGATAAAAAGTGAAAAAAAGTTATGCTCTGAAATTGAAAAACATTATGGCGAGTCTACTTCAATTTTCTTCAGCAATTTTATTTTATTTTTTTAAATAAAAAATACATATTTTTTATAGAGCAACACATGACTTTGAACATGTGTGGAAAACCTTTTTAACGGGGAATGAAACGGAAATTTAACCGAGGGTGTTAAATAATTGATACACTTATTCAAGTTTGAGGTTTAAATTGATGAAATTGAAACTTTAGGATTAAAATTGATACAACCTACTAAGTTAGAGGTTTAAATTGATGAAATTGAAAATTCAAGCTTAAAATTGATACAACATGCTATGTTTAGGGTCAAAAATGATTTTTTCCTAATTATAACCTTTCCTTTTCCCCAAATTACAACCCTCACGTGTGAAACCCTCCAAATTCAAAATACATTTCTCAATCTTCATTTAATTTCATTTGTACCATCATTTTCTTTTCCTTTTATCCAATTTTGCCATTTTCCTTAATTATCATTGTTTTACTCTTTTCTTCTTCTTCTTCATCATAATCATCATCATCATCATCACCACCACCACTATCAGTGTTCTTCTTTCCAGCCCAACCTTTGCATTTTTTTTTCTTCCTCATCTTAATTCCTTCATTTCCTCCTTCCTCTCTTTTCTTCTTCCATTTTATTTTTTCACCATAAATGCTTCCCCTGGTTAAATCTCATACATGTTTCTAAAACTAATTCCCCTAATTCCCCTTCCTATTTTCTCTCTTTTCCTGCCCACAACCATTCCTTCCCACCACTCATTTTCCATGAAAGATGAACTAATTTCTTTTATAGAATTGGTATTTAAGCCAATCCACAAAATCAACTTAAATTTCACTTCTACAAACTTTTCTTGTTTATAATTATGGACTAAGTGCCATGGTGTTAATATCCCATTTATGAGCTGCAAAATTTCCCCTTCAAAGCCAAAATATGATCCTTTATTTTCCAGATGAAGTTGTTGGCCTCACCTAGCCTCAGTAAGTGTAACAAATTTTCCTTTCATCCCCACCATTCTCTTTTTCTTCTACTCTCCTAGCTAACGTAACTTTGTTTATTTCTTCCTTTTTTTCTTTATTTCCTTGTAATCCTCTTCTCTATTTCTGCCAACACAACACCACCACCTCTGCTTCAAAATTTCTATTTTCTTTTCTTTTTTTTGTTTTGTTTTTAATTAAACCAAAAAGACCATTAAGTCCTTATTATAATACCCAAAAGACAATTAAGTCCTTACAGAATATACCCAACGTACCTATGGCATGTTGTGTGTAGCACTTGAATTAATTTTAGAAGTTGACGTTCCATACGTATGAAACTCTGATTTGAAAATTCCATGACTAACTACTCTTGAATCAGAATTTGCCACCAATCTCAACCAGTTGTTGCATATCACCTTTTGTGTGTATTATAGCTAGATAATAAAGTCTTTGTAAAGAGTGTAATTTTTGTTGTGTTGTATATGAGATGTTTATAGATGAAGTTAAGTTATAAGATAAGAAAGACTTGACAATAGATTCTATTGCACACTTGAAATTTATTGTTGTCATAGCTCGTCCTAGATTGGTAGGGTAATCTGGGAGGGGTATGTCAATCCACGAGTGAGATGTCATACTACAAAATTAAGATAATAAAAATAGTATTACATTTAGTGCCATCTATTTAAATAATAAAATGTAAAAGAAAAAATTGTAATATTTTACTTGCCATGTTTAATAAATCACAAAATATATTTAAAGAATAGAATAAGGCTTGCTATGTGATTGTTATAGCTTTTAAAATAATTGTTGACAATTGTGCTTTTGGATAAAGGACTTGTTGAAGGTTCTATCAAGATTAAATTTATAAAAACCGGACCTCTAAATATTTTGCAATAATAGTGCCCAGGGTCATCCATAAGGATTGGAGTTCTTAGATTAATTAAGTACCACAGTTAATTATGCACAATTTTATTTAGATAAACAAAACTTTAAAGTGATAAAAAAAGACAAATAAAATCTAAACTACTATGTACATGCTTTGGAGTCCAATTTTGAGAAACATGCATGGTTGATTACCTTAAGCCCAACTTGAATTGATTAATAACTTGATCTTATACTAACAATCTTAAACCAATAATTACTAAGTTATCAATATGCTCTCTTGAGCTCAATTGAACTCATGCCTAGCAATAAATCAACATCTCAGTCTATTTCTATTACTAAACAGGGTATTAGGTGATTCTCCTAAGGCTTTTAGAATTAATCTACTCATTCTCATGCATTAGATTAAACCTAGTCATGCATCTAGTGTTCTACAACTAAACTTACTCTCTCAAGCTAAATTTAGTTAAACATGCAAAACCATGACCAAAGGTTAAGACAATATAAAGAGATGCATAAAAGACGTCAATATATAAATTAAACTAAAAATCAACCAAATGTTCAACAACTACAACCAAGCAAGGGTCTAAACACAGATTTACAACATGAGTACAACCCACAAAAACTCCTAAATTCAAGAGAAAAGGAAAAGAAATAGAGAAGAAACTTAGGTCGCATGCCAACACTCGTCTTCAATGTGATGCCCACGATCTCGAGCTTTGAGTCTCCTCCTTGGATCTCCAAAGGTCTCCTCTATGTCCTTAGACAGTGCTTGAATCGAGTTTAGGGTTTTTGGTCTCTCAAAATGACTCACTTTTTCAAATAGCAAAACTTATTTTTTATAGAGTTGAGGCAAAGTTGCAATGCTAGGGGGCAATGTTGCAACGCTGTTCCTTCGAATTTTATACAAAAGGAAAAAATCTGTTTGAGTAGCGTTGCAACGCTATATGCTTGTGGTTCTTCAAGATTGAAAGGCTTTTCAAATGGCATTGCAACGCTATAAGGAGCGTTGCAACGCTATGCCCTCGGGTCCAAATGCCTTGTTCTTCTTCTTCAACACTTGAATATTCAAATATAGCCTTAAGTTACTCAAATTTGTTCAATTATCTCACAATTCTCTGGTTTTGCTCCAAATGCTCGTTTTCTAAAAAATAAACATAAAAATACATGAAAACACACAAAATCATAGCAAAACTAGCCTAAAACTAAGCCAAGAAATAACACTATTTTGCATGCTATCACTTTTAGAAAAATCAGCTGTAATAAACCATACTATCAAAATTTGCAATTTTTTTTATTGATAATTGATAATTTTATAAAATGTTATATACTTTCAATTATTTCTTAAGTATTAAGAGAAATTGTTCTAATTTAAAAAAAAAAGAAGAAAATGGTATTGTTTATAAAAAAAAAGGTTAAATTACAAGTTTAGTCCTTGAACTTTGAGTCTTGTGTGTCTATTTGGTCCTTGAACTTTCAAAAGTGTCTAATAGGTTCTAAACTTTCAATTTTGTGTCTAATAGGTCCTTGAACTTTCAATTTTGTGTCTAATAGGTCTATGACAAATTCAAAATTTTTAAAAATTAATTGATGTATTAGATATAAATTTGAATTTTATGTCTAATAGAACCCTAAAATTCAATTTTGAATCTAGTAGATTGGTGAATTTTAAAAAAATTGAAAATTCTAGGACTAAATTTGTAATTTTGAAAGTTCAGAGACCAAATAGACATAAACCTCAAAGTTCAGGGACTTAATTTGTAATTTAGCCAAAAAAATTGGTTGCATTCAATTAATCAATTTAAAAAATGAAGGTCCCGTTTGATAACCATTTGATTATTTTTTTTTAGTTTTTGAAAATTGTGTTTGTTTTCTCATAATTTCTCTACAATAGATTTTATCTTTCTTAAGAAAACATTAGAATTCTTAACCAAATTCTAAAAACAAAAACAAGTTTTTGAAAACTACTTGCTTGATTTTTGAAAGCATGTGTCAAAAGTAGATAACAAACAAAGAAACCCATAGATGCATGAGAGTAGTATTATAGGCTTAATTTTAAAAACAAAAAACAAAAAATCAAATGGTTATCAAATAGGATTTATGAGATAGAATTTGGTTGTGTGAGAAAAATACTAGATACATAAAATCAATATTTTCTTGAAGGATATAAGTGATAAGTAAATATACCAAGAACGACTCAGTATTTTAAAAAATTGTAATAGTAATTAATGAAAAAATGTTTCTCAATGTATTAAAAGTTAATTTAGGGCTTCCGTTTGATAATTGATTTTCTATTCTTAAAAAACACCTATATTTGGTAACTATTCTTTTTTATCTTTAAATTTTATAAAACTTTTTGGGCAAGTTGCAAGGATGACAAAAAAATATAGCAAAAAAAATTGGCCCAACCCAAACGAAATATGCGAAAAGTCTAAAATAACCCTCAGCTTATTTTCGAGTATATCAATGATATATTGTTGATATACTAATGATATACCTAAAATGAAATATATCAGGCAATATATTACTGATATACTTTATTTAGGTATATCAATGAAATGTCATTTCTAATATGAAGTATACCAACAGTATATCAGAAATACCTAATATGAAGTATATCAAAAGTATTTCAGTAATTCATATTCAGTATATCAGATATACCTAAAATGTATATCAATGATATATTACTTATATACTTTATTTATGTATATCAATGAAATGACATTCCTAATATGAAGTATATCAACAATATATTAATAATTCATATTCAGTATATCAGATATACCTACTATGAAGTATATCAAGAGTATATCAATAATTCATTTTCAGTATGTCAGACATACCCGAATAAAGCATATCAGTGATATAATACTAGCATATTTTATTTAGGTATATCAATGAAATTACATTCCTAATATGAAGTATATAAACAAAATATCGATAATTCATATTTAGTATATCATATATACCTAAAATGAAGTATACCAGTGATATACTACTGATCTACTTTATTTAGGTATATCAATGAAATTACATTCCTAATATGAAGTATATAAATAGAATATCGATAATTCATATTTAGTATATCATATATACCTAAAATGAAGTATATCAGTGATATACTACTGATCTACTTTGTTTAGGTATATTAATGAAATGACATTTATAATATATAGTATATCAAGAGTATATCAGTAATTCATATTTCGTATATCAAATATACCTAAAATGAAGTCTATTAATATTATACTACTGACATACTTTATTTAGGTATATCAATTTAGTAATTCATATTGATTAATATATTAGATATACATAAAATGAACGTTAAAGTATAAAAAAATACCCCGAAACTTCACCCTTTGTTTAAAAAATAGCCCTAAACTTTTAAAAGTTGCAATAATACATTTGAACTTTCATAACTGTTTCAAAATTACCCTTGAAGTAGAAATCCTTTAGAATTTTGACTAAAAGTCAACGTGGTGATGACGTGGAACGACGTAGCAGTGACTAGAGATGTCCATTTAACCTGCGGGGACCCGCCCCGAACGGGGCTGGGAATCTCCGATTACATGGGGAATGGGGGAGGGAGCGGGGAGGTTTTTTTTTCGTTGGCTAAACGGGGAAGGGACGGGAAATATATTCCCCGTCCCCGTCCCCGACCTCGACCCCGCCCCGCCCAGATTAATAATATATATATTAATTATTACCTATAAATAGATTTTTTTTTTAAAAAAAAAACTATAGTAGGAATTAGTTTAAGACTATTTCGTTATTAAAAAAAATTAAAGACTATGTTGTAATATTGAAATTTGAATTTTTAGAAATTAAGTTGTTTCGACATTATAGTATTTTTACTTATGGTATATTATTTTTTTTATTAGGAAATTTTATAACATTTACTTTAAATAGAATTATATTAAAAATTATTCATTTAGAAATAATTTTTATTATGGTTGAGAATAAATTTAAAAAAATAAAAAAGATAAAAAAAATAAAAAAAAGAACGGAGAAAAATTTCTCACCGGGAACCCGATCCCCCCAAATTCCCCGCAGGGAATCCCCTCCCCGATCCCCGCAAAATTAAATGAGAAATTTCGCGGGGACAAGGAATGAAATGGGGGATGGGGACGGGGACGGGGAATCCATTCCCTGGCCTCGCCTCGCCCCGTGGACATCTCTAGCAGTGACTAGGATGCTTGCCTAAGTTGACTATGAAAAAATGTCATGCAAATATGTTGACTTTTCGTCCAACATTTGATGCACGTACTTTTACGTATAACCACAAACGCACGGGTCAAGTAATATAAAATAGTATTCCTATCGAGTATCGAATCTACAGAGATTGATTTTTAATTCAATTAATTATCGCAAATAATCTCACTTAGTTTTATTTGGAGAATAAAAGTCAAAAGAAGATAAACTAAACTAACAACAAAAAATAAAGTGCAGAAAATAAATGGGAGACACAAATACGAGGGATAACTTGAAAAATGATCAATTACAGAGCTAACAGACAATTATAAACCAATAGACAATGAACTCATAAGTCTAGAAGCTCCAAGGATGTGGAATCTCCTGTCGGTCTCCTCCAATCTCAAGTACTAACTAACTAACGACCTAGGTATCCCTAGCGCTAGCTAACTCATACAAGGCGTTAAGACTCTTCATTATGAACTTCTAATGTCTATTTATTAACCTTGACTGTCACTTAGATAAATAAACACTAGTTATGCAATTGGGTTATTGTCCAAGCTTCTCTCCGTCGAGTTTCCACTTAGAAAACTAGTTAATTAACCAATGCCAAACTAATTAACCTTCATCACCAACTACAATTAATTAACTATTAATCTCGCTGTCACTCGAGTAGCTAATTAATTGTGCATTAAACTAAACGAAGTATTATCTGTCGAGCTCTATTTAGAAATACCTCAATTAATTAGAGAATCAATGATTAAAGGCATTAAACAACAAATGCATAAATGATTCAAAGCCCTACTAGTCATAAACATCCATAACTAAACAATTGGTTCAACAATTCCAACAATTAAGCATCTAACCAATTAAATACAATAAACCCAAGTAATTAAGGACAAAGATAGACATATTCAGTTCAAACAACCCATAAATCCCTAATTTTTCAGCCTATACAGTAGCTAAAAGTGAAAGAAAAAATAGGAAAATGAAAACGGAAAGTCGATCCCGCAGTCTCGTCGTGATCTCCTCGATCCTTGAGCTACGAATCTTCAATTCTTCTACAATCTACTCACAAAATGCTCCCCAAACCTCTCAAATATAGCATGGAATCGAGTTTAGGGAAAAACCCATTGGTTTGGCCTCCCCAAATTGAAGAGAAAATGATGTTTTTAAAGTAGGGATCGATGTAGAGTCCAAAAACGCGCGCTGCCAGAATTGTAGCACCTAGACACTAGCTCTCGGGTAGAAAAGCCCCAAAATTACCTTTTTGAGCTGCTCGACTCTCTTGGCTCTTGCTCAACTTTTTATTCTTCATCTCTTTTTTTCTTGGATCTTCAATAAAGCTCTAAAAGGCTCCAATATCCATCAAAATAATCTCAAACACTCGATTTTCTCTCCGTTAGCTCGGTTTCTACAAAAGAGACAAATATATGCATATAAGCTCACAAATTCATAACAAAACTAGCATAAATATAAGGAATAAAATAGCACTAAATGAGTGCTATCAACATTCTAATGGTTTTTCTACTCCAAAGGTAATTTTGAAACATATATGAAAGTTCACGGATATTATTGCAACTTTTGAAAGTTCATGGGTATTTTTGAAACAAATGGCAAAGTTTAGGGGCATTTTTTATAATTTAGCCTAAAATGAAGTATATCAGTGATATACTACCAGTATAGTTTATTTAAGTATATCAATAAAATGATATTTCTAATATAATTTTATCAATAGTATATAAATAATTAATATTCAATATATCAGTGATATACTACTGATATATTTTATTTTAGGCATATATTTTCACTGATATACCTAATATTTATGTACCTAATAAGCAGGGTATAAATTGATACATAGCATAATAAAAAAAAAACATTGTGAAACAAAAAACAAAAAATATATCAAATATACTTCTGATATATCAAATATAAAATGTATCGATATATTACTGATATCCAGCTGATACACCAATGAGGGTAAAATTAGAATAATGAAATAAACAGAAATTAGATTTAATTTTTTTTACTATATTTGCAAATCTCAAAAACTATTACTAGATTTATAAATATCCTAATAGGTTTTGCTATCCATTACAATTCCTACAATTCCTCAACTTTTTCAGAATTATAAAGGACAACTCAAAAAAGAAAAGAAACATTTGTAAAATCCGATTTGCATTTTTCAATTTCAAAAAGGCTCCATCAATGCTATATATTAATATACCTATACGTATATCCAAAATTGGAACTCACGGCAGTACACTGGATGGAGGCTACCATAGTACAAATGCAAAGATTTAAGCCATGGAATTCAAAATATTGCAAATTAATACTGAATTTAAACCAAATGAATCAAAATTAACAAAATCAACTATCAAATGGATCAAAATTGAACCACGAAACTGATAAAATAGATCCAAACTAAATTGAGTGATTGTTTTACAATTTGAATATTTTATGAAATCAAGCCAACCGGATTGAGTTTTTCTTTTTTCTTTTTTTCTTTTTGGTTTTCTTTTACAATCTTAGCATATTAGATTTAAAAATTAGTTAAATTCTCTTTGTATTAAAGATATTAAAAAAATTATCAAATGACTCATTGGGTTTTGTTTATATTTTTTAAGAAAACGAGCATCAAACAGGATTGAAAACTAAAAATGGTTACCAAATATGTATATTTTTTTGAAAAAAAAAAACATAAAATCAAAAAGCAAAAAGCAAAAATAACTAAAACCAAGATGGTTATCAAATTGCTTTTAGCTGTTTAGATGCACCAATCTTATCTTAATAGTTCTAACAATTCTTTAATCCTTGTCAATTTAAACATAATTCAAAGTATTGATCAATAATTTTATAAATATTTTAGAGTAAATTTATGGTTTATAATTATATTTGTTAAATTGAATAATATAATAATATAATTATTGTTTAGACATAATTTTGAAATACATATAATTGATCTTAAATATATATATATATATATATATATATATATATATATATATATATATATATATATATTATTAAATTTAATTTTTAAAATGAAAAAACGACGTGCAACATATGTATACATATATATTTGAGTTCAACAATATTTGGGAGTGAGGGATTCGAATCTCTGACCTCTTGATCAATAATACATACCAATTATCATTGAGCTATGCTTGCTTTAGCTACTATATATATATATATATATATATATATATAAACTTAGTATCTTATATATTCAATATATGTGTACTAAATTTAAGCTTTTTCTTTCAACAGTCCAAAATCGAGTTTAATCGATTGTAGAAGTAGAATAACGGTAATTAATGAGCAGTACAGATTTCCAGCGGTGGGACTGGCATAAATAATTTTGCATGAGTCCCTCCTATAGATGAATATTATTATCCCCAACCAATATAGATACGCAGCGATCAGGACGATTACCCTAGTTAATGTCAAAAACACAAGCTACTAATATTACAGCTGTTCTTACATATCCGTGTTAGAGACCTTGGTCCGTACTCCGTAAAAAAGTAGGGGTTAGAGAACAACTCATATCCATTATATATTATATTCTACTTGCTCTTCAGTTTGTGTCACTGGAAGATGAGGCGGTGGGTTTCTTGGCTGCTGCACCAGTGACCGTGAGCTCCCTTAATTGCGAGTGCATGCTGTTTATGAATGCCATTGATTTTAACTGAGATTCCTCCATTGCTTCTTTTAGCTTGCTCAATGCAAAGCAATAGGTTTCCTGCACACATACTCATTAAGTTTCTGAACATTTATTATATTATGTTCCAACCTAGGGAGAAAGGAGAGAAGAGATTAAACACAACATAACATAATTTCCTTTTCCTTCCTAAATTAATTCTCAATTTTATTTTTATTACTAATGGAACTATAAAGGACGCCACAAACCTCCATCACTAATATATAGTTCAATTCCCAATCAGCTCAGTACGTAGGCTGTATCTAATAATTTCAGCTCATTATACTAAATAAAAGATGTCATTGAAAGCATATGTTAGGGCTAATATATTGAAATTGCAAATTGTTCTCATCAGAATTGGCACGTGCACCCAAGTGTATACGGCACTCTTTTCCCTCCATATGATAAGTGAGAATTCATGCCGTTATGTCATAATTAGTAGTAGTTAATAATATTAATTAGTATGATATGATGGAGGTGTATACCATGAAGCGATCTAGCTCCGATTGGTTAAGCATGTTTAAGCATCTGATCTTGTTATCTCGCTGTTCGATCAAATCCGTAGCTAAGTAACCTCTGTCCAATAATTCACCTATACCTCCAACCTGAACACAACATATAACAAATTACAACTGAAAAAAGTGAACAACACGAATTTAAGCTGGCTTTGTTAATAATAAATTAAGTCTAGCTTTCTACTTGTTTAGGCGTTGTATCCTTCGACTACGGACTACTCTCACCTCACCACTTGCCCTGCCCAGGAATATATATAATGGTTAACCAAAAAGGAAAGATGGTTTGTTTTCTAAAGGACACCTTTATATATATTTTAAGGAAGTCGAAAGCTCTAATGAATTGCGCTGCTTAACAAAAGACATATTTAGTTGCCCTGCACAAATACAAATACATCGATACATTATATATAATTAAACTCACCTTCAAACAGTTGAGGTGAGTCTCGACTAACAGCCCGTATAAGGGATGGCTGGAAATTCTCCTGCGCAGCATTTCTTCTTCCCAGCCAGCTTCTTCTTCCTCTTTTAGCTCGCGTTCTTGTCTTTCTTCTGTACAATTGTTCTCAGACTCCATTTGAGCTTCTTAATACACCCCAAATTCAGCTTCGTTCTTTCAGAAAATATAATCAGGGTTACCGCATCTGCGCAAGTCAAGTGTTATAAAAGTAGACAAAAGTGACCATATATATTAGGTAATTAAAACAGTACTCAAGAGTTGCATATTTATTTGGGAGGGAAATTAGCCAAAATAAGTGACCCATGCAAATATGCATATATTTTAGAATGAACAGTACTGTGAGTCAGAACAGTAGTAATGGATGCCAGTGGGTGTGCCCTTTCTGCTCCCTCTTCTCTTCCTTCATGTCTTTTTACACATCGTGAAAGTAACACTTCGAAGAAGGGGTTTCTCGAATAATGGGTAGCATTGTTAGTACAAAACTTCATATACATCAGTGGCCCCTTCCCATCTTTATCTTTTCTGTACCTCTTTTTCTAATTACTATTCCTTCCATCACTTTTGGTACCAAAAAACTCCAAATTCTTAACTGTTCATGATGCTGATTCCTTTTATCAATGCTTAACTCCCATTTGAGGATGAGAATGTTTCGATTACTGTTCATGTACCCCTCACAGAAATGACACTTCGACGCGTATATTGGATTACGTGCTTATATCTCAGGTGGGGGCATATTTACTCTGTCCACTAGCTCAATGTATGTATGTGTCTGTATATATATTCAGTTACACTTTTGACTCTATGGTACACGTACATTATGTTTTTTATTATTATTATTATTATTTTTATTTACTTTTGGTTTTGGGGCTGCTAGGGCAAGCCTCAGATTTATTCTGCAGAACCCAGAATATATATTAATGAATGCAAATCTCCACGGTCTATCTGTCATAATTCGGAGTATGGACAATCCACAATTATCTCTCTCCCCTTTTTTTCCCCATAAAATGGGGTTTTTTGTACGGAAGACTCATTTTCTCATGCTTTAATTCGATTTGACCTATCATCCTAAAATAATGAAATATGACCAATTCTGATATAGCAATGCACGCAAAATTACCTAAGAGGGTAGTATGAGGCCGGCTTGCTTATTCACGCTCTCAGATAGGGTAACACTCTCGCTGACCATTATCGTTCTTGCTCTCATTTGCCATGTCAGCAAAATATTTTGGAGCTTACAAGATTCTCGCCCCCGGAGACTCGCTCTCTCACACGTTGACTCGCTCTTGCTCTCACAGTACATGTCACTCGAACCGGACTTTACCAATGTAGTACTCGCTCTCGCACGCTCGTTCTCTCATACTCTCGCTCTCGTTCTCGAGAGAGCCTTTTACAAATGTTGTACTCGTACTTGCTCTCACGCGCTCGTTCTCTCATGCTCTCGTTGTCGTTCTCGCACTTGCTTTTAACAATAGTTTTCGTTTATTATTGTTCCCGGGTTTTGCTTCTGTTGTTAATTTACTTTGAATCCATGCACGACATCAAGAATGATAAATTTTCATTCATTCCAGTTTGGGGAGTTCATACAAAGAATTTTTTTTAAAAAAACGCTAATTACCTAAACAATTTTTTACGAAACCGCTTCAAATTATTTAGATAAAGGCATTATGAACTTTGGAACGACCAAGACAACCAATCAGGTAAAACAATTTTCACCTAATTAAGAAGCTTCTTTAATTCCTAGAATTAAACATGCAAGCCATGTAATATGGAAACCCACAAAACATACACATGTGATAATCCTAATGCTACTGGTTCATTCAACATGACAATTATGGATCACGATCATGATTAGCAATAAAACATGTAGAGTGATTAAGGCGTCAATTCAATCAAAATACATACTTATAAAATTAACACGGGAATCAAAGAATACTTGCAATTGAAAGAAAACTACATTAAAATACAAGCCTCACAACATTGCAATTGGCTTCACCAACCTATGAATTGGAACACTTACCTTAGCCGCTCATCGTGATGATGTAGCCCGACACCGAGGTTTGATGAAAAAAAACTCCTAATCTATCCTAAACTACTGAAAAACAGAGAGGAGAAAGCCTAAATTAGTTTCATGACGGCTGAAAATCAGAGACAAATGACCTAGAGGACGAAAAAATCTATATATAAGAATCGACGGAGCGTCTAGATGCTCTGGACAACGTCTAGACGCTCCCAGAGTCACAGGGGCTCTCTGCAGTGTTGAGGGAGGCTTCAGGTAACTGCCGATAGCGTCTAGACGCTACCCAGCGCGCAGCACTGCTTATTTTTGCTCTAACTTTTCACTCAGGCGTCCGAATGACCTCCGGTTTGATGCGTTGGAATCGTGATTCAATGTAGAATCTCTCGAAATGTGCCTTATGCTCAAATCCCTACAAAATGATCAATTAATTACATTAAAACCTCCAAACTAACATGATTTAAGTATGAAAATATAGAACTATGTTGGTCCTATCACTGGAACGAGAGCGTGTGAATGCATTAGGGTTTTTGTGAAACAAAGCAAGGATGAGAGCGAGAGCGAGAGCAAAACGTAACGATAGCGAGACCGAGAGCGATAAGAAAAACGAGAGCGAGAATTTTCTTTCTAATACGCCATTATGCTGTGTTTATGTTTTTTTCCCTTTTGTTTTATTTTATTCTTACTGTTTGTGCAATTTATGCAGTACTGAGATGACAACAATTCTGAGAATCCCCAAGGAGCATTGGTTCCCTAGCCAAGCTTCTAGCCTTGCCCACATAAGTAGTGCAAATAAAGTGGTAAATGAGAAGTTGACCCTTGGACAGATGGAAATGTTCAGAAGGACCGTTTTTGGACGATTTGTTGATGTGGACTTGGTTTTTAATAATAAATTAAAATTAGCTTGTTATTTGTATGTAGCATATTGTAAACTAAATATGGTTATGTTATTTCTAGGTATAGGCATATGAGACGCTGTTGTCAGTAGTGGGTCGTCTTGCGACTTAACTAAATAATGACGCAGTGCCTCGCATTAAGAGATGGTCATGCTCCACTCCATTCCATATAGGGTCTTGGAGCGAGATGTATTCAACTCCCTTAAGGTTATAATGCACTCACTTGCATATTACATAATGTAGTTTCATGTAGTTTTATTATCCTAACATCTACATGTTTGTTACATACGGTGGTCATGTTGGTATTGGTCATGTCGGAGGTTGAACAACAGTACCACGATACTCAAGTCGGTTAGAAGGTCCATGACGACAATGAAAACGACGACCAAGAGTTTATGATGCATTTTAAAAATCGGAGAGGGTTATACCGATGCTCAGATCAGGGAGGAGACCAGTGAGGGTTAGACCAGAAAGGGTCAGCCCGATCCTCAGATTAGGGCAGAGACCGAAGAGGGTCAGACTGATCCTCATATCAGGGACGAGGCCGATAATGAACGATCATCTCCCCACTTGCGACCTAGACACGAGGGTTCATCTAGCTTAGGTTATCGTTGTAGCATCGATGCTCGTTGATAAGCCGTGAAATTAAGGCTTAATTTAATCCTAAATTGCTCGAAAGAACTCTTGTTTGTCATATTATTAATGGAAAATGGTGAAAAATTGTTGAAAGAAGGAAATAATGAAATATGGTAGCAATTGGAAAAGATTTCTAAGTATTGTGATTATTTTGCAGGAATTGCCAAACCAATTGCCAAACCAATTGCCAAACCGGCAATTTGGCAATCTTCAGCAGCTGCAAATATGGAAACTTCGGGAAATCCGTGATTGATGAACCCATAATTGACAGAGAATTTCTCGCACAAATCAAGGGATTTAGTGCATTATTCTTGGCAAATTGGAACCCTATATTGGTCTACATAAGGAGATTGAAGAACGCGGAGGAGAAGAAGACGATTCGAGGGGTTAAATCGCAGCTTAAATTTCTGTTTTTTCGGAGTTTCAATAGCCTCTGTTTTGCTGTTTTTGCTACTGTTTTTACCTTTCTAATCAATTTCCATTCAACTTTCTTTCAAGTTTGTATTACAAAGCAGTGCCTGGATACTTTGTTTTTCGATTGGTTGTATTTTCATTCAAGTTTAAGTTGTTTCAAGTTCATTCGAGGGTGCTTTGCTCGCAACGTTCCTCTGTTTTTTTTTTCGGTTTTAGTTAATTTCTTTCACCAAAATTTCAATTACAGTGCATCAATTCTTCGGTCTTGTCACAATGAATGGTTTTGGGTATTCTCCTTTTGCTCTTAAGTGAAGGTAAACGAGTATTATTGCATTTGAAACTCCAAATCCATTCAGAATTCTTGTTTTTTTTGAGTTTTTCTTCAATTCGGATTGTCAAGCAATTTTCTGCATCTTCCTTAGATTTCCAATCCGATTCAAAGTATTTTTGAATCGTCAAGATCAATTTCTCTCTAAAAGTGGAGGAGATTGAATCGATTGGGTAGAAAGAAGTGGGATAAACACCGAATTGAAATTGTTATTTCTTGCTCTGTTTTGCATTTATTTTCAATTGAACTTCTGGAGAAGAAATTAAAGCAAGGAAGGAGAAAGAAATAAATTTACCTAATTACCCTTGCCATTTTGATTTAATTTCAATTAAATTACTTTTGCTTGAATTCCTAGGAAAACCCAATTACAATTCATAAGTTAGTTTTTTTTTTTTTATTATTATTAAATTTCATTATGAAATCTTTCTTTAAAATTAGTTTTATGTTTTTCATTAAAAATATGAGCTAAACTTTTTAGGGGGTTCAAGGATGTGAATTCCCTAAGAAGTAAATGTAGCCAAAATTCAAGAAAAACCAAGCCTACATCTCAATTGTTTGCTTGTGTTGATTTAATTTCCGTTGAGATCCTAGATTGATCAACTAGGGTTTCAACTCAAGCTTAGATCTAATACCGACAGGGTTAGTGACAAGCAGATTTCACACAAGTAATGGAGTAAAAGAGCTTAGACATAAGCCATTCCTTACCCTAGACATAGGGATTAAGGACTCCAAGACCCATAAAGTTGTGAGCCAAAAATTATCTAAGATGGAGGGACTATAGACATATAGAGCCCCCACTTAGCCTCCTAAAAAACCCAATTTTTAGGTAATAGGATATGCAATTTTGGTTTACAATTGAGTGTGGAGTAGGTTGGAATTGCAATTTTGGTTTGCAATTACGACTTAGGGCAATGACATTCTTGAGCCCCATCCTTTATAATTTCATTCTTAAGTTCATCCAAATTGCCATTTTATATTGCCAATTTAGATTAGCAATTTAATTCTGCAATCTTAGTCTTTCTCACATTGCCATTCTGGATTAGCAATTGGAGTAGCAATTTCTCTTATTTTCAACATTGCCATTCTTGATTAGCAATTATATTAGCAATTTCTGTTTTTCACCAACAACCTATCCCAACGTTATTTTTGCATATTTACTTTTCAATTTTGCAATCTTCCTTATATTTTTGCAAAACAAAAGTTTTGTTACTCCGTTCCCTGTGGGATTCGATACTTGGTACTCAGATACCAATTTATATTACTTCGATCGCGTGCGCTTACGTGACCACCGATCACTCTTGTCTATAAAGTCGAAGAGTCTATGGGGGAGTTGAAGTCGCAAATGGGTGATTTGAAGTGGGAGATGGAAGAGGTAAAGTCTCATTTGATCACCATATTTGAGTTACTCTGTAGAATATGCAAGGTATGTGATACAATATGTAGAGAATATTTGGATTATTCTCATGCTCTCGACTAACGTGTCTTTTGTTTTATGTAGGATGAGGGTCACGAATGGGTTGAGTCACCAAACGTATGTGTCGATCAGTTGATGGAGTTCACCATCCCTTCCACTACCACCGAACCCACCCTGCCCACCACTACCATCGAGTCCACCATCCTCATTCCCACTACAACCATCTGGTCCACCCTCCCCATTCCTTCCACCACTACCACCACCGAGCCCACCTTCCCCATTTCTTCCACCACCACTGAGCCCATCATCCTTATTCCTTCCACCACCATCTCCATTCCTGCCATCACCACCAATTCCACCAACCCCATTCCCGCCACCACCAGGTCCACTAGCCCCATCTCCATCTCTCTCCCCATTCCCACTTCCACTTCGACCTTCATTGACCTCATCATTTCTACCTCAAGTATTTCCGACACCCCCGACTAGGTGATCGCCGCCACCCTACAGATCCTCAAGTCCATCGCCTCCATCGACTACTACACCAGTGTCAAAGTCCTTGTTGACACTAAATCCATTGGCCTGCCTACTCCACCCGCATTGCCATTCAGGATGTCGATGTCACCGCTCCCATTGCCAGCGAGAGCCTTACAAGCTCGATCGCATCTGATCTTGATCTTCTCCCTATGAAGGATATCTGGAAGAGGAAGGCGTCAAAACGATATACGCCTTCAGGCTCGACAAAGAAACCGAAGGAGGAGCCGTCGAGACCACAAAAGGAGAGTCGATATCCCCTATCTGGTATGATTACGACCCTACATAAGTCGTTGATTGATTACAACCCGGCTCACGGGGTTGACTCTCGCGTGTTCAACGTAATGATTAGGTGAATCCAGGATTCGAGCACAGATGCGGAGATTCGACCTGGCATCGGTACCACGACGACAGGCATGGGAAAGAAATTCTTCAGAGACTTGTTAACCCCGAGCTATTGGGTCGAGTGCGATGTAAGTACCTTTCTTTTTCCTTCATTGGTTTAGTATTTATTGGGTCTAGTTTCACATGTAGTAACTAATGGCTTCGTTCATTTAGACTATAAACATGTTGTTCATGTGTATCAAGAGGAAGCTCTCCGCTCGATCGAAAATGTGCATACACCGATTCACCATATTGCCTACGGGGATCTTGATATATATTGTCTTTTACAGGCCCATTTAAACTTGCGAACTAACTATAGTGTGTGAACCACGACGACTCATAGTGCATGTGATGTCTTTTGCAGGCTCATTTAAACTTGCGAACTAAAGAAAATATATACCACAAGATCAAGAAAAAGTAGTTGCTCAAAGCCGCATTGGCATGGGAGTTAGAGGATACTTATATCGAGTACGTGAAAGGAGTGCACGACGACTACAATCCTTCTTGGCATGAAATTGACTTCGTGTACCACCCTGTCAACATGAATGAGCACTGATTCTTGCTGGCCATGGACTTGAATAGGGGACAGTTGTTGGTGTACGACTCATATCGTACATCGACTTAGGGCTCGTCGAGAAGTTCCTAGAGCCCCTGGCGCACACACTACCCTCGCTGCTATACTTCTGCGATGTCACTCGTGCCAAGCCAGGTATGTGAACATCCGCGTGGCTTGTCTATCATGGAAAGAACTCCGACATACAACATGATTCATTGGACTGCAGGATCTTCTGTGCTAAATGGTTTGAGTACCTGGTGACGGGTGTAAAGACTTTCGCACTTATACAAGAGCGAATGACGGACTTTAGGACACATTATGCATGTCAACTGTGGTCAAACACTAAGTCATTTTGATGGGGGTGATTTTTTTTTTTTTGGGTACAGAATTGTAATTTTTAATATTTGATGGGGTTTGGGGGGGTTTTGTACAGAAATGTAATTTTCTTTGCATACAACATAAAAGTGTCTTCACAGTTCTACGAACGTTGGTTCTGCCTTTACACTAGAGCGAGTATGAGAATTGCAAGCGAGAGCGAGAATGATACCGAACGAGAGCTAGAGCGAGTGAGCACGAGAGCGTGAACAGTTGACAAGAATGAGAACGATATCCATGTTTAACATAATTATAACGAATGGGTAAATCGTCCACGAGAGCGAGCCATAGTTGGAGAAAATTCGGTATTCACATTCCTTAGTTACATAAACGCAAACAAGAACGAGCAGGATAACGTCAACGAGAACGAGAATGAGAACGATAACCAATAACGATAACGAAAACAAATAGGAGATCGCGAGAGAGAGAGAGAGAACGAGCGGACGAGCGAGAGCGAGAGTCAGTTTCACAAAGAGATAAAAACATGTTGTGCTATTATACATCAAAGAAATTAACACCTCCTTATAAATTTTGAAAATCAACTCAAGGAAAGTAAGAACTGGATTACCTTGTTGATCAAATATCTCAAGGTAAGAAAACTTGTTTGAGATTCAAACCACTCCACAAGCAAGATTGATCAAGTCAAGCTTGAATGATTCTAAGCATGCAACCTAAACTACATAGAATTGCAAAGAACATAACTCTGGGCTATAATAAACCTCAAAAGCTCATTTTGATTACATCTCCAAATCTCTCTCCTTTTTAAGTACAACTTACATGGCTTTATATAGCCTCAAAATCAACCCTAGAGTAACCTCTGGTCCATTGAAGAGTTGTAACTTTCATTCCCATCAATATCATAATGTCCACTAGCTAAATTGTAACATAAAACTTTGAAAACAAAACACTAGCTAAATTGTAACATAAAACATTGAAAACAAAACTTTAAAATTGAAAATTACATTGAAAACTCCATAATTTCGAGATTTAAACTTCTAATAAGCCAATCAATAGTTTGTAACCATCCAAGAATAAATGAAGCCCCACTTGAAGTAGCTTGAAGCTCTTGTTCCATAAATGAAGCTTGATTGTTCTTTAATGAAGCATGAGTCGCAGTTGAGTTTATTAAATGCAACTTGTGTTCAACATTCATGAAACTTGACTTCATTTAATGTGATTTGACTTTATCTTGTGTTTTTCATAAATGAATCCCGAATGCATTTAATGCAACTCCATCTTGTTGTAAATTTGGACAATAATCTTCACATCTTCCTTGAAGTTCATAATGCATGCTGGAGATGCCTTGGTTCATATTAGCTTCTCCATACGCATGAATCATGGTGTACGAGTCTTCTGGAGTCCCCTTAGCAAACGCATGTGCTATTTTCCTAGCAGGTCATGCTTTGTCGTGACTTATATTCACTCCATACACTTGCTGACATCCTCAATGATGTGCTTTGGCTTATACACACGACCAACTCCCTCAAACTTACTTTTAATTATGTGCCCGATCACTTCAGGACTCATTTGCTGATGGTCGTGATTTAACAGTTCAATAGAGCATGTGTGTGCACTCACATACTTGTTTATCTTAAACATTTCGATTCCCTCCATTTTCACTACTCGAAGCCTCCATGTACAAGCCTTGTCGATGCATCCCACAGTGTACAAATCCTTTATGGATTTCTTTACTCTGAACTCAAAAGTCTTGCTCATGGCTAGCATCGAGAGTCTGTTCTTCAAGTCTTTCTTACAAACAAATAACTCACCAACCTCAATATCAACACCAGGAGCAGGGCCAAACAAAGACGGACCGAACAAACAAGTAATCGTCGGTCTGACTTGAGAATGGGCATAATCAGGTGCCCTTGGAGTTGGAGTGGGCCTTATCTCATTCTCAACAACTGGACAGTGACTTTGGACTCTTTCGTTTTGACTGGCATGCATTGCTCTATGTAAGTCCCATGTTTCATTTCGGTCTATGTGATGATGTTGAGAACCATGGTGAGTATAATATGACTCTCATATGTTATTGTTGTTGGTTCCTAAGGAGGCCCTAATCATCATACAATGGTATCTCCCCCTCCTCTGTATACATGCCCAACGATTCTAAATTTTCCATTTCCATACCCTCGTTCTAAACCATCACATGAGAATTGTCGTCATAAGATTGTTGTACATCCTTATCCAATTATATGTTTCCACCATTCTTTTGTATGGTTTTATAAATACTTGCAACTTCGAAACATTTTCTTGAAAGGGGAGAAATTCAACATCACGATCATTCCTTATGTACATTGGAGGGGATTGCTCTTCCAACTGCATCTTCACCCTCATTATAATGTCAAATATCACTGGACTAATGTTTATAACTTCATATATCAGACATTTCAATTCATCGTATCTAATAGTGCTCGACATGACTACCCCTGTTAGTAAACCTCCAATATAACAGTTCCCAATTTCATCCCAAATGCAACCGTATCGAATGAATAGAGATTTCTTTTCCATCCTTAAAAAAATAAAAAGTAATAACTAATAAGTAGCAGTAAATAAAAAAATAAAAAGTAATAACTAATAAGTAGCAGTAAACAAATATAATTAAAAAAAATTCTCACGCTCGCTCTCGCCTCTTCACACTCACTATAATGCTCTCGCTCTAGTTCTACCTGTATTGCTATAATGCCATAGTAACCAACGTTCTAAATCTAGAAAAACTTTCAAAACATAACACGTTTATACCATAGGAACGTAGGAAGAAAGTAGGAAGAAATCTTTCAAAACCCTAAACCCTAAGACATTTGTTCTATGTTTGAAACGTAGAAAGAAGTCTTCTAGAAATATAAAACACGTATTTGAACGTACCTATTTTTTTAATGTGGATTGGTTGATGCTTGGACGTTGGTTATACGTGAAGAACGGTTCAAATGAGAAAAAGTTTGAAAGTAAGTTTGAACAAATGAGAAAACGACGAAAGCCAAGAAATTATTTTTGTTAGACATAAACCATAGTAATTTTCTTTTAGTTTATTGGGAAATGTTGATGGTGAAAGTAGGTGTAGAACTCATTGAGGTCTTTTCTTTGTCAGTGTTTTCGGCTAATAAACCACAATGTCTCACACGGTGTTTATACGTACCACTGAAAACTTACCATTCTTGGGGGATCAGAAAATGACAATCCATATAGAGGCAAGAGCGAGAACGAGAGAGGAAAAAAAACAACGAAAGCATGAGAGAACGAGCGCGAGTACGAGTACAACATTTGTAAAAGGCTCTCTCGAGAACGAGAGCAAAAGTATGAGAGAACGAGCGCGCGAGAGCAAGTACTACATTGGTAAAGTCCAGTTGGAGTGACTGTACTGCGAGAGCGAGAACGAGTCTCCAAGAGCGAAAATCTTGTAAGCTCCAAAATATTTTGCTGACGTGGCAAACGAGAGCGGGAACGAAAATGCTCAATGAGAGCTTTACCCTATCCGAGAGAGTGAACAAGCGAGCCGGCCTCATACTGCTCTCTTGGGTAATTTTGTGCGCATTGCCAAGTCATAATGAGTCATATTTCATTATTTTGGGATGACAGGTCAGATCGCATTAAAGCGCGAGAAAATGGGTCTTCCATACAAAAACCCCTCATAAAATCCTTTGATGGTCAACATGATACACGACATCATCTCCTTGACATCACACATCATATCAAATTCTAAGATCCCGTTGTTTGATAACTATTTTTGTTAGAGGCATGTGATGGACACTAAAAAATAAATAATCAAACAAGAAATATTTGAAAAGAAACAATTCACTTGTATTGCAAAATTCTTCTAAAAACTACAAACTTGGTTCACACTTTTTCTCTCAAACTCTCTTGGTATTTCTTCTTCTCCACACTTGCTTCAACACATACCAAAGACATCCTATTTTTAGGATTCATGGAAAAGTCTAGATCTCATAACTTCATGAACATACTTAATTTCATGAACTTACTTAACTTTATGAACATACATAACTCTCTCATACATGAATGTAGTACTTAACTCTCATCTTCCACTAGCTGGACAAACCATGGCGATGGCAAAAGAATTTGGAAACAGGTTGGGGCATTTTATAAAAGTGGAGGCAGATGAACAAGATAATTGTTGGGCAAGTTCATTGAGGTTACAAGTTAAAATTGATATAACAAAGCCCTTTAAGTGCGGTTTGAATGTGAAGATTAGGGCTTTGGCAGATGATATTTGGTGTCCCATAACCTATGAGAAATTACCCGATTTTTGTTATATATGCGGGCGAATTGGGCATATGAATTGAGAATGCTCCATTAAGCTAGAACAATGGTAGCCTGATTGACAATTTGGTTTGACACTTTGACATCCTGTGGCTCTCACGGGTGTACAAAGCATCAATTTTCAAGGATTCTTATGACTTTAGAGGAAGAGGTAAAGGAATGAGGGGTAGGGGTTCAATACTCAGAGGACGTTGGGACTCTGATGAGGAGAGGAGCGATAGTGGTGATTTGACACCTCAATCTGGTTCAACGTTTTCACCCTGGGGATAGGACGAGCGCGATGATTCTGGAAAGATTGAAGCCTCAGCTGACTCTAATGGCCCAAAAGCTCATTCAAGAAGATTTAATGTTGAACGAAAAACTTAAGCAACCGAAAGCTATCGTGGATGAAGGGTTAGACGAGCGAATCCATTCAAAATTGAGGTGGAAGAAACTGAATGATGATTTGTTGTATTCGGTGTCCAAAAAACTAATCTTCAACGAAAGGAAAGATGAATCTAGAAAGGAGAAGATCGAAGTAAGGGGAGACTTGGTGGAGGGAGTGATGTTGGTTTGGACTGATAAGGAGGCTGATGTGGTAGGGAAGTTGGGTTATGTTCGTGGCTCATCTCCATCAAATTTGAAGAATAAACGGCCAGCTAAGGATAACTTCTTTGAGGAAGTTTTGGGCCTGGAATTTGTCATTGGGCCAACCTCAAGTGGGGGTTCTTCTAATAGTAGGAGTACTTCGTTTGGACCAAAAATTAAAAGGCAAAACCTTAGGTTCGATTGGTAAAGGACAAAGAAGGAAATGCAGCAATGTTAGTTCTTTATTTGGACAGAAGCATGTGATAGTTCATGCGACGGAAGGGGTGACATGAAGGAACTTCGTACTATAGACGAGACAGAGAATATTACTGATTTTGAACTTACATCGGCGAAGGTTGCGTTGCAGCCCCGCTGCCAGCCATGAAAATCTTATGTTGGAATGTATGAGGTGTTGGGATTTATGTCATAAATCCTCGTAATTAATGATTTATTTAATAAATAATAATAATTTTGATTATTTTATTTACAATATAATATTATCCATTATATGAAAAATTTAAGGTTATTAGTGTAATCTTGAACAGTATGTGGTTGACATAAGGGAAGATCATGTTCAAGAAATAACATGAATGGTCATAGTATATGGATAAGGTTGGGTGTCTTTTCCTTGTAACACTATTGATACGTCCTACTTTGTAATAGTTACAAATGATTTGATCCAAATCGTTCATGTTGAGACATGTGAGTGGGGGTATCTTATACAATGAATTTGTGTAAAACTAGACCACGAAATATTTAATCTTTTTTTATAAATTTGTTAATTGAGAAGATTAATATTTCATTAGGATGATCATATGCAACTCGATCTTAATCCTGAGTGAGTTATGAACTCTTGCCTGTGAAGGCTTGTCCTTCGATTTGCATGGGTGAGAGTGGCTTTTGTAGCCGATTCAATAAGTCTACTATTTTGGGGACTTGACCAAATAGGGAGCTGAGAACATAATATCACAATATGGAATTCACTCATTCCCATATATGATAAGTAGATAAGTAGTTCCCTTCAGTACTGATTTCGGGACTTGAGCAATGGGGCCCCATACTCTCACTGGACCGAGAGGGATTTCGTTTATAGTTGGATCATAAACAAATTGTTCATTATAGGATCATTGATACTTAAGATGCAAGATGTAATTATAAAGGTAAAACAGACTTTTGACCCAGCTATAATTACGAATAACTCGTGAATGATCGACTTGTATGTAGTGATTATTGTTGGGATTTATGCCCTAAAGCCTCGTAATTAATTATTTATTTAATAATTAATAATTATTTTAATTATTTTATTTACAATATAATATTATCCATTATATGAAAAATTTAAGGTTATTAGTGTAATCTTGAACAGTATGTAGTTGACATATAGGAGGATCGTGTTCAAGAAATAACCTAAAGAGTCATAGTATATGGATAAGGTTGGGTGCCTTATCTTGGTAACACTATTGATACGATCTACTTTGTAATAGTTACAAATGATTTGATCCAAATAATTCATGTGGAGACATGTGAGTGGGGATATCTTATACAATGAGTTTGTATAAGACTAGACCACGAAATATTTAATCTCTCTTTATAAATTCGTTAATTGAGAAGATTAATATTTCATCAGGATGATCATATGCGACTCAATCTTAATCCTGAGTGAGTTATGAACTTCTGCCTGTGAGGGCTTGTCCTTTGATTTGCATGGGTGAAAGTGGCTTTTATAGCCGATTCAATATGCCTACCATTTTGGGGACTTGACCAAATAGGGAGCTGGGAACATAATCTCATAAGATAGAATTTACTCCTTCCCATATAGGGTAAGTAGATGAATAGTTCCCTTAAGTGCTGATTTCGAGACTTGAACAATGGGGCCCCACCCTCTCATTAGCCCGAGAGGGACTTAGTTTATAATTAGATTATAAATAGATTATTCATTAGAGAATCAGTGGTACTTAAGGTGCAAGATGTAATTATAGGGTAAAACAGACTTTTGACCCAACTGTAATTACGAACAACTCGTGAATGATCGACTTGCATATAATGATTATATCTATGTACAGTGCATAAGAGTGCAACTCTAGGTTTATAGTGAAGTGACCTATAGTTAATAAATGAAAATTAATTAATTAAACTCTTTAATTAATTAATTAAAGAGTTTAATTAATTAATTTTGTATCATTGGAGCTTATATTCTGTAGGTCCATAAGGTCCCATTACTAGCTCATAGTAACATTAAAAGATCAATTTAGTTGAAAGAAAAAATTGAAATGTTCAAATTAATATTAATTTGAAGTGTTCAAATTAATATTTAATATATTAGATATATTAAATATAAAAGAGAAAAATATATTTATTGTATTTGATACATTAAATATTAAAATTTGAAATTTTCAAATTTAATATTTAATTTGAAATGTTCAAATTAATATTTAATATATTAGATATATTAAATATAAAAGAGGAAAATATATTTATTGTATTTTATATATTAAATATTAAAATAATTAATGTATATTTGATATAATAAATAAAATATATTTATATAATTTAAATAAGATTCAAATAAATAAATATCGTAGAAGATTTGAATGAAATTCAAATAAATATAAGATATATTTTAATATATTAGATATTAAAATATAATATTTTAATTATGGCAAAGATTTTTCCTTGGTCTCTATAAATAGGACCCTTGGGTTGAGCCATTAAAAATAGCACACATCTCCTCAATAGAGAGAATTAGAGAATTCTCTCTAGTTCTCTTCCTCTCCAATCCCTTGTGGATTTTTTTTCAAGTGACTCCCACAAGTCTTTGTTCTATGTTCGAGTCATAGCCAGTAAGACTTTGTGGAAGAGATAAAGATCTGCCAGAAGAATTTCCATATTTTCAAGGTATGTTATGCTTAATCATAATATTATTATTTAATTCTAAATAAACTCAAACCGATTCTACACTTCCGCTTGGGTATAATTAGATTATTCCCTTCAATTATATCTATGGATACAACTTGTCCTACAGTGTATAAAAGTGCAACTCTAGGTCTATAGTAGAGTGACCCTAGAGTTAATGAATGAAAATTAATTAATTAAAGAGTTTAATTAATTAATTTTGTATCATTGGAGTATAATCTGTAGGTCTATAAGGTCCACTTGCTAGCCCATAATAACACTAAAAGATCAATTTAGTTGAAAGAAAAATTTGAAATGTTCAAATTAATATTTAATTTGAAGTGTTCAAATTAATATTTAATATATTAGATATATTAAATATAAAAGAGGAAAATATATTTATTGTATTTGATACATTAAATATTAAAATTTGAAATGTTCAAATTAATATTTAATTTGAAGTCTTCAAATTAATATTTAATATTGTAGATATATTAAATATAAAAGAGGAAAATATATTTATTGTATTTGATACATTAAATATTAAAATAATTAATGTATATTAGATACAATAAATAAAATATATTTATAAAATTTTAATAAGATTCAAATAAATAAATATTGTAGGAGATGTGAATAAGATTCAAATAAGTATAAGATATATTTTAATATATTAGATATTAAAATATAATATTTTAATTATGGCAAAGATTTGTCATTGGTCTCTATAAATAGGACCCTTGGGTTGAGCCATTAGATCTAACACACATTTTTTCAATAGAGAATTAAAGAATTCTCTCTAAACCTCTTTCTCTCCAATCCCTTATGGATTTTCTTTCAAAAGGCTCCCACAAGCCTTGGTCCTGTATTCGAGTCATGGCTAGGAAGACTTTGTGGAGGAGATAAAGACCCACCAGAAATATCTCCATATTTACTCTAAGTAAGTTTGCTTAATCTTATTTTTTAGTTTAATTTTAAATAAAATCAAAGACGATCCAACGTTTCCACTGCGGAGTGAAACATTTATTCCTTCACGAGGATTGGGGAACCCTTGTACATTCCAAGTCTTATGCTGCTTATTGCAGAGGCAAAAACTCCATATTATTTTTCTGTCTGAAACTTTGTCTTGTTCAATTTCGCATGCAAGAATAAAACAAAATTTACATTTTGATTATTATTTTTCGATTCCTAAAAGGGGAAAGAGTGGTGGATTACTTTTATTATGGAACAAAGATATAAATTTAAGTATTATCTCTTTCTCTCCAGGGTACATTGATTCCATGATTATGGAACATGAAGGTCCTTGGCGTTTTATAGGTTTCTATGGCAATCCAGCTGTGGACCAAAGAGGCCATTCATGGACCTTATTAAAGCGATTAAAGGAACAATATGAGTCGCCTTGGATGATTGGTGGCGACTTTAATGAGATAATCTCAGATGGTGAGAAAATGGGGGTGTTTTACATAGTGTAAGATCGTATGACAACACTAGAGGGAGGTGAATATGGTTGCTTAAAAAAATTAAAACTTTTTAAAGAATTAAACTAAAATAATGTAATTCAAACTAATCAAAATAAACACCCTAAAAAATTCTAGAAATATAGAACAATTTTCCTAAGCATGCAATCTACTCACAAAAATATTAAGCAAAGAAAATTTAAAAGAATAGAGAGGAAGAGATAACACCGAAAATTTTTATAGTGGTTCGGAAATCCCTACTCCACTCCCCAAGACTCCTTCTTGGGTATTTTATTGCGATGGTCCTCTTACAGGTGAGAACCAAACCGATTGGCACACTTTTTAAGGGTTCAATAGTCAACCTCCAACCGATCCTTTTGCAAGTTCAAGATCCAATCTATATCGATCATTTTAACGGGTTCAGGATCAAACCACTATGATCCTTTTACTGGGTGCAGGATCAAACCACTACAAATCCTTTTTCGGGTTCAGGATTAAACCGCTCACTCAAAATCCCAAGGTGTACCCACACCTTAATATAAAACCCAATTGACATAGTGAAATAATTTAAAGACTCACAAAGAAACTTTCACAAAGAGTATGTTTACAAGTTTTAGCTCAAAAGGAACAATCTAATCTCTCATATAAATTCTCTCACAAGAAAAATAGAAAATGATGAAGCTTTGAAGAATGATCAACAATGGAGAATGTTTGAGAGAAAATTTCAGCAATTTTTGGGGATGGGAGTTATGAAATGAGAGAGAAAATGATGTTTAAATAGAGTTGTAAGGAATAAGTTTGATCCATTAGATCTAGGTTAAGATGGATCAAGGGTGGAGGAAATTTGGGAGGAAAATGACAAAAGAATGATTAAAAAATAATTTTAAAATCCCTCTAACAGCTATTTAAAAACGCCACATGTCGTAATATTATTCGTCCACGTCATTGCTAAATAGCAGTTTTTCTCAATCTTCTTTTGGTCATAACTTTCTCGTTTGAAGTCCGATTTGAGCTATTCAAAATGCGTTGGAATCTTCTTTTCAAGCTCTACACTGTGGACACTTTAAAATACTAAAATCATTAGTAATTCATAGGTTTGTTATCATCAAAATATATAGTCGTATGATTGAAGCTCGTAAAGCTAACACATAGCTCTTCTTAAATGGAGTCCTTCAAGGAAGTAATTGATTATTGTTATTTAATTGATCCTAGTTTTAAAGGCCATGAATTTATGTGGGCCCATACATTTTTCGAACGGAACTTTTATTTTGGAAAGACTAGACGGATTCTTATTAAATTTTGATATGGTTTGTGATGACTACTAACGCAAAAGAGTGCAAGTACACACTGTCACAAACAAGTAATATATGGAGAATTCTAAGCATCGAACCCAAGAGAACGGTTAACAAAAACTCTCCAGTTAACAACACAATTGTTCACAAGTTGCAACCGAAGGTAACCAATAAAATAAAGTTGATTTTGGGATTTTTGTGCATAAAAAAGTAAAGATAACTAAAAAGGTAATGGAAAAACAAAGATGAAAAGCAGGGGATTCAAGTCCGGTTCAACCCAGGGAAATGCACCCACCATGCGCCCGCAAATTGCCCAACTAAGTTCGACTATTTCAGAGATCCTACCTCTTGTGCCCACATACTGACTTTGTGTTCTTTACGGTTTAGACAAAATGCTACTGAAATGCACCCGCAACTTACCCTTTTCGACATTTAGCTAAGTAAATCAAGTTTAACACCTATTTGACTCCTTTTCCAAGAACCTTTATGAGACTAAGCAATTTAAAACTCATATGTCTATGGCTAAATTCGCTTAGATAATGAAAAACACAACTTTATGATTTTAAAGGTTTTTGTTCTATGTCTAGGTACAAAAAGTAAAGTCTTATGTCTAGGCTCTTTTCCTATATTACTTTTAGGAAAATGTGTGTTGATTCCAACTCTTTCAGTATTGAAATCTTCACAAACTATGCTAAATCAAATGGCCAGTTTAAGCTAACAATGAAACTTAAACTCATTAAAAGTAAACTTAGCTAAATGTTGAGCAAATCTACAAGAAACACATGGTAGTTGCTTATCTCCTTTTTAGGGTATCCACATAATTGAATCCCTTCCAAGGAGTTTAGCTACTCATTGTAGAAATAAATAAAGTGCAGAAAATAAAAAGAAAACAAATAGAAGAAAGAACACAATTCATTGAAATAAATGAACTGGAATAAACTTTGAAGAATGAATCCAAGAAAGAGCAAAAGAACTTGAAACTTGAATTAAAAGAAAAATAGAAACTTACAAAGCTAGAAAATAAAATAAAACAGCAAGTACAACTCCTAAAAACTTATAGAACTGAATTGAAAACTTAAGAACAAAAAGAACCCTAAGATGTTCTTCCTTTCTAACTTGTTCTACCTTTTTCAAGGAGGATCAAGTACTTACTCTTCCTTCTTTCGAAGTTGGAGTCTGAATGGAATATGAATAGAGCTTAGGGGATACTCAAAGTGACGATTAAAACTAAAGAGAAAATGACAGAAATTTGGGATGAGAAGAATTTCCAACTCCGAGCTCTCTTTCAAATGAAGGATTGAGTCGCTTTTTATAGACCTCAAGGCCTAGGGTTTGCTGCCAAGATCAGTGTGGAGAAGCTTAGTCGATCATATCCCTTGATTTTCAGAGATTTGATTGAAAATATTTGATATGATGTACAAATCTCGTGAATCTTGGAGAATCTATCGAAAAGGTCTAGATACGGCCGCATTTGTGGGCGTAATTGTGTTGTTGTTGAAATGGCCTCAATGCATCCGCATATCTGGACACATTTTGGGTTTTTCCTACAACAGTTGGACTTTGATTTCTGCTCTCAAATGCTACCACATACTGGTCGCATATCTCTTGGATCATCTTTTATTTGCTTCAGTTGCGACTAGAATGTGGGCACATTTTGGTCATTTTTCAGCCTCTACACAAAATCAACAAAAATTAACCATTTCTTAACAAAAATGACCCTAAATACACCTAAAAACTTATTTTTACAAAATCAAGACTTTAAACACATGCAAAACTTATTTTTACTTAAATTTGCCCTAAATGACATGAAATATAACTTTAAACACTCGTTTTCTAAGCAAATAACTTAGTTTTTAGGGCTCAATAACACTCATAAATGAGCATTATCGGGTGTAAAAATTTCAGGCTCTTCATCTGGGTTTCCATACTTTGGACCATAGAGCCATCATAGGTCAATGGAATATAGATTTAAATCTTCTTAGTCACTCCTACGATCGACCTCTTAGGTTTGAAACAAGCTGGTCGCTTCATGAGAAGAGTAGAAGTATAGTTGCAAATTGTTGGCAAAATCATTCTTCTTTGTCTGTTAGAGATCACCATTATAGACTACAACAATGTCTTATTGAACTGAGACGTTGGAATCAACATCGTCTAGGTGGTTCCTTGAAAGGAGCAATTGTGAGAAAGAAGAAAAAAATTTGGAGAAATAGAAAATTCCATATGTGATCAAAATCTAGACATTTGGAAGCAAAAATTAAGAGAACTAGATCGACTTCTTGATGAGGATGAAAAATACTAGAAACAAAGATGTAGAGAAGATTGGTTAAAGTGGGGTGATTGGAACACGAAGTTGTTTCATACCAGAGCCACTCAATGACGTCGTTAGAATAAAATTTGTGGTTTAGATGACTTTGTCGGTGTGTGGGTGACAAAAGGAGAGGAAATGGGTCAGTTAGCTACAAATTATTTTTCCTCCCTTTTTGCTTCTTTAGAGTCGAGCATGGAGAACATAGGCAAGGTAGTTGTTGCATTCAGCGTTCAATAACAGACGATCATAATAGAGGTCTGACAAAAGCATTCACTAGAGAGGAAAGTGATTTTTCTTTGAAGCACATGCATCCACATAAAAGCCCTAGTTCCAGATGGAATGCATGCAACTTTTTACCAAACATATTGGGACATCGTGGGGGATGATATAACTCATATCTGCCTTAACTTTTTAAATGAGGATACTTATTGGATAATCTGAATCAGACTCTGATTGCTCTTATTCCAAAGGTTAACCATCTCTTGCTTATTCTTGGTCAAAATTGAGTGGAAAGCACACTTTTATCTTGTTTTTAGTAAGTTTCTTGTTAAGTTTAATTAAGAGTAAGGTTTTTGTTTATTTTTTCGCTTTCTTATTTCTTTTACTCTTTTTAGTCTTTTGTTGTAGTTTGGTTAATTGTAGTTTTGTTTGTCTCTTGTTTTAAAGCCTAAGGATTGAAAACAGCATGTTGAAGCAATAATACTATAGCATTGTGTAGCATCGCGTAGTATCCTGCAACATTGGCAATCTAGCAGAAAACAGAAATGTGGGCCCATTTTTTATGACGTATTAGTAGCTTTTGGTCTTTAAACCCATTCTAATGAGTTGAAAATGGAAAGAAAAAAAAAGTCAAAAGCAATTGTTGGAAGAAATAAAACCCTAGTTGAGGGGGTATGTGACCAACATGAGAGAGGGGGAAGGGCTATTGCAAAAAAAAAAAAAAATCAGCAGAATGAGAAGATAAAGAAAAACGCAGCAGGGAGAAGAAGCTTTTTCTGGAATCTTCTTCAGCCACCCATTCTCATTCTCTTCTTCTTATTCTAGAATTTATGTATCTTTTTAATTTTCTTGAAGTTTTAGTTAGGCTAAGTTGTTCCTAGTGTTGTTATTTTGTGAATCTTTACTTGAACCTAAGATGTTTATGAGTAGTAGCTTGTTTCTGGTTATTTTCATTATAAAAGTTATGAGCTAATTTCTTTAGGCTGGGATATATGGAGTCATAGCTCTATGTTTGGAGCCCTTTTGCTATGGAATGCTATAGAAGTGTAGTTTACTTGTGGGTTTTTTATTTCTTATTGTTCTTATTAAGAGTGATCAACTTAGGAAAGGATACCAACTTGTTTTAATTCTGAAAAGATTAGAATGAGTGGAAATAGCATAAGCAATGCAAGTAGGTTCATATCGTGAATTAAGGATGAATTCAAGGGTATAGACATATACTTTTGACTTATAAACTTAGGGAAATTGGGCTATCCATGTGTTTGAAAGCTGGGTTTTCATAGACATATGTTCAACTTTGCTTTAAAACTGAAATTCGAGGATTAGAAATAATTTTTAGAATTTATTCTCAGGTTTTCCCGTTACTACACAATGCACTAATGTTGCACAATGCTATAGTATCACACAGCATCTGGGAGTTAAAATTAGCAGTGAAATTTCATAAATTCCAGCACCTTAGTCATTTGATTCTCGACTTGTTTATTATCAATTTTAGCTACTTATTTCTTTTAGATTGCTAGAATTTAATTTTCTTGTGTCGGGCTTGCATTTTGTTAATTTTAGATCATTTAATCGCAATAAAATTAGTTCTTAGTGGTACTCAATTTTATAGAATTTGCATTATTTAGTCCTCATGGGATCAACCTTGTCTACCAATTACCACCTACAATTGTGTATGTTTGCGTAGTGCGTTTTTGCACAACACCATCCAAAAAAGATGGAGGAGTTTAGACTGATAAGTTTGTGTAATGTGGACTATAAATTAATTGCTAAAACCTAGTAAATAGGTCAAAGATGGTTTTAGATCAGATCATTTCTCCAACACAATATTCTTTTATTCCAGGTTGGCTCATTACTGATAATGCTTTGATGGTGTTTGAATGTTTACATGCTTTAAACAATAAACGATTAGGTAAGACAGGTATGGTGGCCATGAAGCTAGACATGAGTAAAGCATATGAAAGAATCGAATGACCTTTTCAAATGATGAATTGTATGGGTTTTACGGATTGGTGGGTCTCATTGATAATGAAGTGTGTGGAGTCGGTTCATTTTTCGGTACTGTTGAACAAAACGTCCCAGAGGTCTTTCTGCTTATCTCGTGAGCTCCAACAGGGAGATCCACTTTCCCCTTATCTTTTCTTACTCTGTGCTGAAGTTCTTTCAAGTCTTCTTTTTAGGGAAAAGGCACTTAAAAACTTTTCTAGTTTAAAAATTAATCGTTATTGCCCTGTAATTTCTCATCTTTTCTATTTAGACGATAGTCTTCTTTTTTTCAAAGCAACTTGCAAAGATTGTGACAAGGTTCGTTCAACGCATTTTAGGGACTTATGAAAAGGCTTCAAGGCAGACGATTAATTATGGTAAATTTGTTTTTGTGGTTAGTAGGAATACACCTAGCGAGATAAAGAAGATGTTTGAGAGAGATCTAAAAGTTAAGGCTATTGATTCGTTGGGAAATTATCTCGGCTTTCCTTCTCAAAATTCTTGAAAGAAATTGATGATTTTTAGATTAATTAAAGAAAGAGTTTGGAAGTCACTTCAAAGCTGGAAAGGGAAGCTTTGCTCAGTGGGTGCCAAGGAGATTGTGATAAAAGCAGTAGCTTAAGCTATCCCTCTTTACGCGATGAGCTGTTTTAAACTTCCTCAGTCTTTGTGCAACAATCTTAATACTTTGTTTGTGAAGTTTTGGTTGGGTAATAATGATACTACTCAAAGGATACATTGGAGAAGTTGGTTGCATATGAACAAAGCAAAAGAGAATGGGGGTATGGGCTTTTGGGATATTTCGTTATTCAATCATGCTATGTTGGCAAAAAAAAGTTGGAAGTTAGTTCGAAATACGAATAGTTTAGTTTATAAGATTCTAAGAGGTTGATATTTTCAATCAGGGAATTTTCTTACAGCGACTATAGGATCAAACCCCTCCTTTACTTGGTGCAGTATCATTTGGTGTCGAAATCTTTTCTTGAAAGGCTATAGGTGAAAAATTGGAACAGGTATTCAAATTAACATTAAGGATGATCCATGGTTATTAGTGGAAGAAAGGAATAAACCTTTGTTTGTGGTTTCTGATTTAGTGGATCAAAAGGTAGCTTGTTTGATTAATGAGGATGGTTCCTGGAATGAAGAGTTAATTCGAAAATGCTTTTTGCCGAGTGATGTGGAGAACATTCTTAATATTCCAAGAAATGGTTTGCGGTTTTCAGACGAAATCATTTGGAAGTATAATAATAAAGGAGTCTTCACTATTACAAACGCTTATAAACTTGCTTTCAAATTCAGAACTCAACAAAAGCCCAGCTTCAAATCAAAAGGGAACTCATTGGTTTTGGAAGATTCTATGGTCCTCCTTGGTCCCTAATAAAATGAAGATTTGTGGCTGGAAAATTTTTCAAAATATCCTGCCAACAAGAACAAATTTAATTCAGAAGGGTCTTTCAATTGTGCCATGCTGTCCCTTTTGTCAGAAGTATTCAGAGACAAATGTGCATATTTTCTGGGGTTGTAAGGTAACTTATAAATTTTGGAATAGGTTTCTCCCTTCTAATGCATATTTTTATTTTAATTGTAGGCATAATTTGATGGCTATAGATTACTTCGAATGGACTTGAGAAAATGCTTCAGGAGATGATCTGAATATTTTCTCCCCATTTTGTTGACCGTTTGGAATTGTTGTAATCGTTTGATTCATGAATTGCACCGGGACGATTTGGAGTGGGAATGCACTCTAACCTTTACAGAATCCTACAAGGATGAAATTATGAGTCTACGAGTCATATCAGGGACTCGTAATCTGATGGTCCAACCTCAGAATTGATTTTGGACTCCTCGTATTTCTAGGTGGTGGAAACTAAACACGGATGTTACTTAGTGTTCGATGACAAATATTGGAGTTTCAGCATGTTTCTTATTGTAATAATTTAGAAGCTCATAAGCTCACTAAACGAGGCCTCCATTTGAGGTCAAATGTTGTTTGGGAGGAGAAACATTTTATTTGTCTCCATGATTTTCTTAACCTGTAATTTGCTTTTTTTCATTAAAAAAAAAAAACTCTCATCCTAAACAACAAATTAAACTACAAAATATACTTAATTAAATGTGATCGCTGCTTTTCGCTACACGCAAGTGCACGTGATCGAAGTAATAAAAACTAGAGTATTCCAGAGTATCGTACCCAAGGGAACAAATTTTAACAAAATCTACTGAGACGACACAAAATATGTTTGCAAATTGCAATTGTGGTAACCAATGGTGTGAAATTGATTGAGTGGTTGTTTTTGCTAAAGAAAATAAATAAAGATGATAAAAGAGGGATTCAAACGTGTTTTTGCTCCATTGAAAGAAATTGCCGCCTAATTGCAATTGCATTCCTTTGACTTCAACACTTAAGCTTTGTAAACCGAATTCAACACTTATTCGACCTTCTATGAAGTATCTTTAGGAGACTAAGCGATTAAACCGATATTTCTATGGCTAATACGAACTTAGTTAATTTTGAAACACAATTCTTTTGGTTTTAAAGGTTTTGCTCTATGTCTAGGGTCAAAAACAAATTCCTATGTCTAGGCTATTTTCCTTTATTGCTTTTATGAAATCTAAATTTTTATCTAACATTTTCAGAATTAGACTCAATTTTTGTATACTAATCTAGGTGATCAATCTAGACTAATAATAAGCATTAAAATCAATAAAAGCAAACAAGCTATAGAGGAAGCAAGGTTGCCCTCACAATTAGGCCTTTATTCCTATCTTTAGGGCATCCACATGCTTGAATCCCAAAGAAGAAGTTAGCTCATTATGAAAGAAATGAAAAGCCAAAATTCAATTGCTATAAATCTCATAATTAATAACCAAAATACCGAAATTAAATTCCTAATAATAGAGGAAACAAATTGAAATTTAATAAGAATTTGTGAATCTAAATCAATAACCCAAAACACTCACAAGGCAATATGTATTAAGTAATGGAATTCAATTAAGCACCTTTATTAACCTTTAGCTCAATTTCAAATAAATTTGCAACAGTGAATAAGCTAAATAAAAATGCAGAATCTTTGGAGCTAAAATTTCATCTAATTGATAGAAAAATGAAGGAGAACAAAACCCATAATTCAATGATTGATTCAACTTCTTTAACATATAAAAATTGGAGTAAACCGAGTCTAACTACGTGAGTAAAATCGAGCTGAACAACAGAGGGATTAAACAGAATAAAACCTCAAAAACAGAGTAACAACGCTAACAGAAAATTCTTGTTTTGATCGAACCAAAAGTCCTTTACGGGCAATTGGATCTTTACCTCCTCGAACTCTCGTTGAGGAGGGATCGAACACAAGAATTCTAGGGCAAGATGAAGACGAACTACTAAAGAAAATGACAGAAAAATCGAAACTAAAAGCTGCTGTCCAAAACAGAAAACATAGTATATAATCCGAAAAACAGAGTATGAAAATTTGGTGCTTTCTTTTTCGTTTGTCCTCCCTTTTATAGGTATTCCGAGGTCTTTTCTTTCCATCTTGGGTCTCCTTAATTCATGGGTAGACTTTGGGGCTTGAGATTAGGCTAGAAATTTTCCATAAATCAAGCAATTCCAGTGGGTTTTGGTGATTTTCCGAAAATTCTGCACTTTTTGTTAAGTCCAGAAAATGCAATTGCATTGCATTTGCATTTTCTCTTTTCTTCACCGCCTTGCTTCCTCAAGGAAATGCAATTGCATTTCATTTGCATTTGCTTCATTTCATCAAATCTGTACAAAAACAGCAACTTAGCAAACTTTCCTTTATATTTTCAACTCATTTCTTCTTTTTCCATACTCCGACAAGCTTGCATGAATTTATCTTATGAATGTTATTTTTAGCTTGCTTGTTATTCGATAAAATATGTAAAAATTGCAATAACAACTTAGTTTTAGGGTTAAATAATCCTCATAAATGAGAATTATCAAAATGCTACCTCACGAATGTGTATGTCGTAGTATTAAAAATATGTTTAACTTTCAACATTTCCCTTAGCTTAAACATAGTTTTCTAAAAACTCCAAGAAAAGTTCTAAACCTCTTAAACACATCAACTTTGACTGGCTTTGTGAAAATATCTGCAATTTGATCTTCTATCCTTTCACATATTGAACTTGAATTTTCTTTCTTGAAATGCAATCTCTGATAAAGTGAAATCTTGTATCAATGTGGTTACTACGATCACGGAACACTGGATTCTTAGCTATAGTAATTGTTGACTTATTATCCATATGGATCACGTACAATTGCATCCTGTTGCAAAATTTCACTTATCTTAAGCAAATTTCTTAACCAAACTGTATGAAAAATACATAATGTTGCAGCTGCAACATATTCTGCCTCGCAAGTAGATAATGTCACAATAGGTTGTTTCTTAGAACTCCAAGTAAAAGTTGTATTACCAACAAAGAAGACATATCCACTTGTACTTTTTTGTATCATTAAGATCTCTAGTCCAATCACTATCACACTAATCTTTAAATTTGAATTCTTTAGATGATGAATAAAATAATCCATGGTCAAACGTACCTTTGAGGTAACGAGGAATTCTCTTTGCCACTTTCAAATGAGTAGTTGTAGGAGATTCCATAAACCAACTCACCAATCCAACACTGAAAAAAATATTTGGTGGCTAGCCCTATACAAGTTAAATATCTCAAACTATCAATCAAACTTTTTGAAATATGAAGGATCTTAAACATATTTATCTTCATATTTGGATAGTTTTGTCCTATTTTCCATCGGTGTTGTGATAGGTTTATAATTGAACATCTTGAATTTTTCAAGAATTTCTCTAGTATATCATCCTTGAGAAATGAAAATATCTTCTTCTAACTGCTTCACCTCGATGTCAAGATATAACATAAACCCAATATCTATCATTTCAAATTCTTGGGTCATTGTCTTTTTTAGATCTTCAAACATGCTTGCACAATTTCCTGTAAAAATTGAGTCATCTACATATAGATAAACCAAAAAAATATCTCCACGACTGATAACTCTTCAAATAAGAGTTATAGGATAGGTTTTATGGCTAAAACTTAGTAGTTTTAGGAGAAATGATGCATATTTTCCTATTAGAATTCTCCTATTTCTAGTCTTTATTACTTGGTGTATGCTACGAGAGTTATATGCCTCTTATGTGTCTTTATTGATTGAATTATGTACTTTTTGGTAGAAGATAAAGTGGATAAAACCAAGTGATAAAGCATGGGCAAAAAGGATGATTGATGCTGAGGTGATATTATTTGCTGGAGTAAATTCTGGATTTGAAATTCATGTGAAAATCACACGTCTGACGCGTTTCATTAAACAGAGTTGAGCGGAATATGCCAAATCGGACACGAAAGCCACTGGGAGAGCGCCACGTGCCTAGAAACCTCTAATCAGCCCTCGTTTTACATTTTGATAAAGCTTTAAAATGCAGTAGCAACCATTTTCTAAGGGGGAATCGAAGGAGGATGGAAGCAATGGAATCAAGGAAGCTGTTGTGACGAAGCTTGCCAAAAGAGGAAAGATCTTCGCTGAGCTGTGGAAACGACACCAGCAGAGAGCTTTTCTCCGTTTTCTTCTTATTCCCTTAACTTAGAGTTTTAGTTTATTTACATTACAACAAGAATCTATGCTTTTTACTATTTTATTGCTTTTTCATCTTGTATCATGAACCAAACACCTCAAGATGAGGATTAGGGATGTTTATAATGTTTTGAGACAAGTTACCAGGATTCTTTATGTAATTAATCTAGTTTTTAGGGTTTTTATTGCAACTACTCGATTTCATTTGTCAACCATTTTGGGTATCGTCTCCTTGAATTTTGAGAAAAATAGGAGAGCCGAACACTTAAATCACATTAGCTCTTTGTTCGAGTTAGTAACTAGCTAAGTAGGGTGGTAGATAATCACTCATCTAATGCACACTGTTAGCAGCTGGATAATAGTAGGTTTAATGGGAATTAAGCTGTAATATTTAAAAATCTGGGAAGATTCTGTGTGGGTTGTGTGTGGGTTAAGAGAACAAAGATTTTGCTGTAGCACTTTACTCAAAACAATGCAAACTTCTCCCTAATCCGAACATGTTTTAGTTTATAATGCAAGCTTGTTACGCATTATTCCTTTACTTTGTTTTGCTCTATTTTATTCTTTGCTTTAGCTTTTAAGTTTACTTAAGCATGCTATTTTTCCATAGTATTTCTCGAACCTATTTTTTGTTACCAATTGAGTTTGTTGAGAATTAATTCTTGTTGAGTCAAAAATTTTTGAATCCCTGTGGAATACGATAATTTACTTACTGTTTGCTACAGCTCATGTGTATCCTTGCACATAATATTATGTTAATTATTGCAAAGATAATTACACATTAGCGCATATCAAGATTTTGGCATCATTGCCAGGGATCGAACCCGAGTCACCCACGTGATAGGCGTGAATACTCACCACTATATTAATTCTTTACATTAGTCTTAATATAAAGAGAATGTTATGAAGGCATCTCAAATATCCATTGTTAAAGGAAATTGATAATAATTGACGCGAGCTTTTCAAGGGCTCGTCAAATTACAATTTATAAACCGATTCTAAGCTACTTGTAGCATTGAGTGGACCGGATCGATCTCAGGGAATCGAATATTAATTTCTCAAGTTAAATTCGCAAAGGAGAAAACAATTAAAAAAAGGGGGTTTGTGTTTTTATTAATAAAATAAAACATAAGCAAATAAAATAAAGGTAAATCAAATCTGACCAAATTCCAATCCAAAGGTGCGGTTCTACTCAATTGCAAAAATTGATCATAGGCATTCAAAATATTTAAACTTAACAATGCAAGCACGTGGTCAACTTATTAGGAAACTCCAAAAAGTAGAAAATTTTCTAAGGTCATTAACTCTAACAAACGTTAAGTTAATGCTAATTACCTAAACAATTTTGACGAAACCGCTCCAAATTATTTAGATAAAGGCATTAAATGCTTTGGAAGGACCCAGACAACCAATTAGGTGAAATAACTTTAATCTAACTAAGATGCTCCTTTAATTCCTAGAATTAAACATGCAAGCCATGTAATATGGAAACCCACAAAACATCACATGTAATAGTCCTAATGCTACCGGTTCAATCAACATGACAATTACGGATCATGCATCATGATTAGCAATCAAACATGTAAAGCGATCGAGGCGTCAATTCAATAAAAAATACATGCTTATAAAATTAACACATGAATCAAAAAATACTTGCAATTGAAAGAAAACTACATTAAGGTTCAAGCCTCACAATATTGCAATTGATTACAACCGACCTCTGAACTGGAAACGCGAAGTTTAGTCGAGCATTGTGATAAAATTCTTCGAGTTCAACATAGTTCGATTTGATACAGTCATTGTCTAAGGAGAAAATGGAAAAGGGTCTAAGAACTCTCTAAAAACGTGTAGGCCAAGAGGCCAAAAGATGGATGTTAACCCTAAAGTGACAAGTTATTAAAATAAGGCAGGACAGAGTCTAGATGCTTGGAATAGTGTCAAGGCGATGCCTTTGCAAATAAGGAACGAATCTTGCGAAATCTAGGTAGCGTCTAGACGCTTGAAATAGCGTATCGACTCTGCCAGCATCGAGGGTAGCCTCCCCGCAGCGTCGAGCGAGCCTTGTTTCTTCAAATATTCAGCGTCTAGATGCTTGCAATAGCGTCTAGACACTATTGCTGAGGATCTTCAAGCTTAATCTAGTTGTGCAGTGGCGTCTTGACTCCAAAAACAGCGTCTAGACACTCTGTACTTGTCACACCCCCTCCCGAACTACCTGTTATCTTAGCCCGGAGGAAGGCGTGAAGCCAACAGGCATCGTTTCACTTCTTAACGATACCTATGACCCTTTTAATTCCTGATAAACAAACCATACCTGTAAACGAAATACTTTACATATCACACAGCGGAACCCTGGAAAATTTCTACATATGCACACGGAGCAGATATAGTTCAAAACCTCACTTGAACAATCCAAACACAACCACTCGTTGTTTACACAACCACGACCACTAGTGCATACACAAATGAAACTATACGTTCCTTTTAAGTTATCTACACTACGAGCAGACTCGCTATATAATACCACCCACGTACAAAGTATCTAACTCTGAGAACCCTCGGCGGCGATGGCAGGATCTCTGGCACTGGGAGCTCGATCTCTACCTGAAAAGTTGGAAAAGCATTGAAAGAATGAGCTGGGAAGCTCAGTGAGTGACTGAGTTTAAAACTATTAACTCGTAAATCATAACATATAACATCAATAGCTTTTACAGAAGTCCAGCAAATGTGTCAAAAATATTAACCATTTTAAACATATGACAAATTAGTTGTGTAAGACTAGCCCAGTACAATCAATGTTCATTCTACGATGTAGTGGGGCCCGCCCAGCACTCCCATCGTCTTTGTCGTAGTGGGGCTCGCCCAGCACTCACGACAACATTGTTGTCACGGAGTACACTCAACGTCGACAACAGAAAATGACCTGTGTGCACACGGTACTATACAACCTCGGGCTCAGTATCTCAACCATTAACTCATTCAGGTCTCAGAGAAACACATGAAAACCTTTAACAGTTCTTGCTAACACATGTAGACTTGGAATTAAGGTATTTCTTCTAATTTCAGAAAATCAGTAAACATATGCTCACAACGAACAATTTAAATCATTTTTAGGAAACCATATATGCTTATGAATATGTGTTCAAGAGACCATAAATCTTTAAGCTACATCATTCTTAGGAAGTCTTTTCTTTTCATGAACACAAGTTCAAGCATAGAATTTATTTTCAGAATTCATTTTGTCACTCACAGCGTTAATATTAGATTCTCGGTCCGTAAATTTGTCCTATTTCTTCTTGGCCTGCCAAATAAACAAAACCAAGCATTAGAATCTTGACCTCACGAACTTAAGGCCTAGGGTTGCAAAAAACCCTCCCATCTATTTCCTGCACTTTACAGATTTTATACCCTAAACTCACACACCTATAAATTTTCCACTACTTGCTCAAAAATGATGTTATTTATACCAAACTCTTCCTTTTTTAACCCTCTAAAACTTATCTGAAGGAATGAAATTGAAATTCCTAAAGGATATGTCCGTAAATACCTCGAAAGCTACTTCCTACAAAATAGGTTTCTGCACTTTCCAGACTCGTTTCCCTGCTGCACCCTGAACTTAACATGAATTTTAAAGCAACTTCTAGTCAATTTCTAACCACGACTTCTTCATGAAAGTTATAGGAAATTAAAGCATCTTTCCAACCATACCTAATACAGCTTCTAATTCGAAGTCCACAGATCAGAACATCCAAAAAAACAGAGGTTCCCCGGATTTGACAGCAAAAACATTCCTTCAAATCCCTCTTCACAAATCATTAACATAACATCAGATTTTGCTCGAGCTTCCTTCACGAAATTTGTTTGAAAATGAGTTAACTTTCCAGAAAATCAAACCTCACCTCTTAATTCTTCTTGTGGAGCTCAAAACAACCCAAATATCAGCAGTGAGCAGGATTGATCACCAAATCTGCCATGCAACCTTGAATTGAATCTTCTCCCTTTCTTTTTCAACTTCAAAACTAAGAAAATCCTCCTTCCTCTCTTTCTCTCATCCTCTCCCACGAAATGCCCTGTTTTTCTTTAATAAAAAAGAAGCAAATGGGAGAAAATGGGTAAAAAAAAAACTTATTTAATTATTTTTTGGTGGTGAGTGCTCCAAAGTTTATCCATTCCCACATTTCTTTTTCCTTTTCTTTTTTTTTTTTTTTAAAACAAAACATACACCTTCCACTTTCCATTTCTCTTTTGTTTTAGTTTCTTCTTTTTTTTTTTTTTTTATTTAGAAAAAAACAATACAACACATTCCACCTTTCTTTCTCTTTTTTTTTTAACAAGCTTACCAATACATTTTTTCTTAAGAATTTTCAAGGAGGGATTCCGGGTTTACAGTACTTGCTTCCTTGACTTGGATGACATCTCTTCTCAGTTCTAATGCTCAAAATAGACCCAATTGGCTTCCTTTTAAGCTCGATTCATCCTAAGTCTTCCAAACAGCTTTGAATTGCTAAATCCCTACAAAATAGACAAATAAACGCGTGAGGGCAACTAAACTAGCATGAAATAAGTTTATAAAGTAGCACTTTTACAGTGCTATCAATAATGCTCATTATTGAGGGTTATTTAGCCTTTAAATTCAAGTTATTCTTGAGAATTCACATGTTATTGTTCATAAAGTTTAGCAAATTGAACAAAATCACTTGGGCATGCTAGGAATATCTCAATGGTTTATTATAGTTTAGTAATCAATATTACATAATCTGAATATTGCATCAACGCGTCTAAAATTACATTTATATGAACTTGTGCCCCCCATAACATAAAATCTTGGATCTGCTAGCTACTTAATTTCATGAACTTAACTTTATGAACATACATAACTCTCATACATGATTTGTAGTACTTAACTCTCATCTTAAACAACAAATTAAAATATGAAACGTACTTATTTTACTACTAACTTCATGAATGTGTATATATACGTAGTATTAAAAACATGTTTAACTTTCAACACATTTCATTTTTAGTTGTTGGCTTTTAACAATTAAGCTTATAAATGCTACTTCTACCTATGAGTTTTTTTTTTTTTTTTTTGTTATCTATTTTCTAAAATTGTTTTCAAAATCCAAGCTTGAAAACTAAAAAAAAAAAAAACGAGATTTAAAAAAAAAAACTTGTTTATATTTTTGGAGTTTGACTAAGATTTCAAATGTTTCTTTGAGAGTGAGAAAACTATAGTAAATAAATTGAGAGGAAACAAGCACAATCTTCCAAATCAAAAAATTTAAAATATCAAATAGGGCCTAAATTATCAATCTTTATAAATATCCACGAATATAGTAAAAACCACACCAATATTTTAGCTTTAAGATATACCTTATAGTTATAGGTCATGTCCTACCCTCTAATTTAATTGATATTGTTGGAATAGAAATTTTGGCCAATCAAAAGTTGTCATGTCATTACTTTAAAGGTAGTGATTGATAACACACAAAATGTGCTATCCCTAGACTTTACTTTTGTTGGTCTTTACAGCCTATTTGGTGTTTTTCACGAGTTTATTTATTGAAATTTCAGTTATCGAGCAATTGGAGTGAAACTGGAAAATTTGGAGATACCATGACGAGTATGAAGTTAATGGAACATAAATTTCGAGGCCTTGAGGAGCAAAGGAAGAATTTGGGCAAGAATATCCGAGAGCATAGCGTTGAGATGCTATGTATAGCGTCTCAATGCTATAGGTGCAGACCAACAAGCCAGAAAAACCGCATAGGCAGCGTTGAGACGCTGTCTTGTAGCGTCTCAACGATACCTTTCCTATTTCGAAAACGCGCATAAAAGAAGGACAACATTGAGACGCTGTAACTTAGCATCTTGACGCTGCCCTGATTTCTATAAAAGGATCCTTACTTGCTTGCGGAAAAGGGGAGTTGTTTTTGGAGAGAATTAAGCCCTAGCTCGATTTTTACTCTAATTTGGGAGACAATGAACATTCTTGAGAGCGAAGAACGAGAGTTGGAAGCTCAAGATCTGACGTGCATCGGGAACGAGTATCGACAAGTGAAATAGAGTTTTTCTTTTCCCTTTTTGTTGAAGTTCTTGCTATGAATTTTTGTTTAAGTTTAATTAGAAGTATTTTTTGTAATTATGAGTAGCTAAACTTTATCTAGGGAATTGATGTAGCCATTGAATTCTTTATTTTTGTTGTTAATCCATGCTTTGATTATGATCTATAACTATTTGTGTTTGAATGTACTTAATGCTTGTGAATTTTGGCCAAGGTTTGCATGAGTTATTGATCTAAATTTGTGCTTGAAAGAGTGGCGTTTAGATTAGAATAAATTCAAACACAACTAATTGTAAATTCTTACCTGTAACTGAGGAATTCTCTTAGAAGCATAAAAAGACAATCTTAATTCTTTGTAAGCCATTAAAATCTAGACGGATATGTTAGGTTCATAGTCTTGCATGAGGTCAATTGGGATTGGAAGGGTCTTTTGACAACTGTGTGTCTTGCTTATAGTTTTGCACAATCATACCTTGGATTAATCAATTAAAATATTGATTCAATTGGTGAAGTCAATTCCCTAGGTTTTTCTCTCTTTGGCATCTCCTTTATTTTTGCTTAATTTTGTTAATCAAGAAACTTCTAAAATTACTTCTCTAAATAAAATTGCATGTTAATATTCATGGTAGTCAATTAATCTAGAAAAATCATTCATGAGGACGATACTCTATATTCACTAATCATTATACTAAAACTTGACACCGTACACTTGAGGCTTTGCATGGTCAATAAATCACGCAACAGTGACAAAGTTATTTATTTAATTTTGGGATTAATAAAATTTGCAAGTATCCCTAAATTAAATTAAAGAAAACCCCAATATGCTATTGGGTTGTATGAAATTTGAGCCAATTTTAGACTAAACCCAAATAGAAGGCCCTAATCCAGCAAAGTTTAGACCCAAAGTCAACCAGACCAAGTCTAAAGGTCAGGCACAAAGTCCACTAGGCCCAGTCCAACAGTTAGGCCCAAGTCCACCTGGGGGCCTTGGAGAACTCTATAAATAGAGAGCTCCCTCCTCCATTTTGAAGGTTTAGAAATTTGAGATTTCAAAGAGAATTTAGCAACAAAGACTAGAAGACTCCTTGAGCTCTTGGAGATCAAACACTTCCTGAACGAATAACGCTTCCTCGAAGATCAAGAACACTTCTTCGAGATATCAAGAATCCATTGAAGCTTCAATCTCAAGAATAAGTTTTGTAGCCCTCGAGTGAAACATACAAATAGAAGAGAGAATTAGAGGATCAAATATTAGAGATTGTATTCGACTACATTCAAATTAATACAAATACAAAAGTTTCATTTTGCACGTGTCTTATTTCTTTGTGTAAACATATATGTTTTGTTAAGTGAGCTTCATTCAATGAATTAAGTATACTTAAAATAAAATATGGCGTCCTCTGTACATATATGGTTAAATTTCCATACGCTTTAGGATATTACCTTATAGCAGTATGGGTAGAATTCAAAAATATATTTTATTACTTTTATGCACTTTATATTTGAGAAATTGCTTATGGTCGTCTCAGCAAGAAAGGTTCATAGTTTAGCTATTATTGGTTTATCTCGATTGTTGTATTAGACTATCAAATAATGCATGGTGAAACGTATTCATCTTTGAGTATGAAAATTTTGTAGTCATTTGGGTTAATTTGTTGCTAAATGATTAAAATGTAGTCTGAACCATGAAAGAGCATTTGATTTCGAGTGATAAAAGTTTTAAGTTGGAAATGTAGTTAATAGCCTCTACAACTCTTTAACAATCTGATATTTTTTATTAAAAACTGAAGCTTTGGGTGCTGAACATAACTACATGAATGCCTTGAATTGAAAAATGAGTTGAACATTAAGATTTAGCAAAAAGAATCATTCAGTTTGAATTCTTTGTTTGAAAGTTATGAACCTCCTAATTTTATCAATATTTTTGGTCCAAAACTAAACTTGTCAAGATTTTTCTTATTTGTGTCCTTACCTTCAGAACAAGTTCAAACTCATTGATATTTCATTCTTATTTTTTAATTCGTTTTAGTGTATATCTAAAATATTAGGTAGGATGTGGTAAAAGTTTTTCTTCTCTCATTGGTCATTGTATATAATCACCTGCTTTCTTTCACTGTTATAAGGGATTTGTGAAATTGTTTTGTTTGGGTTTTGCTGATATAATAACCCACCATTGTTTCACTACATTTTTTTTATTGGAAATAAATTCCATTGATAAATGAAATGTACAAAAGGAATAAGGACCTAAAAAACCAAGTTGCAAAAAGGCTCACAACTTAGTCTATAAACCATTGAAGAAGAAAATGATAATATTATCTTTAGCTGAGAACATAAAGGAGATAAGAGAGCCAAAGATGAAGGAAAAAGCTCAGGCATGGGTGATTTTTCTGTATGAATTGAAATGGAAAAAAGGTAGTTTGACTGTCAAAACATATATGGACCTGATTAAGATACATGCCGAGACCCAGGCGAGATTGCCATTATTGCCCAATGTCAAAAGTCAAAGGTGAGCATTAGTACAGATGGATCAAATGTGTGCTTGTGCAAGTGCATAGTTACAATAATTATGCCTTGAGAGAAAAACAGGTGGCCATGCATGCTGGTTTACTTCTCTGTCTTAAATGTTAAGATGTTTTTGCATGCTCAACAATGTACATATCAAACCAACTAGATATTTATAATCAAAATTTCTCAAGGAAAGTTGCAGTACTTATGATAATTCCTTAATGAGTTAATCTAACAAGCAAAGTATGCTAAATGATTCTGATTACTCACAGTCAAATAATTAATTGTGCAAAAAATAAATAAACGCAAAAGACCAAATTATTTATAACAATTAGTTTGTTTTCAAACAATTTCTCTACCATGGTTTCATCTTCTCTATAATGGTATCCATCTTTCTTAAGGAAATATTTAAGTTTCTAACCAAATTCCAAAAACAAAAACAAGTTTTTGAAATTTGATTTTTGAAAATATATGTAAAAAGTAGACAACAAAACATGAAAGCTCATAGATGGAAGTAATATTTATAGGCTTAATTTTTAAAAATCAAAAACCAAAAACCAAATGGTTATCAAACGGGGCCATAGTTAACCATCATTAAAAGAAAAAAGTAAAATACCTTTTTGATTTCTCAGTTTGAGGATAAGTTACTATTTTTTTTTTTTACAAGAAACAACACTTTTCATTGAAGAAATGAAAAGAGGCTAACGCTCCAAAATACAAACTCCATAAATGAGTGAAAAAGAAAAGGAATAAAAGTCAAAATAACACCTAACAAGAATTGATAAATGCATTCCAATTCAAATTAATATCATAAAGAGAGAAACCCTCAAAAGATTTGGAAAGAGCGCACCAAGAAGAAGCCTTGAGATGAATAGAATCAAAACGATCACTCCAGTCATGAAACTTGTCTTCAAACATCTGTTGATTTTTTTCAAACCAAATATATATCCGAGAAGATTGCCTTGACCGCATTAAGCCATAAGATCAGTGAAGCTTTTACATTCAAATGAGGCCCAATACGAAGCTGAATGACATTTTCCTTGAAGTTACATGAAAACACCCAACTAACATTGAAAATCTGAAATAGCTTGAACCAACATTTCATAGGAAAACCGCATGCAAAAAAAATATGAAACAAAGATTCATAATTTTGATGACAAAGCAAACACACCGACGGCTGTAATTTGGTCTCTAAGTTTCAAAAAGTAATACATAAATGGTCCTTGAGTAAAGTTGATCTTAGAAAAGTGACATGGCATAATTGAGATAACAATTTTTAATGACGTGATATATTTTATTAATTTAAGGTTGTGACTTTTTTTCATTTTCTCCCTCCTCCCTCTCACCTTCTTTTCTCCTTCCAGTTCCCTTCACTTTTCTTCACATTTTATTAATATATATTTATTTTATTTTTTTAGAATAGATAGCCTATTTTAAAAAACAACAAATTGTTGTTTCTTTGTTTTTAAATTTTGTTTAAAAAACTGTGAAAACAAAGGGTATAGTTTTTAGAAACAACATTCGGTCAAACTAACTTTTCCAAAATTTTGTTTTTAAAATTATGAGGATCGTTTCTTTGTTTGAATTTTGTTTTTACGTTTTTTCTTTTTTCTTTATTTTTTTAATTGTTTCTTCTTAATTTTAATTTTGCTTTTAACTTTCTTCATGTTTTTTTAACGGTCTCTCGTTATTCCTAATTGATAAAAATTTGTCTTATAACTCTCCCTCATAAATGTACTTTTCTACTCATAAAAATTTGTCATATTTTATTTCCGACAAAGGATTACTTTTCCTCTTTTATCAAAAATGATTTCTTTCTTTTTTTCTTTGGTTAGAAATGACTACTTACTCTTCTTATAAATTTTATCGCTTGTATTTGAAGAAATCAAAATTCTTTCTCACTCGAAAAAATGTTCTTAAAGAATAGTTTTTACCAAACACATAATATTATTGATAGTGGTATTAATAGCTGTCAAATCCCACTGACATTGCTTTTCATACACATTTTGACAGCTCACACATTGAGTAAAGCTTACACTTTACTTTACCAATTCAGACTTCATTTAACATGCAAAAATGGAGGTTGCAGAAGAAGTTTATTTTGAGAGAAAAAAGGAAAACAAAGAGAAATCAAAGGAGAGATGACGAGAAGAACAACACAGAGGATTATAGTGGTTCAGCGTTTAAAACGCCGACATCCACTGTAGCAAAGCAGCAGTAAAAGTTTATTGATGAAGAAGAAGATGAAAAAGGTACAATACGAAGTCTCTCACACTCTCATTTCTTTTTCTTTTCTGTAGACTGTAAAAATACAATTCTCTCTCACATCTTTTCTTCCCCTCTTCAAAGTCTAATAACTGAAATTAGTTTGAGAGTTGTTGTGATTGACTTGTAACAAACTTTAACTAATATTTTGAGTATTTGTTTCAACCTTTTTTAACAAGTCTTCCCCTTGAATCAAATACTCTATTTGACTGCTGCTTATTTTTCAGAATACTTAATCATCTGGGACATCAGCCAAGCTGAGCAACTTCAGACAGTGCTCGAACTTGGTACGTGTAATTATTTTAGTCAACATATCTGCCGCGTTCTCTTCTGTCTTGATTTTTTGCATATTCACCACTTCTTTCTCAATTGCATCTCTAATAAAATGCAACCTAATGTCAACATGTTTGGTTCTGTCATGGAATTGTTGATTTTTTGTAAGATATATGGCACTTTGATTATCACAGTATATGTCTACTGTCTTTTGTTGGAAGTCTAATTCAGAGATTAAGCCTTGCAACCATGTAGCCTCTTTTACTACTTCTGTGGTTGCGATAAACTCAGCCTCTGTTGTAGATAGGGCAACAACTGACTGTAAGTTAGATTTCCAACTGATTACATTCTTCCCCAATAAGAAGGTATAGCCTGTAAGTGACCTCCTTCTATCTAGATCCCCAGCAAAGTCTGAATCAACATAGCCATAGAGTTTAAGGTCTTGAATCCCTGATTTTTTATATAACAAGCCACGTTTAGTTGTTCCAACTAAGTACCTCATTACCCATTTGGTTGCTTCCCAGTGTTTCTTCCCAGGATTTTCCATATATCTACTGATTAGGCTAGATGAATAAGCCAAATACGGTCTGGTACAAATCATCAAGTACATTAAGCTGCCTGTAGCATTAGAATATGGTACTCTTTCCATCTGCTTTCTTTCTTCTTCATCTTTCGGAGAATCCTCCTTAGACAACTTGAAGTGTTGAGCTAGGGGTGTAGAAACTGACTTAGCAGAGGCCATATTAAACCTCTTTAAAACTTTATCTGTGTAATCACTTTGACAGACAAATAGCTCAAAGTCTGAGCGGTTTCTAGAAATCTCCATCCCAAGCATTCTTTTAGCTGGTCCCAAGTCCTTCATATCGAATTCTTGATTAAGGAGTTTCTTAATTTTCATAAGCTCTGCGATAGACTTCCCTGCCAATAGCATATCGTCCACATAGAGTAAAAGATACACATTTCCACCATCTTTTTCCCTTTTGTAGTATACACAAGGATCATATTTGCTTCGAATGAACTGAATACTCATGATATAGTCATCAAACCTCTTGTACCAGCACCTTGGTGACTGCTTTAAGCCATATAATGACTTATTAAGCTTGCAAACTAGCTTCCCCTGTCTGTTTACTTCATAACCTTTTGGTTGCTCCATATAGATCAATTCTTCCAGCTTTCCATGTAGGAAAGCAGTCTTCACATCCATTTGTTCCAATTCCAAATCAAGGCAGGCTACTATTGTTAACAAAATTCGAATGGATGTGTGTTTGACTACAGGTGAAAAAATTTCATTGTAATCAACTCCTTCCTTTTGTATAAAGCCTTTTGCCACGAGTCTAGCTTTATATTTAATACCTCCTTCTTCAAATTTTTCTGTCTTTCCTTTATATATCCATTTACAAGGTATAACTTTCTGTTTAGGAGGAGGTGAGACCAAATCCCATGTCTTATTCTTATGTAGGGAGTTTAATTCACCTTCCATTGCCTTTTTCCACTGTAAACTTTCTGCCCCACTGATAGCATCTTCAAAATTCTTTGGTTCTTCTTCATTCAATGCATCAACTATTTTAGAAACATAGGCTACACAGCCATCTTGTGTAAACCTAGCTGGAGGTCTCACATTTCTTCTCTGTCTATCTCTTGATAAGGTATAATTTGTTAAGTCTTCCCGTTGTTCTTGTTCAGTAATTTGTTCATCTAGATTTTCAATTTCTTCATCTAGATTTTCTTGAGAGGGTTCTAACTCAGCATGTTGCACATGAGGTGTTACTGATCTATGAATATCATTAGTGAACTCCATACTAGAGCTAGCATATTCTTTAGGTTCAAACTCTTCTCTGGACTGTTTTTCATTTTCTGTGCTCATGAAGAATTCAGTCTCCCTGAATGTTATATCTCTGCTTATAACACTCTTCTTTGATTCGAAATTCCATAACTTGTAGCCCTTAGTTCCTTCAGGATAACCTAGGAACATACATTTGATTGCTCTAGGTTCCATTTTTTCTTGCTTTACATGTACATAACCAACACAACCAAAAGTTTTGAGATAAGACAGATTTGGTGGAGTCCCTGACCATTTTTCTTCAGAAGTTTATATTCAATGGAAACACAAGGACTCCTATTAATAGTAAAAGTAGCTGTAGCAACAGCCTCTGCCCAAAAACTATTAGGGAGTTTAGCTTCAGATAACATACACCTAACTCTCTCTATAATCGTTCTATTCATCCTCTCAGCTATGCTGTTCTGTTGTGGTGTATAGCTAACTGTTTTATGTCGTATTATACCATTCTCAATACAATAATCAGCAAACAAACTCCCTAGGAACTCCATACCATTATCAGTTCTCAAGTATTTGACTTTGCAATCAGTTTGATTTTCATTTCTAGTCTTCCATTCTTTGAATTTTCCTAGTGTCTGATCTTTAGTCTTTAACATAAAAGTCCATGTCTTCCTAGAGTAATCATCAATTAAGGATAAGAAATACCTGGAACCACCTAATGAAGGAGTTCGAGAGGGTCCCCATAGATCAGCATGTACATAGCTCAAAATAGACTTTGTAGTGTGTTCTCCTTTAGTGAATTTCAACCTCTTGGATTTCCCATAAACACAATGTTCAAAAAATCTCAGTCGCTTTGTGCCTTGGGTTTTAATTAAACCCTGTTTTAGAAGTTCTTGTAGCCCATTTTCACTTATGTGAGACAACCTCCTATGCCATAATTCAATTTCTTCAGCTTTGTTGGCCTCTGTAATAAGAGCTGAACTTGGAGGAGTAACATCCTTTAAGATGTAAAGCCCATTGAACTTTTCTCCTGTCAAAATTTCTTTGGGACCTTTTGTAATTTTGAAAGCTCTATCTTTCCCACTAAAAGAGCATCCTTGATCATCTAACATTCCAATGGAAATTAGATTTCTCCTTAGGTCAGGGACATGCCTCACATTCCTTAATAGGATATCTCTATTGTCTTTAAGTTTCAATCCCACTGAACCAATTCCCACAACTTTACAGCCATGATTATCTCCCATGAAAACAGCACCTCCCTCACATGGTTTGTAAGTCACAAACCACTCTTTTGAGTAGGTCATGTGGTAGGTACACCCTGAGTCAAGGACCCAGTCTTCCTTCAATTTTCCCACATCCTGTTTTATGGCCTTTTCCCCAGTGGTTGCTAACACTTCTGTGTATTCAAAAGTGTTTTCTCCAATAGAGACATCCCCTTTACCATGTTCCCTGCTTTTTATAAAATTTCTCTTCCTTCTTTGAGGATAGTTGCACTTGAAATGTCATTCTTTGTGGCAGATATAGCACTTTAAAATAGTTTTCCTTTGAAGTTCTTTTGCCCCCTTGAGAATCTGGTTTTCTTGAAATGATTCTTTCCTTTTGTAAAAAGAGATTCAGCTCCACCATTTCCTTTGTTTTCTGATTTCAACTCAAGTTCTTTACATCTTATTGCTGATATAACAGACTCTAAAGAAATGGAATCTCTTCCATATTTTAGTGCATTCTTTACGTCTTTATAGGCCTCGGGTAGATAATTTATCAAGATTGTAGCTTCACTTTCACTTCCCAATTTTTCTCCAGTAGCTGCTAATTCAGTAGTGAGTTTCTTGAACTCATCAAGGTTCTCATCAAGCGTTTTAGAGCTATTCATTCGGTAAGTGAACAACCTTTCTCTAAGATAAATCTTGCTTGGCCTATCTTTCTTGACATAAAGAACTTGTAATTTTTCCCAAGCACCAAAAGCAGTAGACTCGTCCATAATTTGTCTAAAGACATTGTCAGTAACATTCATAAGAACAGTACCATAGGCCATTTCTTCCATTTTCTTTTTCTCCTCATCAGTGATTGTAGCAGGTAAACTTTTTGGATCCTCCAAGGCTTTGAGTGCAGACTATTGTTGAAGAATTATTTGAATTCTCTTGCACCATAAACTGAAATCATTGTTGCCATTAAATCTTTCAATCTCATACTTTGTTGTAGCCATTTTCTCGATCAACTCTTCTGCTTTTCTTGAATGTGTCTTGAATTCTAATGGCTCTGATACCAGTTGATAGTGGTATTAATAGCTGTCAAATCCCACTGACATTGCTTTTCATACACATTTTGACAGCTCACACATTGAGTAAAGCTTACACTTTACATTACCAATTCAGACTTCATTTAACATGCAAAAATGGAGGTTGCAGAAGAAGTTTATTTTGAGAGAAAAAAGGAAAACAAAGAGAAATCAAAGGAGAGATGACGAGAAGAAGAACAACACAGAGGATTATAGTGGTTCAGCGTTTAAAACGCCTACATCCACTGTAGCAAAGCAGCAGTAAAAGTTTATTGATGAAGAAGAAGATGAAAAAGGTACAATACGAAGTCTCTGACACTCTCATCTCTTTTTCTTTTCTGTAGACTGTAAAAATACAATTCTCTCTCACATCTTTTCTTCCCCTCTTCAAAGTCTACAAACTGAAATTAGTTTGAGAGTTGTTGTGATTGACTTGTAACAAACTTTAACTAATATTTTGAGTATTTGTTTCAACCCTTTTTAACAATTATTATTATTATTATTATTATTATTATTATTATTATTATTTTGCATTTTAGAAATTCACAATCAATTCAAATCTTGAATTCAAACTTAAAACTTTTAAATTGGAACGAAGAGTGTTTATAAATATATTTAAAATAAGGAATTTATCTTTGTTTTCTACTGAATCCTTTATTTTCGAAAACAAATTTTTTATTTTTAATTTTTTTTGTTGATCTCTTTTTTGTTAAATATATGATAATGTCAAATCTAACTTTGCATGATTTTTACGTTACATACTTGACATACTTTACTTGACAACGAGCATTGTGAGAACTTTGTATGAGGTTTGTAGGTGTGAGTTTTGAATCATGAAGGTTAGCTAAACCTTAGTGTTGAATGCAAAAGAAATGTCAGTCTTATATTACACATGTCGATACAAAAATTTGGCGCATGTGATAAATCTGCCTAATTCGCATGATTCTCAAAAAATAATGAAAGTTCAGTACCTGGAAAACAATAACATGTACATTGGTGTGGTCAGGGGCAGATTTACAGTAGGCCCAGGGGGGCGAGCCCCCCCTGAACTTCATGATATATCATATTATTATATGGTAATTCATTTAAAGTAATGAAAATTGCCTTTGCCTCAGTGGTGGTAGTGCTCTCTAGCCCCCTGCATTCTGAGTTAGAATCTGGGATTATGTGAATTCCCTTTCCGTTTTTGCATGTAATATATATATTGTGGGCGCTTTGTTTTTTCTTTTACTTTATATATATATATATATATATATATATATATATATATATATATATATATATATATATATATATATATATGTTAAAATATCATTTTAGTATTTGTATTTTGGTACCTCAAAAAAAAAAAGTATTTGTATTTTGGGTTTCATTATATTTTATTTCATATACGTTCAAATGTCCAATTTTAGTTCCTGTATTTTTAATAAAACTTAAAATTAGTCCCTATTGTTAGTTTATTGTTAACTTTTCGAAAAAAAATTATTCCCTATTAACTTTTATTTTATAAATTTTGGAAATATGTTTGCATTGTGTCTTTTATTGTATGAAAACTATTATTATTGTTTAACCAATTTCGATAAAAATTAACTTAAAACTGACGGTAGGGGCCAAATTTAAGCTTTATTGAAAGACAAATCCTAAAATAAAATGAAACATAAAGTACATACACCAAAATGATATTTTAACCTTATATTTATAAAAGAGTATTATTTTCATTGATTTAAAAATATATAGAAAATTGTTCTTTTAATCTAAAATAAATAATTTAAACCTTTATTTCTTATATATTTGGATGGTAAGTTGCATTTCCTCTAAAAAAAATTCAACCTATAAAGTATTTACAATTTACAAAATATAAAATAATAAAAAAATATTTTTAAATGTTTGTAAATTATTTTTAATAAATAATTCTATAAGAAACTATAATTATTATAAAAACTTATAATTATTATTTCAAGTTTCATTTTTTATATACTTATATAAAAAATATCAATCATATTTTTTTGGAATCGAGAGTCGGAGCTTTGCTCCCTATACCCCGGAGCACTCGCACCAACCCCAAGGCTCGGACTCGAGAGACATCAAAGGTTGTTATTTATTAAGTTCACCCAAGAACTCGAACCTGACATAAAAAAATATTAACGCCTTGACATAAATTTTTTTTCATAAATTTTTTTTAAAAAAAAAAAAAAATGCCATGACATAAACTTTTAATCAGTACTAATATCAAAATATATCAAGCCCCCCTGACAAAAATTTCTGGATCCGCCACTGGGTGTGGTGCTCACTAAACACACTTTGATGCCTAAGATGACTAGGGTTTGTGTCAGCATTACAAAAGTTAGAGGTCTAAGTCATCTCTTTTTATTTATATGAGGATGACCTAGGGTTCTCAAGTCAACCCTTACTGGACCAGACTAACCAGCTTGACTAACCCAAGAATCGATCGTCTTTGTGGTCATCTCCTTAGAACTTTAACTTATGGGGCTTAGTTAGCCTAGAGCCTGATCAACCCATGGGTTAACCTTGGCCCATGGGCTTGTCTGGGCCAGACCTGTTTGTATGTTGGACCTTTGGCTTACTTTGGAGCTTCAATATTTTGGACTCCTTCATTGCTCTTTATACTTTTTGGTTTAATTTTACCCATAACACTAGATATGATTTATTTCCTACAAAGAAAGAAGTATTTCAAACTTGCCTTCTCCACTAACAATAAAAATACTAGATTATTTTGTAAGTGTGAGCTGAGCTCTCTTGAATTAACCATCCTTCATGCAAGAAAATATATGTTGTAATTGAGGATAAAACTAAATTATAGGAAGTATGCCTAAACTTTATACCCCGTTTTAAATTATATCATTGAACTTTAAAAAGTTGCATTAATATCTTTGACATTTCAAAAAGTTTCAAAAACACTTACTGTTAAGTCTTTATAAGCAACACTTCACATTAATTTTTATGGAAGAAGTAGGGACAGATCCACGTAGGAGCGGATCCACATAGGGGCCAGGAGGGACATGTGCCCCCACATATTATCATTTTATTGTATATGTATATATTTCGCTTATCAAAATTATTAAAATGAGGTATTGGTATGTTTGGTTAGGGGGCACGATGCTCACTTGTTGTTTTGAGTGCCTAGGTTCAAAATTTGATTGTTGCTCGGCTTGATTAATTTTTACTCTAATTTATATATGTAGACATTTATTTATTTATTTATTCAATCTAAAAAATGCTAATATTCTTTTAATTGTTAGTAAATTATTTTTAAAAAATTAATGAGATAAAAAAGCTTAATTCTATTTTTAAAAAAATATTTCAAGTTTCATCCTTTAGTTTATATATTTATTAAGATAATGTTGTAATGGCTTATTATAATTTTGTAATTAATAATATTTAATCTAAATGTTATATATCAACATATATAAAATTATATTTATACAAAGTTTAAATTAAAAGTTTAGTTTATCAAATTTCCAATTTTGTATTTAATAGATTCCTAAACTTTAAAAAGTGTTTAATAAAAGTCTCTCAACTTTATTTCAATTTTGTATTTATTAGATCTATGACATATTTAAAAATTTTAAAAATTAACTGTTATATTAGACATAAATTTTAATTTTGTGCCTAATTGAACCATAAACTTTCAATTTTGCATATAATAGATACGAGAATTTAAAAAAATGTTGAATAGGTTAAGGATCTATTAGACACAAAATTAAAAGTTTTGGAACAAATTAGACAATCAAATCAAAAATTCAAGGACCTATTAGAAAATTTTTAAATATTTAAGGACTTATTTGACACAAAATTCAAAGTTAAGAGAATTTATTAGACACTTTTTAAACTTCATGGACCATATAGATAACTTGAAAGTTTAGGGACTAAACTCGTAATTTAACTTTACATATAGTTGTGCTCCTTCTAACCTAAATTTCTAGATCTACAGCTAGGATGAAGAATTTGAAAAGCGAGAGGAAAAAGAAGTATATATGTTTTACATCTAAAATTTAATGGTAAAAGTGTTTTTGAGAGGACAAGGCATTAATAATAATAATATTTTTATTGAAAATATTCATTTAAAAAATGTTTAAATTAGGAGGTGATGTACGGATTTTGAAAGAAAAAACAAAGGCCCCGTTTGATAACGTTCTCGTTTCTCGTTTCTTGTTTCCTGTTTCTGTTTCTCGTTTCTTGTTTCTGTTTCTTATAAACTAAAAACAGAAACATGTTTGATAACTATTTCTGTTTCTTGTTTCTTGTTTCTTGTTTTTTGGTAAAAATAACATTTAGTACATATACTATAATAAAACATATAACATGCATTAAAATAAAAATAAAACAATTATAAAGAGGTTATAATATTTTATTAAGGCCCAACACCTAATTAATAATAATAATAAAAAAAGTTATCCTTCAAATTTTGTTCAAATTTGATTTGCAATGTTATTTCTTATTTCAATCAATTCACCTTGAACGATTTTGACTTACAAGAGTTAGTTCAATTAGACGAATTTGTAAATTGTCTAAGGTCAGAAAATCGAACATACCCACATTTCTTTAATTTAATAATAAACTTTATTTTTATTTTTCTTTAAAAATGCATTAGCCATACACGCAAGTAAAATCAGAAAAAGAGAGAGAATGTATATATATTTTTTAAATTTAATGGTAAACATGAAATACATTATTAGTTTATTTATTTAATAAAAAAATAAAATTGTACCAAAAGAAAAAATAATAGAGAATTAAATAGAAAATAATAACTATAAGCTCGTTAATGTAAAGTAAAAGAAAAAAGAAAATAAGAGAGAAGAGAAAAACATAAACGAAAAGAAAAAAGTAAAAAAAAAAAAAAAAGATAATGAACTATTAAAAGAAAAAAGATTATGATGAAAGAGAGAGAACGAATAGAAAGAAATAAATCAAAGAAGAAAAAAATGAAGAAAAGAAAAGATTAAAAAGTATTAAAAGAAAAAAAAATAGAATGGAAGAGAGAGAAAGAAGAGAGGGGGGAGAGATGAGTAAAAATAGAAATAGGAATACATGCATGAAAACTGGAAAAAAAAAACAGAAACAGAATTTGAGAAACTACTTTTTGAAGTTTCTCAAAATCTGCAATTTTTTTAGAAACGTTTCTAAAAAACTAAGAAACAAGAAACATGATCGTTTATCAAACATGTCTGTTTCTGAAAAATGAGAAACGGGAACAAGAAACAGGAAACATGAACGTTATCAAACGGGCCCAAAGCAATCACTTTCCAATTCCCAGGCCACAAGGCATGATCCACGTGTCTACCTCCCGACCACAATTGTCTCAAAACTATGGGTGTGGAACAAATCCTACGTGGCACTTTTCTTTAAAAATATCCTAGCCTTGGAAAACCAGGTCTATTGACACGTGTTCCTTAAGTGGACCCCGCGTCTCGGACGATCACCACCACTCCATTCATCGCGAGAAATCACAAACGGTGGCTCCCAAGTGGCCACGTCAGATTAACCCAATGACGGCCCACCTTTAGATGGACTGACAGAGGTAAATGAATAGAAAGTCTTTGCAGATATTTTTTGCGTTTTCGCGGTGGTGAGCGAAAGCTTATTGCACACTAGTTTATTTTCTACAGACACTTAGGCGAGCCGGAAGTATTTTGGATATTTGGGTAAATGATGAGGTATAGTTCCTTCTTTCTTTCTCTACTCGTAGAGCGCGCTTGCCTTCCGCTTTTCTTCATCCAAATTAGGGTTCGAATTTGATTTCTCTGTATTCGTTTCTATTATTTCTATTATTGGCAGGGTGTTTGAGAATGGATAAAGTCGAGTTGAGCGGTGTGGATGACCACGCTCTGGAGATGGACTTGGACTTGGATGAAGATGATCGGAGAAACAGGAAGAAAACCAAGAAAGAGGCAGTGGACGTGGAGACGAAACATATTCACCACCCAGAGGAAGATGGATCGCACAGGCTTATCCAGAAAACGGTGCTTAGTGTTCTGCTTGTTGAAGCTGATGATTCCACTCGCCGGATCATCGCCGCGCTCCTTCGCAAATGCAGTTACAAAGGTCTTATTCTTTTTGCCCTGCTTTCCCGTTACAATCTGCTGCCTTTGGGGACGTTACTATTTGTCAAACTTCCGCTGAGTTTTTTTGCCTACAATTCTATCAAAACGACGTTTCTTTCATCTCGAGTGCTTCATCTCTTCGTTCGGAGATTACAGTCTTCGACGTTTAATGTTGTACTATCTGGGAATGAACGTCCGCACGATATTGATGTATTAAAAGGAAAGTGAACATCGTATCAGAGAGTTACTAAGATTGAAGTCTTTAGCCTATGAAGCGAGTTTGTGGTTTAACAATACCCTTGTAGCATTTCATATGCTTCCTTTCTTAAAGTGAATACATTACTTAACAACCAATTTTGTTTGATCTTGCATAAAACTTATCCTAGCAAATACTTTTAAATCTACATAAATGAACCTGGGGCAGCTCTGTTTCTAAACCTGGTGCAATGTTAGTTGCCGGTACTGAAGTATCAGATAAATTGCTTGTAGGACAGGGTAGAGGCTTCTGGATGTCAGAAAAAGTGGGTTAGATTGGTAAATGGCGCTTTTACCTCATTAAGTTAAACTATAAAATTGTAAGACTGCTTTTTGGTGTTACGGAAATTTGTTTCCTCGAATATATCATTTGTATGACATTTAGTCAGTGCATAGCGAGAGTGTTTTAATATCGATACGAAGTTCTCCATCTATGTTTATTGAAAGCCTATTGTCTCGAGTCCTCTCTTTTCTAGTTGCAATCTATGTACTACTACATTTTGTGATCAAAATATCCCCGCATGTGTTCCTATTTTGGTGAATTCTCTGTAGGTGTTCTTTGCCTTCGTTTCTTTTCTTTTGAATAAATATTACCTGTGTAAAATGGATTCTTCTAGCCATTGTTTAAGTGTAGGCTCTATAAGCTTTTTACATGGTGCTGGAAAAATGGTATGTTATTCTTCTCATCTTTTCTGGGAGGGGGTGGGATGGGGGCATGGGACGATCCATTATTTCTTAGCGACTCTCCAGGATAAACACATTTCCTTTCTTGTGCATATGTGCTCTCTCTCTCTCTGGAATGATTATATTGCTCTTTAAAAAGACAATCCCAATCTGGGCCTGGACATATACTTTTTGTGTAAGCAGTTTCTGCTGTTCCTGATGGACTGAAGGCATGGGAAACTTTGAAGGGAAGACCGCATAATGTTGATCTCATACTTACTGAAGTGGATTTGCCATCAATATCTGGTTATGCACTGCTAACGTTAGTCATGGAGCACGACATTTGCAAAAATATTCCTGTTATAAGTATGTTCCTTTGATTGAGTACTCTCATTTGAATGGTTGTGAAGCTCAAAATGTCAATGTTTTTTCCTCAATCAATGCAGTGATGTCATCTTGCAACACAGTTAGCACGGTCTTGAAGTGTATGTTAAAAGGTGCGGCTGATTTTCTTATTAAGCCAATTAGAAAAAATGAGCTCAAGAACCTTTGGCAGCATGTTTGGAGAAGGCATACAGTATGTTAATCCTTTAGCTCTCCTCTGCATTACCTGCTTTACTTGCCCCTGTAATTAACATTGGTTTGTCCGTTTCTTTTGTATTTAGAAGATTAGTGGGAAATTTCCCATGAATTTAACCTTAGGACAGCGTGAAGTTGAGGCCACTTCTGATAATGATGAAGCTAGCAATTATTCAAGTGACAGTGTGGCTTCTGGAAAGAAAATGAAGGAATGCAGTGAGAAGGGAAGTGGTGTCCAAGTATGTTTTTTTGTTGTTTTATTTTTTTTTTAATTACAGAATTTGGTATCATATTACAAGAATAGATGATATAAATCTATGATTTAGAGTTGCAGAATACACGATATGATAGATGTTTCAGTTTAAGAAAACTGTAAAGTTGTTTCTTATTCAAAAAGATTAAAGAAACTGACATCCTTGTAAAAAATTTATGACCGTTAATGCTTACTTCTTGTTATGCTTGAATTAATGGAAGACTTCAAACATTTTATCAGTTATCTAGCACCTTAATTGCGTTGTGTTTTCTTTCTTTTCTTTTCTTTTTCTTTTTTTGGAGGATTTTATTACTTCATTGTTAATTGCATAAGCAACAGGAAAGTGAAGAGAGTTATTGAAAATATCTATTGAGGATCCATGACACAATAATAATAGCATAGGAGAATCTTCCTCAATGGTATGGTAGGTCACTAGGTTGGCTTCATGAAGTTTCTTATGGAGACTACATGGTTTGCCACCCCTTGTGCAGAGCTCTTGTACAACACCTTACTTGGAAGCTGAGAGTAGATGCATGCAAAATATGCAGGGTCTTTCACCACTGAAGGATGGGACTGCTTCAAACTTAAACATGAGTTCTAAGAAACATGGATTTAGTGCCTATGTGGATAAGGAGTCTGATATACTTAAAAGCAACATCAGAGGTACACTTGATTCTTTTTTTTGCGAACTTTAACTTTACTCCTTTTCTTTTCTTCGTCTCCTCTATTTTATTTCCCCTGAAGGATCTCCGATATTGGTAGGAAAGGAAGAAAATCATCTTCAGTTGTCTCTACTCATGATTTTTTGGGAAGTGGTGCTCTACTTTTATTTCTTACTTTTTGGCAGAAAAGTTGGATAAAGCGACCAAAAGTGAAGCTTGCAATTCAGTGCCTTCAAGACTGAAAGAAGCTTGTGCTTTTGTAGAAATAAGAAGCCAGAATGTAGTTGTAAGGCCTGACTTTTACAGGGTCGTCGTCGATGGTGCTTGTGAGATGAATAGCTACAATAACAAGGGCACCGAACCTTCCAGTGGAGTCATTAACTTGATAGGAAAATTTGACAATAATCTGAAGCCCATGAATGGGGTCTGCAAGTTTAATGACCATCAAAAGTGCATCAATAGGTTATCCAGCTCCAATGATGCCAGCACAATCAAGTTAGAATTTTCTCCTCAGTTGGAACTTTCTTTAAGACAAATTTGCCCGGCTAAACCAAAAGGCCAGTGGAATAAAAATGGGCATGCGCTGAACCACTCCAATGCTTCAGCCTTTTCATCGTGAGTGTTTGGTTTTATTTTAGTTGATGGTTAAACTTACTAATTATGACATTACTCATTGAAGAAATTGTTCTAAACGGATTATTGCCTAATGATCAAATTGACGTATATAGGCTTATGGATGCTAATTTAATGATATTGAATAGAAGATTTTGGATTTTGAATAGGAGATTCGAGTTTGATTTTCTTGTTGACGTATGCTGATGGGTTGTGTGCTGATATCTGTGCTTAACTAAAGTAGGCTCTGCGGGGGTAGGATCCACATTTACAGTTTTCATTGGATAAGCATATTGAATATGCATCTCTTGCATAAAATTGTTGTTTTTGCGACATAGAAATAAGTGCTTAAAACTTATTGCAGTATAGATATATGAACATAAATTATTGGTAAATGGTGGATTATTATTGTTATTAGTTTTATATAAGAGACAAGGTAAATGGTGGATTATTAATTTTGTTTTTTCAGTTTTTAATGTCATGGAGATTTGGGTCAACTGTCAAATGTTTGTCATGATTAAGGTCAAATGCTATTCTGTTTGTTTCTTTCTTTATGCTAATCTGTATCCTGAATCCATGATCTTTACAGGGTGTTTGGTAACAGTCAAGAGAGAATTTGATGTTGCTGTTTCATTCGTTATGCCCTTGATATATGGAAATTTACCGTATCTTGCTCTTTTGAATTCTTGACCAACCAGCAATCTATTTCAACAGGTACAATAACTGTAAGATGATGAAACCCAATGCTCCTACTAAATCAGACACAAGTGCTAGTGAATCTCCAAGACCATTGCCAAGTCTACTATCAGGAAATTCGGGCTGTACTTATCAAGAGCATGGGGTTCCAGCAAGGAACAGTCGGAACAATATGAGCCCGAAGGTTGCAGGTGGGTTTGACGAGGCTGAACATCAAATTCTGCAAGCACAACTTGGTCTCCTTCCACCTACAGATTTGGTATTTGATAAGACTCCCGCTGGTCATGTTCTCCATTCCATGTTCAACATGCCCTCAGTTTTGCCTGGAATGCCTAATAGCAGATTAACATGTCAACAAGAGCAGTCTCCCATTTCTATTGATGCCTCATTCCGTAACTGTCATGATATTTCCAACCCGAGAAAAGTTAATCATCAATATGTAGAAAACACACACAATACCATTGAACGAGTGGCAGAGGATTTGAAACATGACTCTTCTAGTGCTACACACAGTACCAGTAGTAGCTTATGCAATGGAACAGATCATATTAATAGCAATACGTATGGGAGATTTAGCAGCCAAACAGGAGGCAACACCTCGTCTACTGTGGGGGTTGACAAGACTGCAGCCTCTGAAAATATGAATTCTACGAATGTCTTTACCTATGAAGGATATAAAGGTTTAGATTCTCCTCGTTCCAGGCATAGAGAAGCAGCTCTGGAGAAGTTCAGGTTGAAACGTAAAGATCGTTGTTACGAGAAAAAGGTGAGCACATTTAGTTGCATATTTGGAGTTGAATGCTTGACCCTATGTTTGTATGTATTTGAAGAACTTGGAAATAGATCCAAAAGTACATATTAATGATTCCAAACTATGAGAATCCGTGCTTCTTGACTTAGCCCGTTTAGGGCTCTGCTCTTCCTGGTGGTCAACATTACTTTAATTACACAACTTTAGATGTGTAGGCACACTCAAATTCTTTGATATTGATTTTACTTTCCATTTTATTCACATAGGTCAGATATCAAAGTCGGAAAAGATTGGCAGAGCAGCGACCACGAGTTAAAGGACAATTCGTACGTCAACGGCGTAGTGATCCACCAGCTTCGGATTCTGTTTGTTAATGAAAGTTGCATATACCCCAGATGGTCTACCTCTTTTCATTCTAACTTGAGCCTTTCTTCTCGACATGTAGTTAGTTGTTCTTACGAATCTTCCAACGTTTTTGAAGCTTTTAGGTTGGATCGGATCGGGTGCATGTGTAAAATGGTGTGCGTTCTCGGCATTTCAAAAGTTTTTTATTGTCATTTTTTGCATTTACGGAAGGGTAGTCGTAGTTTGTAATTAAAATAGTAAGGTCTTCTATGTAATAGCATTGGGTTCTGTAAATATATGTACGCAAGGGAATGTGGATCGGGTCAATGAATGTAGTTGGGACTTCTTTCTTTCTTTGATTTATTTACTATATATATATATATATATATATATATATAATAAACAGACGAGAACAAAAAGGAAATTGATGATAACTAGCCGAAAGAGATGGCTCGTCCTCCATCTCTTTGTTGTTAAAGCTTTTCAAACCTTTGGAGATGTCTCTTAACCAGATCCCCTCTACGCCCTCATCTACAGTGACTTCTTGCTGCTTCATGGATTAACCGATTATTATGATAGCGGCATTGGAAGAATGAGGATCCTCTACACTGATAAATTCTGTAGTTTCCTTTGCAAGCATACACAGAGGAATCATCTTTGTTTTACACGTTTATTAGAGAGGATTAGTAATGGGTAGTAAAAATTTTTGGTATATTTGCAAATCTAGCCATAGTTTTTGGGTTTTGTAAATATAGCAAAATATTTAAAATCTAATTTTTATTTTCTCTATTATTCCAATTCTACCCTCCTTATTTTTAGATTTGTGAATGATATACCTAATTTACTAATAAAAGGCATGTTAAATGAATACTTACTATTTAAATGGATGTTAAATGAATGAGGATACAACTAATGTTATACCTGAAAGGCATAATGTTAAATCAAGAATGATATACTTGATTTTCTTTTTTTTTTTTTTAGTGATATACCTGATTTCCTACTAAAATGCATGTTAAATGAATCCTAATACATAAATGATATATATGATTTACTATTAAAATACATGTTGGATATATGTAGATACACTAATGATATACTTGATTTATTATTAAAGTGCATGTTAAATGACTATTGATCACCAATGATATACCTGACTCAAAAAAAAAATCACCAATGATATACCTGATTTACTACTAAAATGCATGTTAAATGAATATTGATACATTAATGATATACCTAATTTATTACTGAAATGCATGTTAAATGAATATTGATACACCAATGTTATATCAAAAATGCATATTAAATTAGTGATGATACACGAATGATATTGATGTGCAAAAACCAACTATGCAATCATATGCAATCATAGATAGTAGTCAAGGTCAATCTCACGAGGACTAATTGATGCACATTTTGTGAAAATGTAGTACAACTAAAAGATAAACTAAGAAAAACCACTCAATTAAGAAATTGCAAAGACTCAATTCAATCCTAAATTATGAAATTAATGGAAACTAACTTAAACAATCTAAATTATGCAATTACTAAAATAAGTTAAGAAGGAAGTTGGAACTTATGGCTTATTTTTATGCTCCGCACAGTTGCTACAACAATCCTACTGCAATTAGAACAATGCGATAACAATGAGAACAATGCTACTACAATAATCCAACAACATAGTCAAGTAGTAAAAGAGAATTTTGATTTTCATGCCCGAAAAGAATTTCTAGTTCTCGAACGATAGTTCTTACACTAAATTAATCATATGTCTATGAAAATCCAGCTTCAAGAATACAAATAAGCATAATTTCTCTAGTTTTGCAAGCAAAAAATGTAAGTCTACACCCTTAAATTCATTACTAAATCAAGCATGAAGATACTTGCATCACATGTGTTTTTCAATAATTCTTAACACTTTCAGTATTAAAAATCGTTTGCAATCTATCTAAGATGATCAAGCTTAAATAGAAAATAAACATTCAACACATCTACAAGTAAACTACTCAACATATGATTTCACTATAGCAAGAAAGGTCAAATAAGCATTATAGCACCACAAATCCCAACATCAAAGAGTTTAGCTCATGATATAAATTGAAATTAAAAACAGCAACTATCTTCTACAATAAACAATAAGAACGAAATACAAAACTTCAAAGTAGCACAAAGGGAAAATAAACAAAGAAGAATAAACCCAAGGGATGAAAAATCAACTTCTTTGAGCAAGAAGCTTCTTCTTCTTCCTCGAGTTGCTGTTTCCCCCCTTTTTCACCCTAAAAACGTAAGTTAATTCAGACTCCAAAACGGCTTCCCCTCTCTCCTCTTTTCTATTAATATTGGCTTTGGGCCTCTAAAGCAAGAATTGATACGACTTTTTTTAAGGGCTAACGAGATGAATGACCAAATTAAATTTGAATGTGTGTTTAGAAATATGGCACCGATACTTTTTATTAGACAAACGGTCAAATGATTTTTTTTTTAAATTTGTAAATAGGATTTATCAAATGACAAAAATGCCCCATAACAAAATATCTAATTGAAATATTGAAATTCTCCCCACAAATCCCTTAAATCAAATAATCATTGGCCATTTATTTTAGTGAATCAAAATTCAAAAAAAAAAAAAAAATCCTAAAAAAAAGCTTCTAAAATCAAGAAAAAAAATGGTTAGGTAGGTGAATCAAAATTTACAAAGATATGCTAGGGTATATTTAAATTAAGAAACATTTTAAATCAACATAAAATCTCATAGTATACTATAAATTCTAAAAATCTAAAAAAGCATAATTTGAGATTAACTGATGAAATTGAAATTAACATTGATTGTAAATTGAGCATCACACAACATAAAATTCGTGAGTCAAAAGAAGTATATATATTTAATGACAGAAGATCCTTGCATTCGGGGTGCGAAAAATATCGTGTCTGAAGAATTAAGACTTGATTTGAGATTATTCACCATAACACTTCCCCCTGCAAATGTCTCATTGTATTCACTAGGGTACCATCGAAAATCAGGAAACACACCCACTCACCCCACTTCTTTGTTGATGGACAAATCCACTGCTTTATTAAATCTGTCTTTTTTCTATAATTTTCCACAGTATAAAGGGGGTGTTTGTATTCTGGTCTCTCTTCTTCGACTGTTCCATATTCCCAATCCCTTTACTCCATCTTCATAGCATTCTTTTGTTGGAAATCGCCTAAAGTAACTACATTGAACTAAAACTAGCTAAGATCTTCGTTAGATTAAGCCCCACAAACACCTTCTAAAAAACTGCTAAAATTTTCATAACACTTAACAACACAAAATACTTTGTACTAAAAACAACTTAAATCTTCTTCAGATTGACTCATGCAAATACTATGTAACATCTAAAATCTTCGTTAAACTGAGTCATGCAAATACCTTGTGCTAAAAAACAACTGAAGTCTTTGTTAGACTGAGCCACCTAAATATATACTGTAGCCACCTATTTTTGTATGACTCGTTTTTATAGATTTGATTACTAGATTAACAATTTCTTTGCATTTTTATGTTTGGTTTTAAATTTTGCTTATTATTGGTTTATATCTCCGTTGTTGATTTTATTGCTAATTTTGCTTACTTTTTATGCTCTTATTTCTATTCATTAAGTTGGAGTAACCAGCCAAATTGTTGAAGAAAAAAAAAACAAGAAGGGATTAAAGGAGTAGTGTTTTGAATCTTTTTTATTTGGTTGACCAATGTTGGTCCTTTTTTTTTTTTTTTTTTTTGTGTTAACTCCTTTCTGGCATGAATTTCAAATTACAAAGAAACTAGCTAGTGAAAGGGTTACACAAAAGTAGTATTCTTTGGGACTTTTTATACCCCACTTTCTCAGCTTGCAAGGGGAACGATTCTCAGCACACAAAAAAAAAAAAAAAAAAAAACCTACAAGCACACAGTTCATTCTCAATTACAACCACATCACAGAGAAAAAATAGAGTTCCAGAGTAAGTCTTTGCTCTAGAAGCTAGCAAAAATCCTTTAGAAAAGAATAAAAAATTTTAGAACACAACAAAATAACCCTAGCGTAGTTGGGGGTTGCACTCGGTGGGGCTTTGACCCAAGGATCCGCACCTCAAATAACAAGCAAGTTGTGTGTTCTTGACCCTCACCTCTAGATCTTTATCTCTATCTCGAAATGCCCTTGAAAAACAGTAGTTGAGTAAGGGTATTATGAGTTTGATTGCATTGTTGTTGTTTATTACATCTCTTCTTACTTTTATTATAATGAGAATCTTTGTCTATCTTTGTTTGTATTATGCCTTAGATCATATGTTATGATATTGCCTTTATTTTATTTTTTATGGTTTATCTCCCCTACTTACATACTTTTTTTTCTCCATTTTCTTCTTGGCTCTTGAGTTCTTTGTACTAAAAAAATAAATAAATAAAAGAAAAGGGAATTAGAGCAAAAGGAAAAGGAAAATAAAATGTTGTGAAATCAAGAGAAAATAGTATAATTTACCTTCGTTGAGAGGATGAGTTTTTGCTTCAAAAATTTGCATGGTGAAGGACTAAGGAGGAGAGAAAAAATTTGAAGTTTGAGGGCAGAGAGGACAAGAAGATGAAGAGGGTAAAAGGAAGGATAGAATAAAAATAGATTAATTTAAAAGAAAAAAAAAGAGAAAAAAGATGTAAGTTTTATTATTATTATAATATATATATATATATATATATATGCATAAGGAGATAAGAGTTTCTGACTTTTTTTTATATTGAATTGACCCGTCAATGCAGTGTGCACTGACGCATTTCTAATGTTTTAATAATAATAATAATAATTATTATTATTATTATTATTATAATATGTGTGTTTGCGTGAGAATACTAAGTTCTCTAACTTTATTTTTTATTTTTTATTGAGTTTGTTGCACTGGCATGTTTTTATTTATTTATTTTTTATTATTATTAATATATATATACATACATACATACATATATATATATATTTGCATGTTTGTTAATTTGATGTATATACATTTATTTTGTTATAAATAATTGTGGTAATATTTTAAATTCATTTTTTTTAAAAGGATTCGACGATGGAATCTAGAAATATTTAGGAGTCCGATTTTCTAGCTTTTCTGTGGTAAAAAATTGATTCTTTGGAAGTCCAAGATTGATTTCAATATGTTTTTTTTTTTTTAAATTCGTTAACATGTTTGTACTTGTTTGCTTATTTGTTATGATCAATTTATTATACTAGCGTGATCTATCTTTAAATTGCATTTGCATATTATTATTCGAATTTGATTTATCTTGATTACCATCTATGGTTTCAATTTTTTTTAAGCGTTTTTTTTTATTGCAAACTTATTTCCAAGTCTTTAAAATTGCACTTTTTTTTGTATTTATGAAAGTTGTATAACTAAAATGTTATTTCCAAAATTTTGTGATCTTTTTTTCTAAAAAGTATTTTTTAAGGTCATTTTTCCTAAAAATTCCTACGATGAAATCTAGAAATATTTGAGAGTCCTATTTTCTAGAATTCTTGAGGTGATAGATCATTATCTTTGGGAGTCTGAGATTTTGATCACAAGAAAAATGAATTTAATTGAAACAAAAAATTTATTATTATTTTTTTTAAAAAAAAACTTTCTTTTATAAAAGGCTTTCTATGAAGGAGTTGAGAAATTGTAAAATTTTCTCTTAGTCTTGAGGTGAAGAATTTTTCTTAAGTTCTTTTGGGAATATTTCTAATATAGTCAAATTGATGGATATTTATCTACTTATTTTATGGGATCATGACTTTGAATATTAGAGAAATGAGAGGTAAAATAAGACATTATTTTAAAAATCTATTTTTTCCTAAATAAGCTTTTCTTCTAAAATCTTTTGCAATTCAAGATTAAAATTTGGCCACCATTTTTAACGGGTGTTGTGGGATGTTAACACCTTCCCCATACACAAACAACTCCCGAGCCCAAATCTGATTTTTTCATACCATTTTTTTAATTTTTTTTTTCAAAAAAGTTGTTTTTATTCTATTTTGGTGTCCAATCACGCCATAAAAAACATTGGTGACGATTCCTTTTTAAAATCTTCTTTTTCGAAGACGTCTGTCACTCTGTGTCGCAGGTACGTGGCGACATATACCTTGTACTAAAAATCTAAACTTTTGGTTAGACAAAGCCATGCACATACCTTGTACTAAAAATAGCTAAAATCTTCATTAGTTGAGCCGCACAAATACCGTATACTCGAAAACAACTAAACCTTCATATTAGGATTTCACCAGCAATGACAACTCTCCATGTGAAAGGTACAAACTCATGACTTTCTTCAACCTTAAACTTTCCATTTTCAACCACGTGGTGCTACTTCCATTGCAATAAAATCAAACCCACCCACTTCACTCCATAGTCTAATTGTCATTGTTCCTCTTCGTTCAATCTTTGCCATTGAACCTCCCATTCAGTCCTACACTGTCACACCGTCGATTAAACCTTGGCCACAACATCTCTATCCCAAGCATCTCGTCACTATGATCATTTGCCAACAGAATCTCGATCTCGACCTCCAAATTTTCAGCATGCTGTCAAATTTCATCTCGAATTTTTTGACACTATGATAAGTATTGTAATGTAACCCAATGCAGAAGCTAAAGACTCGAGCATGAAGACGGTCGTAATTTGGAGAGTGAGAATTGAAGGAGTTTCCTCAATTGAAGATGACTTTTAAATCTGTATACGAATAAATTTACAGATTCAATCTAATATTCTTTTACAAATGTATACGAAACATATAAAATCTTCAATTTTAAATTGAAAACATGAAAGATAACACAACTAATTGAGAGATAAAATAAATAAAAGATTTAAAAATAACCAGAAAAACTAATTATAAAATAAATCAAGATTTCATATTTGAATTTGAAAACTAGATTTCAAATCTCTAATTTGTTTAGATACAGCATAACTAGAAGCATGAGAGAGTGAAGCAAAGGTATAATAGACACAAATGGGCAAATTTTCGGTATGTGCAACTCACGGGTGGCTATAAATCAGAAAGTTTTTGTCTTTAGATGTTTTTCACCAGCTGAGTTGTACGTTGCTTTCTGTCTTCCATTTAGTGCTATGTTGTAGCAATTTTGTAGCAATCTGCCCCCAGCCCACTTGTTCAGCTCAACATTTTTATCTATGGAATTTCAGCTCAAGAGCTGAAGTTGAGATGGCCTGCAGTAAAAATAACATACTCAAAATAATAAAAATAAGAAAATAACAATTAAGAAAAAACACAAAAGACCCTAGTCCATAACTTGCCCTTTATATAAACTAAGGTGATTTAAAAGAAAAGAAAAGTGCATCTTACTCCATATTTTATTGTATGAAAGTATAGAAATGTGCCCAAAATAACTTAATTTCATGGGATTATCAAATATACTCGATTTAATATTAAAATGCATGTTAAATAAATGTTTATCTACCAAATTATGCTCGAATTGGTAATGGTTAGTTAGCTTTAATTAATTAATTGTAAAAGCATGAGGATTCGAACTCTCTCCAAGTTATGACGTACCTATGTAAAGCGAGAATAGAAACGCGTGTTGAACTTAAACAACATAGGCTAGCTAGGGAGACGTGGGATCAGACTAGCCTCCCATGTAAATGTAATACAGGTTATACAACAAACCAACGCAACCCCAGAGGCTCCAAAACCTAAAACAGCTGTAAACAAGGCAACACAGCCACCTTACACTTTTTCATGCACAGATATTTGAAATTAATTTATCCCACTTCAATTTTTCATATGTAATTTGTTTAACTATCAAACTTTTCCCCTTCAGCATATATATATATAATTTCCCGTATTTTCTCCCCAAATTCTTTTTCCTTTCCTACTTTATATTTCCATTTTCCCACAAAAGTATTGATCCTTATTCCTGTAATTAGCTTTTCCCCTTTAGCATTTTTACATTTATATAGAAATAATTTCCTGAATTCTGTCCCCAATTTTTTAAAGTATTGATCCTTATTCTTATAATTAACTTTCCGCCTTATATTTATTTAATATTCCTACTTCTCTGTGACATACACCATCAGACCCCACTTTTCCCTCCCAAGTCCCACTCCCTGTGTATCTACCTTAACCATGGCAGAAAGAAATCAAGAGCAAGAGCAAGATGATGTCCATAATCAGGATGATTTGAAAGAAGAGAAGAATAGAGCAAGATTGTTGTCCCGATACTACTCAAAAAACACTCGGCGCTCTGTTTGCGCATGCATCTCCATCATGCTCCTCATAATTGGTGTGGTGGCACTCACTCTGTGGCTTGTGTACCGCCCCAGTGATCCCCAATTCACGGTGGTTGGAGCCGCAATATACGAGCTCAACATGTCATCTATGCCCCTGCTGTCCACAACCATGCAATTTACAATCGTTACAAGGAACCCCAACAGGCGAGTTTCCATTTATTATGACAGACTCACTGCCTTTGTGTCGTATAGGAACCAGCAGATAACGTCGCAGGTGATGCTGCCTCCGCTGTTTCACGAAAAGAGGAGCACAGTTGCGATGTCTCCAGTACTAGGTGGTGGTGGGGCGGTGCCAGTGTCATTGGAGGTGGCAAATGGGTTGATGACGGATCAAGCAATTGGAGTTGTAGGGTTGAGAGTAGTGTTGTTGGGTAGATTAAGATGGAAAGCTGGGCCAGTAAAGACTGGACGTTATGCGGTATATGTGAAATGTGACGTGTTGGTGGGTGTCAAAACAGCCGTCGTGGGTCAACTTCCCTTGCTTGCTTCTCCCGCTTGCCAAGTTGATATTTAGCTGACATAGTTTTTACTTTAATTTGTATATATATAAATGGTTAATTAATTATGAAAAGTTGTTTTTATTACTCAGTTCAGTTTAATAAAGTGTTGTTCTACGCTAGTAAAAATAGTGTATAAATAGGTAGGGGCACAATATTGCCTCAACTGGGCCTAGTGGCTAAACTTTATGAATGTATATAAAAGCCCTGTTTTGGTAACTATAAGAGTGATCGAGAAGAAAGAATTTTTTCCTTGTCCTCAAAAGTAAGGATTCTTCAACTAGTGGATTATTTATGATTTGAAACCTCATATTTGCTTCTACTTGAAGAATCCGCTGTTTTGCTTTTGGAGTCGCAGCACCATAACAATTAACCAACGCCACTGCTGTGGGATACTCATTTCTGGGTTAATTATTCATTCCACGCCTTTATTATAATTTTATTTTGGATTCCCTTAAAATATTAATAAAAATACTAAATTTGAGTTAAGTTGGTGATTTAACCTATATTGTATATCAAAGCAAGATATCACGTCTTCAAATTCAATCCGTCTCCAAATCCAATTCATGTATTGTCAGACATCCAATACGTCTTCAAATCCAATCCATGTATTGTCCTTTCTTCTTTGACTAATTGTAGCCACCTATTTTTTTTCAGCCCGTTTTGTCTGGCTCGTTTTTATAAGATAGATTGCTAATTTATTTTCTATACATTTTGTATGTTCGTGATAAAATTTGCTAATTATTTGGTTATCTTTTATGTCTTTGTTGGTTGTTTTGTTTTTTGTTTTTTCTTTCCTTATTTGGAGTAAAAACAAAAACGAGATTAAAAAAAAAAAAAAGAGGGCAAGTTCTTAAAATTTATTTTGGTTGACCAAAAGTTATTTATTTATTATTATTATTATTTTTTTGTATTAGTTATGTTTGGTATGGATTTCAAAATGCAGTCAATAAGTATGGAACAAAAATAGAAATGGTTGGGGCTTTTTATACCCCTCTTACACCACCATTCGGGGGACACACCAGTACATCTACACTCACAAAAATACCTACAAGCACATAATTCATTCTCAACTACAACCACATCACAAAGAAAGAATAGAGTTCCAAAGTCAGTCATCACTCTAGAGGCTAGCAAAAATCCTTTAGAAAAGAATAAAAAATTTTAGAATACAGCCAAAAAATAACCCTAACTTAGTTGGGGGGTTGCACTCGGTAGGGCTTTGACCCAAGGATCTGCACCTCAAACAACTAACTAGTCGTGAGTTCTTAACCTCCACCTCTAGATCTTCATCTCTATCTCGAAATGCCTCTGAAAAACAGTAGTTGAGTAAGGGTGTTTCGAGTTCTAGATCTCCATTTCTATCTCGAAATGCCCCTAAAAAATAGTAGTTGAGTAAGGGTGATATGTGTTTGCTTGCATTTTGTTTATTACATCTATTTTTGCTTTATTTACAGGGAGCATCCTTGCTTATTGTTGTTTGAATCACGCCTTAGATCGTTGTTATGATATTGCCTTTTTTTTTTTACAGCTTATCTCCCCTACTTATCTATTATTTTTCTCCGTTTTTCTTCTTCTTGGCTCTTGAGTTCTTTGTGTTAGGAATGCAAACAAATGTCCCATATTGGCTAGGGAAGGGAGTGATCATGGGTATATATGTGAGAACAATTATCTCCAGTGGTATGAGACCTTTTGGGTGAAACCAAAAATAAAACCATGAGGGCTTATGCCCAAAGTGGACAATATCATACCAATGTGGAAATATGTGGAGGTCCGTTGTCCTTAACAATTGGTATCAGAGCCATGGTCTAAACCTAGCTGTGTGCTGGAGGGAATCCTCAAAGTGGAACAAAGTAACGAAGCCTCATGTTGACATTGTGGATGAATCCTATAGTCGAACAAAAAGTGCTTGGAGCAGCAAGCAAGTAGTAACTCTATCAAGAGCCACTGGTAGAGGAGTAATTCTTTGTTCGAGGGGGAGGAAGTGGATGGTGCGATAGGTAATTGACGTCATCAAAGAAATATTTCACAATGTGAGTGATCCGTTGCGGAGTAGACAGATTTGTTCAAGGGGAGGCTCAACTGTGGTACTCTGTTCGAGGGGAGGATTGTTAGGAATGCAAACAAATGTCCCACATTGGCTAGGAAAGGGAGTGATCATGGGTATATATGTGAGGACAATTATCTCCATTGGTATGAGGCCTTTTGGGTGAAACAAAAAATAAAGCCATGAGGGCTTATGCCCAACGTGGACAATATCATACCAATGTAGAGATCTGTGATGTTATTAATTATAAATGAAAAATATTATTAAATCGGCTACAATCATTAATAAAAAAAATCAAATTGTGATGTTATTAATTATAAATTTCCTAATTTATAATCCGTATAGTTAATACATAATAAAATAAAATGATATATGTAATTTGATTCAATTAAATACACATAAAAGTATTTTGATTTTAGTATTTAATGTGTAAAAACCCATATATAAAAATTTTGTTAATTTCATACATTTTTGGAGTTTGGATGTCTTAACAACTGATACGCCATAATTACTGTAAATATAATTTACCATGATATCCGATACATATCCCAGTTGGAAAATGACGGAGGGTTTGGATGAGTAAGCGGGAGGGGAATCGCGATACGAGATGAGTTGTTGCATAGCATGTGGCAATGAGTGGAGAGAGTACGTGGTTGAAGCGTAAATTAAAGTGGCGACAATGGAAAAGGGCCCCTCGAAAAGATTGTCTTTAATTTGTTAGAATTACACAGACATGAGACAACTCAACCCACCCAGCAGCCACTGCACAGCACTGCCTTGTTAACCAGGAAAGTATACAGCAATATAATCCCATCCCGTGCATGTGAAAATTTTTAATTTCTTCATGATCACTAATTTAATTAATTACCTACTTAATTCAACTTCATCCTTATCTTTATCTATATTCCGGCCCCAATTACAATTGCAGCTTCTTCCATTTCATTAATCCTGCGTCCTACCCCTAGCTAATTGGAAATTATCAGGTAGCGAGACCCAATCTTCATTTATAATCTCCCAATATTATATATATATATATATATATATATATATATATATATATATATATATATATATGATCTCTCTCATCTCACCCAATAACAAATGCAAATTTATTAATTAATTAACTAATAACAACTTATATACAATGCAATATATGGTACTGGCTGCATGTACGTAAAAAGACAAAAATTGTCCCGACCCGACACATTTAATGCTAAATCAAGACCATTGCCAGTAGGTATAGCCTCCTTCCAAATATTCATTTCAATTATTATACGCTGCCGTTTCCCACCTTTAATTTGTGCTACCAATATAATGCTTTTTTTTTTTTTGAAAAAATACTACCAATATAATGCTTGTCTTGTGGATAAAAGAAATATGAATGTGTGAACTCTCTTTTACGCAACTCTATCATCTTTCCTTTATTCCCTTACATGTGTACAAAATTTCCCACCATCCTTTCAGTCTCCCCCCTCTTTTCTTCGTCAAACATCTTTGTTCCTATGCTCCTTTCAATTTATTTCTTACAACCTCCACATTGCTACCTTCCAAAGTATTCTTTTATAACAAACTCATTTGCTTTTGCAATTGCATTCTTTTAACTTATACATTTATTCACTCTTCTATCACCTCGCATTGTTTCTCTCTAATTAATTAAAGATGTACATTTTTCCGCAGGGATGGGGCCTTCGAAGACCCGCTAGGGGTGAAGAATCTCCGTTTAGGCAGAGAATAGGAAGGGAGAGGGGAAAAAAATTCTCCATCCTGTTTATTTTTCTATTATTTTATTATATATATATAATTTTATTGTTAATGATTTAGATAATTGGATATATTTGAATTATATGTATGGATAATTAGATAATTTGATATTGAATATTATTTTGTTTCTATTAGGAGGTTTAAGAATTTAATCTTTAAATAGAGGTTTTTTTGTAGGACTATTTAAATGAAGATTTTTCGTGAATAATTAACTATCTAATTGAAAATTAATTGATATTTCCCATGAAAAATTAACTATTTCAAAATTTATCAAAAAAACTATTTGATTCAAATGAGATTAAAAAATAAAAAAAAAAAAAACTAAACATTTTCTATGGGAAATCTCCTCCTCGGTCCCTGCAAAATTTAACTGAAAATTTCAAGGAGATGAAGATTAAAATGGGGTTTTCCAGTTCCTGTTCCCACCTGGTGACATCTCTATAATTAACCAATCCATCTCTCTCACAATATTTTCTTATCTCTCTAGTCGAAAATGCCGACCCATCTTCCTTATTTCTCTCTCTAAACTGTAAAATATACCACTTCCCCCCACACATTGCAAAATTCAGTTATTCTTATTAGTTGAGGTAGAATATTTTCTTTTTTCATTTTGAATCTTCATAATGAAAGTACAGTAATACGATGTTATATTCCCAAATAATTATTGCATTAAACTTACTCTAAAAAAAAGAATTAGAAAATATCGTTTTCTTTTACAAATAGAAAATATAGTTTGTAAATATTAATTATGGTATCTCTTCCCTCTCTATATATATCATTAATTATGGCATCTCTTGATGTTTAATTTCACAAAATTTTGGAGGATTGATATTTTATTATTTTATTCCAATAATAGTTAATTCTCTAAATAAAATTGAGTGATTATATTTACAGTGGATTTTAATGAGAACTAAAAAACCATTCAAGAGGAAGACACTCTTTCACTTATCACTGTATTAAAACTTGACTTTATACACTTGCAGTAAGTAAATCTCGTTCTCTGCATATTGTGTTGAACTAAAAAGAAAAAAGGAAAAAGTGAAGATTCAAGGAGTTTATTTTTTCTTTTTTTCTTTTTATTTTTTCGAGATACTAGTATGGTGTGTTTTAGTAACAATGTTTGTTTTCTTTCTATTTTTAATTTTTTTTTTATAATTTTAGTCGAAATTTTCTAATTTTTAAAATAAAGTTTCATTAAATACATGATTGAATTGGACAACTTTTTTTATTAGTTTTCTCAGAATTAATTTCATGGATGACCTATATTTTAGAATAACTTAAGTTAATTTTTTTTCCTGCCAAATCGTAAGATTGTAATAAAAAATTTGAACAACGATGCTTATTTTTACAGGTACTCAAAATTGTTCTTAAAAAATAATAATAATTAATTTTTAAAACAAAATGTCAAGTAACTACTACCTCAAAAATTATATTGAAAACAATTTGAGCAAAAAATTGAACTGAGTGGAGGAAGTCTCCCTTCAGTGTAATTTCAAATATCATATTTATATGATTAATTTATAATAGGATTTTTAATATTTGTTTGACATGCCTTTCAAATTGCTTTTAGATGACTAAAAATGTTTTGTTAGAATTTTAAAAGGGGTACATGAATATATTACAAAATAAGTTCAATTAATTAAAAATATACAGCAACAACTAATAGGAATGAACATTCACCTGCAGTGGAAAATATGGTTTCAAACACAATTTAGAAATCAAATTTTGGATCAATTTTGATTTTATTTAGAATTAAACTGAAAATAAGGTTAGGCAAACTTACATTGGTGAAATATGGAGAAAATTCTAGCGGTCTTTACTTTTTGTATTCCAGCGAATCTCCACGTGTTCCACCAAATCTCGAATCTCCACAAAATATTTTTTGCTATGATTCGAACACATGACCAAGGTTTGTGAAAACCTCTAGAAAGAAAATACATAGGAAAAATTTTATAGAGAATTATGTGTGTAGGAAATCTCTCCCTTTGGCTCAATCTAAAGATTCTATTTATAGGGACTTAAGGTAGAACCCTTGCCACAAAATCAAATATTATATTTTAATATCATTATATTAAAAAATATATATTTAACACATTTAAATCTCATTTAAATATCCTACAATATATATTTACTTATTTAAATCACATTCAAATTTCATATATATTGTTTTCTTTAATGTATCTAATACATTAATATATTATTCTCTTTAATTTTTATTGTATCAAATACAATAAATATATTTTTCCTTATTTAATGTATCAAATATATATTAAATTTTAATTTGAATATTTCAAATTGAATATTAATTTGAACATTTCAATTTTTTTTAAACTAAATTGATCCTTTTAGTGTTACTATAAGCTAGCAATGAGACTTTATGAACTTACAGATTATAAGCTCCAATGATACAAAATTGATTAATTAAACTCATCAATTAATTTGTATTCATTAACTCTAGCTCACTCCACTATAGACCTAGAATTGCACTCTTATGCACTGTAGGACAAGTTGTGTCCATGAATATAACCATTACAAGCAAGTTGATCATTCATAAGTTGTTCGTAATTACAGCTGGGTCTAAAGTTCGTTTTATTCCTATAATTACATCTTATACCTTAAGTACCACTAATCCTCTAATGAACAATTTGTTTATGATCCAATCATAAACTAATTCCCTCTCAAACTAATGAGAGGGTGGGGCCCCATTATTCAAGTACCAAAATCAGAACTTAAGAGAACTACTCATCTACTTTTCCTATATGGGAAGAAGTGAATTCCATCTTGTAAAATTTACGTTTCTAGCTCCCCATTTGGTCAAGTCTCCAAAATGATAGGCTTATTGAATTGGCTGCAAAAGTTACTCTTACTCATGCAAATCGAAGGACAAGCCCTCATATGCATTAGTTCATAACTCACTTAGGATTAAGATCGAGTCGCATATGATCATCCTATTGAAATATATTAATCTTCTTAATTAATTAAATAATTTATAAAGATATATTAAATATTTCGTGGTCCAATCTTATATAAACTCATTGTATATGATACTCTCACTCGCATGTCTCCACATGATTATTTAAATCAAATCATTTGTAACTAGTACAAAGTGGGTTGTATCAATAGTGTTACCAAGATAAAGCACCCAACTTTATTTATATACTATATATAGACCCTTCAAGTTATTTCTTGAAAATGATTCACTCGTATGTCAACCACATACTGATCAAAATTACGCTTTTATGTAAGGGATAATATAAATTGCAAATAAAAATAATAATTAAATATTCAATCAATAATTACGAGGCTTTAGAGCATAAATCTATACAACAACATTCTAGATTTACAAACATGGGGGAGGGGGGGCGGGGGGGGGAGAAAAAAAAAGTCCTGCCCAAACCCACGCATGAAAAATGCTAAAATAGTCTTGAAATTGGTGGTAGTTTCTTCCTCCCATGATATATGCCCACACGTCTATATCACTAATAGACGTTTATTACTATTACTATTACTAATTTACTTTTATCATTCTTTTAGTAATATATGTATATTGTTGATAGACATCTACTAGTGATTGACATTTATTGCTAATTCATACATCTATTAATCTATAAATTATACACATCTAATAGTCGATCAACATCTATTAACATCTATCAATGGTATATGAGGGTTAAAAGGAAATTATATTAAATGTCTAAATAGGTGCGTGAAAATTTTAAAACAAATTGCCAAATTTACAAAATCAAATTTTTGTTACAATATTTGCAAACATGGCGATTTGAAATGTCACCCATGAAAAATTCTCATTTAAAAAAGTGATAAAACTGGTTTCGAGATATTCGAAAAACAATTTAAAAAACATTAAAAGTATTTTAGAAGAAGTGTATTTAAGTAATTTTATTCCAAAAGTATTTTTATGTTGAGTGTTTTACTTAAAAGCTAAAGCATGTCAAGATTATTGTCATGAGATTTGAAGCTTTGACCTTCAATAAATGTCTTAACTATTGAACTATATTTATATTCTACTTAATTGTGAAAGTTAATAAATATGATGTAGTAATTGTGAAAACAAAAATGAAAATTGAAATGGGATGCGAAGTGTCACTGTCGTAACTCTCAAACTATACGGTGCCATGATTTTTCGCTTGATCATGGCCAGCCTTAAGGGGAACTCAAGCCCCCATCTATTTTTTGTAACCCTTTGTGGCTTGTTGGACTTTAGGCGAGGTTATTCATCCTCAACCAAGCTTTATCTGATACGTAACGGAACTTTACTTGGCCATACATGTAGCCCGACGTGTATTTCATCTCTTTTGCAACTCTAGCCAACTTGTCTCTACTCTAGGCCAAGTCCTAAGGCTAAACCTTGCCTCTACACTAGGCCAAGGTCATTCAAATGCAATGTCGCTTCTCAAATCATTATCTTGGTTCTCAACAACACGCATGCAATAGTTCTACATCGATCCAAAACTTCATCAAGATGTGTTCGGACCTTTCGTTGAGTCAAAACACTCAATCGGAGCTTGCCAAGTATTTTAGCACTTAACATAACCTACCAGGGTATTATAATGCTTACTATAAGCATAACTATGTAAATTGGGGCTTATTGGACCATTATAATGCTTACTGAGACATTTTGGACAAATACCATACCAACCAAAAACTCTCGAGTCCCATCAATGCTTCAGGGTGCCATCCTAAGCCTCGAGATGCCATCTAGCTTAACTGCTCACTCATACATGCTATCGAGAATTGTCTCATATGTCGTCTTCATAATCGGGACCTCTTGGAAATCCATCCATCCAAGACATAATCGAGGCATGGACATGGAGTCATTTTCACATCGCATGCCGCAACTCAACCATATGGTGCAATGATCAGTGTACACGCAAGCGCACATGATCGAAGTAATATAAAATGGTATGTGAGTTCCAAGTATCGAATCCCAAGGGAACGGTGTAACGAAAATATTATAAGCAAAGTGTAAGAAAATTTGCAACCTTAAAAACTAAATTTGCACAAATAAAGTTGGGATGGTGTGTTGGTAAAAAGAAAAATTGCAGAATTTAATTGCAAGTTATAGTGACAAAAATTGCAAAACTAAATTGCAGAATTGCAAAATTGCAATATTGAAAAGATAAAGATTGCAGAATCGAGAAATGTCAATGTTGGATAGCAAACTAAATAGACTTGGTAAATGAAATCACAAAAGAAATTTTAGATAATGATAAGGCTCAAGAATGTCATTGCCCATTGTAAGCCAAAATTGCAATTCCAACCTACTCTACACTCAATTGTAAACCAAAATTGCTTCTCCTATTCACCTTGAATTTAGGTTTTTAGGAGGCTAAGTGAGTGACTTATATGTCTATAGTCCCTCTATCTTAGATAATTCGGCTCAACAATTTTATGAGTTTTGGAGTCTTTAATCCCTATGTCTAGGGTAAATAATTGGCTTATGTCTAAGCTCTTTTCTCCATCACTTGTGCGAAATCCGCTTATCACTAACCCCGTCGGTATTAGATCTAAGCTTGAGTTGCTACCCTAGTTGATCAATCTAGGGTCTCAACGGAATTTTATTCAACACAAGCAAACAATTGAGATGTATGCTTGGTTTTTGTTGGAATTTTGGCTACAATTAATTCTTAGGGAATTCACATCCTTGAACCCCCTAAGAAGTTTAGCTCATATGAAAGTAAGAATCCTACAACTAATTTTTGAATACAAGTTCATATTAGAAAATTGAGTAAATTGCTAATGATAACCAAAATTAATTGAATTAATACAAAATTCTATCCTAAACAACATTAAAATAATTAAGGCAATAAAAGGTAAATGCACAACTGGACAACCCACAAACACTGGAACAAGATTTCCAGAATTCTTAATTTCAATTAAAACAGAGGACAAACCCCAAAGAACAAGAAATTCAAGAGGAGAATAATTCAATTTTCCTTCCTTCTAATTTCGAGTTCGACCAACTTACAAAATGAATGGAATAAAGCAACTGAAATTCTACCATCAACTTGGTTAAAAACAGAAAATCAAATAAAGAAAACAGAGCAATACACAAGCTGTCATCAATATAACTTATCTTAATTTTTAATCGATTCAATCCCTCAACTATTTCTAGAAATAGATTGAGTCTTAACAACCAAAATTTTCACTTGGATCGGATTGGAATAATAGAAGTAAAAACAGAAACTAAGCTTGCAGCAGTTTTTGGTAATACAGAGAAGAAAATTGAATGAAGAATAAAGACTAAAATGCCAGCAATTCTCGGTAATACAAGAAAGGAATTGAAGAAAATTAAAATAGAAACTTAAACTTAACAGAAATTCTTGGAAATATAAAGAAAAAATTGAAGAAAAATAAAATAGAAGTCGAAACTTCAGCTTGACAAAAACCCACGAACATAATTCAGAAAAACCCAGGAAAATTAACTCCAAAAATGTCCTCCAATCTCCATCTCTTTCTTCAATCATCTTCTCTCATTTTATAGGTCTTCATTAGGGTTGAATAATGCCAAATTTTGTGCTCAAAATCCTCCAAATTATGCAATAATTGAGGATTTTCGGAATGGGTTAAATGCAGATTTTTTTTCTTTTTTAAACATTTCTACTGCTCCAGAAAAAATTGCAGAATCCCAAAATTGCAATTTTGGTTTTGCAATTTCTACATTCCCAAGTCTGCTACTCTAGAAAAAATTGCAGAATCTCGAAATTGCAATTTTGATTTTACAATTTCCACATTCCCTGCAAACAAGCTTAACTTTTTTAGAATCTTATCCTAATGTCCTTCATTCTTATTTCTTTCTTATTTTCAAGCAACTTTCAACTATTTCCAAATGATCTTAAGACAAAACAAGAATATTTTAAGTAATTGAGAGTTAAATAAGTCTTAATTTTAAGTCTTATCATGCAACCTCAACCCATGGGAAGGAGTGCGATGTTGGCATACCCGTGCCACCCGACACTATCCTTGGAATCCCATTCCCAAAGGAAGATGCCCAAGACACTTATCTTGCAATGCTCACCCATGCCATGATGCATGCATGTGCCATGGGGTGGCTCACTTAAGCCATGAGGCCCAAGGATTGTAAGAGCCAACACCATGTCTCCTGATGCATATTTGGTCTGACACCCATGCATGTCAATTTGGCAAGGGATCATACACTAGGATGGAGCACTCGTTTGGACTTCGATTGACACGAATTCTAGCAAGTTTGCTTCTTTCCTTTATACGAACTTAACTCTAGAGCCACTCGTCAAAACTAACGATGGAAGCCTGACTTTCAAGGCTGGCCCAAGGCCCCAAATACCCCCATTAAGCATGTCACTGACACCATTGACAACATTGTCGCTTCTCTTCTTGCTTGTGCCTTAACTTGGCAATCTTGCCCACTTTTCTTGGTGTGTTAGATGATGCATCGTCCTCCTCGGTCGCATCACAACATTTCTCTCTCGGCCTTCACGTGGCCCAACGGGTGATACTTACATCCACCTTTGCTTCTGTCTGCTCTGTGGAAGTCACAACCTACTCTCTTCTACTATGGTTGTGACACGAAGGATGCTAAAATAGGTAAATAAAAGTGTAATGTAATCCAATAAGTAAAAGGAAACCCAAATTTGAGGAAGGCGGGAGGGATGTGAGAGATGTGAATGGCACATTATCAGACGAGCGGCACAATCCATATAGATATAAATATAGCCATATAGAAGGAGAAGAAGGAGGAGAGACTTTTCGTAGCCTATTTCACTTTCGTTTCTAAACCACCTAGGGAGACATAAAGAAGAGAGAGTCCCCACAACTATCTGTCTCCCCTGCTGGACAAAAATGTCACTGCCAATACCAATAATGCTAGTTAGGGTTGAGGCATTGTAAAGTTAAACTAACACCCCCACCCTCCCTCTTTTGACTTCTCTTCTCTCTCCTTCCCAATCTCAACCCATCAACTTGGTTGAGTTTCAAGTTTCAAGTAGACTTGTAGTAGCAGTAGTAGTGGTATCTTCTCTTCTAATCTTCAACACTCTCTCTATTCTATTCTTTACCACCATTCTTTTGTCTTCATAATCACTTCCTCATCTCTATTTAACCTCTTACCCTTCCTCTTCTACCACTATTGCGTGATTTTAAGTGCTCGCAAATAACTGCAAGTGTACGGTGTCAAGTTTTAATATAGTAATATGGAATGTCGAATTATCGTCTCCACAGGGATTGAGTTTCTTTAGATTAGTTACGTATTATAGTCACTAACACCTAACTTTATTTAGAGAACCTAAACCTTGAGACAAGAGAAAATAAAACTAAACTAATTAATTACATGCTTTGGAGTCCATTTAGAGAGAAATTGGAGATTGAATTAAACATGAAACACAAACTTAATTTGACTAGGAAGAGTTATAATATGCAACAACTATAAGCCAAGAATTTATAATATATCTAATTGACTTTCAAGCTCAATTAAACTCATCCACAAGTAATAAATCACCATTTATGTCTGTTTTTACTACTAATTCATGGCATTAACAGATTTCTATTAATAGCACCCTTTCGGTCAAGTTTTTCTCTTTTCCCTTTACTTTGTCTTCTTCAATTTTAGGATTCTTTGAGCTGAACCTTTCGTGTTAATTTGAGCATTTTAGACTCTTGGATGGTTGTGATTGTAGAACTTACATTTGATTTTGAGTTGTTGTATATCGTAACGTTATTTATGCATCATTGTGTTTATTCTCTTGACTTGTGGCCAAAGTTAGTTCTTAGAATTTGAGTTTTAGCTTGAAAGAGTAGAAATTGAATTAATATATGTAATTGTATAATTAATAATGAAGTATTGCATGAGAATGAATATTTTGTTATTAGATGTCGTTAATAGAATTCCGTTAATTCCCTGCATTAATAGTAAAAATGGACTGAAAGGGTGATTTATTACTTGTGGATGAGTTTAATTGAGCTTGAAAGTCAATTAGATACATTGAAAATTCTTAGCTTATAGTTGTTGCATATTATAACTCTGCCTAGTCAAATTAAGTTTGTGCTTCATGTTTAATTTAATCTCTAATTTCTCTCTAAATGGACTCCAAAACATGTAATTAATTAGCTTAGTTGTATTTTCTCTTTTCTCAAGGTTTAGGTTCTCTAAATAAAGTTAGGTGTTATTGACTATAATACTTAATTAATCTAAAGAAACCCAATCTTTGTGGAGACGATAACTCGACATTCCATATCACTATGTTAAAACTTGACACCGTACACTTGCGGTTATTTGCAAGCACTTAAAACCACGTAATAGTGGTAGAAGAGGAAGGGTGAGAGGTTAAACAAAGATGAGGAAGTGGTTATGAAGACAAAGGAAGGGCGGTAAATAGAACAGAATAGAGAGAGTGTTGAAGATTAGAAGAGAAGATACTACTACTAATGCTACTACAAGTCTACTTGAAACTTGAAACTTGAAACTCAACCAAGTTGATGGGTTGGGATTGGGAAGGAAAGAGAATAGAAGTTAAAAGAGGGAGGGTGGGGATGTTAGTTTAACTATACAATGCCCCAACCCCAAATAGCATTATTAGTATTGGTGATGACATTTTTGTCCAGCAACAGAGACAAACATATGTGGGGACTCCTAAAATTGAAGAAAACAAAGTAAAGAGAAAAGAGAAAAATTGGACAACGCGTGCCAACACTCATTCCCGTCGGGATGTCCCGCGATCTCAAGCCTTGAGTCTCATCCTTAACTCTCCAAAGTGTCCTCGAAGTCCCAAAACTATGCTCCAATCCAAATTAGAGTTTTTGTCTCTAAAAAACGGCTCCCTTAGCACGAATGAAAACTTTCCATTTATATTGTCAAGACAACATTGCAACTGAAAGAGTTAATATTAAGAAAGCGGAAGCAATTTTGGATCTTAAGCACTCTAATTTGATCAATTTGATCAATTAAATAACATGCTCAAATCTGGAAAAACAGAGAATAAGAACACTACCTTTGATGCTCAAAATTCTCCTAATCCTTGGCCAATTTCTGATCACGAACACTTCGTGGACCTCCCTTAGGATCTTCCCTACTATCCTCAGGCCTTGGAACGGATTGTGGGATCCTTAATTGAGAGAATTTTTGAGAGAGGAAGTAAAGGTCTAAAACCGAAAAAATCTTCAATTTTCTGCAAAATCCTTCCTTCCCATTGTGTTTCTTTGCTATTTAAAGCTATTAACAAGCTTCATCAAGCTTGCTAAGGTTGACAACACATAGATGAGAAGGATAAAACAAGAAGGAGGTGGGGAATTTTGGTGAATTTGAAAAAGCTAGTAGCTTATTCATGAAATCATGAATTTGGTCTAAAATTCATACCAAAATGAATTTGATTTTCTCTTTTAATTTTAATTCAAAATTAATATAAAATTAATTTTAAATTAAAATCAAATTTTAATTAATTAAATAATTTAATTAATTTTAAATAATTATTTAATTTAATATCAAATATCAAATTAAATAATTGGACCAATCCTGATTTCTCAAATCGAATGTTCGAACATGAATCCCTATTCATGTTTTAAACCGAACAAATATTTAAATCAAATTTAAATATGTCCACCTCTTCTTTATCATAGTTTAATTCATAATTAAGCTATGAAACGTTAAGTATATCGAATATAATTAACGTTTTCTCCCAAAACCGAATTTGAACAATTCAAATTCTTTTCTCTCAAAATGTTACAAGGCTTAATCCGAGCTAGTAAGGGGAACCTAATGGACCTACAGATCATGAGCTCCAACGATACGAGATTAACCGGCCAAACTCTTTAGCCTAGCTAATCAACATTCGTTAACCACCGGGACACTCCACTAAAGCCTAGTGGCTGCACTCTCCTCACTGTAGATATATTTATGTCCACTCGATATAACCATGGTTAGTAAGTCGATCCTTCACAGGTCGTTCGTAATTACAGCTGGGTCAAATAAACCGTTTTACCCCTGTAATTACTTCTTGTTCCTTAAGTCCCACTGATCCTCTAATGAACAATTGGTTTGTGGTCCGACCAACAAACCGAATCCCTCTCGGGCCAATGAGAGGGTGGGCCCATTGTTCAAGACCCGGAGTCAGCACTTAAGGGAACAACCTCTCTACTAAACCCTAAAGCGGGTAGGAGTGAATTCCTTCTCGCATGACTATGTTCCCAACTATCTACTCGGTCTTATCCCCAAAATGGGAGGCTTATTGAGTCGGCGATCTCGGGCCACTCTCACCCATGCAAATCTAAGGATAATCCCGAATAAACAGGAGTTCATAGTACACTCAGGATTAAGATCGAGTTACCTAGGTCATCGTATGAAAAATAGTCAGTTAAAACAGTAAACGGAGTTAAAAAGTCTAAGTGACTATTTCGCGGTCCAGTCTTATGCAAACTCATTGCATAGGACGTCCCCACTTTCATGTCTCCACATGAACGATTCAGGATCACATCGTTAGTACTATACAAAGTGGGCCGCGTCCATAGTGTCCCCAGGATAAGGTACCCAGCCATATCCCTATACTATAGACCGTTCTGACTATTACTTGAACTTGATCCACGTTTATGTCATACATAAAGTTCAAGTTTACATCTTATAGTCAAGGGTTCAAGTTCATTGGATTTGGGTTATGGAATACACAATTCACTTTATTCAATAACAACTTTACTGAATAAACCTCAATAACAACTTTATTGCAAAATATAATATACATTCAGTTTACAAAACCACGAGTTTTAGGACATAAAACCCAACAACACTATCCCTTCGAATCAAATAAAATAGGGAAAAAATCGTGAGTCTGTCATTGCAATGTTTTGCATGCACAAATCTAGTTTTGGAGGTATGCACATATAGCGTTGCAATGCTATGCTCTCGGGTTTCTAGGATTTTGTAACTCTTATTCTTGTCTCCTAAAAGTTACATAGATAACAACATCAAAGTCCACTAAAATAGCGCATAACTAACATAAATCTAAGCCTAGAAATAACATTCTTTTGTGTGCTATCAACCACTACCCATGGACAAGAGCAGAGCTACACTAAGCCAAGAGGCAACTCCCCCACCCCCCCCCCCCCCCCCCCCACCCAAACTTTAAAAAAAAATTATATTAGTATATACTTGTTCCTTTTAATTTTCAAAATGCCCTTTGGTTGGGTGGTATATGGAAGCCCAGGCCCCCCCCGGGTGATGGAGTTGAGGGTACGAGTTCGATCTCCCCTTTAGAGTCTTTTGTATTTTACTTCTTTTTCTATTTATATTTTGACCTTTTTTTGGTTTGTTTTTACACGCACAATCATGGTATTAAATTTCTGTCGACACGACATTTCCACATGTCCATGAGTTCGACATCAACATAAGAGGAGAATCGACATTTTCACTATACTGTACAACATTTATGAAATATTAAAAAAATAGCAATAAAATGTAATTTAATGTGAATATAATATTGTAACAAATATTTTAACTGATTTAAAAAGTGTAAAATGTTTATTTATTAATTTAAATATTTTTTTTTGAATTTTTTGTTTTTAAAATTTTTCCAGAAATATCCATCGACATCGACATTTTATCAATATTTCCATCGACATTTACATAAAATTGAGACTTCAAAATTTCCGTCGACATCAACATTTTAAACCTTGCGCACAATGACATTTTTTTTATTTTTTATTTTTACTCAAATTGACCGCTTTTCTTTTTGTATCTCTAAAACGTTAATTTTTTTTAAAATAAAAGCGTTAATGTTTTCTCTATATTTTTTTTAACACCTAAAGTTTTCTTTAAATTAATTTCTTTTTCTTGATATCAAATATACATGAAAATGAATAAAAATATTTTTAAATTTTAGTAAATCATTTTTAAGAAATTAATTCCATACATTATAATTCTTGTTTCTTGTAAAGTGAAATATTATACATTATTATTCCCTTAATTATATATTTATATAAAAAAAAATGTTAAAAAACACTTTTAGTCCTTGAAATTTTATGAAAGTAATAATTTAGTCTATGAATTTTAGTTTGTAACAAATTAGCATATATATTTTTTATTTTATAACAATTTAGTTTCTATCGTGAAAACTATTGTTAAGATTTAATTAGATTTCTCACATATGTAGATTGATAAATTGATTAGGGACCAAATGCATTTATAAATAACAAAAAGTAAGTCATTACATAATAAAAATTGACACTTAATTTTGATGGAATTTTTCATAGTAAGTTTAAATTTTTATAAATTTTAAAGAACATGGATTAAATTATTATATACTAAAGTTTAAAGCTTAAATTATTACAAATTTAAAAGTACATAGACTAAATTGTTATAATCCATGATTTAATGACTAAATTGTTACTTTAATGAAAGTCTAGAGACGAAAAGTATTTTTAACTTATAAAATAACTAATTGTACTTTTTATTAAACAAATTAATATCAAAATATATGCCGTTGATATGAAGTTCTAGATTCATCACTACCCGGTAGAGAAGATCATAACATAGCACCACACCCCACCATTCACTCTCTTTCTCCACCCATAGCATTTAATATTATTCTATAAAGAGTATCTAATGCACCAGAAACACCAAGGAATATGTTTTCGGCCGATATGGGGTTTCCTTCTGCTCGTTGGCTTTTACATTTAATGCTTCCATTGTTTTCTTAGTGAACTATCACTGTGGAATCTAATCTATGTTGGATACCTAGACTACACACAGAAATAGAGTGAGATCTGGGAGCTTAAATCTCAAATTAGCACACTTGAACTGAAGGCCTGCTCTACTATTCAATTCAAATGGAGAGCCTCCAAGGACCCATTAATCCTTGCGTATGATAAATGCCTATCCCTTTTTCTATTTATTTCCGCTTCCGCTTTTCTTTTCCATGGACTGGGCACCCACTTTTAGCAATTCTGCACTACATTTAATTCTTCTAATGTTGCATTCAATGCCTTGTGTTTCCAGCAAGTATATATATACAAATCTCTACTTACAACTTACAACTTCGTCCCCAACCCAACCCAACCCAATGCAATGAATTATGTTTCTCTTCTTACTCTGGGCTCTATTCTTTTCAGTTTTATGGTGAATATTCAGAACGAGGTTGCTCGGATCAAGAATTCACAAGCTTGGGATTTGAAGAAGCCTATTTGTTAACATCAAGTTTGGAAAACAAAATGCCATTTCTTCAGATGCTGCAGAGTGTGGAATCCCAACCATTCAAGGAGCCTAAGTTTCAAAACTTGCTGAAGCTGCAGCACCTAAAGAAGCCATGGGAAGAGGAAGTTAGTCAAATTGAGGAGCTCGTAGAGTTGTATTCTTCACCAGAAACAAAGGACCAACAAAATCAACACCCAAATTCGGCTTCATGTACCGACGGAGTGAGTTCAGAGTGCAATAAAAATCAACCCTTATTATGCCGGACCCAAATGATGGGAAAGGCTCCTCCTCCGGTCACCAAGGAAAGAAGAAAACGAAAGAGATCGAGACCAACTAAGAACAAGGACGAAGTGGAGAGCCAGAGAATGACCCATATTGCCGTCGAGCGCAACCGGAGGCGGCAAATGAACGACCATCTCAACGTTATCAAGTCCCTCATACCTACCTCCTATATACAAAGGGTACTACTAGTACTAATTACTCTATACTAATAAAAAAAATAATATCGAAATTTTAATTTTAATATTCCTGAAGCTGAAAGAACATATACATTTTGACGCGTTTTTGTGCACATGAAGGGTGATCAGTCATCCATAATTGGGGGTGCAATAGACTTCGTGAAGGAATTGGAGCAGCTACTTGAATCTTTGGAAGCACAGAGGAAAGAAAGGAAAGGACAAGGAGATCAGGAAGGCTCACCCACATCCTCCTCAGCAATGGGAATGGCCTCAAATGGGAGAATAGGAGAAGTGGTCTGTGCAGAGCTCAAGTCAGAAGTGGCTGAGATAGAGGTGACCATGATTCAAACCCATGTAAACTTGAAGATCAAATGCCCCAAAAGGCAAGGCCAATTGTTGAAAGCCATTGTTGCTTTGGAAGATCTTAGGCTCACAGTTTTGCATCTCAACATCACTACTTCACAACCCACTGCCACCATGCTTTACTCCTTCAATCTAAAGGTATTCTTTCTTTTTCTTCTTTACAGTTCTGTCTGACTTTGGCTTTGTTCCCACTTCTACTTTTTGTTTTTTCTAATAAAAAATATACATATATCACTCTTGAGTTGCTCCACAAACTGGGGATGGTCTTTTCCGTTCCTGTTGGTAAGTTGACCAAGAAATATGAGTGGTGATTATTGATTATTGATTTGGTTGGGAGTAGTAGAATAGTTTTAACGAAGGGGTTTTATTTTGACTGCGTGTGAATTCAGATAGAAGATGAATGTAAGCTAGGATCAGCGGAGCAGATTGCAGCAACAGTTCATCAAATATTTAGTTTTATCAAAGATGGCAGACTGGTCAATGAGGCAAAGGCAAATTTCAGGCAGTACAGTGGCAGTCGCTGACCATGGAACTGGAAGGACCACCCTCTTCCTCCCCTACTTCCCTTCCCTTCCCAAAAAGCAAAAAACGAAACAAAAGCGCAAATAAGGATGAGGTTGGATTGGGTGTGTGTGTGGGCACCTCGATTACTGTTGTTTAGTGTGCCGCAGATGGGTTAGTCAGTGTGGCAGGGAAGATGATGTTTACTGCTTAAAAAAAGTGTCTGTCGTCTCCTGATTTACCCAAATTCAGAAATGTTTAACAAAATAATTTTAATATAAATACAACTTCTTTTTTTTTTTTTTTTTTTTATTGGGATTTGGGTTTGGGTTTAGAGGGGAGCGGTCCATGCGCTTAGAGGATGTGAGAAGTAGGTCTCGTCATTACAATTACATTCCATTTAGCAGATTGATGGTTGCCTTTTTATATTGACTTTCAGCAGTATCTAAACTCATTAGCATTGCATTGCATAGCACGGCACAAATATTGATTAATTCAAACAACTATATAATTTCTGCTCTGATGTCCGACTAAACCCACCAACTCAGCTCCATTTTGTTCTCCCATTGTGATTAGGGCAACTACCTTAGATACAAATTACATCGCTATTTGAGAGGACGGATCCTCCACACATGATATAACTATGATTTTTCTATTTTTTGGAAGATGTGAAACATTACCTATACTTCTAACAATCCTCATCTTGAATGAAGAATAATGTAGCTTTCTTTTAAATAGTCATCTATTTGTTCACTCTCCTTTTATTCATAGATCACATATAACTACTTTTTTTTTTTGGCCTATCGCCTTTGTTTAGCCCTTGGGAATTGCACATGAACACGACCATGTTTGAGACATAGCTCTAATACTACTTGCTAAAGACAATAGATTCTCTACATATCTGTACAATAGTATGATATTGTCTATTTTAAATATAAGTCTTCAACTTTATGTTTTGTTTCATCCAAAAAAAACATCATATCCATAGAGATGCCCCCTTAGTTATTTACTTGTGATTTTTTTCTTACCTAATTGACATAGGACTTTAGACACATTCTCAACAAATGCCCTAGGGTGGGAGGGCGTTGTCTCAAGCACACATACATTCCTAAGTCAATCCTCGTTTGAAGTTATATCGAAAATCAGTGGGTCTGGTATGTATGGCAGAGAGAAAGGGGAAGCAAAGCTACTTGGAACGTTGAAGAGTGCAGTGTAGCAAGAAAGCTAGTGATGAGTTGAGTCGTAGCTTCTCTATTTTTGAAGTCTGTCCCTAAAAAAATATTATGCATTTGTTTTGGCAGCTGATTTGTCTATTTGACTATGTACCTCGTTGTGGTGAGCAGGACAATGTCTGCAATGCAACCTTTATTATAAACTCTGCCAAACTTATTTCTTTCTTTCTTTTTTTGTCAGAGCTATTCTTCTTTTTTCTTTTTTTTTTTTCCTTTTGAAACATAGCAAAAGTAAGATTAATAAGTGACCAACCTGCTTTTATTTGATAACTGTAAATATTAGCTGCTGTTATATTATTGTTGATAGGCTGTTATTAGTAGTTAGTTGGTTAAAATCTCTTATATATAGTTGTATTGGTTATTTTAAATGAATAAGAAGAACTCTCTCATTTGAGACTGAAAGATTATTACATGGTATCAGCCTTTCTTGACTAACGTCATCAATTCTTCTCGCTGCGTGTTTGCGATTTCTTCTCAGTTGCTTTGCCGTCATGATGGGTTCAGCAGCAAAATATCGTAGTTCACTGATTTTTCTCTTGTCCAATATTTGCAATCTCGTCTCTATTAGGCTTGATTCTACAAATTTTGTTCTCTAGCATTTCCAGATGCACAAGATTCTGAAAGCTCACAAGCTCTTCGGATTCATTGATGGAACCATTCCGAAACCTTCATCTTCAACAAATCCAAAACTAGAAGATTGGATTGCAAAAGATCATGCTCTCATGACCTTGCTCAATGCGACGCTTTCTCCTACAACACTCGCCTATGTGGTTGGTTGTGATACATCCAAAGAGATGTGGGACACTCTTGTACAACATTATTCATCCAACTCGAGAGTCAATATAGTGAATCTTAAAACCGATCTCCAGGCAATCGTCAAGAAATCTTCGGAGACTATTGATCAATATATTCAGCGAATTAAGTAGCTCAAAGATAAATTGGCGAACATCTCTGTGATGATTAATGATGAAGATCTGGTGTTTATGCCCTAAATGGTCTTCCAGCCGAATACAACACATTTCGTACCTCAATACGTACTCGCGGCACTCCAGTAAGTTTTCCCGAACTTCATGTACTTCTGGTTACTGAGGGAACTACCCTGGAAAAACAGATCAAACATGATGAAGTCTTTTCATCACCAACTGCTCTTTATGCTGCCCAAGATTAAACGCCCAATTAGAATGTTCATCCGAATCCTGGCCGAGGAAGAGGTTTTTCACATACTGAAAAGAACAAGTTATCAAACTCAAGGAGAGGACGCGGCTCTGTAAATGTGATAAATACTGGACCTGGTCGTGGGTCTCCATTTAATCTGTTACCTCTGACTATGTCATCTGGAAACTCAAGTAAATCGTCTCAAGACGGCATATCCTCTCGCGGCATTGTTTGTCAAATCTGTCAAAGAGTGGGCCATAGTGCCCTAGATTGTTTCAATAGAATGAACTATAGCTATCAAGGGCGGCATCCTCCTGTCCAATTGGCTGCCATGGTTGCAAACCATAACAATGCCACTCTTGCTGCGCGAAATTCACACGTCATAGCTGATCTGTCTCAATTTAACACTACTGCAGAGTACTCTGGTGACGATCACGTTGGTGTTGGAAGCGGTCAGTCTCTTCCAATTGCTCATACAGGTTGTGGTATACTCGAAACTCCTACCTCTACCTTTAATCTCACCAATCTACTTCATGTTCCAAGTATTTCCTCTAATCTTCTTTCTGTACATCGCCTTTGTCTTGATAATAACTGTCGTATCACATTTGATTCTAACAAATTCACATTTGATGGTTATTTCTTTCTTTCTTTTTTTGCCAGAGCTATTCTTCTTTGTTTTTTTCTCTTTTGAAACATAGCAATTCAAGATTAATAAGTGACCAACCTGCTTTTATTCACTATGTTCTAGAGATATATCAACTACCAACTCTTCAGTAGGTTAAGTCATATACCTTCTATCAAGAAGTCAAATGTTCAAATTCTTTATCTCACGTCTAGTTGAACTATATATATATATATATATATATATATATATATATATATATATATATATATAAACCACGAAAGGAACATATATATTTATCAATTAACAATTAACACACGTCTTGTCCTTTTCAATTAACAATATTTTTAAATCAATTAATAACTTTGGCAAGAAAATAAAACTGTCTTTTTTTCTTTTTTTAAAACAACTGTCTCTGTTTTCTATGGCTTTATGAATACTAAAAAGTAATTTTCCTAAGAAACATTTTTAATGGCAAATTGCTGATCGTTTTTTTTTTTTTTAAATCTTAAAAAATCTCGAGCACAAACTGTCATGTGGACTGAGAAGATTCAAACTTCTGCCCTCTTAATTGAAATCATATACCTTAACTAGTTGAGCTAGGCTCAAATGGTAATTACTCATTGTTTGGTTAGGAACTTTTTCTTCTAGTTTTTTTTTAATTTTATTTATTTATATTTGTTAAGGGAAGATAAAAACTATATACTTTCCCCCTTTACTCAAATTGATAAATGCATATATATATATATATATATATATATATATATATATAGTAACGGTTTCTCAATAAAAAAAACAATAATATTGTAACGGAAAATTGTATATCTATGTAAATTAATGAAATTGTAAGGAAAAAGACAACTACACTTAATTGCAATTCTCTTCTCTAAAAACAAATCTTTAAAAATAAAACTCATCAATACATTAGCATCCTGCTTCAATTGTCATCCTCCCTCGTCCTTATTGGTGGAGAAAAAGTTGAGGTCTTAGATGTAAACAATATTTTGCTACATACCAGTGTACATGTATCTTTCTACACATTAAAATTTTGATATTTAAGAGATAAAGTAAAAAAGTTTCAATTTCTCATTTTCCACTTTTCTCTCTCCTAACTGTCAAGATACCTACACACTGATGTGTAGGAAGATACCTATACACTAGTATGTAGCCAAATAATATTCATTAGACGTTGAATACCAAGAGTTACAACAATAGATAGATTACTAACAAATAACAATGTAGAAGAGAAAGGCCTACATCCTATATCATGTATATACATATATGTGCCGCTTAACCTAAGTGCATAAATGGGTCAAAAATGTCAAAGTGAGTTTAGCTCAACAGTAATTGACATGTACCCTTGACCAAGAGGTCAAATGTTCAAATTTCCATACTCCCAAATGTTGTTAAACTCAAAAACAAAACAAAAAAGGTTTAAAACCAATTTGATGGGCATTGACTTCAAAATATTCTTTATACACACATGTCGTTTGGGATTGCGTCAAATGTTCAACGCTATGGATGAATTAGCATGAGAATGTTCCTATTTTGACAGCATCTCGACGCTATACTCTCGAGTCTTCAAGTCTTGTTCGTTCATTGTGGCTCCACAATCCCAACCGAAAGTGGATATTTTTGTTTGGTTGCAAGCAACAAGTAATGTATCTATTTTTCCAGTTGATGTAAGAAACTTATAAATACCTATCCTATGGGAAGGTTCTGTTAGATTATTTAAATATAAAATAATCATTAATGTGGTCCATTAACATTTATTTACACTTTATGTTTTTAGGCCCACTATTAAAGTAGACCAATTATGTCAAAGATAATTTCCCTAATTAAATACCATGATAGAAATGTGTATATATAAATATAAAATCCTAGGGATTGGTCATCTCTCTGTCTAATAAAAGTAGAAGTTTCTCTCCATCAAGAAGCCTAATCAAGTTCTAAAGGAATGTCAAGAGAGAGATACACAATCCTCCTTTACAAGATCAATATCATGGATCAAGGTATGTTATTCTAACTCATGTTATTGTGAAAATCATCTAGTTCAAAAATCTTAGCTTTTATTCAATTATGCAATGTTAGGGTTTTATTGTATGATCATGAAACATAAAATTTACAGATTCTGGGTGAGAAAGCTTTGTAAAAATTCTGAGACGAAGAAAGAGTGGTCTACCTGTGAGAGCCTGTATTTCCTTTGAGAAGATTAATAAATCTATGTCCCCTACAATCCTCCCTTGTTCTTCTTCTTTTGTTCTTCTTAAGTTTATGTTCAACATTGCAATCACCAATGTTTCAGAGCTTTTTCTTTCCTTTCCCTAGATTGTCTGTTTGTTTTTTTGCATGGGCTGTGTTTGCATGAAAATTCATTCTTGAAGCTGCAATGTGTGTGTGCATCTGCGTGTTAGTGTCTTGTTAAGATGCGTTGCAAGCACTAACAAAAAGAGAAACCATCAAAGAGACTTAAAAATTAAATCACCAAAAAATATCCAAAAAGAATCACTCCAGAAAAAGTAAGAGCTCAACATGTGATGTGATTAATGATGATAGAATTATACCACTCCATATACATTTTCAAATTGATCGTCACTTCACCTTGTTAGGATTAACGATCTGTTCTACTATGGAAGTAATAATCGCCTATAGTTGTATTTTAATTTTAAAACGATTTTGGTTAGTGAGACAAAATAAGGGGGTAAGTGCCCATCCTTTGTTCTTGTCTTCTTCCTTGAAAAGGACAATCAGTGGGCTACAGTGGGATGATGGATCAATAGGAAGAAGAGCAAATTTTAAACTAGGGGATCCCATGAGGGAGGATTATTAGAATTTGTATTTCTTATTTTCTGTTATTTGTCAGTTAGTAAGTTCTTTTTTGGACTCTTCTGTATTCCGTGGCTATTTATATGCCATCTTACTTCGTTAATAAAGTGGCAAAGCATTATTTACTATTGCAAGTTCTAATATGGTATCAGTTGAAGATTTTCTTTGAAAAAATCTCTTCGCGCTTCTAATAACATGCATAAATGTGTTATTTCTAGGCTTAGTTTTAAGCTAGTTTTGCTATGATTGTATGTGTTTTCATCTATTTTTATGTATATTTTGCAAAAATCGAGCAATTGGAGCAAAACCGGAGCATTGAGGAGTATTTGGACAAATTTGAAGCAAAAAGAAGTTATATTTGAGGATCCAAGTGTTGAAGAGGAAGAACAAAACTTGTGAGCCCGAGAGTATAGCATTGCAATGGCATATCAACAACCATTTAACCTTGGAGTGCAGCAAACATAGCATTGCAACGCTACCACAATTTGTAAAAAAAGGAAAAAGGGACAGCGTTGCAACGCTGCCCCTAACGTTGTAATGTTGCCCACTGGCTATAAATAGGAAGTTTGTATTTCGTGCAAAGGGAGCCGTTTTAGAGAGACCTAAACCCTAATTTAGGTAGAGGAACTGTTTTGAGGTCTAGAGATCATATTGGAGAACTGAGGAGGAGACTCAAGGTTCGAGATCGTGAGACATCAAGTCAGAAACGAGTGTTGGCACATGTCGTCCAGTTTTTCTCTATTATCTTTACTTTGTTTTTCTTTAATTTTAGGATTTCTTGAACTATATTTGAATGTTATTGAGTATTGTAAACCCATGGCTGATTGTATTATTTTTGTAAGACTATGTTTGATTTATTAATTTGTGTTTTTGTAACGTCTTTTATGCATTTTGAATTAATCTTCTAAGCTTTTGGCTATAGCTTTGTATGTTAAGTTAAGTTTAGCTTGAGAAAGTAAATTTAACTAAGGACTTAGATGCATGACTAGGATTAGTCTATTACATGAGCATGAATGGATTAATGTTAGAAGCCCTTAACAGAATTTGATAATGTCATGTTTACGTCTTTGCATGAGCTTAATTGGGCTCGAGAGAGTCAATTGAATACCTTAGTAATTCTTGGCTTAAGACTGCTGCATGTTTCATAATTCTTTAATCAATTTCATAGTTGTGCTTCATGTATTGCAATTTCCAAATATTTCTATAAAATTGGACTCCAACTTTGTAAATAATAGTTTAAGTTTTATTTATTTGTTAAAAAATCACACCAAGGTTATATTTCTCTAAATAAAATTGGGCATAGTTAACTATGGTACTTAATTAAATCTAAGAACTCTAATCCTTGTGGATGACCCTGGTTACTATTATTGCAAAATATTTAAAGGCACGATTTTATAAATTTAATCTTGATATGACCTTCAACAAGCGCTTTATCAAATTTGGTGTTGTTGCCGAGAATTGACATATTTTATATTAATTAATATCGTGGTGAAAGTGCTTGATCTTAATTTAGAGTGTAAATAGTGTATAGTTGTATAAATTTTCTTCTTTGTTGTATTTCTCTTATTTTAGTTTTTCTTCTTTTTGTATAAATTATGTATATTTTTTTGTATTAGTGTAATTTTTGGTTTTATGTATAAATTATGTATTCTAGTGTAAAATATGTATATTATTTCTCTTGTGTTTTTCCTTGTTGTTTAATTGAGTTTATTGTACTTTATGTAAATTTCTTTGTAATTTCCTTGTTTTGTAGTATGTTAGTTAGTTTAATTTGTTTTGCTCTTTACTTGAGTCTTTTGTTTTTCTTTTGTTTAAACCTCTGTAGTGTATGCCCAGAATTCAAGATACTTTAGTGCCCTTCGATCTTGAGATTGAGCGTACCTATACTCGAAATCGTCGAGCTCATAGAGACAATCTAGACTTATCAATGGCAGAAGAGCAGATCGATGAGCAAAAGGCTATTAGGGACTACTTTAAACCTGTGTTCCCTGCTGAGAGCTCAAGGATAGTCCATGCACCTATTGCTACAAACAATTTCGAGTTGAAAACTGGCTTGATTCAGATGGCCAAAGACAGCCCCTTTAGAGGACATTCTACAGAAGACCCCAACTCTCATTTGAAATCTTTTCTTTCTCTTTGTGGAACTGTTAAAATCAATGGTGTTTCATGTGATGTTATTCGCTTACGTTTGTTTCCTTTAACTTTACAGGATAACGCTAGAGATTGACTGGAAAGCTTGGAGCCACAGAGCATCTCCACCTAGAGGGAGCTTGCCCAAGCATTCCTATCAAAATTCTTCCCACATGCTAAGACTACAAGGCTCAAAACTGAAATTGAAACATTTAGGCAACTTGAAGGAGAACAGATGTTTGAGGCCTGGGAGAGGTATAAAGACCTCCTAAGGAAGTGCCCACAGCATGGGTACCCTAATTGGCTACAAATCCAGTTGTTCTACAATGGGTTGAACAGAAACACTAAGACAATATTGGATGCAGTAGCTGGAGGGACGATTTTATCTAAAACCGTGGCTGAAGCCAAGACTTTGTTAGAGGATATGGCAACTACAAGCAATCAATGGCCCACAAAGCGATCAATGGCGAAGCCAGTTGCAAGCATCTATGAAGTCAATGAGGTGCTTTGAAAGCTCAAATGGTTTCTCTAACCAATGCTTTATCTCAATTGACAAGTTTAGGGAGCAGTACATCTATTGCATCATTGGTAGCATCTCAAAAACTACATTTTGGGGGAGATTCGAATATGGAGCAGGTGAATTATATAAACAACAGAGGATACAACAAAGGGGGAAATCACATGCACAATGCAGTTCCTACTCATTACCATCCAGGTTTGAGGTATCATGAAAATTTCTCTTATGCTAATAATAAGAATGTTTTGTAGCCTCCTTTAGGTTTACCCTCAAGTTCACAGTAAGCTGAGAAGAAATCCTCTTGGTAGGATCTGATTGGAAACTTCATTACTGAATCAAGTAAAAGGACAAATCAGCTGGAGCAGAAAATTGAAGGCATTGTGTTATGGATAGGGAAGTGCAATTAAAAGTTTGGATGTGCAGATGAGTGAATTGGCTTCCTCCCTGAATGTTTTGCATAAAAGGAAGTTCCCAAGTGACACTGAAGTCAACCCTAGAGAACAATGCAAGGTAATAAGTTTGAGGAGTGGGAAACAGCTGGAAGGACCTGTGAGATGGTTATATGATGAAGGTGAAGAAACCATGGAGGTTGGAGATAAAGAAGCTAAACTTGCATCTGAGGCCAAAAAGCTCCCCACCCAACCCATACCTGTTGTGCCAAACAATATTCCATATCCTCGGAGATTCAAGAAGAAAAATCTCAGTGGTGAATTCTCTAAGTTCCTTGATATGTTTTAAAAGCTTAATGTTACTATTCCTTTTGCAAAGGCACTAGAGATGATTCCAAGCTAATAGAGGGCTTGTCGAATGCCCTATCAAGATTAAATTTATAAAATCGAACCTCTAAATATTTTGCAATAATAGTGGTCAGGGTCATCCACAGGGATTGGAGTTCTTAGAGTAATGAAGTACCATAGTTAATTATGTCTATTTTCATTACTAAACATGACATTAAGTTATTCTCTTAAGGCTTCTAGAATTAATCTACTCACTCTTGTGCAATAAATTAAATCTAGTCATGCATCTAATGTTCTATAACTAAACTTATTCTCTCAAGCTAAATTTAGTTAAACATGCAAAACCATGGCCAAAGGGTAAGACAATATAGCAAGATGCATAAAAGACGTCAATATATAAACTAAACTAAAAATCAACCAAATGTTCAACAACTACAACCAAGCAAGGGTCTAAACACATAGTTACACATAAGTACAGCCCACAAAAACTCCTAAATTCAAGAGAAAAGTAAAAGAAATAGAGAAGAAACTTAGGTTGCGTGCCAACACTCGTCTCCGATGTGATGTCAACGATCTCGAGCTTTGAGTCTCCTCCTCGACTTTCCAAAGGTCTCCTTTATAGCCTTAGACAGTGCTTGAATGGAGTTTAGGGTTTTTGGTCTCTCAAAACGGCTCCCTTTGCTCAAAATACAACTTTTTCTTTTATAGAATCGGGACAGCATTGCTGTCCCTTCGAATTTTATAAAGAAGGAAAAAATCTATTTGAGTAGCGTTGCAACGCTATAGACAGCGTTGCAACGCTATGCTTGCGGTTCTTCAAGGCAGAAAGGCTTCTCAAATGGTGTTGCAAAGCTATAAGGAGCGTTGCAACGCTATGCCATCGGGTCCAAAAGCCTTGTTCCTCTTTTTCAATGCTTGAATCTTCAATTATAGCCTTAAGTTGCTCAAATTTGTCCAATTATCTCACGATTCTTCGATTTTGCTCCAATTGCTCGGTTTTTGAGAAATAAACATAAAAATATATGAAAGCACAAGAAATCATAGCAAAACTAGCATAAAACTAAACCTAAAAATAGCACCTTTATGCATGCTATCACAAGCTATACAAAGTTTATGAAGGGCATTTTGACCAAAAAGAAGAAATTTGGGATTTTAGAGACAATACACATGGCAAAAGAGTGCAGTGATGCACTACATAAGAAGCTGCCAACCAAATTGAAAGATCCAAGGAGTTTTATTGTTCCATGCACTATTGGCTATTCTTACTTTCATAAAGCTTTATGTGATTTAGGTTCTTTTATTAACTTGATATCTTTTTGTGTGTACAGGACCTTGGGTCTTAAAGAGCTCAAACTAATCAACATCTCGCTACAACTAGCAGATCATTCATTGGCTTTTCCTAGAGGTATAGTAGAAGATGTTATTGTCAAGGTTGAAAAATTCTTTATTCCTGCGGATTTTGTGGTGCTTGACATGGAGGGAGACGATGACATCCCCATTATTCTTGAACGTTATTTCCTTGCTACGGGGGAAGCCTCTATCAGAGTAAAAGATGGTAAGTTATCTTTCAAAATCAACAATGAGAAGGTAACTTTTGACATGCATAATGCAATGAGGTATCCCCTAGAGGTAAGTCAAGGTATGGCTATTGATACATTTGATTGTTTAGCTAATGAATTTTCTGAGATGATTGTGAAAAAGGATCCATTGAAATGGGCATTGACAATGAATTGTAGTAGTGAGGACTCCAACTCAAATTGATCTACCACATGAGTATAGTCTAGCTAAAGACATTAAAGAAAACGCTTCTTGGGAGGCAACCCAAGCTTTTTCTTTTCCTAGCCTATTTACTTTGTTTGTTGTTTTTCTTTTCAAGTTTATGTTGTTTTTGAAAAGAAAGAAAAAAAGTGCCAAGTACACCTTATTCCCATTTTGTAGGACCTCGATCGTACTGAGTTATCTCCAAGCCAATTTAAGAAATTCTCATGAAACAGTCTCTCATCTTATCATACCAGTATTATTCACTCATTCTATCATTGTTCTTATTTATTTCATTGATTATGTTACATTGAGAGTAATGTAAACTTTAAGTTTGGGGGTGGGTAGTACTTTGCAATCTTGAGAATTATGAGTAAATTTTTTTCTATCTTAAGCATGTTTGAATAATTTATAATGCATGATGACTGATTAAGACAGCCTATGAAGTAATCTAAGTGAATTTTTTGCAATAGAATGATTTCTGAAGCATGCCTGAATCGAGTATATTTGAATATTATCTTTGATCTCCTTGCAATACCAGGAGTACGTAAATGACTTTCTATTATGTTCGAATACTTAGATACTTTTGTTGAGTCTAGAGGTTGTTGTCACCCTGATAGGCTTAAGAACTGATTGATAGTTGACTTGCATGAAAGCTAGTGAATGAAATATGTGAAATAAGAAAATCTTTTATCTTTATTGATTTTTTAGCGTGTTACATGAAATTGAATGCATGTTCCAACAATAATTGTGTGCTTAATGTGTGAGGATCAAAAGAGCTACCTCCGCTATGTTTAGCTAGGCCATCCATTGAGCGAGTGCTCTGGATAGGAGTCCATACAATAGATGTGTGAAAGCTAAGACTATGTAAGAATAAAAAAGATAAGTTTGGGGGTGAGTACCCCATATTAGTAGCCATTCAACCTTGGAGTGCAGTAGCCATAGCGTTGCAACGCTTCTTGTAATGTTGCAATGCTACCACGATTTGTAAAAAACAGGAAAAAGGGATAGCGTTGCAACGCTGCCCCTAGTGTTGCAACGTTACACATTGTCTATTAATAGAAATTTTTTGTTTCGTGCAAAGGGAGCCATTTTAGAGAGACCTAAACCCTAATTTCGATAGAGGCACTGTTTTGAGGTCTACAGATCATATTGGAGAACTAAGGAGGAGACTCGAGGCTCAGAATGGGACATCATGTCGGGAACAAGTGTTGGCACGTGTCCAGTTTTGCTCTATTCTCTTTACTTTATTTTTCTTTAATTTTAGGATTTCTTGGAATTTATTTGAATGTAACTGAGTATTGTAGACTCATGGTTGATTGTATTATTTTTGTAAGACTGTGTTTGATTTATTGATTTGTGTTTTTGTAACCTCTTTTATGCATCTTGAATTAATTTTCTAAGCTTTTGGCCATAGCTTGGTATGTTAAGTTAAGTTTAGCTTGAGAAAGTAAATTTAACTAAAGACTTAGATTCATGACTAGGATTAGTCTATTGCATGAGAATGAATAGGTTAATGTTAGAAGCCCTTAAGAGAATTTCATAATGTCATGTTTAGTTTTAGAAATAGACCGAGAGATTGATTTACTTCTTTGCGTGAGTTCAATTGGGCTCGAGAGAGTCAATTGAACACCTTAGTAATTCTTGGCTTAGGACTGTTACATGTTTCATAATTCTTTAATCAATTTCATAGTTGTGCTTCATGTATTGCAATTTCCAAATATCTCTCTAAAATTGGACTCTAACTTTGTAAATAATAGTTTAAGTTTTATTTATTTGTTAAAAATTCACACCAAGGTTATATTTCTCTAAATAAAACTGGGCATAATCAACCATGGTACTTAATTAAATCTAATAACTCCAATCCATGTGGATGACCCTAGCTACTATTATTGCAAAATATTTAGAGGTCCGGATTTTATAAATTTAATCTTGATAGGGCCTGCAACAAGCCTCTTATCAATTTCCTGCCTTAATTCGCCATGGCTAATATTGATCACATGGATCCATCCTCCACCGATTTTGTTCTCCCTTCTCCGCCGTCTCCATCTACAAGTCACTCTTTTCCTGAACTTTATGCCAATCCCTACTTTCTTCATCATTCTAACAATACGAGTATTGTTCTCGTCTCGAATTTGTTGACTAAAACAAATTACAACTCGTGGAGTCAAGCGATGACTATTGGATTGACGGTCAAGAACAAATTCAATTTTGTTGATGGTTATATTTTGCGTCCAACAGGAGAATTATTGAGTTCTTAGATATTTGTAACAATGTTGTTACTGCTTGGATGCTTAACTCATTGTCGAAGGAAATTTCGGCTAGTATTAATTTACTGATTCCGCTCATGAGATTTGGCTTGATCTACAAGAACTATACCAAAGGAAGAATTGACCGTGTGTTATTCATACGGCACGAATTGTCCAATCTTCATCAGAATCAAGATTCTGTCACTGTATATTATGCTAGGTTGAAGACGCTTTAGAATGAGTTCACATCTTATCGCCCTTCATGTTCTTGCGGAAAGTATTCTTCTAGAGGAGTGAAGGAGCTTGTGACCTATTTTTAGTTAGAGCATGTCATGACTTTCCTTATGGGCCTTAACGACTCCTTCATCCATGTTTCTCTCAACTCCTTTTAATAGATCCTGAACCTACGATTAATCGTGCCTTCTCTCTAGTTGTACAAGAAGTTGAACAGCGCGTGATTCCTTCTTCTTTACCTGTTCTCTATTTTATGACTTCGGCTTCTGCCTTACTTGTGAAGAACACGACTTCCGCACCATCCAATTGTCGTTCATCATTGAACAACATAAAGAAGAAAGAACAACCTATTTGTACACATTTTGGTATCCAAGGTCACATTGTTGACCGATGTTATAAACTTTACGGATATCCTTCTAGCCATCGCAATAATCAGAAACCATCTACCAAACCAGTTCTTATGTTTTTGTTTCTTGTTCTACTTTGCCTTCTGATCCTCTTTCCACATTAACCAGTGTGGAGTGTCAAGGTTTATTGACCTTATTATAGTCACATTTGGCAAAAGCAAAAACTGGTTCTTATTGTGTCTCTGGAACTTCTAGAGCATCACATGCAGTAGGTACATGTTCTCCTTCTAATATATTTACTTATTCTGACTGTTAGGTGGTTGATTCGGGTTCTTCTGGCCATATTTGTTTCTCCAAGGAGTATTTTGTTTCGATCAAGCATGTCACTGATGTTACCATTCCTTTGCCAAATCATGAGCATATTTATGTTGATTATGTTTGAGATGTGGCCTTAACTATGATATCTTGCTTCAAAATGTGATGTTTATTCCCACATTCCGGTTCAATTTGCTTTCCATCAGTACTCTAAAATTCTCGTTGCCTTTCACTGTTAAGTTTATTGATGCCTCGTATGTCATTTAGGACAAGTCCTGTTCAAGGATGATTGGCAAGGCTGAATTATGGCAAAGGTTGTACTTGTTACGTGCTGATTCATTAACACAACTTATTCAACCTGATTTTCCTCTACAGCACATTGTTTGCTCTACTTCTGGTCCAATTTGGCATGAAAGGTTGGGTCATCCTTCTGTTAGACATCTACAAGCTTTAAAGTCTATCTTGCATCTTGACTCTTTGATTGAATGTTCTCAGCCCTATTTAGTTTGTCCTTTAGCTAAACAACATCGCTTATCATTTCAGTCTAGTTCGCATATAGCAAATAATATGTTTGATTTAGTCCACAGTGACATTTGGGGTCCTTATCAGTCACCTACTCATGCTGGTTATCGTTTGTTCCTTACTATTGTTGATGATTTTTCACGATTCACTTGGATCTTTCTCATGAGACGAAAATCTAATCCATTGTCCATTGTACCCCATTTTTGTAGAAACTCAATACAACACTAGTATCAAGTGTTTGCATTCAGATAATGCAAAAGAATTGTCTTTCATTGATTTCTTTCTCTCAAATGGAGTAGTTCATCAATTTTTTTTGCATTGCTAAGCCTAAACAGAATTCGGTGGTGGAGAGAAAGCATCAACATCTATTGAATGTTGCTCGTGCTTTAATTTTTCAGTCACGTTTGCCTATAAAGTTCTGGGGAGAGTGTGTATTAACCATTGCATTTTTAATAAATAGAACTCCTTCTCCTGTTTTGGGTTGGTAAGCACCTTACTTTCGGTTGCACAATAGGAATGTTGATTATAGTATGTTTCGTGTCTTTGGTTGCTTATGTTTGGCATCCACATTGACTTCACAGCATTCTAAGTTTCAGCCACGAGTGATTCCTTCAGTGTTTCTTGGGTATCCTCCAGGTATGAAAGGCTATTGTTTGTTTGATATTGAGAATCAAAAGTTCTTTGTCTCTCACGATGTAGTTTTTCTTGAGACTATCTTCCCCTTTCATCAAATAACATTGCCTACTGAAGTCTCTAATTCGTTTCCAGATTTAGTCTTGCCTACTGCATTTGATGTTTCTGGCTTATCTGATTATATGTGTGCTCCTCATGATATTTGTGGGAGTTCTAATACTGATTTATTGCCTACTCTTGGTAATTATGTTGGAATTCTGTTGTTGAAAGGTCTATTACCGATGCTTGTGTTGGTCATAATGATGTTGCCTATGTTGATAATTCTGTCTCTACTTTGAGTGAGTCTTCTAGTACTTTAGCTCCTATGAATATTGTTGATCCTCGACGTTCCTCTAGGCCCAGTAAGCAACCTTCATATTTACAAGACTATCATTGTAGTCTTTTACACTATACTGATTTGCCCATGATAATGTCTAAGTTTCCATTGCATAAATTTTTGTCTTATGATTGGTTGTCATCTTCTTACAAACATTTTTCTCTGAGTATTTAAGCTACTTACGAGCCTCATTTTTATCATCAAATAGTGTCGTTTGCACATTAGCGTGAGGCCATGAATTAGGAGTTGGTTGCCATGGAGACTAACAAAACATGGTCTATTGTGTCTTTACCGGTGGGGCATCATTCTACTAGATGTAGATGAATTTATAAGGTGAAACATAAGGCATATGGTTCTATTGAGAGGTACAAGGCGATGCTTGTAGCCAAAGGTTATACACAACAAGAAGGTTTGGACTACATTGAAACTTTTTCTCTTGTGGCTAAGTTAGTAACTGTTAAGGTACTGCTTTCTATTGCTACTTCTATGAATTGGCCTTTGATATAGCTAGATGTTAATAATGCATTTTTTACATGATGATCTTTATGAAGAAGTGTATATGGATTTTCCTTTAGGGTTCAAACATAATGTGGTTGCTAATCAGAAGGAGTGTTTAGTCTGCAAACTTCATAGTCCATATATGGTCTTAAACAAGCTTCAAGGCAGTGGTTCGATAAATTTTCTCATGCTTTATTGCTTCTTAGTTTCAAGCAGTCTAAATTCGATTATTCTTTGTTCATTAGAGGGACAAGATCTACTCTACTTGTATACGTTGATGACATTATAATTACTAGTGCTTCTCTTGCTGATATTGAAGCTTTAAAGCATCATCTTAATGTCGTTTTCAAACTAAAAGATTTGGGTTCTCTGCTGTATTTTTTGGGACTTAAGCTTGCTTGTTCCACAATAGGGATTTTTCTATGTCAACGTAATTACACTCTTCAACTTCTTGAAGATGTTGGCTTCCTCGCTTGCAAACCCTCTTTGTTGCCCATGGATCCTCACATTAAGCTTTCTACTTCTTATGGTGTTTTATTAGATGATTCCACTGCTTATCGAAGACTCATTGGACGGTTGTTGTATCTTACTATATCTAGGCCAGATATAAGTTTTGTTGGGCATAAATTGAGTCAGTACATGGCTACTCCCAGAAAACCTCATTTAGCTGTTGTTCATACTTTGTTGCGATATTTGAAAGGTTCTTAGGATTAGGGATTTTTCTTTCTGCTTCTTCTTCATTTTAGCTTCGTGCTTTTGTTGATGTTGATTGGACATCTTGTGTTGGTTCTCGCAAGTCTACATCTGGATTTTGGGTGTTTTTAGGTGATCCATTGGTTTCATGGAAGTCTAAGAAGCAGAGTACTATATGTTGTTCATCATCCAAAGTAGAGTATCGAGCTCTTACTGTTGTCACTAGTGAGCTCGTTTGGTTAACTTAGTTGTTACATGATTTGCAATTTCTAATTACTTTTCCCTCTTTGGTGTTTTGTGATAATGTTGCAGCTGTCCATATTGCTTCTAATCCAATGTTTCACTAACAGTCAAAACATATAGAAATAGATTGCCACTTCGTTAGTGATAAGATTATTCAAGGGGATGTGAAATTGCTACTTATACGTACACAGTTCCAGCTTGCAAATCTTTTTACTAAAGCCTTACCTGCTGTTTCTTTTAAATCTCTATTATCCAAGATGAGCGATCTTATTTTGTTAGCTCCATCTTGAGGGGGAGTATTAGAACTTGTATTTCTTTTTTCTGTTATTTGTCAATTAGTAAGTTCTTTTTTGGACTCTTCTATACTTCGTGGCCATTTATATGTCATCTTACTTCATTAATAAAGTGGAAAAGCATTACTTACTTTTGCAAATGCTAATAAGGATTACCATGATGTGTCCCATCGCTTGCTAATTGATTTTTGTCTCAGAAATAACTTCATTTGATCAAAATGCCCTATGTAACTCAATTACTTCGTCATCACATGAATTTAATTTTTTATCAATCATATGGTCTTTTTTCTTTTTCTTTCTTTACAAGTTCTCCTGTGGATAAATGATTTGGTTGGAGAAGTAACTCTCAACTAAGTATGTTATTTTTTAGCCAACCTGAAAATACTTTAAATGATTAAGACATCATAACATTAATCAAAAGGTTCAAATCTCCATTCTCATACATTGTTGAACTTTAAAAAAAAAGTATGCTGTCTTTTATAATAATATGAAAGTACATCACATTTTTAGTACAAATAGCAGTCAAATTTGCCATTAGATCATGGTAGCTTTAAAAGATCCCATCTCTGAAGGCTGAACCTTCCCCTCCTCTTTTTTGATTGTTGGAGAGTTCGAACACATAATACAAGTTAAACTACAAAAAGGGTAAAATTAACATGGTACGAATTGGCAAGTCAATCACTTTTCCACACCCCTGCACGTGATTTCACAATCTTCATAGTTCATTCTTCATCATGACAATAAGTTATGGATGTACAAGGAAGAAAAAGAATACATGGGTAATCTCAGTATTTTAAATTCTACTTAAAACCTTGTTTTATATAACGATAGAACAATGGGGTATAATTTCTCCCACCCACTCACATAAGAAAAAAAGAGTGGGCATCACCATCATTGTTTTTGGCATTAGACCTACTTCTGAGAAATTCAATGAAAGTAAAAGAAATATGACAGGTCAATTTGCCCCACATCAAGCTTCTTCTGATGAAATCTCTACTTTTCAAGTTCTTTTTTTCTTCCCTTTTTGTCTAGGCCTTCAACAATTAATGCAAAGTGACAACTTGTCACCACTCAATTCAATTGATCACCTCCACCACAACAAATAAAAGGAAGGTCCTTTGATTTAAAAGTCAAGATGCCTTGGAGGCAGATGATCACATTTATCTTCTCTCCAAGTCTCCTAGTGTTTGTACCTAAAGGCAATGACCATGCCGAAAGGGATGTAGGTTAGTTAGATTATTTAGAGTTATCTTTGTAATTTAGTTTTACTAGGGTTCTCTTTGTAATCTAGCTTAAGTATTTTATTTTATTTGTTTTCTTAATTAGGTTTTTAGTTAGTTACTGTGGTTAATATGATTAACCACCCTTGTAATTAAAGCCCATTAGCCCATTAGCTAGGCCTCAATATAAAGGCTAAGGCTCCCCTTTTGTAACACTTTTTTGGAGATTAATAAAATACCGCCATAAGTCTTTTCGGCTCCACCAAGATTGGTATCGGAGCTTGAATCAAGATCTGGCCCAGAAAGATGACCAACACCAAGAAATCGGAATTGGGTAAGGAAGAGACCTATTCCAACGAGCTTTATGCGATTGTGCTCGATATCCAACATCACACCCTTCCTTTGGAAGGTTTAATCAAACGGATGACAAGAGTAGAAGCAAATATGTTGAAGATCTAAAAAAAAGATTTAGAGGATTAATGAGAGAAAACACTAAACTTAGTGCACATATTGACAAAGGAAAAGAGAAAGTTACAAAAAATTCAGCACACCAAACTGGAGAAAACAAAGACGAAGAATCGATTGATCTATTTGCAAAGAAGTATGAAAAGAAGAAAAAGAAGTATGAAAGGAAGAAAAAGAAAGGCTCAAAACACAAAAAGGAAAAAGATGAACAAATTTTCGGCCAAGAAGTTGAAAGTCCCAGTGAAGAAAAATCCAAGAAAGGCTCCAAGAATCACAAAAAAAACCAAGAAAAGGAAGGAAAACAATCCAATAATCAAATTCATCATCCAATAGTGATACTTCTTACCTTTCAAGTGATGAAGACAACGATGATGACAGTTCAAGAACAAGGACAAGACGAAAATATATAGAGAAGCACAAGGGATACAAGCTAAAAATCGACTTGTCATACTTTGATGGGCGATTAGACATGGAAAATTTCTTAGATTGGATCAAGCAAGTAGAAGACTTCTTTGAATGCATGGATATCCCCAAAAAAAGACAAGTTAAGTTGGTAAAATACAAAATGAAAGGAGGGGCAGCAGCATGGTGGGACCAATTAACCTCAAATAGAAGAAAAATGGGCAAGAAAGCAGTGAAATATTGGGGGAAAAATAGGAAGATGTTAAAGGCAAGATTTTTACCTAACTTATGAGCAAATCTTGTATCAATCATATCAAGAATGCAAGCAATATAACCGAACAGTAGATGAATACACGAGTGAGTGGTACCGATTGAATGCAATAAATGATTTGTCAAAATTCAATTATCAACAAGTAGCACGGTGCATTCATGGCCTTCGAGAAGAAATTCAAGATTGAATTGATTTGTTTCCTTTAGGAAGAATTCGGGAAGCAGTAGCAATGGCCTTGAGAGTTGAGAAAAAAATCAAGAAAGAAAGAAGTGGAGGCCATGGGAATGACAATCCAAGAACTCCAAATTGGAGTAAGGGAGGAAGAACATCATTTGGCCGTACAACATCTAATTCAAAAGGAGACTTTAAGCAAGCCAATAGAAATTGGGAGAAAACAAACGAAGCCTACAAGGGAGTAGAATCGAAGACAACGTCTAGATCAAACTATCCAAAGAATGGGAGTGAAAAGTACTGTGTGCAGCCTACAAACATCAAGAAAACAGCCACCAAACCAGAAAATTCATATGCAAGAACGTCAAGTTCAAAGAAATGTTATAGGTGTGGACAAACCGATCATTTTTCTAATGAATGTTTGGAAAGAAAGAAAATTTCCTTGGTAGAAGCAAGTTCCGAACAAGAAAATTACAGTAGGGGACATGAAGAAAAAAATTCAGAAGAAGAAGCATAAATCTTTGAAGAAGGAGATGACGGTGAAAGAGTAATTTGCGGGCTTCAAAAGCTTTTATTAAATCCAAGAACGGAGATGAATACAACTCAAAGGCACTTAATATTCAAGACAAGATGCACCGTGAATAACAAAGTATATGATGTAATAATAGAGAGTGGAAGTTGTGAAAACGTTGTGTCCAAAGCATTAGTAAAGGCTCTTGGATTGAACATAGAACCTCACCCTATCCCTTACAAAATATGATGGATCAAGAAAGGGAATGAGGTAACTATTACCGACATTCGCACTATCCCATTATCCATTAGAAAGAAATAGAAAGACCAAATCATTTGTGAAGTCATTGACATGGATGCTTGCCACATCTTGCTTGGTAGGCCTTAGTAATTTGATCTTTCGGCCATCCACAAAAGGAGAGAAAACACATATGAATTTACTTGGCTTGGGAAGAAGATAGTCTTACTACCTAGCAAACCAAGGGAGGTGAATTCAACAGGTACATCTTCTAAACTCTTCTCTATTATTCCCGCAAATGAGTTTTTAGGTGAACACAACAAACACTTAGTTGCACTTGTTATTAAAGGTCATAATGAGGATGTCCTAGATACCAAAACTCCACAAGCCATTACTAAGTTATTGCATGTTGTCAAAGACTTATATCCTAAAGAATTGCCTAGTGAACTTCCACATTTGAGAGATATACAACATCATATAGACTTAATTCCTAGTGCATCTTTGCCAAACTTACCACATTACAGAATGAGTCCAACTGAATATAAAATTCTGCATGATCAAGTTGATGATCTCTTGAAAAAAGGAATAATATGTCATAGTATGAGTCCTTGTGCGGTTCCATCCCTACTTACACCTAAAAAAGATGGAACTTGGAGGATATGTATTGATAGTCGTGCGATAAATAAAATTACAATTAGATATAGGTTCCCAATTTCTAGATTATCCGACCTTCTAGATCAATTATATAGTTCAAAAATCTTTTCTAAAATGTATCTTCTAAATGGATATCACCAAATCCGTATAAGGCCGGGAGATGAGTGGAAAATCGCCTTTAAAAGTAATGAGGGATTGTTTGAGTGGCTTGTAATGCCATTTGGACTTACTAATGCACCAAGTACATTCATGCGCCTTATGAACAAAGCTTTACAACCATTTTTTGGCAAATTTTTGGTAGTTTATTTTGATGATATCTTGGTATATAGCACAAGTCTAGATGAACATATTATTCATTTGAAGCATATTTTTTCCACTCTTAAAGCTAATTCTTTATATATTAACTTGAAGAAGTGTATTTTTGGAGTGCCCAAACTTGTCTTTTTAGGCTTTATAATAGGTGAGCATGGCATAGAAGTTGACCCTCTCAAGACTAAAGCTATAAATGAATGGCCAACACCTTCGAATGTCAAGGAAGTTCAAAGCTTTCATGGTCTTGCATCTTTCTACACGAGGTTTATTCGAAATTTTAGCACCATAGCATCATCTTTAACCGAATGTCTTAAGAAAAAAGAGTTCCATTAGGACAAAGATCAACAAAACAGTTTTGAGACCCTAAAGCAAAGGTTAACTTCAACACCTATTTAAGCATTACCTAACTTTGATAAACTTTTTGTTGTTGAAGTTAATGCTTCGGGTACGGGAATAGGTGGTGTGTTAAGTCAAGAAAATAAACCTATTGACTATTTTAGTGAGAAATTTAGTGAAGCAAGACAAAAATGGTCTACATATGAACAAGAACTTTATGCCTTGGTTCACTACTTAATAGGAAATGAATTTATTTTATATACAAACGATCAATCCCTTCGTTATATTAATTCCCAAAATCATTTGTCTAAGATGCATGTTAGGTGGATTACTTTTATCCAACGTTTTTATTTTTCCATCAAACTTAAATCCGGACAAACTAATAAATAGCCGATGCATTAAGTAGAAGATCTCACTTATTAAATATATTGAGTGAAATAATTTCCTTTGATAGCCTTGTTGATTTATATGAGTTTGATGAAGATTTTTCTAATATTTGGCTAAAATGCAAGGATGGACATGCTTATAAAGATTTTAGTATGACTAACGGTTTTCTCTTTAAAGATAATGTACTTTGTATTCCACACACATCATTAAGGATACAAATCCTTAGGGATATTCATTCGGGTGGCCTAGGAGGACATTTTGGCTGTGACAAAATATATGAACAAATCTTCACACGATTCTTTTGGCTATACATCCGAAAGGATGTTGAAAATTTTGAAGATGTCCAATTTGCCAAGTTAACAAAGGCCAAATACAAAATACAGGTTTGTACACTCCCATACCAATTCCAAACACAATTTGGGAAGACCTCACTAGGGATTTTGTGTTGGGTTTACCACAGACCCAAAGAGGTAATGATTCTACGTTTGTGGTGGTTGACCATTTTAGCAAAATGGCTCATTTTATACCATATAGAAAAACTAATGATGCTATTCATATTGCTAGCTTTTTTTTTAAAGAAGTGGTTAGGCTAATGGAATACCAAAAACCATCACTAGTGATAGGGACACAAAATTCTTAAGCCATTTTTGGAAATGTCTTTGGCGTAAGTTTGATACCCATTTGAAATATAGCACCACTTGCCACACACAAATTGATGGTCAAACGGAAGTCACAAATAGGACTTTGGGTAATTTAATTCGGTGTTTAAGTGGATATAAGCCGAAACAATGGGATCTTTGTTTACCACAAGTTGAATTTGCTTTCAACAACAAGAAAAATCGATCCACTGGCAAAACACCCTTTGAGGTAGTCTATACTAATCCTCCTCAATTAACTCTTGATCTTATAAGTTTACCTAGTGCTGCAAATTTGAGTTCAGAAGCTGAATTGATGGCTGATTGGGTTCAAAGAATACATAAGGAAGTCACAGACCATCTCCAAGAAGCTAAAATTAAATATGCCCAATTTGCTAACATTAAAATGAGGCATAAGGAGTTTGCTGAAGGTGATTTAGTCTTGTACACCTTAGGAAAGAGAGATTTCCTAGAGGAACTTACAACAAGTTGCAAAAGAAAAAAATTGGACCATGTCGAATCCTTGAAAAAATTGTCAACAATGCTTATGTGGTGGAGCTTCCAGAAGGCTACAACATATCTAACACCTTCAATATTTTAGATTTGTCTACCTATTTTCCTCCCGATGAACTTCATGTTTAACTCGAGGACGAGTTTTTTTTCATGAAGGGAGGAATTGATGTAGGTTGGTTAGATTATTTAGGATTCTCTTTGTAATTTAGCTTTACTAGAGTTCTCTTTGTAATCTAGCTTAAGTATTTTATTTTATTTGTTTTCTTGGTTAGGTTGTTAGTTAATTTCTGTGGTTAATATGATTAACCACCCTTGTAATAAAAGTCCATTAGCCCATTAGCTAGGCCTCTATATAAAGGCCCTTTTTGTAACACTTTTTTGGAAATTAATAAAATACCGCCTTTTCGGCTCCACCAGAAAGGCATAAAAATGCTAGTTGAAGGAAGCAGCCCGAGAAGGATTAGAACAAATGAAATTCACATTCAAAGTAGTTCGGTTGTGTAAATCGGTAAATAGCTGAGTTTATCTAGGCTTTTCAGTGGTGCTAAAAAAAATTTCACCATAAAATATTACAGACCACGAATATAATAAGATGTGTTGTCTTTCAGTTGGGCCTACAAAATCAATTATCCAGGAGTTCAAATTACACTCATGCACATTTTAATACGAATGACTAAGTTGGCATTGATGCTATCACGAGTATAATTTATTCAATAGCTCCAGCAACAGAACTGCAGCAGTCCTTGGCCTTTTTGACACTAGGCATAGGTTCTCCCACGCATTCATCTGTCCATCCCGTCTGTAGTGTTCACCCGCACAGCAAAGGTAAATCTCTTTGCATGTGCAGGGCCACCCTCATTCACACACCTATACATGCAAAACTAATCGTTGTTAGCTGAGTTTATCTAATTATTCAAACTACACTCATGCATATTTTAATACAAAATCCATGTCTACATTGGTATTGATGCGATCACGAGTATAATTTATTCAATAGCTCCAGCAACAGAACTGCAGCAGAGTCCTTGGCCTTTTTGACACTAGGCATAGGCTCTCCCACGCATTCATCTGTCCATCCCCTGTCTGTAGTATTCACCCGCACAGCAAAGGTAAACCTCTTTGCATGTGCAGGGCCACCCTCATTCACACACCTATACATGCAAAACTAATCGTTGTTAGCAATATTGTACTTATTGACAGGAATAAATTACAGAGATAAAATTTCCTCACCTGTAAAATGGCATGGGCCAATTTCTACGCAGACAAATATCATTCAAGGTCTGTCTGGTAAATGTTTGATTCCCATTCTTCTTCTTCTTCCCATTGTCTTCAATCTTTTCCTTGGCTTCATCCATTTCCTTCTCCTTCAAAACAGCAAGCGCATTCCTCGCAGCAAGTTTCTGTGCCATCTTCTTCTGGGGATTCTGAGCAACTCCAATCTGGACCCCATCAATGAAAACTTCAACAGTAGCCAAATTGCCGCTGCGAGTTGCTTTGTACTCCAGACCTTCCGCCTGTTGTTGGCATCGCTCTTGCAGCTCACGGACAGGATGCATCGGAAGTGTCTCAGGAGTAACCATTGGATGCAACAGTGGTTGAAATACCTACAACATAAAACTATTTAGTATAAAGGAAAAGACAAAGTATTCGCAATTTTTACCTAGAAGAGAATATTTACATTGAGAAAGAGAGAGAGAGAGAGAGACTGACCCTCCAGACAACAGCAGTGTCACGTCCACTATCAAGAAAAATAGCACCAGCAATGGATTCAACAATGTCACCAAGAACTTTTGGAGCTTTACAGTCTCCCAAGCCAAAGGAGTTGAAACCAGGTTTTGATAATTCATCTTGAACTTCCTTCACGAAGTCCCTAATCTGCATACATGGTCGCTCATACTTCACAGTTTGTCAACTCAACCAATACAAGTCATCGTTTTTGGAAAGTATTTTCTTTTCCTTTTGAGCATTTCTAATCATTTCTTTATACAATTTGAATATATACAACCTATCATTCATTTAGGCTAAAAAATACTTCATAGTTTTAAACATTGAGATAACATTTCTTTTTCATGATGTGACATAAATGACTTTTAATTTTGGTATTAGATAAAAGAGAGTTTATAAATTTAAAATAGATTGAACTTGTAGAATTTTTAGTTCTTCATGTTATGATATATATATATTATTATTTTGTATATATGTCCTTTATAGTAATTGTACATTCTTTAGTTAGGGTTTCCTTGTGTACCTATATATATGCTAGTCTTTCTTATGAATAATACAAGGCGTCTTCTTCTCTCTATACTGAGTACATGGTATCAGAGCACCCCTAGAGTTTTAGAAGGTTTTTGGCGATTAGGGTTTTCTCTATGAGGTTAGGGTTTGAAGTTTGGGTCATCACGTTAGAGTGGCCGTTTGTCAACACCACCTACCTCAGGAGGAGCGCTGCCGTCAGAAGAGTCGAAGCGCCGTCGCCGTTCACCGGAAAAGTCCGCGCGTGAGCCCCACGCGCCGCCGGAAGCTACTGACTCCTCCACCACGCGCCGGCGCGTGAAGGCGCGTGACACCGCCGTTCCATCTTCCGCCGCTTGGGTTTTGTTCGGGTTGCTATTTCCGGCCGATCTGTGTAGTTTGTTTTGACGATACACACTGTTTTGGTCTCGGGTTTGACGATTTTTGTGGGATTAGGTACTGTTTCTTGCTGTCCAGATCTGTTTTTTTTTGTCTATTGGGTTTATCTGCTGCCTCTATTTGGTAACTAATGGCTGAGATGAAACCTGTGGTGGTCTCTAATATGGTCCCTCTTTCGTCCAAAATCACGGAACACAAATTAAATGGCTCTAATTACTATGATTGGAGTCGAACAATTCGGTTTTATCTGCGAAGTACAGAGATGGATGATCATATTGATCAGGATGCACCAGAGGATGACACAAGGAAGGCTTGGCTTCGAGATGATGCTAGATTGTATATTCAAATCAAGAATTCGATCGAGACGGAGGTTGTTGGCTTGGTGAATCATTGTGATTCTGTGAAGGAACTGCTCCAGTTTTTAGAGTTCTTATACTCAGGAAAAGAGCAAGTTAATAGAATGTACGAAGTTTGCACAGCCTTCTTTCATGCAGAACAGAAAGAACAGTCTGTTACGAACTATTTTATGCAAGTTAAGAAAGCGTGTGCAGAACTTAATACATTACTTCCATTTAGTACGGATACAAAGGTTCAACAAGCTCAGCGAGAGAAGATGGATGTCATGAGCTTTCTGAATGGACTTTCGCCAGAATTTGAGATGGCTAAATCACAAATTCTATCTGGATCCGAGATCCCTTCTCTAGACGAAGCCTTTAGTAGAGTCCTCCGTACAGAAAATCTTTCATCTGGTCCATCTGTTCCTCAGTCTAATAGTGCTCTCTTTAGTCGGAATGATTCTAAGGTCACTAAAGGGATGAACATCAACACTCAGCGACCGGGTTCTGATAATCGACGACAAGATTCACAGGATATAATATGTCACTATTGTCGTAAGTCGGGTCACATGAAACGTGACTGTCGAAAATTGTTGAATAAAGGTCGATAGCCTCAAGTTGCTCAGCTTGCCTCCACCAATGATACATCTGAGAGGTCGGTTACTATTTCTGCAGACGAGTTCGCTAAATTCCAGATGTATCAGGAATCATTGCAAGCATCTTCTTCTTCGAATCCTATTGCCACTCTTGCTGAATCAGGTAATACGAATCATTGTCTCCTTACATCCTCCACTAAATGGGTCATAGACTCTGGTGCCACAGCTCATATGACAGGTAATTCTAGCTTATTTTCTACCTCTTTGTCACCTGCACCTTTTCCCACTGTCACTTTGACAGATGGATCCACATCCTCTGTTCTTGGATCAGGCACCATTAATCTCACCCCGTCTCTCCCTTTGTCTTCTGTTTTGCATTTGCCTCGACTTTCGTTTAACTTGATTTCTGTTAGTAAACTTATTCGTGACCTTAATTGTTTTGTCTCATTTTTTCCTGGCTATTGCTTGTTTCAGGATCGTATGACGAAGAAGATTATTGGTAAAGGATATGAGTCTGAAGGCCTTTACACTTTTGATCAGCATATACCAAAAGCTATGGCCTGTTCTGGTGTTGCATCTCCGTTTGAAGTCCATTGTCGTTTAGGTCATCCGTCTTTGTCAGTGTTAAAGAAAATTCATCCAGAATTTCACTGTGTCTTTGTTGAATTGTGAGTCTTGTCAGTTTGCCAAATTTCATCGTCTTAGTTCGAGTCCTAGAGTCTATAAACGAGCTAGTGCTCCGTTTGAATTAGTTCATTCTGATGTTTGGGGTCCCTGTCCTGTAGTGTCCAAAACTGGATTTCGATACTTTGTTACTTTTGTTGACGATTATTCTCGTCTGACTTGGTTATATTTAATGAAAAATCGTTCTGAGTTACTTACTCATTTTTGTACCTTTCATGCTGAAATTCAAAATCAGTTTAATGCCTCTCTTAAAACTCTTCGAACTGATAATGCTGGTGAATATTTTTCTCATATGCTTGGATCTTACTTGTGTAAAAATGGGATTATTCATCAATCTTCTTGTGCTGACACTCCATCCCAAAATGGGGTCGCTGAACGAAAAAACCGGCATTTACTTGAAACTGCTCGAGCATTATCCTTTCAAATGCAAGTTCCGAAACATTTTTGGGCCGATGCAGTTTCCACAGCTTGTTTTTTTATCAATAGAATGCCTTCCTCTGTTCTTAATAGTGAAATCCCTTATCGTGTTCTTTGTCCAACAAAAGCCTTGTTTCCTATTACACCAAAGATATTTGGTTGCACTTGTTTTGCTCGGGATGTCAGCCCTCATCGTACTAAGTTAGATCCAAAATCCTTAAAATGCATATTTCTTGGTTATTCTCGAGTTCAAAAGGGATATCGTTGTTATTGTCCTAGTCTTAACAAGTATCTTGTCTCTCCAGATGTTACGTTTTTTGAAGATATGCCCTTTAGCCCATCCATGTCAAGTCCGTGTCAGGGGGAGGATGACCTACTTATCTATGAGATCGTCTCTCCATCCTCCCTTCCTACTTCATCTCCTTCAGTATCTATTCCTCATCGTCCACCCATTACACAGGTTTACTCCAGACGGCCATCACCATTACCTTCAGACACGTCCTGTACTAGAAGATTCTTCGACATCTGATCCAGGAACACGTGATGAGCTTCCCATTGCCCTTCGTAAAGGTAAACGCTCTTGTACTTATCCTATTGCCTCATTTGTTTCTTATCACCAGTTGTCACAACCAACATATTCTTTTCTTACATCACTTGATTCTACCTCTATCCCTAACTCTGTTTCTGAAGCTTTATCCCATTCTGGTTGGCGTAATGCAATGATTGAAGAGATGAATGCTCTAGATGGTAATGGTACTTGGGATTTAGTATCTCGTCCTGCAGGAAAGAATGCCATTGGGTGTAAATGGGTGTTTACAATTAAGGTTAACCCTGACGGATCAGTTGCTCGTTTGAAAGCACGTCTTGTTGCTAAAGGCTATGCTCAGACTTATGGGATAGATTATTCTGACACGTTTTCTCCGGTTGCTAAATTCACTTCTATTCGCTTACTTATTTCCATGGCTGCTACTGAAGGCTGGCATTTGCATCAACTTGACATTAAAAATGTTTTTCTCCATGGTGATCTTCAAGAGGAAGTATATATGGAGCAACCACCTGGGTTTGTTGCTCAGGGGGAGAGTGATAAAGTTTGTCGTCTTCGAAAATCGTTGTATGGACTGAAACAGAGCCCACGAGCAGTCAAGCACTTGAGCAATTTGGCATGAAGAAAAGTACATCTGATCATTCTGTGTTCTATCGACGATCTGAGAATGGTATAACTCTACTGGTTGTGTACGTCGATGATATCGTTATTACTGGGAATGATACATCAGGTATATCTTCTTTGAAAACTTTCCTTCAGGGTCAATTCCACACTAAGGATATGGGAGCACTGAAATATTTTCTGGGTATTGAAGTGATGAGAAGCAAGAAAGGTGTCTTTTTGTCGCAACGGAAATATGTACTCGATTTGTTATCTGAGACAGGAAAACTAGGAGTTAAACCATGTAGTACTCCGATGATACCTAATTTGCAACTCACTAAAGAAGGAGAAGCATTTAAAGATCCTGAGAGATACAGAAGATTGGTTGGGAAGTTGAATTATCTGACAGTGACACGACCAGACATTGCTTATTCAGTAAGTGTTGTAAGTCAATATATGTCTTCACCTACCGTGGATCATTGGGCTGCAGTAGAACAAATTTTATGCTACCTAAAAGCTGCACCTGGGCGTGGAATCTTATATAAAGATCATGGTCATACAAAAGTTGAATGTTTTTCAGATGCTGATTGGGCAGGATCTAAAAAAGATAGAAGATGAACGTCTGGATATTGTGTCTTTGTAGGAGGCAATTTGGTGTCATGGAAGAGTAAGAAGCAGAATGTGGTTTCACGTTCAAGTGCTGAGTCAGAGTACAGAGCTATGGCACAATCTGTGTGTGAGATAGTGTGGATACATCAATTTTTGACTGAGATGGGTTTCAATATTACTATGCCAGCTAAATTGTTGTGTGATAATCAAGCTGCACTTCACATTGCATCTAATCCAGTGTTTCATGAGATGACTAAACACATTGAAGTAGATTGTCATTTCATTCGTGAGAAAATTCAACAAGGGTTGGTGTCCACGAGATATGTAAAGACTGGAGAACAACCGGGAGATATCTTTACTAAAGCTTTAAATGGAGCAAGAATAAATTATCTCTGCAACAAGCTGGGCATGTTTGACATATTTGCTCCAGCTTGAGGGGGAGTGTTATGATATATATATATTATTATTTTGTATATATGTCCTTTATAGTAATTGTACATTCTTTAGTTAGGGTTTCCTTGTGTACCTATATATATGCTAGTCTTTCTTATGAATAATACGAGGCGTATTCTTCTCTCTATACTGAGTACACTTCAGATAAAAGAAAACGAGTTTCTGAGAGTCAATTCTTACCCTCATAAACGAGGGACATGCAGCCTTGCATATATAACAATAGTAAAAAAGGATTACAAATGATACCTGCTTTTCAAGGGCACTTGACCCATGCCTAAGATGAATATGGAGATTATGTTTAACAGAAACTCGTGCAAAATTTTCATTGTTTACAGCAGCAGCGCGCAAGTCAGTTAAGCGACCTGGGGGTAGATCCGTGTATGTAAAGAACAAGTGCCTGGTGATCAGATGATCTAACACTGCATCACCAACAAATTCCAACCGCTGATAACATGAAACTCCACAAGATGGTCGGGAAGCATGAGTGATAGCCTCTACCAGCAAACCCCGATCTTGAAACTTGATGTTCAAGGCACCCTCTAATGCATCAAAATCAACACTTCGAAGTACGCTCTCTGGAAGGTTTGATGGTCTTGTTGCACACTCAACCTCATCAGCATCAAATTCGACCTTAATCCCTATCCATCTCATAAGGTGATTAGCAGCAGTTTTTCCCCCTTCAACATAATAAACTCCAATGAGCGCTTCAACGACATCTGCAAGGGTTTTGCTAGAAAGGACTCTATAAGAACTAGAGTCACTTTCCACCTCTCTGTCCTCCACCTCACCGTCTTCAAAAGCATCAAGATGGTGATCCATCTCGCTAACACCATCAGAATTTGATTTATCCTGATCAAAGAAGGATGACTCTCCATCCTTCGTATCCTCATCAAAGACAGGAAGCACACCAGGAGCAGCCCATCGAGATGGAGCAAAACGATCTGCTTGTATATAAGACTGGAGTCCTTTGCTCAATGCATATTGATACAAGATCATGTTACTGACCATTTGTTGCCTCATTCTAGTAAGCTGGCCCTCATGTTTTCTGGGGTATTTAAGAAAAAGGAATCGACTAACCACCCATTTTAGATAAGCATCCCCAAGCAGTTCTGCTCTTTCATAGCAGAACGTCTCCTGGCATGAGGCAGCAGTCAAAGCTTCCAATATCTGCAGGTAATAGAATACACATGTCAAGTAGTTGGCAAAAAAAATGTCCAGTATCTTTTTTTTTTTAATATTACCTTAGAGGAAGGAACAGGGTAGCTTATCATATGTTTTAACTGAATGGCAAGCAGCATGCTTTCAACTCTCCTCATGATAGACGGTAATCTCTGTGCACCACGAACAAGTGATCCAGGCAGTGGATGTACCAGACACAGCTCAGGGGGGAGATAAACATAGTATGTTTTGTCAAGAGTTTCTTCAGATTCATCTTCATGACCTAATCAAACGAGGTGCTCCATCAGCCCAAACTACAAGCAAATAAATAGGAAACAATGAGAAAGTATAGTAAAAAAATGACGGCACACTTTCTGCATGTTCGAACCGAGGGGACAGGAGATTCTTGCAATACGAGACACCGCGTCCTCTTATTAAAGGCTGATGCTTATATACCAGTTCAACTCCATACCTGAATAAAGAAGACATAATAGCCAAATGCAACCCTTTTGTTGTGCAAGAAGAAAGGAAAGCTCTTCCAATCTGTAAAGCACTTCCACAACATTATATTCTTCCAATACAGATTAGAATTAACTTCTCTCTCCAGCACAACATTGGCATTGCATTATGGCTATCAAGTCCACGCAAAAAAAAGTACTTAAGAAACAAGAAAGCTAGGCCAACACAAGGCAGTTTAAAACTGAAATTGTCTTATACTTTTGCTTGTAATAATCGGCATATGAGCTGTATTCCAGGGGACCAAGATACCCTTCCTTCCTTGGAAAGGAATTCTCTGCAGTCATATCATAGCGTATGGAGTCCACATAAAACCTTTTCCCCGAGTGAGCAGCCGTTACAATCCTCCCTACCAAATCTTCTGCAGCCATAGAAGAATCAGCCATCAAAAGTTTGCCTTTAGGTAGATCTGTGTGCCTTTGCAATTCAACAGCCCATCGGTCAGGTACCAAACCAGAAGCCTTCACAACATCAAACTGTGCCACTGCTCCTCTAATACCATAGGTAGGATGAGATTTCTGTCCAAAAGCCATGCCATGACGCAGTTTTCCAAATCCATATTCCCTTCTGTCACCACCTAATGCTCGCTCATTTGTGCCCAGATAGACATCTGGCCGAGCACGCTGAAGGGGATTGCTCCAGACATCTGTCTGAATTATTCTTTTAACCATATCCCAATCAATTTCTTTCACTGGATCTTCAGACTTATCACCAACAACAGGGACAAATAAATAAGCCTTAGCAGGATCCCAAGGAGTGGTAGTAGGTTCAACATCCACATCCAGCACAATGCTCATTAATCTTACATGAAAGCTCTTGAGGGATACCAACTGTACAATGCCACATTTCAAATTATTTTCAAGGATCAATAGTAGAAGCGACAAAAAAATACTGTTCAATGCAATAATTAAGTAAATTGACTACTTACCTGACTCTCGGTAATATCACATAAACCCCTGAAGACAAGAGATGCCTTGGTAGTGATAGTTCGAGCAATAAAAAGATCCATCGACATCGATAACACCTGTTAAAAGTAAATGATGTGATTAAGTGCATACACATGATTGTGTGTGAGAGACTGAGAGGTGCTTATAGACTAAAATTGAAAAATAGAAACCTCTGCATCCAGCTCATTGCCAAAAAGTACTGCAAAATTGGAAACTTGAGTCAAGAACGGATCTTTAGAAGAGCCAACGTTGACACACTGAACAGTGTACATATAAAGATGGAGCAATTTGGAATCATTGAAAGTATCTCTCCCAGTTAATATCCATTCTCCCTATAAATAGAACCATGCGCCCTCCATTAAATAGTAAAAGACTCGCTTCAAATTAATAGTTATCACAAAGTGACAGACAGAAAGTAAATCCAACAAAGAAAACTTCCCATGGCTATCCTGCACATAAACAACTCAGTAAAAAGTTATAATCTCTGAAATTAATTAGCACAAAAAGGGTTGTTCTTTAGGCCATCTGTATATCAAAAGAATTGGAAGGTATCATAGACCAAATTAAGTAGAAACAGACCTGGAGAATATTAGCTACACCTTCAGGATAGAACTCCCTGTGCCTAGCAGTCCCAGGAAGTGGGTCTCCATCATCATTTTGTTCAACCTTTTCCCTCTCCTCTCCACTTCCCTTGTCTGGCAAGAGCATGTCAGTAAATGCTCCCATTTCATGGAGCTTTTTGCAAGCAGCCAAACAAACAGCCTGCTAAATAGAGAGGGTTAAAGTCATGCTATAACGTAAACCTGGAATAAAAAATTTTGAATAACATGATAGCATGCCTGTTGTGCAAGGCGCATTGAGCTGCAAATTGGACCTTCAAGTTCCTCAAATGGTGCATTACAAGGAAGTTGAAGCTTGCAAGAGTACTCAGTTGGACCACCTGGTTTCTCATGCCTCACCATCACAAACTCAGGTCGAAGAATGGAATACCTAGTAGAAAGGGAGCAGATAAAAATATATATTCAATTATCATCTAAAATTACAAAAATGGGGAAAACCATTTGTATAATATAAAACCAGAACCTGTCACTAGGCAGCTGCGAGCAGTAGAAATGGACAAGACCAACAGCAGAATTTAAGCTAACAATGGCACCAGTCGACTCAACTTGATACACAGTACCTGGTGTTGTGTCCATGGATATCAACCTTGAAGTATCCTCAAGATGACTAAGGTCAGTTCTCTCCACCGCTTCTTTACGCAGGGTCTCCTCACTATGTCTGGCATTCCTTAAAAATGCTGCATGTGACAAATTTCCCCTGTAGAGATTACAGAAACCTCAGTCCATTGACATCTACAGATATTTGAAACACCATAAACTACATAGAAAGCCAATAAAGTACGATACCATACTGCCAGATAATCTTCCTAAAGAAGATATCGAACATGGGAACTTTTTTCTAGTCCATTAATATAGAAGAATATAAAACTAGAAATCCTAGAATCATTATCAATAATTCAAGGACTTATGGTCACGAGAGAATTAGATGCATGAGATTTGCAACCCTAAAAGCCAGTAAGTTGGACATACATGTAGGTAAAGGAAGTACCTCTCAACCATTAAAATATAATCGGAACCAGGCTTTCTAGCACGACCCCTAGACTGAATATATGCCAAAACTGTTTTTGCAAGGTCGAAGCGGATCACAACATTGCATTGCCGAATATCAAGTCCTTCTTCAGCAACACTAGTAGCAACTAATAGTGTCACCTGAAAAGATGTACAAGGTCAACAATTATGAGAAATTCAAGCACAAAATCCACATTTTCCTATGGAAGATTGATCCATAATTGTACATACACGACCATCCCGAAATTTGGATATAGTGTCCTGCATTTGACATGTCCGCATATCTTGACTATTGTTGTGACCAATCAAGCTTGCACTTTTTACAAAACTTAGAGACGGAAGCTCAGCAAAGACCTGCAAAATGACCATGATACCCCATTGGAATAAGAGGATCAGAAGGTACTAAATCAATAAAAAGAAGTATTCGGTGAAATAATGCACCTTTGGAAGAACCAAGGCAGACACAACCCTTTCAACAAAGATTATGGCACGAAAATCTTCAGTATGTTGATACTTGAGCAGGATTTTAACAAGTGATTGCACCTTTGGGGTCACTTTTCCATCAGCCACAGCAGCTCCTATTATCTCATCTACATGCTCCCCACCAGAGACAACTGTTTGGTACAAACAGAAAAGGCAAAAATTGGGAATATCAAACAGTTACCATCAAGTTCTGATACGAGAGAATAAGGTAGTGATGCATCTGCTATGTATGTAATCGCCCAACTTATGTACGCAGGGGGTATGTAAGTGATGATTTGAGTGAAAGGTAAGCCCATAGTTTTGTAATTCAGTTAGGATGTGGATAAAAGGGAACTGGAAAGAGTGAGTTGAGCAGGAAATAGCTCGGTAGTTTAGAAGAGTCAAACTTCTCTAAAATCTAATAATCTTGTATCTCTTTCCATTACTACTCTTTAGTTCCTATATAACTAGTTAATATCTAATATAGCATTTACATGTGTTTCTTCCATGAGTTTCTTCCCCAATGTAAACCAATTATTCATATCTTGGATATCATCAAATTCTTGAATCATTCTTTGAAACATCTACAAGGGTTACTTATAGCAATTTGAATTATCCCATGTGTTTCTTTGAACCATTTCTTTTCTCGAATCATGTGTTTCTTCTTTCTTTTTAGAATTATCCCAAATCTATCCGTCAAGTAAAAGGAGAGAGAGGAATTCGAACCCACAGTAGTTCTTTGTTTCAAACTATACCGGTTTTCAAGACTAAAGCTATTAACTTCTCAACAATCTCTCCAAAAGATAATTTATATTTGATTTATATTTCACCCCATCAAATGCAAAATTGACATATAAGTTGATACCATTCTATCTACTACAAAAAAAGATATCATGCGTGAATCTATATACAGTGTTCTATAAAACTGATATCAAACCTTTCTATGCATGCCAAAAGGGAAAAAGAATGGATAATTAAAATGGAGTATGTCGGAGCACAATGGGATAATAGTAGCAGATATACAGATCCTAAAGGATGATTGTTCCAAGCTTAGCGTTAATTCAAGACATGATGCTTGATATTATGGTTTCAACTATTGCTTTGTTTGAGTGGAGTTCTGGTTTGAAGATTAATTGGGAAAAGTCAGCAATTTGTGGGGTGAATGTGGAGGATTCCAAGCTGTCTCAGGTGGCTTCGCGTTGAGGTGCAATGTGGAACATCTTCCTTTTAATTATCTTGGCCTCCCTCTTGGTGGTTACCCAAAAGGGGCAGTTTTTTGGCAACCGGTGCTGGATAAGATATTGAAGAAATTGGATCATTGGGAACGTTTTAATCTCTCAAGGTGGGTGACTTACTCTTTGCAATTCGGTGCTTTCTAGTATTCTGTTATATTATTTTTCTTTATTCCTAATGCCTTCTCAAGTAAGCTTGATTTTTGAATTCTGTTATATTATTTTTCTTTATTCCTAATGCCTTCTCAAGTAAGCTTGATTTTTGAACAAATGTTGCGAAATTTCTTTTGGGAAGGCAATGAAGGAGGTAAATCCACACATTTGGTCAGATGGAGCATAGCCTCTAAGTCCAAATTGGATGGTGGACTTGGTATCGGAGCCTTGAAGCATCGAAGTGAAGCTCTTTTAGCTAAATGGGGGTGGAGATTTATGATGGAACCCCATGCTTTTTGGAGGGATGTGGTTCAGAGCATTCATGGGCATTTTCCTTTTGGTTGGCACACTGCTGGTAAGCATGTTATGAGTCTTAGAAGCCCCTGGATCAGCATCTCAAAGATTTGGCAGCAGGTTGCTTCGTTGGCTACTTTCAAATTCGGTATGGGTAACCAGATTTCATTTTAGAATGATATTTGGGCTTGTGTTTTCCCTTTGAAGGACATTTTTCCGCGGCTTTTCCTCCTCATCTCTTCCTCACCTAATGGGGCAGTGGCTGATTTGTGGGATCTGAATATTTCATCTTTGAGCTTGGTATTCAGGAGATTATTAAAAGAGGAAGAGATTAAGGACTTCAACTCTCTCTTGGGTCTTCTTTCTTTAAAGAAAGTTAATTCTTCAGTTGATTCTAGAATATGGTCTTTGGAACCATCGAGTTTGTTTTTGGTTAAATCTTTGGTAAAAAAGTTAGCTTCCTCCTCTCCGTTGCAAAAGGAGATTTTCAGGGTTATTTGGAAATCTAGAAGTCCTAAGAAAATTAACACCCTTCTTTGGATATTATTGAATGGAAATCCTAACACTTCAGAGGTTTTGCAGCGGAAATTGCCCCATTTTTCTCTTTTGCCATCGGTGTGCTCCCTTGTCTTGAGAATGGGGATTTTCTCAGCCATCTGTTTTTTGGTCATTCTTATTTGCTGAATTGTTGGTTCAAATTGTTAGGAGTTTTCAAGGTTTCTTGAGTTTTTTCATACTGTTTGAGGGTTAATTTTGAGCAGCTACTTCTTGGTTTGTCATTGTCGGGCCGTCGGCAAGGTCACGTCTTCTACGGATTAACGCAATTAAAGCTCTTCTTTCGGAGCTTTGGATGGAGAGGAATTCAAGGGTTTTGAGAATAAGTGTCTTCATTGGTTTCATCGGTTTGATTCAGCTCATTTAAAAGCCTCTTCTTGGTGTGCTCTCCCCAAATCTTTTGTTAATTTTCTTTATTAGATATCTATTTACATTGGGATGTTTTTATTTTTTCTTCAAAAGTTGTTATGTTTTGTTCCTTTACGCCTACATGGTGTTTGTATTTTCGAGCATTTGTTCCTTTTCATTCTCTTAATGAAAAGTTTCATCTCTTGTTTCAAAAAATGTTCAAGATGAATCCTATAATTCTCTTAATAAAAAGTTTCATCTCTTGTTTCAAAAAAAGTTCAAGATGAATCCTATAATTCTCTTAATGAAAAGTTTCATCTCTTGTTTCAAAAAAAGTTCAAGATGAATACTTGAATAGGATGTTTGAAGAAGCATGTGGAAGCATTAGTAGAGAGAATAACTAGGAAGGTGTTAGCTTGCTACAAGTGGGTGGAGAGTATAAAGCCAAGCAGAACTTGGATGGAGTTCAAACTCGCACTCTTAGTCTAATTTCAATATTAGCAAGAAATTGGCAGGAAGTTTAGTCTAATTTCACTGGATCCAAAGATTTCAAGGTCCAATTCCTGTTTCCAACCGCGCTTATCATCTTGTTTTGGAAGGCCAAAACCCCAAGAAGGTGAAAGTTCTAAAGTGGATCCTCATTCAAACAACTTGAGCAAGTGTGATAGACTTAAAAGAACAATGCCTGATTGTAGGTTATCTCCCTGCTAGTGTATCGTGTGCAAAAGAGATGGGGAATGCCACCTGCTGCATCGTTTCTTGTTGTGGCCTTTGTTCGCGCCTGTTTAGTCTAATCTCTTTAAAAAATTTGGTTTGGTTTGGTTTTTCTGGAAGAATATCGATGCTACAGTCATCCAAATTTTACATGGTCAACGTTGCCATGATCAGGCTAGAACAATTCAGTCCAGTGCCGTGTTTGCTGTCATTAAGAGATTATGGTTCGAAAGAAATCAGAACGAAAACCAAGCCATTTTTCATAATATTTCTTTTATCTAATATACCATAATTAGAAATGTTTAAGATTTCAAGGGGTTGGTGGGATACCAGTAAAAGATCATTCAATTGTTAAGGCAGTGGGTCGTTAAAAAAGTTCACGGTTTGGTATTTCAAATCAGTAGAGATTGGCAGAGCAGTTCACATCCTTTAAGGTTGGCAATGGCAAGCGATTTTATTTTAGAAGTGCAAAGTGATTCTTTCTTCATGAAGAGATTTCCTATTCTATCCAGCATTGTGTTGGATCCTATTGGTTCTATCTTTTTTTTTTTTTATCGAGTTGCAGTTCGTGGGTCGTGGAATATATATATATATTTTTAATAAGAAACAATTTCATTGATATATGAAATTTACAAAAAGGATAGAATATTCATGGAGATTACAAAATGCCCTCCCAATTGATTAGAAAGGAAGCGAAACTATAGGAAGAAAAGAGATTTGACAATTTACACCAAGATATAGCATAATAAATAACGAGATCGAAGAATTTATCATCAATATTCTTCAAGAAAAACCAAACCAAACCAAAAATTTTAAAGAGATTAGACTAACAGGTGCGAACAAAGGCCACAACAAGAAAAGATGCAGAAGGTGGCATTCCCCATCTCTTTTGCACACTACACTAGCAGGGAGATAACCTAAAATTAGGCATTGTTCTTTTAAGTCTATCACACTTGCTCAAGTTGTTTGAATGAGGATCCACTGTAGAACTTATCTAAGGGATGCTCCTTTTCCAGAAGAATTCTAAAGGACGTGGAATTTGCAATTTGAGGTTTTCCGAAGATAAGTTCTTATCTTGCAGGGAGCGTTTCGTTTTGGCCCAGCTTCAGTCTTCTCATTGGTGTTCTTTATTTGATAATTATGTTTTTAACAATAGTTGTTGGGTTGAATTCATATTCCCTTATTAGTTTTATATTTTCTACTTTCTTTCTTTCCCAACAGGAGATTGTATTCTTGAACAATTTTTGTTTCTTTTCACCCATCAATGAAAAGCTTATTTCTTGTTAAATAAATAAATAAATAATTAGCAGCATCTAATAGCAACATCCATCAAAAGACAAACAACCAAATGACTATACCTAAAAGGTACAAATAACAAACAGTATATTAATATTTATATAAACAATATAAATATATTATAAAAAATGTATAACTTAAATTTGGTTATAATCTTAATACTACCCATTACCTTTAATTTTGAACAAAACTATGTATTTCAAGCTAATTTTCATTGAAATAACTCACTCACGAGATAATAATTATTTCAAAAAATTGCCTTAATAAAAGGGTAATATTTAAGTTTGAAGATAATTAAAGAAGAGACGATGTAAATTCTTTATAATTGATAATTTTGGTTTCAAGCCTGCAAACGTTTATTAGGATGTGGTTAAAATACTAGAAGATTGTATGACCAAAGTGTTAGAATTGTTCGGCTACTTGGCAGCAATTCCTCTCACTGTGTGATATTTTAAGTATTTAAATTACTTATATTTAAAAGAAGAAAAGGAAAATTACATTACATAGTTGCATTCCCCTAGCCAGGCCAAGCCCTCAAACGCTCTCTTCTCTATCCTCGAATCCTTTCCCCTTCCATCACCTACCGTCAAGCCTTTTCCCTTTCTTCCCTCGTTGCCGCTGTTTCACCGTCTCCATTTGTTTTCACCGGCATCCTTTCATCTTCTACCGCCTACCGTTACCATCTTCGTTTGTTACCGTCGACAACCTTTCAGCTTCCACCGCCCACCGTCATGTTTTTTCCCCTTATCCTCATGCCGCCATTGTTTCACCGCCTCCGACTGTTATCGCTAACACCATCTGTCTTCCACCGCCTACCGTCACCATCTTCGTTTGTTATTGTTGGCAACCTTTCACCTTCCTCCGCCTACCATCGCGTTTTTTCCCCTTATACGCAAGCCGCCGTTGTTTCACCGCCTTTGACTGTTATCGCAGGTACCTTCTATCTTTGATAGTTGTTTTTCAAGCTCTGTTTTTTCCGATTATCGATGAGATTGCCATTGCCTCCCTCTTCTAGGCGGATTTGTCTCGTTTTCTCCGATAGTTTGATTTGCATTAGCAGTTTATCAGTTTGTTCGATTGGGTTTTTCTTTGTTTTTTATCTCTGACCAAGAGATGGATGTTAGAAGTTGTTGTATTAACTATGAATATTTTTGTATACAGATGGAAGATGGAATCTTTTTTATTGAAGACATGAAAAACAAATTGAAGATTCCTCTTTCCTTAGAACATTTGCGATGGTTCGTTTACTCTTTTGTTGAGTTATTGCAACAACGCTGGGTAATTTCTTTTCTAAGAAAAATAGAGATGAGCAAAGTACTATACGTCTGTCGAAGTTTCAATCCAAAATTGGCTTGAAAACAAATTGCATTGTTTGGTCTCCTACGGGTGGTCGTAAAGTAATTCAGGTTCCCATGGGAGTTCACAAGAAGGTATGGGCTATTTTCTGGGAGATGATTCCAGAGTTTCTCAATGGTTTTGAATCGAAACTACACAATAAGACGAATTCACAAACAGAGCAGCTACTTAAGGATATTTCAATTTCTAAGAGCTTCGCATCAGTAGTGAAAAAGAATTTGTCTAATTCTCAAAATTCAAAAGGATAAAGCGTTAATTTTGGTGGAAGGCGGTGCCAATGAACAACTTCTGAGTCTGTTGGGGAAATGGCAATTGGTTGGTGATTTACATCTAAAGATGGAAAACTGGTCTGACAACAAGCATAGTCATTCAGAGTTCATTAAAGGATATGGGAGACGGATTTCAATTAAAAACTTACTGTTAAAGTATTGGAAAAGAAGCTCTTTTGAAGCAATTGGTTTTTACTTCGGTGGTTTAATTAGTATCTCCTCAGACACTATTAATTTCATCGATTGTTCATCAGCTCACATTCAAGTTTAGAGGAATCTGTTAGGAATCTCCTAACAAGAAAACTCAAGAAAATACGAAGAACATAAAGGAACTAATATATTGCAATATCAATGAAGAAAATTACAATATCCAATAGCCATTCAAGAGGGCTATCTCTCTCCCAAGTCCTACTATGGACACTCCACTAAAATGAACCCCCCGAACTAAGGACCCTAACACCCTTATTTATAACGAACTAATTACAAATAGACCCTTTACTGATAAACTATTAATCCCCTACATATACTCCATAGACTACCATACTAGTACTCTCACAGAATCATTGTAGTTTTCTTCCTACAACTATTCAGATTAAAGACAACAAACGTGGCAATTTTTCCCTTAAGTTTGGAGATATAGTTTCCTTGGACCCTCCAGGTGTTGTTTATGGTGGCTTATGCTTGAATAATTTTTCAAATCCAGTGGATTTATCTCGTCTTCACCAAGTAATGGAAGATGATGGAGTGTTGAAGAATGAAATTCAACTAGACATAGTAGTTGACGATTCAAATCCAAATCCGATGGTTTTGGCAATTAATCCATTGGAGATATCCTCTGGAAGTTTTATTTGGAAGTTTTTTATAATAGCTGACTGATTTTGGCAGTTATTGAAAAATCTTTTCTTCAAGATTGTTCCTATGGTTGGGCTGGGTTTGTAATTGCTTCAAATCTTAAGCATTTGAAGGATGTAATAAAGGTTTGGCATTTAATTTTGAATCCAGAAGAAAGCAAAAAGAAAGAAAAAAAAAACCGTCTTTCTGAATTTGCCTACTTTGATACTAAATCAGAGTCAAATGAGTTGTCTTCTTATGAGCTTGAAATCAGATTGGTAGTTCAAGGGATTTTGATGGAGTTATACTTATCTGAAGAAAGGAATTTGATTCAAAAAAGTAAGTTACAGTGGCTGAAAATGGGAGATGAGAATTCAAGTTTCTTCCATCGATTTTTGGCAGGAAAAAAAAAAAGGAAGCATTTAATTTCTGAGCTTTTCTCCACAGATGGTACACCTCTTCTATCCTTCAGGGATATTGAGAATGAAATTCTGGGGTTTTTCACTTCTCTATATCAGAAAATTCCGGGTCTGAAAGGAATCAAATGATTTTTCACAACAAGCACCTTCTTTGGCCAAATCGATTTAGTTCGGCTCGTCTCAAAGCTTCATCCGGGTGTTCTCTTTCTAAGCATTATGCTAAGTACTCTATTCAAGATTTATGTCTTAATTGAAATGCTTTTATCTTTCCTTTGTAACTTTTTACATGCTTTCTTGTTATTTTCGATTTTGCTTCCTCCCTTTGTAGAGTTCTGTAACTTTTGAGTAAGTCTTTTTTCATTAAATCAATGAAAAGTTTCGTTTCTTGTTAAAAAAAATGAGGAGTAATAATGATGCATTATTAACAGCTTGCAAGTTGAAGATCCTTTACATACCCCAATAATTTCTTCTTTTTTTTTAATGAAAAACCGAACTTTCATAGAGAAGAAATGAAAGAATACACGGGCATACAAAAAAGAATCCCACAAAAAAGGGAGTCAACTACAAAAAGGGGCTCCAATCAAGCGAGATAAGACCTAACGAATATAGATACAAAAAAGCCTCGAAACCGAAGCCCAAAGAGAAACATAGAATCTAACAAGGGACCACACGTTCGTTACAGAACTCTTCCTCCCCTTAAAGATTCTACTGTGTCTCTCCTTCCACAGACTCCACAAAATAGCACAAATCCTAGCCTGCCACGAAACAACCCTTTCTCACAAAAAGGTGAAAACAAAAGAAGCTCCACGAACAATTCTCTACAATCCTGATGCCCAACATAGCTGAAGTCGAACTACTTTAAGAGATAGCTCCAAACATCACAAGCAAAGTCACAAGACCAGAGAATAAGATCAAAGTCCTCGGTCGCCCTCCTGCAAAGAATACAACAAAAAGACCCAACAAGGGGGGATCCTCAGGCCAAAATCCAATCCAAGGTGTTTTATGCCAAACTTGCCACACCAAGAACTTAACCTTCTTTGGAACCTTCACCTTCCACAAAGAGGAAAACACAAAACCACTCGACGAGGCAGGACTAACTAAGCCTTGAAAGAAAGAACTGCATGAAAAACCTTTGGAAGGACAAGGACTCCAAAGGCGGACATCCCCCCCTATAAGGCTAAATCGAAACTCACTGATCATGGACAACAAGGAGATAAAATCTGTCGTTTCCCTATTGGTCAACGCATGACAGAAACCAAGGGAGGGACAAGGGGTGACTTTCATGAGAGAAGTGAAAGAGCGAAAGGATCGAAGCCACCGAATGATTCTTCAATGAAAACAAGTGATATAACCGAGGAAACAAGGAGCAAAAGGGTCTATCCCCCGACCACTTATCCTCCCAAAAGTAAGTATCCACCCCATCCCCCACAACACTGAACAAACTGAGAGAGAACAGGAAATTCAGCCGAGATCTCTTTCCACAAACTTCTAGAAGTGCTAAGAGCCCCACCAACGGTCCACTTAAAAGGGTGAGGACCATACTTGCTTACAATAACCTTATGCCATAAGGTATCAGCTTCATGATGGAATTGCCATATCCACTTAGCCAGCAGGGCCTTGTTTCTCGCCCTTACATTACCTATTCCTAACCCTCCTAGATCCAATGACCTAGAGACCACCTCCCAACTCACAAGGTGCGAACCATTTCCTTCATCCACCCCTTCCATAAGAAGTCCCTCATAAGCTTCTCAACATTCTTACAAATAGAGCTAGGGATTCTAAAGAGGGACATGAAATAGGTCGAGATGACGCTCAGAACAAACTGAATAAGGGTCAATCTCCCACCTTTCAAAAAGAAGCTCTTCCTCCAAGACGCCAACCTCTTACGAATCTTATCAAGGATCGGGTCCCAGAACGAAATGCTCCTTGGGTTATGACCAAGGGGGAGACCAAGATAGGAAGAGGGGAAAGCACCAACATCACACCCCACAAAAGAAGCCCAACTGCCCAGCTTAACAAGATCACAATTAAGGCCCAAGACTTGACAATTTGCCTCTGTTAATAAGAAGCCCCAAAATGGCCTTAAAAAACGATAGGATTTGATTCAGGTTATGGAAAGATTCGTCCTTACCAAAATAGAAAAAGATCAAACCGACTACAAACGGGAGGTGAGACAGGGCCACCAAATCCCTCCCAACCTTGAACCCCCCCAAAATATTACCTTCCACCCCTTTTGAAATGATCCTACTCAAGACGTCCACCACCAAGAGAACAAGGAAAGGAGAGAGGGGACTTGTCTAAGGCCTCTAGGAGCAAGAATCCTTCCCCTAGGCTTGCCATTAACCAGAATGGAGTATCTCACTATCCTGATGCAACTCCAAATCCAAGAACACCACTTAAAGCCAATGCCCTTTTTCGCCAAAACCTTATCCAAAAAGTCTCAATCAACATGATCATAGGCTTTCTTGAAGTCTATCTTAAAAAGGATCCCCTACTGCTTCTAGACTCTATAATCCTAAAGCTTGATCCAAGATTTGTCTGCCTGCTAAGAATGCTCCTTGAGAATCATAAAGTTTTCTTTGAATGAGCCTTGTATTCTACCGAAATTAAATTCGACAACGGTTGAGAATGATTTTAATAATGACAGCACTACAGAATTTAATGGTTGGTATTCTTCCAATGATAGTGAATTCTCCGGTTCCTTCTAGTGTAAAAAAAGTCAAGGACCATTTTTGCAAAACTTACTTGAAATACTATACAAGGAAAGAGGATAGTGACTTCTTGCTTGCCAATTGTCCAGTTACCTCTCTCTTTAATGTTGATAATTTTGAAGACTCAATCTCAAGGCTTCTAATTCCTAGTGAAGTTTCAAGTTTTGTTCAAGAGGAACTTCAGAAGGAAACCGATCACCCTTTGGTTATTGATCAATACCATATTGGGCCTACAGGTTCTAGTTTTCTTAGAGTCATTCTCCCCTCTTCTTCACGTAATCCAATGGCTAATTCTTCCCTTCCTTCTTTTGTTGAAGATTCAGACGTTGACTCTGACGTAAGTTTAAGCAGTCGAGAATGTGATCATCAACCAAAGTATAGTCAAATTGATGATACAGTTGTGGAGGATTCTCTAGTAGCTTATTTGGATTCTTTGTTTCAGTTGCCTGGCAAAGAGTTGAATTCAAACAAGATATGTTCAGAAGGTAATCTAAATTCTCGAAATTGGACACTTACTAAACCGACTTTGGAATTGGATAAATTCTCTTCTTTAATAAGGCTAGTGGTCTTCAATTTCGTGAAATTCTACCAACATCCTAGGTAGGTACTGGTAAAGGTTCTTAATTTTCAGTCAATTTTTCTCACTTATGAAGATCATTTCGTGGATTACCAAAGGTTTGGGAGGTGGTTCAATACGAATTAGTTTGAAGAATTTTATGCAGATTTTGTGTCCTCATGAGCGTTGATACAGGAAAACTTTGTTGGGTTTCAGATGTTTATGGTCCTAATGATTATAGAGATAGCAATCTTCTTTGGCATGAATTAAGTTCTCTTTCATAATTTTGCAAAGGCCCGTGGTGGTGCTCGGTCTGTTGGAAATTCGCTTATTAAAAGGTATTTTTACATGGCCAAGGCTGGGGGATGATAGATTATGTTCTTTGATTGATTGACTAGATTTTTTTAAAATTAAGACCGGGAACGTAGTTTTGTTTATTCAAGAGCTTCAGGTAAGTATTTTACAAAGATGCGATTTTTCAAGGAAAGCTTTTAATGAAGAGGTTAGGAAGAAGTTCACATCTTTGTTGCAAGAAGGTGGCCTCCTCAGCGTTTAATTAGCATCAAATGTTTTGTAGTCACCAGGAGAGAGTTATGTTTACTCATCGATGAAAGCAAGTTGTTTACCATGTGGAGATTTGGTTGAGCATCTTGTGATACACCTGGATGGTGTTTTTATTTTGGCTATTATTTATGGCACCCCTGATGTTTGTTCTTTTCCGCCTAATCTGATTCTTCATTGGTTTGCTTGCGATGACTGAAGTTATTTCAAGTTATTTCTTTGGTTGGTGAGCAACGAGATTATTTTTGGTTGAGCATGGGAAGTATTCATTTCCAGTCAAAATATGTTTGAAGTCTTGTGCAGAGGAACTAGTGCATTTCCTAAATTTGGGTTCTTGATGTTATTTTCTTCTGGTTCACAGCTTGATGCAATTTGATGGGTGTAGTATAGGTTGCTTTGTCCTGTCGGCCTTTATTCATGGCCTAGAATAGGTTTTGGTTCTCTTCGTGTTCTCTTTTCAAAGTCTTTTGAGGATTTTCTTTATAGAGCATATGTTTATATGTTTTTTCTAGGATGCTTTTATTTCCTGTCTTTTTTGTTCTTGTTTCACTCCCTTGTGGAGTTTGTATCCTTTGAGCATTAGTCTCTTTTCATTTTATCAATGAAAAGTTTCGTTTCTTGTTCAAAAAAGTAGCATTCCCCCAACCCAACCCCCTTGAACAATTCTAATAATTTGAAAACAAAAATTTGTTACAGAAAACCAATTGGTTAGCAAATGGCCTCGAAGCATTTCTTCATTAGATTAAGGATGTGGAGAATGCTTTGACTACATGAATACACCCGATGAAAAGAAAGTGAAGTTAGTGGCCTTGAAATGAAAGGGAGGTGATTCTGCATGGTGGGACCAATTACAAATAAAAAGGATGAGAACTTTGCCACCTTAAAAGTAAAAGTAAGCTCCACTCCCTTCATAGCTTTGCTTAACATTGGTAAGCCTTTCAAGGTTGCCATACATGCTTCTAGAATAGGTACCGAGTCAAGTAATTATGAGCAAGAGCTTTATTCATTAATTAAGCCTTGAGATAGAGGGAACATTACTTAATTCGGAAGGAATTTATTTTGTTTTACTAGTCATTAATCGAAGTTCTTGCACACACAAAAACACATAAGCCGAATACATGCTATGTGGATAACCTTCCTCCAAAATTTTGGTATCCTAATAAAACATAAGGTTGGACACACAAATAAGGTAGTTGATACCCTTAGCAGAAAAAACAGCTTGATTATGTCACTTAAAGGAGACGTAATTATGTTTAATCATCCTCCATCCTCGTATGAAAAGGATTTGGACTTCCATGATATCTGGATAAAATAGTCTAGCAAGTTTATTTTTTTAACAAGAAACAAAACTTTTCATTGAATTAATAAAAAGAAACAAATGTTCAAAGCTACAAACTCCCATATAGAGTGAGAAAATTAAAAAACAAAAAAATATTGTCCAGCATGTTAGCACTAATGATTTTCACTTCTTGGATGAATACTTGTTTAAGGGAGATACTTTGTGTATACCACACACATCACTAAGAAAAGCTCAGGCTCTTCGAACACAAAAACCCAACATGGATATGATTCAATTTTGGTGGTGGCCAGCAAAATGTCTCATCTTTCGGCTTGTAAGAAAACTTCTATAGATTTATTTCATTCTATTTTTATTTTTCCCTTATTTAGATTAAATAATATTCTATTTCTATATCTTTCCTTTTATGTTTTACATTGTACTTTATCTTCTTGTATTTTAGAAATTAGTAAATATAGTACATGGTATCAGAGCAAACCCTGAAATCAAACCCTAGCCGTCAGAAACCCTCTTCTCACCGGCGAGCTCTTCTTCCAGCAACATACCCACCAGCAAAATCTTTCCCCGACAACGCACTCACTGGCGTGCTAATCCACCGACGTTCGTGTTTCTTCCACCGACGAGTTTGTTTCCTTAAACAGCAGTGGTTCGCGTCTGCTCGACAGTTGCCTGTTCGCATTTTCTCGTTGCTACACGTCGTTATTCATCTGTCGTTGCTTGTCCATTCGTCTGCCACCATCTTCCTCATCCACTAATCACCATTCGTGGGTCTCCGAAAACAGCTTGGGTCATGGATTTTGGTTGTCTGAAATTATTTTTGGGGTTCCTTCATCCATCTTTTTCATTGTTACACATGACAAAACATGGGTTAAGAAGTGTTAGTTTTGAAAACTCGTCTCAACCTCACAATTCCTCTTCTCAAATTGTAACTAATCATGAACTTCAAGGTCACAATTTTCTTCAATGGAATCAATCAAATTTCATACATATTTGTGGCCGAGGCAAAGATGGTCATCTAACTAGCGATACCTCTGCACCAGAGGCTAAAGACCTGAAATTTCGATCATGGAAAACTGATGACCACTTAGTCATGTCTTGGCTACTAAACTCTATGACTCCAGATGTTGGAGAGAACTTTCTATTGTTCAAAACAACAAAAGAGATATGGGACCTGCTCGTGAAACCTACTTTATTTCTGAGAACTCATCTACTCTTCTGGCTATTGAAACTTGGTTTATGATTTACGTCAAGGAGAAATTAATGTCACTCAATATTATAATCTTCTTGTTCGCAATTGGAAACATTTGGATATGTACGAATGGAAGTGTGGAGAAGAAATGGCTCTTTACAAGAAGATAATTGAGAAAAAGAGGATATTGAGGTTCCTTCTAAGGCTTAATAAGGAGCTAGATGACGTAAGGGGAAGAATAATGGGAGCAAGAGATCTACCCTCTATTAGAGAAGCCTTTGTTGAAGTACGACGTGAGGAGAGTCAAAAACACCTGATGATGCCTGAGATTGGTTCATTTGTTGGGCCAGAGGTTTCAGCCATGTTGACACATAGTTCATCTCAACATAGCAAATCCAAGAAAGGCAATCGTCCTTGGTGTGATCAATGTAAGAAAGTGCGACCACGAGATACGTGTTGGAAAATTCATGGCAAACCAACAAAAAAAGTGATTGCACAACTTCCCCTTCTCTGCATCCAACAACTTCGGTTGTTTTCTCAAAGGAACAATTGGAGGTGTTACAAGAAATGATTGGTCATCTCTCATTCGCGGCCTCTACACCATCAGCTTCGGTCGAGAAACCTTCTAGCAATCTTGTTTATCAAGGTACTGAATTTTTCTTGTCTTTCTATGCAGCATAACAAGCACAAACCTTGGATCGTGGATTTTGGAGCATTATACCACATGATTGGCAACGTTACATTATTCCACCGGTTCAAATCCCAACCTAGTTATTCGTCAGTTCAAAAAGCTGACGAATCTATCTTTGAAGTTACAAGAACAGGCTTAATAAAATTTTCAAATGATCTCGTTCTCTCTAATGTGCTTTATGTTCCTAAATTGAACTTCAATTTGATTTCAGTTAGCAAACTTATTAGTGACTCGAATGGCATCTCTAATTTTTAATCAAACTTATGTGAGTTTCAGGAGGTAGATTCGGGGAAGGTGATTGGCAGTGCTAAGCAACATGGTGGCCTCTATCTTCTTCAAGAAAAGTGGCATTCAAGTTCGGTCTTCAGTCCTAGTCCTAGGTCTTGTTCCAAGTTTGTTAGTTTTATTTCCAAGTTAGAGTCCTTACCAATTGAAAGTCGAGTTATGTTATGGCATTTTCACCTTGCTCATCCAAATTTCATGTACCTCAAAAAGTTGTTCCCTTATTTATTTATTAATAAAACAGCGAGCTTCTTTTAGTGTGAAACTTGTCAATTCTCTAAACATGCAAGAAATGTTTACCCTATTGTGCCTTATAAATCTTCAAAATCGTTTTTCCTTATCCAAATCGATATTTGGAGGCCCTTTAAAGTGAAAAATATATCAGGAGCACGATGATTCTCACCTTTATTAGTGACCATACCAGAATGACTTGGACCTTTCTAATGAAGGACAAATCTGAAACATCGAATCTTTTTCGTACTTTCCCTGCTATGATTTTTACTCAATTTGGAAGTAAAATTCAAGTTCTCAGTACAGACAATGCTCAAGACTATTTCAATTGGACTCGGTGTAGTGTGAGGCTTTATGGTTGGGATGGTTAGTTAGTTGATTGGTAGTTCGTTATGCGTTTGTTTGTTGTTAGGCTTTGTTAGCATGTGCTGTAATTTCATTATAAACAGAACCTATTGTTCTGTTTTCTCTATAAATAAAGGCCATCTCCCCTCATTTTGGGGTAGAAAATGACATTCATTCAAAAGTGAGATTTTGGTTTACACCACTTGGTCCATATCTAGTTCACACTAGTTCATGTGTGGACACTCCTCACAAAATCGAATGCCTATTGTTTATATAAGAAGAAAAAAGGCTACCTTGCACAACCAAGAATGTCAACCACCTAAACCGGATTCATCATCACTGAATTCCACCGATGAGAACATCGCCTTTATGGAAACTGTAATTGATGATCTAACCTTACCAATTGCTCAGAGAAAATGTGTTAAGAGTTGCACTAGCCATCCCATTGAAAAATATGTTGTATATGGAAAATTGCTCCCATCTTATAAAGCATTTGTTACTTAGTTGGACAGAATTCACATCCCACAGACCATTCATGATGCACTCAAGGATCCAAAATGGAAAAAGGCAGTGGATGAAGAAATTAGAGCTCTTGAAAGCAATGGAAGGTGAACTCTTACGAGGCTTCCTTATGGAAAGAATCCAGCTGGTTGCAAATGGATTTTCACGGTTAAATACAAATTTGATGGCAGTGTGGAACGATTTAAAGCTAGACTTGTTGCGAAGGGCTTCATATGGGATAGATTACCAAGAAACTTTTGCCTCTATTGCGAAATTGAATACAATGTATGTTCTGTTGTCTCTAGCTGTTAACCAGGATTGGCCCCTTCACCAACTTGATGTCTGTTATGATATATATAGTCTTATGTATATATGTCCCTTATAGTAATTGTACATTCTTTAGTTAGGGTTTCCTTGTGTACCTATATATATGTTAGTCTTTCTTATAAATAATACAATGAGTATTTTTCTCTCAATACTAAGTACATGGTATCAGAGCCACCCCTAGGGTTTTAGAATTCTTTATTGGCGATTAGGGTTTTCTCTTTTCCAAGTGAGGTTAGGGTTTGAAGTTTGGGTCATCACGTTAGAGTGGTCGTTTGTCAACACCACCTACCTCAAGAGGTGCGTTGCCATTAGGAGAGCCAAATCCCGGTCGCCGTTCGCCGGAAAAAGCCGCACTTGAGCTACAGGCACAGCCAGATTTCACTGTCTCTGCCGCCACGTGCTGGCGCATGAGGACGTTGTTCGAGTTTCCGCTGCTTGGGCTTTTCTCGAGTTGAGATTTCCGACCAGTCTGTACCCTTGGTTTCAACAATACTGATCTATTTGGCCTCGAGTTGTGCTATTTGCGTGGGATTAGGTTGTTTTTTCTTGCTGTCCAAATCTCTTTTTGTCTCTATTGGGTTTATCTGCTGCCTTTTTTTTGTAACTAATGGCTGAGGTGAAACCTATAGTTGTCTCTAATATGGTTCCTATTTCGTCAAAAAAATCACGAAACACAAGTTAAATGGCTCTAATTACTATGATTGGAGTCGAACAATTCAATTTTATCTACGAAGTACAAAGATGAATGATCATATTGATCAAGATGCACCAAAGGATGACACAAAGAAGGCTTGGCTTCGTGATGACGCTAGATTATACATTCAAATCAAGAATTCAATAGAGACTGAGGTTGTTGGCTTGGAGAATCTTGTGATTCTATGAAGGAACTACTCAAGTTTTTAGAGTTCTTATACTCAGGAAAAGAGCAAGTCAATAAAATATGTGAAGTTTGCACAGTCTTCTTTCATGCAGAACAGAAAGAGCAGTTTGTTACGAACTACTTTATGCAAGTTATCCTATTGCCTCATTTGTTTCTTATCACCAGTTGTCACAACCAACATATTCGTTTCTTACATCACTTGATTCTACCTCTATCCCTAATTCTGTTCATGAAGTTTTATCTCATTCTGGTTGGCGTAATGCAATGATCGAAGAGATGAATGCTTTAGATGGTAATGGTACTTGGGATTTAGTATCTCGTCCTGCAGGAAAAAAGGCAATTGGGTGTAAATAGGTGTTTGCAATTAAGGTTAACCCCGACAGATCAGTTGCTCGTTTGAAAGCACGCCTTGTTGCTAAAGGCTATGCTCAGACTTATGGGATAGATTATTCTGACACATTTTCTCAGGTTGCTAAATTCACTTCTATCCGATTACTTATTTCCATGGCTGCTACTCAATGTTGGCCTTTCATCAACTTGACATCAAGAATGTTTTTCTCCATGGTGATCTTCAAGAGGAAGTATATATGGAGCAACCATCTGGGTTTGTTGCTCAGGGAGAGAGTGATAAAGTTTGTCTTCTTCGAAAATCATTGTATGGATTGAAACAAAGCCCACGAGCATGGTTTGATAAGTTCAGTCAAGCACTTGAGCAATTTGGAATGAAGAAAAGTACATCTGATCATTATGTTTTCTATCGACGATCTGAGAAGGGTATAACTCTGTTGGTTGTGTACGTCGATGATATCGTTATCACTGGGAATGATACATCGAGTATATCTTCTTTGAAAAGTTTCCTTCAGGGTCAATTCCATACTAAGAATCTGGGAACACTAAAGTATTTTTTGGGTATTGAAGTGATGAGAAGCAAGAAAGGTATCTTTTTGTCGCAACGGAAATATGTATTGCTTTGTTATCTGAGACAAGAAAACTAGGAGTTAAACCATGCAGTACTTTTATGATACCTAATTTGCAACTCACCAAAGAAGGAGAATCATTTAAAGATCCTGAGAGATACAGAAGATTGGTTGGGAAGTTGAATTATCTGATAGTGACACGACCAGACATCGCTTATACAGTAAGTCTTGTAAGTCAGTATATGTCTTCACCTACCATGGATCATTGGGCAACAGTACAACAAATTTTATGCTACCTAAAAGTTGCACCTAGGCGTGAAATCTTATATTAAGATCATGGTCATACAAAAGTTGAGTGTTTTTCAAATGTTGATTGGGCAGGATCTAAAGAAGATAGAAGATCAACGTCGGGATATTGTGTTTTTGTAGGAGGCAATTTGGTGTCATGGAAGAATAAGAAGCAGAATGTGATTTCACGTTCAAGTGCTAAGTCAAAGTATAGAGCTATGGCACAATCTGTGTGTGAAATAGTGTGGATACATCAATTTTTGACTGAGATAGGATTCAATATTACTATGCCAGCTAAATTGTGGTGTAATAATCAAGCTACACTTCACATTGCGTCTAATCCAGTGTTTCATGAGGACTAAACATATTGAAGTAGATTGTCATTTCATTCGTGATATAATTCAACAAGAGTTGGTGTCCACGGGATATGTAAAGAGTGAAGAACAATTGGGAGATATCCTTACTAAAGCCTTAAATGGAGCAAGAATAAATTATCTCTGCAACAAGCTGGGCATGTTTGACATATATGCTCCAGCTTGAGGGAGAGTGTTATGTATATAGAGTATTATGTATATATGTCCTTTATAGTAATTGTACATTCTTTAGTTAGGGTTTCGTTGTGTACCTATAAATATGTTAGTCTTTCTTATGAATAATACAATGAGTATTTTTCTCTCAATACTGAGTACAATGTCAAGAATGCATTCTTGAACAGTTATCTCGAATAATAAGTTTATATGCAAATTCCCCCTGGAATGGAAGACAAATTTAATAGCAACTTGGTGTGTAAGTTGAGAAGGTCTCTGTATGGATTAAAACAATCTCCACGTGCATGGTTTGACAAATTCACTAAAACACTGATTAAAAGTGGCTATTACCAATGTCAAGCTAATCATACCTTGTTCGTGAAATCCTCAAATAACAAAACTGCAATTTTGATTGTTTATATGGATGACATCATCATTATAGGGAATGATCTAGAAGAGATTCTCAACCTTAAAAGGATGCTTGTATCTGAGTTTGAAATCAAAGATCTAGGAAGCTTGAGATATTTTCTAGCCATGGAAGTGGCACGATCCAATGATGGTATTGTAATTTCTCAGAAAAAGTATATCCTACATTAATTACAAGAGATGTAAAATCTTGGGTGTAGACCTGCAAAAACACCCATGGATCCAAATCTAATTCTACAGCAAAGTGAAGATGTTATTCCAATTGATAAAGGCATGTATCAAAGAATTGCGAGAAAGTTAATTTATTTGTTACATACAAGACCATACATTGCATACTTTGTTAGCATTGTTAGCCAGTTTATGAAAATTCCAAATGAACGTCATCTTGAAACTGTGAACAAGATTTTGAGATACTTGAAAGGCGCTCCTGGACTATTATTCAAAAAGTCTTCAAACAGACTGGTAGAACTCTACACTGATGCTAGTTGGGCTGGAAAATTAACTGACCGAAAATCTACAACTGGCAATTGCTCCTATGTTTGGGGTCTAGGAAGCACGGACACGCCATGTTAGGGGGAGTGTGCGTGTCAGACACGTGTCCGACACATATTCGTCAGGACACGTGTCCGACACGCCCAATAGAGTATCCGATTTTTTTATAATATTTTTGTAATTTTGGACACGTCCGGACACGTTGGGACACACCTAGGGACACGCCGGATAACCCAAACATTTATTTTTTCTAAAGAAAAAAGATTTAAAAAGAAAATGAAGCCCAAAAACTTGAAATTTGAGGGGAAGAGACCAAAAACAGCACACCTGTAGCCTAAAACTCACACTAAAAGAATCGATAAAGGGAGAGAAGAAGGTACTTATCTCCTTTAATGGAAATTGCACAAAGAGAAACCTTCTTCCATTGTTTTCGCATGCAATGGAGCTTCAGTTGAACCCTAAACTTTGGTTGAAAACTTGAAATATTACGCAAGGGAAGGAGGAAGAGAGCGCAAAAGGGAGGAAGAAAGAATTGCTAGTGGTAACCTTGGGTTGAGGTTTCTTCTCCATTCTTCTAGTACTTATCTTCTGAGTGGGAGTAGTGGGATTTTCCAATATCCCACCAGCAGGTTTTGTCAGTTGAAGTACTTAGTACTTCTAGTACTTATCTCATCATTCCGATTTTTCTTCTTTCTAGATTTTTTCAATCACAACAACCATTTTTTTAATTATAAAATGTTATTCATTTTTCTTAAGGTTTAAGCACTCCACATTGTGTTGAATCTTCTTCCTTTTTTTTCTTTATATTTATATTGGTTGGATAGAGTGGCCTTTTCTTCCTTAGCAATAATGAATAAACTATTTTTGTATTCTTTGTAAAATATATTTTGTTTTTTATGTTCAAATTATATGTTTAAAGTATTTAATATATCAATATACATATGTATTTTAAAAATAGAAAAACGTGTCCGCAACGTGTCGGTGTCCTACTTTTTTAGAAATTGGCGTATCGCCGTGTCCATATCGTGTCGTATCTGTGTCCCGTGTTCGTATCCGTGCTTCTTAGTTTGGGGTAAGTTGGTCACTTGGAGAAGTAAAAAACAAGTTGTTGTAGCAAGAAGAGTGCATAAGCTGAATACAAAGCTCTTGCTTTGGAAATCTGTGAAGGAATATGGATTCAGAAACTTTTGACAGAGCTGAAGGTTGTTACTCAGAACTTAGTTAAAATGTTTTGGAATAGTCAATTAGCCATCAACAATGCAAAGAATCTCATTCATCATGACAGAACAAAGCACATAGAGATAGAACGACATTTCATATTTGAGAAGGTCAATAGTAACATAGTGGAACTGAACTATATTCCATCTCGTCGTCAAGTTGCTAACATACTCACCAAAGCATTACCAAGGACAAGCTTTGAAGAATTCAACTCCAAGCTTGGCTTGTATACCATATACAATCCAGCTTGAGGGGGAGTGTAGATTTATTGCATTCTATTTTTATTTTTCCCTTATTTAGATTAAATAATATTCTATTTTTATATCTTTCCTTTTATGTTTTTTATTATACTACATCTTCTTGTATTTTGGAGATTATTAAATATGTTCTTTTCTCCCAAACTGCAACTTTGAATGTTGTCTATATTGCTAACTTGTTTTTTAAAATATAGGCTGACTTCTTGGTATTCCTAAAACTATTATTTCTGACCATGACATCAAATTTTTAAGCTATATCTGGAAAACTCTTTGAAAGAAACTTGATACAAGTTTGAGGGTTAGGACAAGTCATCCACAAACAAATGGCCAAACGGAGGTGACCAAACTCTTGGCAACCTTATCCATTGTATTAGTGGGAATAAACCAAAGCAATGGACTTAACACAAGCACAAACAGAGTTTCCATACAACGACATTCGCAATAGTTCTCCTGGAAAGTCATAATTTGAAATTGTTTATACCAAACTCCCACGTTTGACTATGGACTTGTCTAATCTTGCTTCTACTATTGATATAAACTAACAAGCCGAGAAAATGGCAAATAGAATTATTGAATTACACAAGGAGGTACAAGAACATTTGGAAAGATCAAACTCAACATATAAAGCTTAGCGAACAATCATTGAGATTGTGTAAGGACACCTATGGGCTAAATAGTTGTGGTGCTTTCCTTTGGAGGTTGACTCTCTGTAGCATAGGATTATTGTGAGTATGTACCCATCGTTTGAGTGGGGTCAAAAGACACGGTGAAAAACCCTTGATGAGCTACTTCTTTTCATGTCCCCTTTTTCTCTCAATTTGGGTAATACTCGGCAGAGAATGATTCCCATACTTATTTTTAGGGAGATCCTTGGTTGGGCGATAGCCTTCTTTGTTTTAGGTTTTCTCAATTATATTAATTGTCCTCTATGAAGTTGTGCTATGTGACTTCAGATCTTCCCTCTCTTGCTACCTCTTCCTCGTTTTATTGTGGCTTCTATTGTTCGGTCCAATAGAAAAACAAGTTTAGTGGCTCTTTCATCCCTATTAGGGGATTTCTCTATTGATCCTAGACATAGGAGCATTCGTTTTTGGGCTTCTAATCCTTCAGGTGTTTTATCGTAGCTCCTTTTGATTTTGTGTAGGGGTGATCATGAAATACCAAAAAACCAACTCGACCAACAAAAATCAATTGAACCGACGTCAACCAATCAATCTAATCAATGGTTTGATTGGCATCGGTTTTTACACATAAAGCATAACAGTCGGTCGGTTGATCTAGTCTCAAAACAAGTTACCAACCAACCAATAGACCTGCAAATTTAAAAAACAAATAAATAAATAAACATAGCTAATTGAAATGCAATTGATTTTTTAATTTGAGAAATTGCATAAACCCTTTCTCTCTCCTCCCAGCTCTTTGTCGCCCTTTCCGCTAGATCTCCTTCACACAACGAAATTTTTTCTTCCCTCAATAATTCGTTCGAAGTTCTCACCTCGCTCAATCTTGCATTAATTTCAGCCAAAACCGACTATCCGCCACTATGGTCTTGATTAGTGTTACAAATCCTTTCAAAATTGATGATCTTCCATCAACATAGGTTTGAGCCCAAAACCTACGCCAACCGACCAATGTGTACCACTAACTTTGTGTGATCCCTACCCCTCTAAGCTTCCCTCCTTTTCAAGAAGATCAAATTTTTTGTTTGAAAGGTTTTGCTCGAGAGGGTGAACACCTTGAACCATTGTGGCTATAGTTGTGCACTCTCTATAAGAGTGTCTAATGACCTAGATCATATCTTTGGAGTGTCAATTTGCTTAGTCTATATGGGATTTTCTTTTTCTAGTTCTTTGGTGTTTGTTTGGCTAGAAACATAGAGTGCAACTCTTCCCAATCCTTAGGATTTTTTTGAGATTTGAAGAAAACTTGAGAGGAGGTTTGGTCACTTCTTAGGTTTAATGTTTCTCTTTGAGCATTGATTTCTAAGGATTTTTGTAATTACTTGTTAGGTCTTATCATTTTGGATTAAAGCCATTTTTTATCTAGTCACTTGTTTGGTATTTTTTCTAGGATGTCTTTTTGTATGCCTCTTCGTTTTCCCTATTGTGTTCTTTCATTTTCCTCAATGAAAACTTGATTTTTTCATAAAAATAAAATTAAAAAATAGAAGTTAAAATTAAAAAATAAAAGTATGTCGACACAGTCAATATGAGGTCATGTCCACTAAGCGATTGTTGCAACCCCTTACCCATTCCAAATCGATTTTGTCAAATTAATGGAATTTAATTAGCACTTCCATGAAACACAATTGGAACAACATTATGAACTACTAAAATCCACGGAGTACTCTGCCAAGATCTGTTCTTGGAGAGAAGTTTTCATTTATTACTACATTTTTTTCCTTCTCTTTCCTCTTTTTTTTTTTTTATCTTTTTTCATGTGTTATGGAGACTTGGGAGGAGATACTGAGAACCAATTTTTTATTCTTTTTCAGTGATCATGCCAACAACTTGCAAAGTTACCAGCTAAGAGCACGTGACTTAGTTAATATGCAGAGTCCATCAAAATCAGCAAAAAGTAGTTCTATCATACACACCATGGCTGTCAAGAAGTTCCCCCTCCTCAATCTCGACATGATCTGATATATTATTAGCAACATCTTCCTCTGAATTTGAAGTTTTGCCATCTTTGTCAGAAACAGCTCCTTCTGATAGCTGGCATTGTAAAAGAGCAACAACTTTGTTCAAATAGGACTCCTGAAACTTGACGTCAAGTTGATAGTTAGCCCTCTCATCATTCTGTAAAGCTGTCAAAAAAGACTGAGCAACCTGCCAAAATGATAGATGAGATTATTCTTTGAACAAGTTAAAACGATGTCTTGTCAGACAAACTTATAAATCCAAACCTTGTAAGCACACCACTGACCCAGCTCCCCAAGCGCATAATTGATCGCTCTCAACTTTTGTATTAGGTTAGCAGCGCCATCACTTTCTGTTCTCTCAGAAACGCCATAAACTTGGCGCAGCTCTTCCCTAGCACCAGCATCCCTAGCTCCCATAAGTTGCCATTTACTTCTCCTAGAACTCAATTTTGCAGCTTCCTCAACTTCCACCTCCATTTGCTTTATCTGTTCATGAAGGGACCACAACGTGGCAGCTTTGTCATACTCCACCACAACTTCTGATGGCATTGGAACATGTTTTTCCAACTCCTTGCGGTCTTTTATAGTGCAGACTGTGGAGTCTAATTTACTTTCAAGGTTACGGATCTTAATTGCACAATCTATTTGGTTCGAAACACCTGTGTAGGGCATATTCAAAACAATAATTATAACAATAACTTTAATTAATTACTAACTCCTCAAAAAAAATATAATACTTCAACATGGAAACTGAAGTCGGAAGAAGAAGCCCACAGTCACCCACCCTTTAAATTAACAGGCGAAGCAGTCATTCCAAATACAGATGGTCTCTTCTTCTTTGGTGTGGTATGATAAAACTCAGACATAACTAGAGAATAGGGATGCTTCTTAACAGCATGATGGCACTCATCCAAGATCAGTAGATTGATTGCTTCCATTCTTATTATGCTATGCCTCAAAATGTTCAACAGTATCTGTGCCGTCATAACCAGAACCTGCATTTGAAGTAAAGTTACATTGCATGTGCACCAGGTTGATTAGAGGACCACAAGAAGAATAATCAAATAGAATCTCATGCATGTTACGCATTTTAAAGCAACAAACTCCAAAGTTTTCGTTCTTAGCATTGAAATGTTTTGATAATCAAAAAATATCTTTTAGCAAAACTCTTAAAGCTACTCAACAAACAAGAAACAGAGCATGTTTATAGAAGGATTGACAGGCGATAAAAAGCAACACAGATAAACCCTCACTTCCAAGAAAGATAAGGCACTATCACGCATAATTTCTTTTAAAAAATGAGAAACATCGCTTTCATTGAGAAACATGAAAGAGAACAAAAAAACGGAAAGGGCATACAAAAAAACAGCCTGAGAAAGGGAGCCACAAAGACAAACTATATAGGAAAAGAGATGCATTAAACCTCACTAGGGGCTAAACCTCCTCACTAGATCACTCCACCCCCTAAAATCTTGTTATTTGGCTCGATCCAAATGCCCCAAAGGACTGCAAAACAAGTAGCTCGCCACAAAAACCGCACCTTATCATGTAAGGGAAAGAATAGAAGGACCCTTTATTAGGGAATGATGTAAAAGGTAATTGGGGTAATTCTTTGATTAATTAGTTAGCTCTCTCATTCCCTATCAATAGAGGGCTACTCTCTTGTATTCGATGATTAATACTAAAGAGCCTTGATTTGATTCTTGGAGAAAACTCTCCTTTCATCTTCATAGGCTACATCAATTTGGTATTAAAGCGATCCACTGGGCCAACATTGACTGTCGTCAGTGGAAGATCTGGAAACTCTTGGTGACACCGATCGCAAGAGGGAGCTTCGTGAGATGTGCTCGTTGCCAAACAACCCACACTTAATTAAGGGGAACCCTTTAAATTCAAAAAGAACTAGAAAAAATTAAAGAATCATCCAAGAATGGATTTTTTTAGCATAAGAAGTACGTTCAAGACCCGAAACTCCTATTTCGAATACAGTTCACGACCAAGAAAGGCGGAAGCCTCATCAAGATGGACCGACGCTTCATACAGAACAATAGATCGACGCTTGCAGTTGATTAGAAGTTTGATGGAGGAAATCAATGAGGAGATGAAGGACCTCAATCTTGCTTAGAGTCTCATGTTAGCAGAATTCAAGAAAATCGAAAATTCACCCAAAACCGAGAGCTAACTAATTAATCAAAGAATTACCCCAATTACCCTTTACATCATTAAGCCTACCACTAGAGTTGTGATCGAAGGGATGGAGGCCATACTTACTCACAATAACCTTACGCCACAAAGCATCAGGCTCTAAGGGGAAGTGTCGTAATCACTTAGCCAATAGGGCCTCTTTACGAAGTCTACCACTAGAGCTGTGATCGAAAGGATGGAGGTCATACTTACTCACAATAACCTTATGCCACAAAGCATCAGGCTCTGAGGGGAAGCATCATAACCACTTATACTACCAATCCTCAAACCTCCATGTTCCACTGATTTAGACACAATCTCCCCGTTCACAAAATGTGAGCCCTCATCCTCCTCAACACCTTCTCACAAAAAATCCCTCTGAACTTTTCCAACTTCAAGCTCACCAAAATAGAAACTGAAGGAAGTAGATTGAAATCCCACCCAGAACAATTGGATGAGACTTAGCCTACCTCCTCTAGAGAAGTAAGATTCCTTCCAAGAAAAGAGGCATTTTTGGATCTTTTCCACAACAAGATTCTAAAACGTCAAACTCCTGGGGGTATGCCCTAGGGGGAGACCAAGATAGGAGGACCTCAACACCTTCCCACAAAAAATCCCTCTAAACTTTTCCAACTTCAAGATCACCAAAATAGAAACTAAAGGAAGTAGATTGAAATCCCACCCAGAACAATTGGATGAGACTTAGCCTACCTCCTCTAGATAAGTAAGATTCCTTCCAAGAAAAGAGGCATTTTTGGATCTTTTCCACAACAAGATTCTAAAACGTCAAACTCCTAGGGGTATGCCCTAGGGGGAGACCAAGATAGGAGGAAAAACTACCCACCTCACACCCCACTAGCAAACCCCAACGAGATAGCTTAGAGGAATTACAATTCATACCAATAACCGAATATTTTCCCCTATTAATCTTAAGGCCCGACATAGTCTCAAAGAAGAACAAGAAACGATTAAGATTAACAAAGGCTTCTTCCTCAATAGAGTAGAAAAAGATCGTGTCATCAGCAAACTGGAGGTGAGAAATGTGCAACCTATCACTCCCTATCCAAAACCCCTCTATCACACCTCTCTCCACTCCACTCGAGATCATCTCACTAAGCACATCAACTACAAGCAAAAAGAGAAAGGGTGAAAGAGGATCACCATGTCTAAGGCCTCTAGATGCTTTCCATTCACAAGGATGGAAAAATTGACATATCTTATGCAAGACCACATCAAAGCTCTCCATTTGTAACCAAAGCCTTTCTTCTCAAGCACCTTTTCTAGAAAGTCCCAATCCACGTGATCATAAGCTTTCTCGAAGTCGATCTTGAAAATAACTTATTCCTACTTTCGGTTTCTATAATCGTCAATAGCCTCATTGGTAAAATAAGAACTTGATCCAAAATCTGTATTCCTACAACAAAAGCCCCTTAAGACTTAGAAATCATAGTAGGAAGTGTTTTCTTCGACCGATCAGCGAGGACTATCTTATAAAGACTCGTGAATAGGAAAATTGGACAAAACTCTTTGACCTTTTTGGCCTTCTTAGGAATCAAACAAATATACATTTCATTCATGGAAGAGTCTATAATCTCTCTCTCAAAAAACCTCCCTAAACACTTTCCCTAATATTCTTTGAGACTCTACCAATTATCCTAGTAGAAGTCCATCACGCATAACTTATCTAATGAAGTGGAAATAAAGATTCAATTATTACAATTGAACCAGGTGTGATTCTCACAAGTAATCATCCTAGCCCCATTTAGATCCTTCAAATCATAGACTCCTAAATAAAGAACTTCAAATAACCTAAGTCAAAAAAAGTTAGGTTGATACCCATTTTATATCTACCTTTCTATACATAATCGAAGAATTGAAAAAAGCTAAATCTTCAAGGAGTGCAGATCATAGAAGTACATGATAAATACCAACAAAACCCAATATTGCAAAGAAAATTAAGTGAAGTATTTTAAAAACATGAGTACAAAAGGTATCCATTTTAAGTGGTGTAGAAGTCAGCAGCAACAAATGATCAAATCACTTGCAATTTGCAGATGCTATTCATAATCCTTCTTGAACTTCGCCACCGAGACTCTTACCATAGACACGGCAAACGAAGGTATTCACAATCCTTAAAGCCAAATGGCAATAAGTTGTATAACGATAACATATTTTGAAAATCTTTGACAAAACTGTAGGCATGAAGGTTATCTTAGGAAAACTATTCTGGAGGTGGCCTCGGTATTGGAGGATTGAAGTATAGAAATTTAGCTTTCATTGCTAAACGGGGTTGGAGATTCATTCATGAGCCAGATTCTTTTTGGAGAAAAGTTGTTTTGAGCATTCATGGTTCTAATTTCTATCAATGGCATACTTCCAGTAAGAATTCGTTGAGTATGTGCAGCCCTTGGGTGAATATTTCTAAAGTTTGGAGGCAGGTGGAGTCTTTGGCTTTATTTAATTTGGGTGATGGCAGAAGAATTTCCTTATGGCAAGATCCTTGGCTCAATAATTGTCCTTTGAATTCCAAAGCTTCACAGTTAATCATTGGGCCGGTTTGAATTCCAAAACTTCACTCCTTTGGATTAATGCAGTGAAAGCAATATTTTCAGAGATTTGGTTCAAAAGGAATCAGAGAACTTTTGAAGACAAGTTCGTGTATTGGGCGACTCAGTTTGACTCCATTCTTCTTAAGGCTTCATCATGGTGTGCTCTCTCCAAGTCTTTCGAAGGATTTTCTATTTTGGATATTAGTTTAAATTGGCATGCTTTCATTTTTCAGTATTGATATGTTACTTTTGTTTTATTCTTGTTATTTATTATTCCTTTTTCTATGTAATTTTGAGCATTAGTCTCTTTTCATTTCTTCAATGAAAAGTGTTGTTTCTTGTTTCAAAAAAATAATTGTTCTTTGAAAGATACATTTCCTCCGCTGTTTCTAGTTTCTTTATCCCCCAATGGCTCGGTTTTTTATCATTGGGATGTCGATTCCCTTTCATGGAATATTTTTTGGTTAAAATATCATTTTAGTCCATGTACTTTGAGTTGCATCCCATTTTATCTCATGCACTTTCAAATGTCTAATTTTAGTCCATGTACTCTCAATAACGCTTAAAATTAGTCCCTACCGCTAGTTTGAAGTTAATTTTTATCAAAATTAGTTAAATAATAATATTATTAATTTTCAAGCAAGAAAATACACAATGTGAACATATTTCTAAAATTTATAGAAGGCTAATAAGGACTAAAAAATTTTTAGAAAAGTTAACAATAAACTAATAATAGGGGCCCATTTTAAGCTTTATTGAAACTACAAGAACTAAAATTGGACATTTGAAAGTACAGAGACTAAAATGGAATGAAACTCAAATTATAGGGACCAAAATGGTATTTTAACTAGGGGTGATAGTCTTAATCGAAAACCGACCAAACCGAACCGAACCAAACCGATCCAATGGTTTGGTTTGGTTTTTTAGATGAAAATTGGACACCTCGATTTTGTTTTGGCAAAACCGAAAAATATTGGTTCGGTTCGGTTTTTGTCCAGAAAACCATTAAAAACCGAACCCAACCGAACCAATGTATATATACCTCCAAAAATCCATAAATCAAATCTCACTCCATTCTTGTGTCGTTTCATCCGTTTTCTTTCAATTAATTTTAAAGTAACAAAATGAGATTGTTAACTTTATGAATTCTTATTGAGGTGTTGAGAAATTTTAGGGCAAAAAACACTAAAATAGGGGCTCGAACTAGGAAGTAAAATAGCAAAAAAATTGTTAAAAAAAAACAAAAAAACCGAGAACCGAACCGATGGTTTTGTCCTTTATTAGACATTGGTTAGGTTCCTCTTTTGCTAAAATCGATTGGATCGGTTCAGTTCTCGATTTGGCCTAAAACCGATGAAAACCAAATCGATATCACCCCTAATTTTAACCATATTTTATTCAAAAGATTACTTAGGGGGTGTTTGGAATGAGGAGTTGAGAGGAGTAACTCCTCCCAACTCCTTGTTTGGCCCAAGGATATTTTAACTCCTATTGTGAGCTACACAAACTTATTAACTCCTCCTCCAACTCCCTATTGTGGGCCCCACAAGCTTATTAACTCCTCATCCAACTCCCCATTGTGGGTCCCACAACTTTCCCATCTCCTTTTTTCTTCACCTCACCTCACTCCTACCTCTCTCTCTTCTCTGCTCTCCTCTCCTTTCCCTCTCTAATTTTTTTACATAACTTTTATTAATTTCTTAATTTAAAAAATTTTCTTTATTTTTTATATAAAATTTCTCATCATTATTACTAACTAATAATTATTATAAAATATTTTTATTTTTATCCTATAGTTTTAATAAGTTTTTAACAAAAATGTTTTTCTTTTTATTCAATAAATTTATTTTTAAATATAAATAATATAAAAATGTTTTAGATATGATACTATTATTTAAATTGAAATTCTTAATATAAATTAGAGTACTACATAACAATTTTTTTACTTGATAAAAATTTTCCTATCTCACTTCCTCCACATATCATCTACAATTTTTTTTTAAGTTTAAACAAAAATTACTTATAACAAATAACAATCTAATCTTTCTTTAGCTTAGTTTTTTATTAATAGCTAAAAAATATATATAATTTTATGATTTGAAGATAAGAAAAACATATTTTAAACTAACTCGTATTACAATTTAAGAAATTAGTATTTAAAAAAGTTAATCTATTAAAAAAATTGATTTTCAAATTAATCATATTCAAAGTAAAAAGATAAACGATTTCTCCTTCTAAACTTAATAAAATAAAATTATTACAATAAATAACATAAATATATAATAATCTGAACAAAAGTATACATGATATTTATTTTGAATGGTGTTAAAAAATATATATTCATTTTAATTAATTATTTTAAAATAACATAAATATTTAATATTTTATTTTTAACTTAGTTATTTTAAAACTTGAAAGACTATTATTTTCAAATTAATCAAACTTTAGATAATCCATTACATTGATTAGTTAGAAAAATAAAATCTTAAATTATACCAAAAAATATATTTTATTAAGCTTCAAAAACAAATCTTAAATTAAAATTTTAAAATTGACAAAAACAAGTCTTTAACGAAATTGTAAAATATTCATAAAATAATAATAATTTAAAATCTCAATTTTATGATTGACAGAAACAAATCTATATTATTTCTAGAATTGACAGAATAAAAACTTAAAAATCTTAAAGTTTATTTGAATCCCTTTAAGTTAATGGATTGAAATCTTTTCAAATCACATGTAATATTTAAAAAAGTATTGTAAGACTATCTTTTATTTCAAAACTATCCACGGCAAATGAATAATTAATGTGAGAGATATTGAAAAAAGAATGTGGGGTATTTTGTTCAAAATTCTTTTTTTTTCTTTAAAGAAATTTGTAAAATATACATAAATTAATAAAAACAAAAAATCTCAATCTTAGAATTCATGGGAATAAATTCTTAATGATAAAATTTTGAGAAATTGTAGAAAAAAAAATTGTACAAAAAAAAGTTAAAATCAACTTAGACTTCAGAACTCCAGGTTTAACAAATCTGCACCTCAAACATAGACTTCAAAACTCCTACTCCCTGCAACACCTTGCCCCAAACACAGACTTCCTAACTCCCCAAACTTACTAACTTTTACTCCTTGCAACTCCTACTCCCTACACCTCCTTGCCCCAAACAGCCCCTTAAAGATGGGGAGATTGTTGATTTTCAGTTGTTGTTGGCTTGTGTTTCTACAAATAAGGTTACGCTTTCAACTGACTCAAGGAGGTGGTCTCTTGAACCTTCGGGCTTGTTCTCAATTAAATCGTTAACTCGGCATCTTGCCGCTTCTCCTCCTTTGGATAAGGATTTATTTACAACATTATGGAAATTTCAATGTCTCAAGCAAATTAATATTTTAATTTGGATTATGCTCAACGAATCTTTAAATAGTTCAAAGGTACTTCAATCGAAACTTCCTTCGCATTGCATTTCACCATCGATTTGTTTGCTTTGTTGTGCAACAAAGGATTCTCTTCAACATATTTTCTTTGATTGCTCCTATTCTCGGTTGGTTTGGGCTAAGTTGTTTTCAACTTTCAACCTAGATTGGGTTTTTTTGAAAAGCTTTTAAGAAGAATGTGTTTAAGTTGCTTCTTGGTCTTCCCTTCTTGTCCAAATCCAAGGTTCTTTGGTGCAATGCAGTGAAAGCCATTCTTTTAGAGCTTTGGTTTGAAAGAAATAAGAGGATCTTTCAAAACAAGCATCTCTCCTCTTTTGATTGTTTTGATTCGGCTCGACTTAAGGCTTCATTATGGCGTTCTCTCTCAAATTTCTATGTTGATTATTCTATTTGGGATTTATGCTTGAATTGGAATGCTTTTATTTTCTCCTTATAGTTGTATGTTTTGTTGTTTTCTTTTTGTTCCATCTTTTTCACTCTCGTGTGGAGTTTGTAATTTTGAGCATTAGCCTCTTTTCATTACATCAATGAAAAGTTTTGTTTCTTGAAAAGAAACAATTTCATTGATGTATGAAATTTATAAAAGAAAGAGGGCAAGAATGTCTATCCAAAGGAGCTACAAAATACTTCTTCAATTGGACAAAAGATTAGAAAAGCTATAAGAGTGAAAAAGAGATGACAATTTACACCAACATTCATTATTTTAGACATTTAGGAGTTGTAGAGTCATGAACAGCTCTCACTAACAAGAATATAAACCAGCTGCTGTGTGGAAATAGATTGACAAGGAGAGCGAAGACAGTGTCCTTAATCCGTCAATGGCAACATCATGGGCATTATGGATTGCAAGGAACAATTGAACATTTAATCATAAAAAAAATGGGGTCAAAGAAGTGTTTGAATGGGTAAAATTTCATTGTTCGTGATAGTGTTTCTTATCTAATTCTCTCTGTGTGTGTGTGTATCTTTGCAAGAAACTATTTCATAGAAAATATAAAATTACAAAAGAAAAGCTCCCAGCCAAAGAAGTTAGAAAAAGGCGTTTCAAGTGGCAGTAAGAGAGGTAATACAATATATGTTGAAGCAGAAGAAAAATTCACACAACAGAGAGCAACAAAAATCACGTTAACCCACAAACAACTAAAGGAATTTTCTTTGTTGTTGAGCATCCTATTGTTCATTTCTATTTTTTTTTAAACAAGAAACAAAGTTTTCATTGAAGAAATGAAAAGAGGCTAAAGCTCTAAGATACAAATTTAAGAAAAAGAGAGAAAAACAAAAATAAACTGAAAATAACAATTCAAGATTGAAAAATAAAAACATGCCAATTAGCACTCAAGGGGCCGCCCCGTTGGTAAGGGCTTGGAATCTCTTGGTCATACTGGCTTAGAGGTCTTAGGTTCGAGCCCTCAGGTGAGCTTAATAAATAAAAACTCTTGATGTCTCTCGAGTCTGGGCCTTGGGGCGGACGCAGGTGCCCCCGGGTAGAGAGGAGCAAAGCTCCGTCTGTCGGTTATCAAAAAAAAAAACATGCCAATTCAAACTAATATCCATAACAGAAAATCCTTCAAAAGATTTGGAGAGAGCACGCCAAGATGAAGCCTTGACATGAATGGAATCAAACCGATCTAACCAATCCGCAAACTTGTCTTCAAAAGTTCTCTGATTTCTTTCAAGCTAGATCTCTGAGAATATAGCTTTAACAGCGTTATTCCAAAGAAGAGAAGCTTTAGAACTCAATGCCGGCCCAATGATTAATTGAATAACATTCTCTTTGAAAATGTTGGAGAACACCCAACTGACATTAAAAGACTAAAAAGGCTTGAACCAACACTTTAGGGCCAAGTCCCATTTTTCTTTGCAAGACTGGAAAATAGGCATTTTTCTTTGCAAGACCTCAGCAGAATTCAAACTTCCAACCAAAAGGATCCATCCAAATGAAAATATTAACCCATTTTGGGCCCTTTGACTTCCAAACTGCACAAAAATCAATTTATCTAACCATGAATTGTAGAATCAAAAAGGAGATGGGCCCTATTGAAAACTACTCATTGGCCTTGACCATGTAAAATTCCCATTAGATAAAGGAATTTCCAATAATCCCGTGTCCTCAATAATTTTGTTGAATCTCCTCATTCCTTTAGTTTGTTTTCTCATTGGAGAACGTTCATGAATCCATCTAGTGAGGTTGAAATCACCTCCCAAACACCAAGGCCCTCACAATAATAAGATAAAGATCTCCATTCTTCCCATAAAAATCTCATTTCCTTATAGTGATTCAGCCCATAGAAATTCGAAATCCATAACAATTCCCCCGACAAGGAAGAGGCATGAACAGAAATAGAATATCCTTCTTTTAAAACTTCCTTCACCGAAATCTTGTTTTCATCCCACAGAACCAACATTCCACCCAATCTCCTATAAGCTTCCACATGCACCCAATTAATATCTCTCGAGCTCCAAATGGATTTAATGAAAATTCTATCAATCACAGCCATTTTAGTCTCTTGAATCAAAACCACATCCAGACATATCTTCTGTAAAAACTTCAGCCCTCTAGCATTCCAAGACACTATCTTCATTGTTTCGAATCAAGTATCAAAGAGGGAGTAACTTCATGAAATTGTAAACCATTAGCCTTTATTAATGAATCAAATTTACTTAACTCTGGAATAGGATGTTGTTGCTGATCATTTAAATTTTCTTGAATACAATCACTTCCATTCTCTTTCATCGCCAACCAAGTGAATTAAAAAGATGAGACAAGTTAGCAGTCGGATAGTCTTCAACTAAATCTTCATTAACTTGACGATGTTGTTGATGGATGTCTAATTCAAGACTACTTAAGCTAACATCAGAATCTAAATCTGAATCAACAAGTCCCAAGTGTCAACTTGGACCATCCTCCTTAGCTTTAGTAGCCTTCCCCTGAATGGTTGCTTTAAAAAATATGAGCCTAGTCGGCCCTAATCAACATTCATCAATATTAACCAAATTCTTACCCGTTGGAAAAGAATCAAGACTCCTTGCTCTTTGGTAATTCAACTGGAAGAATAATTTTGGATAAAGATTCTTCTATATTGTCAGCATTAAACATAGAAAAAGAGTGGCTCTTCGCAATTACTGCTTCATTCTCATTCTTCCTTGTATAATATTTCGAATAAGTAGCAAAGAAACGATCTTTAACTTCTTTAATCGAAGCTGGAATTGGAGATGAAAAGGCTGGAATTAGGGAAGAAATTAAAACCTCAGAACTCTTCACAATTGAATCGCAGGCAGCAATAACTTTTCCAACATCTTTGGTCTTCTCCAGGGAAGATAAATTTTCTTGACTTTCAGGGACAATAGAGACTGAATGCACCACCAGATTCGAAGAGTCAGTATTACCACCTTCAATTGACTCTTTGCAAGATGAAGAAAAAGTAGAACAGTTATCTCTCTTGGACATGTCAACTTGCTGCTCGGGGAATGAATCAATTTTTTCTGTTGGGACCAGATTCAGAGGACTTTCAAAGAAGTTATTAAAAAGGTTTAACTCTTGATGCACTTTATGAAACTCACAGCCTTCTGGAGGACTAGGTTCAATGATTGGAGGTGGGCCCGATTCAATGGCTTCATCAATTAGAGCAGACGAATCGACATTAATCCCTTCGTCTTCCATAACTTGATGTATACGATTTATATCAACCACATTTGAGAAGTCTTTTAAAAATAAAGAGTTTGTGGTTAAAAAGCCCTCATAAACTGAAGCCACAAGATCGTATTCTCCCCTTCATAAAGGAATGACCATCCATAAATAAAGAAAGCAAGTTTGTTGTGCTGTGAGGAAGGGCTCGATACCAACCAAAAATCTGCAAAAGCTAGCACCACAAATTTCCAGAAAAAGGACGAGATGAAGAGATGAGGTTGGGACTCCAAGTTCCTCTTACACATAGAACATCTTTTTTTTAAGATAAGAAACAATTTCATTAATGTATAAAATTTACAAAAGAATGGGGAGAAAAGCTCAATCCAAAGGAGTTACAATAAACATCTTCAATTGGACAAAAGAGAAAAAAAAAGCTATAAGGAGCAAATAAAGGAGACAATTTACACCAAGATATAGCTAGGTAAGTAACATTCTCAAGAAACCTATTGTAGTCTTGTTCCGTCCCCAAAAAGCCTTTGGTTTCTTCCCAACCATGTTAGACCAAAAGAAGGCTCGGACTAAATGTGTCCATAAGAGCTTCTTTTTCTTTTCGAACGGGTCCCAAAGTGTGTGCAAATGTCAGCTTGGTTGTGAAGAGATTGATAAGGTCCTTCTTTTGGGAAGGAAATGAAGGTGGTAAGATCAATCATGGGGTAAGATGGAGTTTGGCCACAAAAGCACAATCTGAAGGTGGCCTCGGTATTGGAGCCTTGAAGCATAGGAATATAGCTCTTATTGCTAAATGGGGTTGGAGATTCATGCACGAGGCGGATTCTTTTTGGCGTAAAGTTATTATGAGCATTCACGGTTCCAATTTACATCATTGGCATACGTCTGGCAAAAATGGGATGAACCTCCATAGTCCAGGGTAAGTATTTCTAAGGTGTTGAAGCAAGTGGAATCTTTTGCTACCTTCAAACTAGGCAATGGTAGAAGAATCTTATTTTGGCAAGACTCGTTGCTTAATAACTCCCCTATGAATACTCGATACCCCGTGTTTATTATTTCCTCCTCTCCAAATGGTTCGATTTTTTACCATTGGGATGCATCCACACTCTCATGGAATATCTTTTTTCAAAGATGGCTAAAGGAAGGATCACATGGATTTGCATATGTTTTTGGCTTGTATTTCTTTGGTACGTGTTGGTTCTTCTACTAATTCTAGGAGCTGGTCTCTTGAATCCCGAGTGTTTTTTCAGTTAAATTGTTCATCTGGCTTCGTCATCTTCTTTGGATAAGGAAGTATTTTCTTTTTCTTTTTCTTTTTCTTTTTCTTTTTCTTATAAGAAACAATTTCATTGTGGGGTTAATGCGCTGGAGTCAAAGTTGTCTGAAATGGCTGAAAAATTGGGATGCAGAATGGAGGACGAGGAGCACTTTCCTATTACTTACCTGGGATTGCCATTGGGGGTCATCCCAAATCTGGTTCATTTAGGCAGCCTGTAGTTGATAATTTTAGTAAGAAGATTGATAGATGGAGGAGATTTAATCTTTCTCGAGGGGGTCGTTTGACTTTATGTAACTCGATTTTATCAAGTATTCCACTTTATTATATGTCTCTTTTTGAGATGCCTGCAACTGTGTCTTTGCAATTGGAGAAACTAATCAGAAATTTCTTTTGGTAAGGAAGCAATGGTGGAAAATCAATCATCTGGTACAATGGAAGTCGGTCTCTCAATGTTAATTTGCTGGTGGATTGGGTATTGGTGCACTCAGATTGAAAAATCAGGCTCTTCTGGCTAAATGGGGCTGGAGGTTTGGATTAGAGTCTTCTTCTCTATGGAGAAGAGTTATTGCAAGTATTCATGGGATTTCCTCTGGTGGTTGGAACTCTTCTAGGGCTCATCATTTGAGTCTTAGAAGTCCTTAGTTGAGTATTTCGAGGCTTTGGTCTCAAATGGTTGATCTTGTTTGGTTTAAGTTGGGAGATGGATTGCGAATAAGATTTTGGGAGGACCTTCAGGTGGGAGAATCTCCTCTGAAAGTTAGTTTTCCTTTGCTTTTTATGATCTCTTCCAATCAGGCGAGTTGGGTGTGAGATTTCTGGGATGCCCAGACTAGGTTGTGGAATTTAATTTTTAGAAGATTTATGAAAGATGAGATGATTGAGTTTCAGAATTTGTTGAAGCTTTTGGATGGTTCAAAACCCTCTTTGGTGGTTGATTCTAGGCTTTGGGCTATTGATTCCACATGTGCTTTTTCAGTTAAATCCTTGTCTAAACATCTTGCTTCTCAGTCGTCTATGGATAAAATTCTTTTTCGTGCAATTTGGAAGTCTAAATATCCGAAGAGGATCAGTATTTTGATGTGGATTCTAGTAAAAGGTTGAATACTTCTGAGGTCTTGCAAAGAAAATTGCCCCTCCTTCAGTTGCAGCCATCAATTTGTTTGTTATGTCATCAGACGTCAGAGTCGAGTTTCCACATTTTCTTCCATTGCGATTTTGCCTTGAGGTGTTGGTTCAAGATTTTTCAAATTTTTAATGTCAGTTGGGTGTTTTCCAATATCCTTAAGGAAAATGTCATTTAGTTAATTATTTGGCCAGTTTTGAATTCCAAAACTTCTCTTCTTTGGAATAATGCAGTGAAGGCAATCTTTTCAGAGATTTGGTTTGAAAGGAATCAAAGAAATTTTGAAGACAAGTTTGTGGATTGGGCGGCTCAGTTTGACTCCATTCAGTTGAAGGCTTCCTCATGGTGTGCTCTCTCCAAATCTTTTTAAGGATTTTCTATTTCAGATATTAGTTTAAATTGGCATGCTTTCCTTTTTAATTACTGATATGTAGCTTTTGTTCTTCCTTCATTTTCTTTTATTTGTCTTTATTTTTGTTATCTGTTATTCCTTTATCTCTGTAATTTTGAGCATTAGTCTCTTTTCATTTCTTCAATGAAAAGTGTTGTTTCTTGTTTCAAAAAAAAAAAATCGATGTATGAAATTTACAAAAGGGATCAAAAATGCATGGAAGTTACAAAAGACTCTCCCAATTGGTTACTAAGGAGGCATAGCTATAAGATGCAAAGAGGTCAGATGATTTACACCAAGTAAGAGCATAGAAAATAACGAGATCGTAAAACTCTGAAAAGGATATCTCTTTATCCACAAAAACCCTATTATTGCTCTCTTTCCACAACAGCCAAAAGAGGTCCCTACTGATGTGCTCCCACAACAGAGCTTTAGCATTCTTAAAAGGATGGCCCGTCAAAACAGTGGCAAGGATGTCTCTGGCGTCCCATGGAAAGGCAACATGCCACTTGAAGGAAGAGAGGATTATGTTCTACATAGGCTAGATGAAGAAGCATTGGGTGAAGACGTGACCATAGGCTCGTCACTTTGCTTGCATAGGGAACACCAGCTTGGTGACAAAGCTATGTATGGCATACGACTCTACAAATTATCTCGTGTTGATAGCTCTGAGTGCAAATTCCCAGAGGAAAATTTTAATTTTTTTGGGATATCTTTCTTTCCAAATACTCTTTGCCAATGGAGGATCAATTAATACAGTAGAATCAGTCATATCAATTATGAGAGAATCAGAGATTTAGTGGAGAAGTGTCCATTGGCGCAAGGGAGCCATTTCTAAGTATCATCACCTTGGGAGAGAGTGACCGGCTCAAGAGTAACACTAAGATCACCCCATTCCTCAGCTTCTTAATCTTTCAAGTTCTTGCCAAGCTGCAAGATCCAAAAACTATGATCTGTATTCCAAACATCTCTAACCAATGTTGATTTACATCTCGAGAGTCTGTGAAGAAGAGGGAAACATACAACCAACAATTGATTATAGATCCATGGGTCAATCCAGAATAAGGTGTTGTCCCCCAACCCCACTTGATGGCAAATCTGACTAGTAATGAGATCCTGATATTTAATAATGGCTTTCCAAAGGCCTTTAGACTTAGATGGATGAGCCCAATTTAAAAAGGTGGCAAATCCATATTTGGCTTGTAGAAGCTTCCCCCACAGAGCATTCTTCTCAACTTTGAACCTCCATATCCATTTGGCAAGGAGAGCTCTGTTTTTGTCTCTAATAAAATGAAGGCCTAAACCTGATTTTACTCCATCCAATCAGATGGAGGCTATCCTTCCATAAGAAATTCCAATACATCCCCTCCATAGATTGCACCACCTTGTTAGGCATGTTGAACAATGACATGTAGTATGTAGAGAGGTTAGACAAGGTAGCTTGGAGAAAAGTACATCGCCCTCCCTCGGAAATGAAGGATGAACTCCAAGTCGAAAGCCTTTTCTCGATTTTTTCCATGATGGGAGCCCAAAAACCTTGGGTTTTAGGAGAGCCACCAAGAGGGAGCCCCAAATAAGAATTAGGCCAATTACCAATGTGACACCCATACTTTCTGGCAGCATCTTCAGCATTTGTTAGATCTAAGTTTATACCAATAAATTCCGATTTCTACAAATTAATATTATGCCCTGAGGTCTTCTCAAATCTATCAATCACATCGGGAAGATTTTGGAGAGATGACTCATGTTCTAAATTCGAAAACATAATGGTATCACCAGCAAACAAAATATGGCTAATGCTAACATCACCATTGCCCACATGAAAACCCTATAAAAGACCCTCCATTTCAGCTTTGGACAACATCCGACTGAGACCATCCATGATCATTATGAAAAGAAAAGAGTAGAGAGGATCTCCTTGTCAAAGCCCCCTAGTGGCTAAAATCTTCCCTCTTGGTCGACCTTTGATAATAATGGAGAAATTTGTTGAGGATATGCATCCATAAATCCAATGTCTCCATTTAGAACCAAAACCCTAGGCCTCAAGGATCTTGTCAAGAAAGCCCCCATCAACCTTGTCAAATGCTTTCTCCATGTCTAATTTTATAACCACTCCTTTTCTCTTTTTTTTATTCCATTTGTCAATAAGCTCGTTGGCCATAAGGGATGCATCGATAACTTGTCTTCCTTCAACGAACGCATTCTGATAAGCATCGATAGCTAAGGGAGAACTCTTTTAAGTCTCTCCAATAAAACTCGAGCAATGCTTTTGTAAAGGCTAAGAGTGAGGCTAATGGGGCACAAGTCAGCCACAGAACAAGCTTCAAGCCTCTTCAGTTTCAAACAAATATATGTTTCGTTCAAACTAGCATTTTTTTAAGATGAAAAACCAAACTTTCATTGAGAAAAAATGAAAGAATACAAGGACCTACAAAAGAAAGGAGAGCCCACAAAAAAGACGGGCTCCAATCAAGTAAAACAAGACCTAGCGAATAATTACAAAAAAGCTTCGACACCAAAGTCCAATCAATGCTAGTTTCGTTCAAACTAGCATTGATAATCCCGTTTTAAAAAAAATCTTGGAACACTCTCATTATGTCATCTTTGAGAATGTTCCAACATTTTTTAAAGAATTATGAAGTAAAGCCATCAGGTCTAGGGGATTTATCAGTGCCAAGGAGTTAGTATTGCCTTCCAAACCTCCAATTCAGTATATTCGACTTCTAAATCAGAAGCACAATGAGTATCAATGGGGCTCCAATCAATGCCAACCGAAAGAGCTTCCAAAGGATCCTTTTTCGAATAGAGGGATTTATAAAAAGAGATGAACACTGCAACAATGTCGTCTTCACATAGAAGGCTTCTACCTTGAGCTAAAAGAATTTCCAGAATGGTGTTTTTCTTCTTTTTAGTAGCCATCAATCGATGGAAAAATCGAGTGTTCGTATCCCCCTCTTCTAGCCATACCTTTTTGCATTGTTGACTCCAACTCTGTTTTCCTTAGCAGCCAAGGACAGAATCTCACTCTTCATCAGCTTCCTATGAGTGTGTTGCACCAAGGAAATGGGGCCAGACTCTTCCATTTGATCAATGAGGGAGATTTCGATCCGGAGTTGATTCCTTTTTGTGTTGATGAAGCCAAACACATCCTTATTCCACTTTTTAAGCATCTCCTTTAATGCTTTAAGCTTCATAATGAAGCCATAGCCAACCCATCCTCTTAATGGAGTATTCTTCCACCAGTATGGAAGTATTTTCAGCATTATGGAAGTCAAAAATTCTCAAGCGTGTTAACATTCTTATATGGATTATGCTTAATGGAACTTTGAATTGTTCAAAGGTTCTTCAAAGGAAACTCCCTACACATTATATTTCACCTTTGGTTTGTCCACTTTGCTTATCAAATGTGGATGCTCTTCAACATAACTTCTTTGATTGCCTTTACTCTCAGCAATGCTAGTTCAAGTTATTCTTCGTTTTCAATCTTCAGTGGGTGTTTTTCGATACCTTCAATGCAAATGCTCTTCAATTCCTTCTCGGCCCATCTTTGGCTCCAAAACCTAAACTTTTGTGGTCTAATGTTGCTAAAGCTCTTATTTATGAAATATGGTTCGAAAGAAATAAATGGACCTTCCATAACAAGCACCTCTCTTAGTTAGACGTTTTGATTCAACTCGTCCTAAGGCTTCTTCATGGTGTTCTCTTTTTTAGTCTTTTGTTGATTTCTCTTTTCAAGATATGTCTTTACTAAAATGCTTTTATTTTTCCATTGTACTATTTATTGTTTTTTTATATAGCTTTCTTTTTCACTCCCTTGTAGAGTTTGTATCCTTCGAGCATTAACTTCTTTTCATTACATCAATGAAAAGTTTCATTTCTAGTTCCAAAGAAAGAAAAAAAAGAGTTTTTGGATCCTTTGGGTGGGCAACAAGAACAAACCAATTGAAAGAGGAAGTTATGTCTTTCCCAGTGTATTCAAAGCGCAAGGCATACCCCAAGGCGACAAGTCTCTTAATTTCCTTAAGGCGAGAGGCAACAAAAAAGCTTCGCCTGAGTGAAGTGAGGTGCACTTAATAAAATCATAAACAAATATCCTTAATAACAATTTTATATAAAATAGCAAATACTCGGCATGAAAATATCAATATAACTATTTAATTTTCAAACAAAAATTAAGAAAAAGTAAAAATATAAGTTTTTAAAGAAATATAGTAAGAAAAAGTGGTTAAAGAGAAGATTAAATGACCTCATGAAATTAAACAAAAATGAAACCAAAATTGTGGGGCTTAAAGCACTGATAATTGATAAATACTGCCATCTGGCAGTTTGGCTACCCGATGGCAATTACTACCATGCATGTGAGTGTAGAATCACACTAGCACTAGCACTCTTTACTACGGCTTTAAAATGTAAGAAATGTGAAAAAGAAAAATAGAGATGATGAAAGACAGACGACTGAAGTTGGCACGAGTTACAAGTTCTTCCTTCTTCAATTCCTCTTTTCCTTCTTCAATTCTTCTCCTACCACTTAGATTTTTCTTCTTCTCCTAACTCTTCTTCTTCCATTCTTCTTCTACTTCAATTCTTCTTCTTCATCTTTTTGTTTTGAAACATAATTCTCCTTCTTCATCTTCGAATTGATTCTTCTTTATTAAAGAATTGCCAAAGAAGAATTGAAGAATTGAGGTAGGATTGAAGAAGAGCATACGAAGAATTGAAGAAAAAACATAAGAAAAATCAAAGACAAACATGGAGAGGAGCACCTATGTCGCCATGAACATATGTGCATGGCGACTAGAAGGCGCAAAAGGTGAGCGCCTTATCGAAAGAGCTCGCCTGTCATACCACTCAGGCGATCAATATGCCCTCGCCATAAGCAAGCGCTTGGGTGCGCCTTGAAATCAATGGTCTTTCCAAAATGCTCAGGTAAAAGAGCAAGTAAAGAAAATATGTTTTTGAGTTTTTTTAACAAGAAACCACACTTTTCATTGAATAAGTGAAAAGAGACTAATGCTCAAAATTACAAACTCCACAAAGGAGTGAATGAAAGCAAGAAAAAATACAACTTATAAAGGGTCAATAAAACCATGCCAATTCAAATTAATATCGTAAAGCGAGAAGCCCTCAAAAGATTTGGAAAAAGCGCACCAGGAAGATGCCTTGAGATGGATTGAATCAAAACGATCAGCCCAATTTAAGTGCTTGTCTTCAAAAGTTCTCTGATTTCGCTCAAATCATAACTTCGAGAAAATGGCCTTTACCGCACTTAACCATAAAAGAGAAGCTTTTGCATTCATCGAAGGCGAAATGAGAAGTTGCATTACATTGCCCTTAAAACTATTGGAAAAAACCCAACTCACTGAATTGATGAAACAATTTGAACCAACAATTCAAGGCATATCCACATCCAAAATATATATATATATATATATATATATATGAATGCACCATATATGTTCTTGAGTTTCCTCATTCTTTTTACAAAGAATGCACCATTTAGGATAAACGATCATAGAGGGCAGCATTCTTTGGGGCTAGACTTGCGAGTTTATAGCTCGGTGAGCTAGTTCCCAAAGAAAAATTTTAATTTTCTTTGGGTATTTGTCTTTCCATACAGCTTCTGTGAATCAAGGTTGGTAAGCACCTCCCCTTTGTTCAAAATCACTAAGCATAGATTTTGTGGAGAAAGTACCGTTTTGTCTCCAATCTCCCAACCCATAAATCTTCCAATTGATTAAGATGTATGGAAGATAGAAGGTGATTTAAATCTGCCCATTCATCTATTTCCTCATCCTTGAGATTTCTTCTCAGCTTTAAATCCCAAATAGCAAGGTCTGGTTTCCAAAAATCCTTCGCAGCAGCAATTTTCTGGTTTGTAATGGAAAATAAACGTGAATAACAAAAACACAGGGGTGTGTCTTTGATCCACCCGTCAAACCAAAAGGAGGTAGCTGCTCCATTGTTTACTTTGGAGTTCATTCTGTCCAGAGCTAAGTGATGATGCTTTAAGATGTTTTTCCATGGACCGTGGGCTGAATTTAAAGACTTTGAACCAGGCTTGTTTTTCATAGGAGAAGGGCCGCATTTTGCCTCAGTAACCCTCCTCCAAAGTGCTTGCTTCTCTCTTTGGTAGCACCAAATCCATTTGGCAAGTAAAGTCTGATTTTTAATTAGCAATGCCAAGACCCCTTCTGTCAGTAGGCAGAAAAACTTTTTCCCATTTTACCAGACGAAGTTTAGCCTTGTCATTGCTTCCACTCCCCAAGAATTTCTGTATAATCTTTCACTGGCTTTGACCACTTTGCTAGGCATCTCAAAAAGAGACATGTAATCAGTAGGAAGGTTTGTTAAAATGGCCTCTATGAGGGTGAGCCTACCACCTTTGGAGATGTGAGAATTTTTCCAAGTATGAAGCTTCCTTTCAATTTTATCCATGATTGGATCCCAAAAAGATAGGGAACTAGATTTACCATTCAAAGGCAGCCCAAGGTAAGAGTTTGGCCAAGCTCCAATTTTACATCTGAATCTACTTTGCAATGAACTCAGTCAAAGAAACCTCCACATTTATGCCAAAATTTCTGACTTTTGGGGACTTATATCAAGACCGGAAGCCTCCTCAAAAGACTTGACAGTGCTGAAAGTATTTTTGATGGCCCAATCTTCACAAGAGATGAAAAGAATGGTGTCATTCACAAATTGAAGGTGATGAGAGTTATGGATCCTTTGCCCAACTCAAATCCTTTTATCAATCCCTTAGAAACTTCTTGAGAGTTGAGACATAAGCCTACTACAACAATCGACAATAATAATAACAAAAAGAAAAGAAGATAATGGGTCACCTTGTCTCAAGCATCTTGAAGAAAATATTTTTCCTCTAGGCCAGCCATTTATTTTTTTGGGCAAAAAGCAATTTAACCCCTAAACTTGGGGGTTGTATCAATAAAAATCTTAAACTGATAATTGTATCAATTTAAACCCTTAACTTTCACAAGTGTATCAATTTACCCCTCTGTTAAATTTTATTTGAAAAACATTAGTTTACACATGTGCAAATTTATAATTATATCAATTAAGCTCATGAACTTTCATAAGTTAATCAATTTAGACCCTCTGTTTCAAACAATGGACGATTTTCAAAAAGATGGTCTAAATTTTTTAAGAAGTCTATACACGTGTGAGAATTGATTGGACAATTTTCAAATTGAGGACCTAATTTTTTTTTGGACAAGAAACAAGAACATTTCATTGAATTGATGAAAAGAGGCTAATGCTCCAAAATACAAAGCACCACAAGTGGTGACAAAATAAAGGAGATGAGAAAACAAAAAAAAACTAAACCAAAAAGAACAATTAAGACAATAAAAACAACAAAAGAACACATTAAGAAGGAGCAATAAAAGCAATCTAGTTTAAACAATATCCTGAAGAGAAAACTCGGAGAATGATTTAGATAAAGAACACCACGAAGACGATCTCAATCGAGCCAACTCAAAACGATCCATTCAATTTAGTTGTTTATCCTGAAAAATTCTCTGATTCCGCTTTAACCATAACTCTGAGAGAATGGCCTTGACTGCATTAGTCCATAATAACCTTGCTTTGGGATTTAATAAAGCTGGGCCAAACAGAATCTGATGAACATTGCTTCTGAAATCATTAGAAAACACCCATTGAATGCTGAAAATGGAGAACAGCCTATGCCAAATTTGTCCAGCAAAAGAACAAAAGAAAAAGACATGGTTTAGAGCTTCTGCATTCTGAAGACATAGAACACAAATAGAAGGCAGCAAGCAAGCCCTTGGAGATTTCTTCTGCAAAACATCTGTGGTATTAAGATTTCCATTCAACATTACCCAAATCAGAACATTAATCCACTTAGGACTTTTAGACTTCCATATGGCTGAAAATAACTCCTTTTCAAAAGGGGAAGACCTTGTCAAATAAAGAGTTAAAGATTTCACCGAGAAAAGTCCTGAAGAATCAATAGACCAGTACCGTGAATCATCATTAGAACCAACCATCACACCAGAAATAAGACTTAAAAGAGATTGGAAATCATCCACCTCTTCATCTTTCAACAATCTTCTAAAAGAAAGTTGCCAAGACTCAGTTTGAGTGTCCCAAAAATCAGCAATACCAGAAATAAGACTTAAAAGAGATTGGAAATCATCCACCTCTTCATCTTTCAACAATCTTCTAAAAGAAAGTTGCCAAGACTCAGTTTGAGTGTCCCAAAAATCAGCAATACATTGAGCAAATCAAAAACAGCCGAGCAAAACATCTTCAAAGGAGAGCTATTAACCCAAGGGTCATGCCAAAATAAAATTCTTCTGCCATTGCCTAATTTAAAAACAGCCAATGATTCCACCTGTTTCCAAACTTCCAGGGGCCTCGAAGGCTCATTGTCGAATTTCCAGAAGTGTGCCAATTATTTATACTAGATCCATGTATACTCAAAACAACTTTTCGCCAAAGAGAATCCAGATCGTGCATGAATCTCCAACCCCATTTAACAGTGAGGGCCAAGTTCCTATGTTTCAAACCTCCAATACCTAAACCACCATCCAACCGAGCTTGAGTTAACCAAATTCCATCTCACCAGGTGATTAATTTTGCCACCTTCCTTTCCTTCCTAGAAAAAAGACCTCATCAATCTCTCTAACAACAAGCTGACTTTGGGAGGCATTAAGAAAATTGACATATAATAAAGAGGAATTGAAGACAATATTGAGTTACAAAGAGTTAACATTCCTCCACGAGAAAAATTGAACCTCTTCTAACGATCAAGCTTTTTTTGAATCTTATCAATCACGGGCTGCCAAAAAGAGACTTCTTAGGATGACCACCAAGGGGAAAACCAAGATACATAGAAGGCAAATATTCCACTTTGCAATTCAAACGAGAAGCTACTTGAAGACGTTGGACTCATCCACATTCACACCACATAAAGCATATTTTTTCCAATTGACTTTTTGTCCAGAACACCATTCAAATAATTCAACTGCGTTAATGAGAGTATTAAGCATATCCCCGTCGTATTTACAAAATAGAAGTGTATCATCTGCAAATTGGAGAATAGGTACATGTACTTTGTCTTTACCCACTATAAAACCTTCAAATATTCCTTTGGAGTATCTAATGTCAATAAGAGCACTTAGTATTTTTTTTAAAAAGAGAAAAGGGAAGAAAAAAAAAAGGAAAACAAGTCCCTAGAAGATTACAAATGGAAGAATACTATGTTCTCTAGAGGTAAAAGGCTCGCGCTACTAAACTGTGAAATCTCACATGTCCATCTAATCATGTCTCTTTCAAGTTGCCATTTGAAGAGGCCAAAAATCAGAAGAGGAAATTGAGAAACTTCGAAAGCAAGCAACTTGTCTGTCGCCATCCTTTCAAAAGCAAGCGTCACGTTGTGTGGTTCTATTGAGAAGGTCCTAATTTGGGAAGTGTGGTTTGGAAGAATTTTTTTGGGAATGAGAGGTTTGTAAGGAATTCATAGCTCTTTTTTTAATAAGTTCTGAAATGAAGATGAGATTTGTAGATTATCAAATTAAAGGCTTCCTTTTTTTAAGGACAAACAAATTTTTCATTCAATGAAAAGGATAAAATGTTCGAAGTGTAAGCAAGAAGTTTTGGCCTCATGCTTTAAGATACTAGGGAAACTCCTAGGCCCCCCTTCACCTACACCTCCACCTCCCCGGCCCATCCTCCCTCCCTTTACAATCTTGCCTCCATCGTTATTGTCCACATAACATGACGACTAGTACCACATCTTGAGGGCCTCCAACAACATATCAATGAAAGATGCTCGATTAGTCCTATACAAGCAGACAGAGCTTTGCTCACTTGCAATAATGCTCAGCAAGCCAAGAGTTTCCATCTCTAGATAGCAGAATTTTGGTCTCCAGGTTGCACAAACTTATCCAGGAAGGATTATGCCCAAAAGAGTTAATTTTTTACTTTGGGTCGTTGCTCTCGGCAGCATAAACACCCTAGATAAGGTCTAAAGAAGGCTCCTTTACATTCATTTCTCCCCTCAAATTTGTGTTGTGTAAGAATAATAAAGAGTCCCTTTCCCACCAATTTATACACTGTAATTTCGCTTCAAAGGTCTGGACTTTCATTCGTAAAAGGTTTGGGTTAGAAAGAATGGTGTTGGAAGGCAAGGCAAGCTCCCTGTATTGTCTGGTTGGTGGTTCAAAGACAAAGCTAGAGTGTTTTGGTCAAACGCCCTTAGAGCTCTTTGGTGGTATGTTTGAAATAAACTCTATAATTTTTCAAATAAGTACAATTCTTCTAACTATGCTTGTGACCTTGTTTAGTTGACGCCTCTGAATGGAGTGCTCAACACAAGTTTTTTTGTAACTACTCTACTAATATGATCAATTTTGATTCAAGGGCTTTTGTTTGACCTCCTATTTTGGAGAAGGGACTCCTTGTCCCTTTGTCCTTTAGGTTGTTTTGTTGGGCTTTCAGCTGTTCGAATGATATCTTCTTCTTGTTTCTTATCAAAAAAAATAATAGTAATAAAAAATAAATAAATAAAAGTTTAAAGGTAGAATTACAAGGAAAATTTTGGGAGCAGAAGACTAAGAAGGGGAAAACAGCACTTTGGCTTCATTCTGATGTGGTTGATTTCTATTGGATCAAATGGATTAACATAACCTACTATTTATTAAATATGATTAACTAGAGTGAAAAATCAGAAAGAAATAAGACCTACTTCTTGTATGAAGTGTATGTTCAAAAGTTAATACCTCATAAAAAGGGGAAAATATCAATTTTTACCCTGAACTTGGCAATGTGTATCAATTATGACCCTAAATTTTTAATTAAATCAAATTGCACCTTAAATGTTAATAAGTGTGGCAATCTTTACCTTAAACTTGAGTAAGTGTTACAATCTTTCCCTCTAATAGACTTTCATTTGAAAAATCATGAACGAAAATATTCTCAAGTGCATCTAATGAATATAAAACATATATCTAGGATGAGATTAAAGAAGTTTTAAAGAAAAATGACAGGATTTTTTGTTGAAATTTGTGAGTTTTGAAATATTTATTCAATTGTCAATCTTATGCATTACTCGGACTTAATTTTGTGTGAGGTTTGATTTTTGTTAAAATTAGTGAGTTTGGAGAGATTTTTACTTTTTGTTAACATAAGTGGGTGAATTTAGCAGAAAAAATTGCTAACATATTTTTTAATTTAGGGTTCAATTTGATGAAATTGAAAGTTTTTGGTGAAAATTGATACACCTGGCCATGTTCAGGGATAAAAATTGGTCGTCTTTGTTTTGCCTAAAATCAAAATATACATGATGAATAATATGCTTCCAAATAGGAGCTCGTACCTGTTTGGTTTCAAATTCACGCTGCCACCTTCTAGCATCCCAAAAATCTTGACCCATTTCACCACAGTAATGACCTACTTGACAGCCAGTTCTCTCACGAATAACCTCAGCTTGCTGAAATTACAAAGAATAATAATACAGTCAACTCCTTACACAATGAATGGCTACAGGATGCAATATTGCTATATTGAACATTAGTTACTTATTTTACCTGATAGACAAGTGGAACTTTGGGAACTAAAAATACAGCAAGCATCTTCTTATTTTGAATTTGTAAATCATTGTAAATACTTTTAATCAGAAGAACAGCAATAAGTGTCTTCCCAGCCCCAGTTTCAAGAAAAGCTATAGTATTTTTCTTCTTCGCTTGTTCAAGAACATCCAACTGATATTGACGAGCTTGTTCCTCAGGGATTTTTTCCTTAATCTCCTCGGAACTTTTCTCTGCAGTTCCCTGGAATTCCAGGCTTTTGTTATTATCAGTCATTGCTTCTCTGTTACGATCAGCTTCCCACATCCCTGAGTGAAAAACCATCTCATTTGACCCTGATTTCTCCCTCTCCCAATAACCCTTTTGTTCCCGTTCCCTCGAGTCCCTATCTCTTGCGTCCCTCCCACTTGTACCATAATGCTCTCTCCTCCTAAAATAACCCCTATCCCTTCTATCAATCTCATCTCGCTCACGCAACCTCTTCCTAGAGTGAAACTTTTCTCTATCCCTAGAAGGACACTGCCCCCTGTTTGAATAATGCCTTTCATTGTTGCCATTGCTAATACGAGGTCTCTTATTGCTTCTCTCTTCACTATCACAACCCCAATCTCTTAACGGCACATTATTACTCTCCTCATGTTTTTGAACTCCATTTCTGTTAGGGGTTTCGACAACTCTGAGCCCTTCGCATCCATTTGGTTGCTTGAACCCATTATCAGATTCATAGCGCTCGCAGATATGACTACCATTATCAAAATTATCCTTGCTCGGCCCATTACATTGAAGAATTTCAATCTGTACGCCATTGGACTGCACAGTTGAGCTATCAACCAGCATATCACGAACCCCAGATTCCTCGTTCTCAATAAAAAGGCCTTCCCCAACGGTGCAATCACGATCACCATTGCAAGTTACTGGAGAGAGGCTTCCGCCGTTCTTGATACTGTCGAGAATGTGATCAATTCCACCAAAAAAATCGTTGGCAAGGTTCTGTTGATCGGAAGTGTGTTCGACTGAGGATCCGGGAGCAATAGACGCGTGGAAATCCACGAAATCATTGATGAGGTCGCAGGAGATGTCCTCACAGGCATCTAGCCAGAAAGAAGAAACCCCCAATGAACATGCTGGCTCGCCGCTAAAACTTCCTGGAGCCCTAGTCTCGTCCTCCATAGCAGACTAGTATAACAGATAAATTAAAACCGAACAAGAACTAAGAAATTTCAATTTCTGGAACTTGAATCAAAAAAGTAAAAGGCATAAAAGAAAATGGAATTGAAGATAAAATCTGTACTAAAAGATAGAAAACTGAATAAAGATAGAGAGGCGCTGGGCAGTGAATGGCTGACGCAGAGAGAGCGGAAGCTGGGGAGTGGAGAAATAGGGAGAGAGACGCAGAGAGAGCGAGAGAGAGAAAGAGAATAAGTTGCAGAAAGTTAGGAGAGTGATAGACCGTACGAAGCACGCAAAAAGTAAGGATTTTGGGGTTGAAAGTAGGGGTCGAGAAACCCTAAAAACCCATAAAACTTTGAGCGTGATTCTTTGAGATTCCACGGCCTATCAAACGCCTTATTCTGCCTCTGTTAAATACTTGTTTGAATTTGACCCCACGCACTTTCGTCTTCCCCTCTCTCTCTCATGTCTCTGTCCCTCATGTTTTGCTTCTGCAACTTCCCCTGCTTCCTTGCTTTCTCTCAAGCTCCTGGCTGCTATACCCAAAATAAGCTCCCAAGCACGCAGACACAGAGACCCCGTCGCAGTTCTCCTTTTTCTACTACAAGAAATACAAATTTCCTAATTAAATCATCTATCCGATTATTCATCAATATTATTTCTTTTTCTCTTCTTTTTCTTCTTTTTTTAACAGTTCAATTGAGAACAATTCGGAAATTTCTTTTTCTTCAATTACTTGTCGTCTCAGTCCCCGGATCATTTTCTCGTCTTATTAGCACTTTCTCCGATTAAATTACAATTTTAGAAGCTCTTAGGAGAGTGGTTTATAATAATTTGTAAAGTAATTTGTACTTCAAACATAATCTATTATAATTTACAGACTATTATAATACACTCAGCGTTTCAAATAACTTTTTAGTTCCTAAAATGAAAACTATTGTAGTCTTTTTTCTTTTCTTTTTTTTGGTAATAATCAATTTATACCCTTAAATTTTGGAGTTGTATCAATAAAAATTATAAGCTAATAATTGTATCAATTTAAACCATGAACTTTTATAACTGTATCAATTTACACCATTTATTAGATTTCATTTGAAAAACGTTAGTTTACACGTGTGCAAAATTATAATTCTATCAATTAAACTCCTAAACTGTCATAAGTGAATCAATTTAGGCCCTCAATTTGAAAATTATACATGCATTAATTCTCATTGAAAATCGTCAATTATTTAAAACAAATTATCTAAATTGATTCACATATGAAGGATCATGAGTTTAATTGATATAATTATAAGTTTGCACACGTGTAAAGGAACGTTTTTCAAATAGAATCTCACAGATGTGTAAATTGATACACATATTGAAGTTCATGATTTAAATTGATACAATTATTAGTTTAGGGTTTTATTGATACAACTCCCAAAGTTTAGGGGTATAAATTAATTTCTGCACTTTTTGTTTGGAAAAAATCAAATTTGACCTTAAACTTGTGAGGTTGTATCAATTTGGACCACAAACTTTCAATTTCATCAAATTAGACCCTAAATCTAAATAAGTGTTGCAATTTTTACCCTTTGTTCAATTTTCGCTAATTCCCCACTAATTTTAACAACAAAAAAAAGTGCAAAAATCTTCATAAACTCATTAGTTTTAATAAAATAAAGTTTTGTACAAAAATAAGTTTGACCAATGCACAAATTAATCATTAAAGAACTTTGTCAAAAATCATAAATTTCAACAAAAAAAAGTTAGCTACAATGTCATTTTCTCTAAAATTTTATCAATTTCACATCGTACACGTGTTTTATAATTCATCGAACACATAAGAGAAAACTTATTTTAACGATATTTGGAGCGATAACTTATTAAATAGTTAAAATTGCAACACTTTTTAAAGTTTGAGGTTAAGATTGCAACACATATCTAAGTTTGAAGTGCAATTTGATGAAATTGAAAGTTTATGTTTAAAATTGATACACCGTAAGAAGTGTAAGGGTTAAAATTTATTTTACATGTATTGATTCTTCTAATTGTGTTAAATATTTTTAATGAGTTGTGACGCGAGCTTGTCGATGACTCGTCAAATTACAATTTATAAACTGATTCTAACCTACTTGTAGTATTGAGTGGACTGGGTCGATCTCAGGAAATCAAATATCAATCTCTCAAAATAAATTTGCAAAATAAAATAAAAAGGATCGGAGGTTTTGTGTTTTTTGTAAATAAAATAAAACATACACAGGTAAAACACAAAGATAGATCAAATCTTACCAATATCCAACCATAGATGCGGTTTATTCAATTGCAATATTGATCATATACTTACACAAATAAATTAATCCTTTTGATATAAGTACTTAGTCAACCTAATTGGAAAAGCCAAATTAGATTTTATTCTCCTAAGTATATTAATTCCAACAAAGCATTACAATTAAACTTATTACTTAATTTACTGGGTACGATAGCGTTCCATACAAATCAAACAATAACATTAAGAATGATGGGAGGACTAAAATTGATAAACCAATTGAGATAGCACAAACCAATTAATCAATATTTCTTATTTCCTAGGATCTATCATGCAAGCAAGGTACTTTAGGAAAAGCCTTAGATACATACACATGAGTCAATCATATTGCTACTTTAATTAAGCAATCAATCAAAACAATTACGAATTGTAATTTTCATACATTGCAAACTTGTAAATAAACACATGCAATCGAGTCGTCAATTCGATAAATGCATACATACAAGGATTAAAACAAGAAACAAGAATACTTAGATTAAGGGAATAAAATTCAATACAACTCAAAGTCTCACAACATTGCAAATGAACTACATCGACCTATGAATTGGAACACTTACCTTAGTCGCTCATCGTGATGATGTAGCCAAGGTTCGTCATTGGTTCGATATAGTACCAAAAGAAAAGCAAAGAAAAATGGAGAAAAACTCTAAAAACTATTGTCTAGAAAAATTACACTAGAAGGTCCCCCTTTCAGCTGTAAAAAAAAGGCTTAAATAGCCTCGAAATAGACAACTTACACAAGTAATAAACCCTAAATTCTATAAATATATTTTTTCCAAAATAATTAGAAAATAATATTCAAAATAAAATAAATAATTTTCTATCTAGCAAAATGCTAGAAAATACATCAAAAAATCGAAAATCCTTTCATAAATTCTCAAACACAAACATAGAATGTTGCAAATAAGAAAAGCTTTGGATTGCACAGTCTTCATTTTTTTTGCCAATAACGTCTTCTCCAAAACTTGGATCGACGTGATCTTTATATGGCTGGAAACTTTCAAAGAGCTTTAAAATGGTATCTAATTTAGTTATATTCCGAAACGTGATCAGTAAGATAATGTGAACGAAAGTTGGCAGAAAGTATTATCAGGTATAGAAGTTTTTCAATAGGAGTATGGATCACTCAAAACGTTATAACTTTCATAATACTAGGTGGAACACAATGAATCTTATACCGTTAGAAAGATAATTCAATAAGCTTCGATTTGACACCAAATGTGAATATATTTGCATCTCAAAATGTCATTATATGATCTGTCAAAATTCGTATAGAAATTCAGTTGCTCGAATCACCTTCGATTTGGTCCAAATTAACTTTGAAATGTTGCAAACTCTCCAAAACACGCGAATTGCCAAAATCCCTAAAAAATAATAATAAAACAAGTAAAATCCTTCTTGTTGGGTATAGAATATGCTCTAAGATACATGTCTCACCGACTTTAGCGCAAGTGGGAGATTGTTGGGATTTATGCCTTAAAGCCTTGTAATTAATTAATTATTTAATAATTAATAATTATTTTGATTATTTTCTTTGCAAGATAATATTATCTATTATATGAAAAATCTAAGGTTATTAGTGTAATCTTGAATAATATGTGGTTGGCATATGAGATGATCATGTTCAAGAAATAGCCTAAAGAGTTATAGTATATGGATAAGGTTAGGTGTCTTATCTTGGTAACACTATTGATACGGCCCACTTTGTAATAGTTACAAATGATTTGATCAAAATCGTTTATGCGGAGACATGTGAGTGGGGGTATCTTATACAATGAGTTTGTATGAGACTAGACAACGAAATATTTAATCTCTCTCTATAAATCCGTTAGTTGAGAAGATCAATATTTCATCAAGATGATCATATGCGACTCGATCTTAATCCCGAGTGATTATGAACTCATGCCTGTGAGGGCTCGTCATTTGATTTGCATGGATGAGAGTAACTTTTTGTAGTCAATTTAATAAGCCTATGATCGCTTTCGTTTGCTACACTCAAGTGCACGTGATCGAAGTAATAAAGAAACTGGAAGTACTCCAGAGTATCGTATCCAAGGGAACGAATTTTAATAAAATCTACTAAGATGACACAAAATTGTTTGCAAAATACGATTGCGGTAACCGATGGTGTAAAAAAATGTTTGAGTGGCTGTTTTTGCTAAAGATATTAACGAAAAGTTAATAATTAAGAAAAATAAGACTCAAGTTGCTTATGCCCATTTGGAAAGAAATGTCACTTAAAATGCAATTGCAATCATAGTTAATACAAGAGACTAAGAAAACCGAATTCAACTCCTATTCAATTTTGCTTCAAAATCTTTAGAAGGCTAAGTGATTAAACCTATATGTCTATGGCTAATCTAACTCAGGTGATTTCGCGCACAATTTTAGCAGTTTTGGAGTCTCGCCCTATGTCTAGGGTTGATGTTTAGGACTTATTTCTAAGTCTTTTCCTCCATTGCTTTTGTGACATCCGCTTTCCCTTAACCCTTTTGGTATTAAGTTCAAGCTCAACAAGTAATCACTAGTTGGTCGACTAGGTTTACCCACGTTAATTCAACAAAAGCAAACAAAGTCTCGATTGTTAACTAGATTGAACATGCTTTTAAGCTTCACATCTCTCCTCTAGGGCATTCACTAACTTGAATCCCTAAGGAGAAATTAGCTCATTATAGAAGAATTGAAAATCCAAAATTTACTTGCTATAAAATTCATAATTAATACAACGAAATAAGGGAAATAACTTTAATGCAAACCGATTTGATTTTTATTAAGAAACCTTAATGTAAACTTAATCTAACAACTTAGAATGCCCACAAAGATGTTAATAATAGTGCTGAAGTTTAATAACCTAAAATCAGGATTTCATATATAATGCTACTGGAAATTTCGACACTTTGTGGAGATAAGAAAATTCTAGAATTTCACAAGCTTTTATAAGAGATGGAAGAAATCGAAACACAGGCTTCAATGTCTCATTCAAATCCAACAACATACAAGAACATTGGACTAAACAAAGGCTAACTTTATAACTAAAATTTTGCAGAAAATAAAGGATTAAAACAGAATGAAATTGAACAAAACAGAGTAACAAAACTCATGGAAATTCCTTCCTTTAATCGAACCAAAGTTCCTTAACGGGCAATTGGGTCTTTACCTCCTCGAACCTTCGTTAAGGAGGGATCAAACTCAGAATTTCAAGAGCAAAAGTACAAGAAAAACTGCTGTAAAGAAGACAGAAAACGAAGATCAAAGCTGCTGTCCGAAAATGAAAAATAGCAGAAAAATCCATTCTCGTTTTGCTTGGTTTTCTCCATTTTTATAGGCATTGAGGGCTAGGGTTTCCATATTTGTGCTCCTTCAATCATGGGTCAAGGTTTGGGCATGAGTTCGGGCTTGAAATTCTCCCATAAATCGAGCAAAATGCGTGAATCTTGGTAAATTTGCTAATTTCCGTAATGAATGATAGGTCCAGAAAATGCAATTGCATTGCAATTGCATTTTCCCTCTTGTTCACCACCTTGTCTTCTCAAGGAAATGCAATTGCATTTCATTTGCATTTTTTTCATTGCTTCAAATCTGCACAAAAACAACAATTTAGCCAACTTTTCTTTATTTTTTTCAACTTATTTCTTCTTTGTCCATACTCCGACAAGCTTGCATGAATTTATCATATAAATGCTATTTTTAGCTTGCTCGTTATTCGATAAAATATGCAAAAATGGCAAGAACAACTTAGTTTTAGGGTTAAATAATCCTCATAACTGAGAATTATCAGCCTACCATTTTGGGGACTTGACCAAATAGGGAGCGGGAACATAATCTGACAATATGGAATTCACTTATTTCCATATAGGGTAAGTAGATGAGTAGTTCCATTAAGTGCTTATTTTGGGACTTGAATAATGGGGGCCCAACCCTCTCATTAGCCCAAGAGAGACTTAGTTTATGGTTGGATCATAAACAAATTGTTCATTAGAGAATCAGTAGTACTTAAGGTGCAAGATGCAATTACATGGGTAAAACAAACTTTTGACCTAGCTGTAATTACGAACAACTCATGAATGATCGATTTGCATGTAATGGTTATATCCATGAACACAACTTGTCGTACAGTGCAGAAGAGTACAACTCTAGATCTATAGTAGAGTGACCTAAAGTTAATGAATGAAAATTGATTAATTAAAGAGTTTAGTTAATTTATTTTTATATCATTGGATCTTATAATTTGTAAGTCCATAAAGCTCCTTTGCTAATTCATAGTAACACTAAAAGATCGATTTAGTTGAAAAGAAACTTTTGAAATGTTCAAATTAATATTTAATTTGAAGTGTTCAAATTATATTTAATATATTACATATATTAAATATAAGATAGGAAAATATATATTTTTTGTATTTGATACATTAGATATTAAAATAATTAAAGTATATAAGATACATTAAAGAAAATATATTTATAAAATTTGAATAATATTCAAATAGATTAAATATATGTATTTTAATATACTAGATATTAAAATATCTATCATTTAATTATGACAAAGATTTGTCCAAAGTCTCTATAAATAAGACATTTGGGTTAAGCCATTATAGCACACATCTCTTCAATAGAAAATTAGAGAATTCTCTATAGACTTCTTCTCTCCAATCCCTTGTGGTTTTTTTTCAAGAGGCTCTCACAAACCTTGGTTCTATGTTCGAGTCATAGCAAGGAAGACGTTATGAAATTCTTAGAACACAATAAGTAAAAGAATTGTCAGAATTTTATCTCCATATTTAAGTCATGGTATGTTTTGCTTAGCCTAAATTATTTTTCATTTAATTTTAAAATAAAATCAAAGTGGATTCCAACGCTTTTGCTATATGTTTAATTCGATTATTCCCTTCACATCTAACTAACAAGAAATAAGTGTGATTAAATGGGACTTTATAGGCCCTATCAAGTTGAATATCGATATTTTGTTGCTAAATTTGAGATTTTTTATCTACTAAAATTTGCGGTTAGATTCAAGTATTTTCATGGTTAGGTTTGGGAAGTTATTTGACAAGATTTTGATTCTTTCGTTGATTCAATTTTGTATTTATTAGTTGGGTTAAATTTAAACTATAGTTATAAGAATGTATTCATTGCAACATATGTTCAAAAAAGTTGCCTAAAAAGAACATATTTTCAAAATCAGAGTTTAAAAGAACATATTTTATAATTGTTTTTTTTTTTATTATTACTTTTTGAATTCATATTCAAACATTTGAAATTTTAACGATGTGATAATGTTTTAGTCAGTTGAGCTTTAGTCAAGTTGACTATAAATTATAGTTGTTTAAATGAATTAATTATTGTCGGATAAAACCAATCATTTATGAGGATAATGGTGTTATAATTTATTTTGAAAATTAAAATATATTGAAAAAGCAAAGTTGATTATAGAAAATAGATACAAAAACTCGTTAACAAGTAATTAATTGTAAAAATATATGCATGTTTGATAACCATTTGAATTTTTTTATTCTTTTTTTTAAATTTACATTTGTTTTTTTCTATAATTTCTTCATAATGGTTTTCACATTTTTAAAGAAACATTTGAATTCGTAATCAAATTCCAAAAATAAAAACTATTTTTTTTGTTTAGTTTTCAAAACTTGACTTGATTTTTGAAAGCATAAGTAGTAAGTAGATAACAAAACAAAGAATTTTATAGGTAAAAATAGTGTTTATAAGTTTAATTTTAAAAAACTAAATAGTTATTAAACGGGTAGAACATTTTAGTTTCTGTTTAACCAAAGGCGAAAGAAAGGAGGTGAGAGAGATTTGGGATGTGTGAGATGAGGGAGTGTGTGTGTGTAAGGCGGATGAAATAAAGGGCGTGTGTCCTGTGGGTCATAAAGTGATGCGGAGGAAGTGGAATGGCAGAGGCAAATGGCAAAGGAATATGTAAAAAGAAAGCAACCCAGGTGTTAAAAAGAAGGTTTGGCGTTTGCTTTCTTTAGGAGCCAAACCAACCATGGCTGCAAATTGGGAATAACTCCTACAACACTCCATCTGTCTACTCAAGCATTACTTGCCCAATTTTATTAACTCATGATCTCCACGCCCTCAATACTCAATACTACTACGTCTTATCTCAGAGCTAGTCTAGTCACTAGTGGGTTTAATAATATAATGCTGATAGGTAAGCCCTGCAGCAGGGATTGGCAAAAACACAATACCCTCAAACCAAAAGTTAAAACAAAGAACATATGCCATTGCCCACCTGGAAATGGGCATCTCTTTCGGACTCCAAACCCCTACCACATAGATTCTAGCTTTTCAAATTTCAAAGCAATTCAACCAAATCCCCATACCTGTTAATGCATAATTTTTACGGTGTATAAGACTTTTTTAAATGCAGAAATTAACATTTAATTTCTAGTAAAATTTCAAAAACAAAAATAAGTTTTTAAATTTTTTTTTTTAAAATTTTCAAAACTTGACTTGGTTTTTGAAAACATATGTAAAAAGTAGATAAGAAAATATGAAAACCCATACGCAGAAGTAATATTTATAGACTTAATTTTCAAAAACTCAAAACCAAATAATTATTAAATGGAGCCTTAGTTTTTATCTTTTCCATTCTTAAATCTTAATTATCTATACTTTTTTAAAAACTTTTAGATTTTATCTTCTCAATTCTTAAATCTAAATCTATATGTTTTTTCACTTTGGCCTCCGTTTGACAACATGCAGTATCCGACAAACTAACCACTATCGATCTTCACAATTTGCTATTAGATATTCCAGGGCTTCAAACTCAAAACTAGGTATATCACACACATTCATACTCTATTTTTATTTTCAAATAAATTCTTGTATATTCCCCTTTTCAAATCAATTCCAATATCTCATTTTCCCTGCCTAACAAAGGAAAAATTGCCCAGTATCCTTATTGGGGTAAATCTCCTTTTATTCCATCCAAGGAAGGCTAGCGTCCATGCCAAAATTATTGTCGTAATCACAACAAATTGAAGCTCTTTTCTAATTTTTATGTGCAGAAAGTCCAGCCCTGATCTTACGAAGAAATCGGAGATTTCTCCTTCAGCCATAGGAGACCTTCAACGCTGCAGTACAAAATTAGTCATTGAGCTTTTATGGATTTCATTTCTCTATTCTTTGTTTCGTGTAAGTATTTGTATACAGTTTTGAATTTTAAGATAATAAAAGTGCATTTTCAAATGAAATATTCTTGAATTCTTCACATTATTGCTCAAACGTTCGCTGAAATATGTTTTGAAGACTCAAAGATTTTTATAGCATTTTGGATGAACTCTACATCATCTATGAAGAGTTGGGGTTGAGGTCATGGGAAAGGTTGTGGACGAAATATGTTTAGAAGACTTGAAAATCAGAATTTGATATCGATCGTAGCTACAACTTGTCAGTTACATCTCTACAAGCAATTGGCCAAGTTCTATGTGAAGCATCTTCCAAAATCTTTCCTTGCAAATTTCTCCTAAATGCAACTTTGAACTTTCTAATGACAATGTTTAGTTGTTTTCAAGTACACAGTATTTGTGCTACTCAATTTGATGAAAATTGTAGCTATTATTTTTAGTACAAGGTATTTGCATGGCTCAATCTGACTAAGAGCTTAGATTTGTAGTACATGGTATATATTTACGTGGCTTCGTCTAACGAAGACTTTAGTTGTTTAATAGCACATGGTATTTACATGACTCAACCTAACAAAGATTTTAGCTGCTACAAGGTATTTGTGTGGCTCAATCTAACGAAGATTTAAGTTGCTTTTAGTATAAGGTATTATGTGTTGTTAAGTTTGACGAAGATTTTAGCTAGTGTTAGTACAAGGTATTTACTCCAGTGTTTTAAATGTTAGGTAGTTTCCAACAAAGGGATGCTACAAAGATGGAGTAAAGGAATTGGGAATATGGAACACTCGAAGAAGAGAGGCCAAAACACAAACAACCCTTTACACCATTGAAGGAGACGATTTAATGAAGCAGATAAGGGTGAGCATCGGGGCGCGCGTCAGTTTTGAGCTCAAACAGATGCTGATCACCGACAAGTCAGTTTTGATCGGTCGGTAATAGTCGGTTTTGAAAGTGTTTATGGAACCGATCGACCTAATGCATGCAAAAATCGTTCAATTTTGGGTTCGTTTGGAGCTGCTAAGAAAAGGTTGTCGTTCATGGCGACAGTGGGCTCCGACAGGTGGCAAAGAAAGCTTCAATAAAAAATAAATAGAGAGAAGAGAGAAATAAAGAAGGAGAAATACGAAAAAGAGAGGAGAAAGGAGGAAGAAGAAGAAAAAAGGTGGTCCATTGGTGGTGCGTGATGACAATGGGCTCTGGCGGGCAGTGATGAAAGAACTGTGAAGAGAGAAAGTGAGAAGAGATCATAGGGGAGAAAGAACGTGAATAGATAAGAGGAGGGAGAAGGAGGGAGGGGAGATGCGAAAAAAGAAAGAGAAAAATATATATAATAAAATAAAAAAAATTAAAAAGTGATTTTTTAAATAGGTAATCATTACCTATTTCATAGGTAATAATTACCTACTATGAGAAGACATGATTTTTTAAAACAATGTGCTATAGTCTAAGTTGTTTTCCTTTCCCTCTTTCATTTCCTTTAATATAAAACACATACTTTATTTGCATTTTTTCGATCAAATTTTCTATATAAAAATAGACGATCGACCGACTAAGCCATAAAACAGACCGACAAACGTCGGTTCAATTGGTTTCGATCGGCTGGCTCGATTTTTCGATTTGGTTTGCTCACACCTAGAAGCAGAGAGTTTATTCATCAACAAATAAGTGGGGTAGGTGGGTGTGTTTCCTAATTTTCGATGCTATCCTAGTGAATACGATGAGACGTTTGTAGGGGAATTACATGGTTATAGTGAAGAATCCCAAATCATATTTTAATTCCTCGAATACATATCATTTATGCTCCCTAAATGCAATCTATTGTCATTAGATGTATATGCTTCTTTTGACACACGAATTTTATGTTATGTGATGTTCAATCTATGAGATTTTATCTTGATTTAAAAATACTCTAACATATCTTTGTAAATTTTGATTCAATTAATTAACCATTTTTTCCTTGATTTTAGGAGCTATTTTTTAGGATTTGAATCAGGCGTATTTTAGTCTTTTTTTCTTAGAAACATCCTAAATTTAGCATTTGACCATTTATACAATTAAAAAAGATCTTTGGTTTTTTTTTTTTTTAATTTTTTTTAAAATCAAAATGTCTATTTTATTTTGGTCATCCATGTTGTTATCCCTGATTTTTTTAGGGGTAACTACATAGATGGGCTTCAAAGGGGGGCTACTTTCGAATTTGACCAACTTCTTTACCATTATTTACATAAATGTCTAGTGTATGTTTTTATTAATACAAAAAGCCCAGCTCATTTACCATAAAACCCTTTCATGTAATATGATTTAAAGAAAAAAGAAAAATGATGGTTTCAAATAAGACGACTTATTATTGTTATTATTTTTAAATATCCTTATTATCGCGCCTCAAATCAAGGAAAGAAATGGTTCCTTAAAAAAAAAAAACAAAATTTGCACCCCTTCGCATTCCTTTGTTATTCCTCCCTCACACACATATTCCTTTCTTCTTCCTCCCTCTCGCCATAATCCTTCGTCACTTGCCTTCCTCGGCCACTAACCGCAAATCGTTGGAAACATTGCCATAGTCGCATTACCTCAAAGCAACAACTTCCACTGATGGCCATGGCGCAAAGACTCCACTGGGTGGTGATGTTGGATTACATCGTTGTTGCTCATGGGTGTTGTGGGTATGTGACTTGATGCTCCAGAATCTACAACCCAAGCATCCAAATTCCAATTGTGAAAAGCAGAAGAATTTGAAGAGGAAATACCTGCTACATGGGTGATATCTCCCGAAGTAACCCCTTCGGTATCAGTAAGATGTGTTTGAAGCAAATTCATCAATTGATTGTACTGATCTTTGTTCAAACTGGCAAAGAAAGCAGATTGGTTGGTTTTTAGATTCACAGATGATGAACCAGCACTAGGAACATTTTTCTCATGAGAATGGCCAACTGCAGCTTTGTTGGAATCAGGATTAACGAAAGAAAAACGCTGAGTAGTGAATCTGTATCCAGGCGGATAACCATGTAACTTGTAACATCTATCGACAACGTGCCCTTTAATTCCGCAATGAGAGCAGATAGGTCGCTGTGTATCCCTTTTGCGAGTACGATCAATAGCGTTTTTCTTGGAATTATCAGGTGCCATAAGAACAACTGATTCAGATAAGAGGCTTGACATACCAACGGATCTCTGATGTTCTTCTTGAATTACAAGTGAGAAAACCTTGTTTATAGTCGGTAGGGGATTAATGAGAAGTATCTGTGCTCGAATCGCCACATAGGAATCATTAAGACCCATGAGGAATGTCATGACAAACTCAGACTGAAGGTATTCATCTAAATTTTTCTTTCCTTCACAAGAGCAAGTATCGGACGGCCTGTAATCAGAAAGATTTTGCCAGATCGTAGTAATTTTGGTGTAATAAGCTTCAATCGACATGGATCCTTGTGAAGTTGTCACCAATTGCTTCCTAAGTTGATAAACCAGAGGGCCATTCGTCTGATGATATTGTTCCTTTAGGGTATCCCAAAAATCCTTTGCACTCCCAGTATACGATATACTTGCGGCAATATCTTTGGAAATTGAATTGATTATCCAAGACGTAACAATATCGTTGTTACACTGCCAAGCCGTTAGCAAATTTCCACGTTCAGGCTTCTTGATCGAACCATTGATGAAACCTAATTTGTTCTTTCCGGATAACGCTATCAGCATAGCTTTACTCCATGAAATATAATTGCTCGCCCCGACTAGCACTTGCGTAACGAGCGTTGTTGTTGGCGTGGTTGAATGATGCAAGAGGTACGGATTCAATTGCGCTTCAATGGTTGACGAATCAAGAACAGCGGTCTCGGAAATTTCAGCCATGGTGGTAATTGGAATCAAGAAGAAGGAGAAGAAAAAAAACATAGGAAATGATGAAGACACGAGTCTCTGTTTTCTTAATGTAAGAGAGTCAAATTCTCTTACCAGGAATTCTCAATTGAACACGCGTCATGCAGCAGCGCTCTGATACCATATTACTTGACACAGTCTCAATTGAGGAAAAGAAGAGTTTTATTAATGCAAAACTCATAATCACATATACAAAGGTTTTTCCTCAATATAAATAGACTTAGAAGGAGTAATTGAATAACGGAAATACAGAGGAGAACAAACTGTATAACAGAAAATAACTTCTGTATAACTAATTACAATATAAATAAATAAATATATATATATATATATATATATATATATATATATATATATATATATATAAACATATTATACATGTTGGAATATGTTAATTTAATATTATCACTTACATTATTGTGTTTGCAACTATAGGCATGACAACAAAAAAAGCTCTGTATATGTGGCTACAATGAGTAAAACAAAAAGCTTGTATACATGGTATATATGAGGGTATATATGTGATCAGCCTTAGAATTAAGGTTTATTTAACTCCAAATTATTTAAAATATTCTTGTTTTGTCTTAAAATCATTGAAAAATAGTTGAAATATTCTTAAAATTAAGGAAGAATGAAGAATGAAGGCAATTAGGGTGAGAATCTTAAAAACTAAACTTGTGTGCAGGAATTATGAAAATTGCAAGATGAAGTTGCAATTCTAGAACAGCAGAAAAAATTTCTGAATTGTGAAAATTGTAGAATTGAAATTGCAAGATGAAGTTACAATTCTGGAGCAGTAGAAAAATTCAAAGAAGGAAAAAAACTTGCATTCAACCCATATCCGAAATTCTCAATTATTGCACGATTTGGGAGATTTTGAGCACGAATTTTAGGCATTATTTAACCTTAATGAATGCCTACAAAAGGAGAGAAGATGGGTGAAGAATGGATAGGTTTTTTAATGGCGAATTTCAGTAGAATTTTTGTGGGTTTTCTTCTAAAATTTCCTATGTTTTTTCCAATTTTTCTTCCTATGTTTTTTCCAATTTTTCTTCCTATGTTTTTTCCAGATTTTCTTCTATGTTTTACCGTAAGGTTGCCTACAATGTTTAGCTTTGTTTTTCTTTGGTTTTTCTAATCGGATTCAAGTGAAAACTTGGGTTGTTAAGACTCGATCTCTTCCTAGAAATAATTGAGGGATTGAATCATTGGAGAAGAAGTGAAAATTTGTTGAATGTTGTTGAAATTACTATGTTTCAATTCAGTTTCTCTTTTAATTTAATTGAGTTGTGTTCTTTTCAAGCTTTGTGTTAGTACACTTGATATTCTTATTGGATTCAATTTATATTGGAGAAATTCAATTTACTTATGCTGGATGTTCATGATTCATGGGTGTTTTCTGAGTTTTGTTTCAGATTTTTGTTGAATATTCATCTTCACTGGAGTTTGTTTATTTCATGGGTTTATCCATAAATTAGCCTCATGTTTAATTGTTTTCATGTTTTTTACATTCTGATTGGAAAGTAGCTCTCTCTAATTCCTTTAGTTTTTTGTTGCAATTAGCATTTTAATTTATTCTTCTAGTATGAAATTAATTTTTAGAGTTGTTGTGAGGTTTTTACTTTTAATATGAGCTAAACTTCTTAGGGGGTTCGAGGATGTGAATTCCCTAAGAAGTAATTGTAACCAAAATTATAATGAAAATCGAGTCTACAATTCAATTGTTCGCTTGTGTTGAATAAAATGTCGTTGAGATCCTAGATTGATCAACTGGTTGTAACTTAAGCTTGGATCTAATACTGATAGAGTTAGTGATAAGCGAATTTCGCACAAGTGATGGAGACAATATCTTAGACATAAGTCAATTCTTTACTCTAGACATAAGGATTATTAAAGACTCCAAAACCCATAAAATTGTTGAGCCAAATTATCTAAGATAGAGAGATTATAGACATATAAGTCACTCACTTAGCTGCCTAAAAACTTAATTACAAGGTGAATAGGAGTAACAATTTTGGTTTACAATTGAATGTAGAATAGGTTGGAATTGCAATTTTGGTTTGCAATTTGCAACTTAGGGCAATGACATTCTTGAGCCCCTCATTTCTCTAAAGAATTTCTTTTGTAATTTTCATTTATTTTATCAAGTATGTTTAGTTGCTATTCAATAGTGTAATTTTCGACTTTGCAATTCAATTTTGCAATCTTTGTCACTTTAACTTGCAATTAGATTCTGCAATTATTTTGTTTTTAACAAACACATCAATCCCAACCTTGTTTTTGCAAGTTTTAGTTTCCAAAGATGCAATTCTCCTTACATTTTTCTCTGCAATATTTTTGTTACACCGTTCCCTGTGGGATCGATACTCAGGAATACTCATGTTTTATTACTTGCATCGACAATGTGTACTTGCACTAGGGTTGAACGTATTTACTTACTTTTCTTCACCCAAAATTTACCCGATCAATATGAATGTCAAAATGAAAGTAAATATATTAAAACAAAACCATTTTTTTTTAAAATTAGACATGTAATAAAGAGATGACACGTTTGCCTTAAATGAAAATAAGTGTTTTAGGAAAATGAGTGTGAATGACAAATAAAAAGAAAATGGCCTGAGAAAATTTGTAGTGAGTGAAAAATGAAAAATTGACTGGAACAAGTGCTAAACGTGAGAAATGAAGAAAAATGGAGAAGAAGTAAAAGGATGGGAGACAATGTAGAACTGAATTGCAAAAAATAAAACAAAATAAAATAAAAATTTTTTTTTAAAAAAAATCATGGGACAATTCAAATAATAGCAAAAGTACATATTGGTAAAATCGTATGAAGAAAATGGAAGAAAAAAAAATGTAAAACTGAATTGGGAAATAAAATGGGAGATCAACCATTACTAAACTGGAGGGACAATCAAAATAATTAAGAAAAAAATACATAAAATGGAAATAATATTTAACAAGGATTGTTTTGATAATAAATATTGATATTAGTTGTCATATAATAATTACATATAATTTAAAAAAAATGAAATGAATCAAGTTATTAATTGTGGAGATATAAACAATAAATATGGACTAAATAGTAAGAAAGTTACATAATCGAAAATAAATTTTTTTCAAAAACTTGGATATTTATGAAAATATATAATTTTAAAACAAACAATTGAGCAAAATTTCTGTTGGAATAATTTCAATTTCTTAACAAATTTCTCTAAATTATATATTTAGCATTTGGAAAATTGTAAGGTATGGCTAGAAAAAAACAGCCACAATAAAAAATGGTCAAAAACTTGAGATATTCGAAATTATGACTACCATGATTTTAAGAGAAGAGAGTGAATAGTTTTCGTTCTATTTATACCCTTAGTATATATGTGTATTTCCAGTCAACCATCACCAATCGAAATAGATTTTTGTTTTTTAAAAAATACTCTCAATATTGTCTCATGCACTCACTCCTAGATTTATGCATTTTAAAATTATCCCTTATTTTTTTGAATTTCTTCATTTTCGAACGCTTCATCTAAATCCTAGATATCAATCTCCTTTATTTATTTGGTTTTTTAATAACAAAATCATCATCCAAAAACCTGATGAAAATTGTGCTGGAGTAAATGGAAGGAAAAGAAATGCAGAGAGAAAGTTGTGGGAGGAAAAAATTGAAGGCATTCGATTTTCGGAAGCATAAACTACAGTAGATAGAAATACATACCTCAAAACGCAATTGGTCGACCACCTTTGCTCTGCCCATTTCTATCGCTGGAGGTTGAGGGGAGACGAAACGGAGTTGGAGATTGAAGGAAATCGAACAGATAGAAGGGTTTCAAATGAAATGGGTTGTTTGGGAAGATGGAGAGTTTTAGACGGTGTGAGTTGCTTGGAAAGAAGAAAGATTTTCGATTGATTCATTAAATAATGGATAACTATACTCTCAAGTTGACGTTTTTTTAATCGGTGAATGCAATATATGGTTTAATTAGTGTTTTTTAAATCTTTCAATGCTGTTCATTTTACAGTGCCAAGTTAGGGTTACTCATTTTTGTGTTCAACATGCTGATGTATATATTCCAAGATACTTTTATTTAAACTCGCTATCATGTAACCATAGGTTTAATTAAGACTATATACACACAATAGAAGCTATCCAGGGCATTGTTTTTATCAATGTGTTTATATGTAATTACTATTATTGTTGATCCCATAAACTGTTTTTAGAAGTCTTTGTGTACATTGTCGTTGAATCTGCAATATCATTATAGTAGTAATTAATTTGAATTAATGTCTGAGTTTATCATTTTAATGTTCAACAGACGGATGTATATATTTTAATATACTCATATTTAAATATACCATGTGTAATCATTGGTCTAGTTACAATTATATACGCACAATAGAAGTTATCCGGGGTATCATTTTTTTATCAGTAATTATGATTATATATGCACAATATAAATTATCCAAGGTATTGTTTTTATCAATGTGTTCATTTGTAATTACCATTATTGATCCCATGAACTTTTTACATAAGTCTTTGTGCACATTTTAGTCGTTGATCTGCAATACCATTATACATCAATAAATTTGAATAATTAATGTCACAAATTACCATTTATTCTTGCATGTTAATGTTTTTTTTTTCCACCTACACATATTTCTCTTCCTTAATACACTCCCCTTTTTTAGCCATTCGTTTAGGTGGATTAAAAGTGTAAATCTTAACTAGGGTATTTTTGTCCTACCACAATTTAAAGATTTTGCTAAAAAGTAAGTTTAGCCATATTTACAAAATCTAATACGTTTAACTATTTTTTGAATTGTGCTATTTAAAATTAGTCATTTTTCTTGTTTGTTGTTTTTGGTGAGAAGGGCCAAAAGTACTAAGGGACGGTTTTGTTTAAGGTTTCATTGGATGCCCATGGGTAATACATGTTTGGGAATAAGATGTATGAGAATAATAAATGCATGAGAATAAGATGACTGTGTTTAGTTTTACATGTGAATGTTATCATATTTTTTTTATATAAATAAACGATGTTTATATTTGTTTGGTGAGATTAAAATATAAAATTTATGAAATTGTGATATATTAAACAATTAATTAATATTTCAATAAATAAATAAAATTTAATTAATTAAATAATTCAATTAATGTACTGACAATATAGTTTAATTAATTATGAATAATAGATGAAGTAGTATAAATATGTTATGTCAATATTTTGTAAGTTTGTTGTATGAGAGATAAGAAGGTCTCAAAAACAATGCTCAAATAGATAATTATTCTCCACAAATGATGTGCGAGTTTGTTTTATGAGATTAATCTTATAAATCTTATATAATTATGATATATTATTAATAAAACAATCAAAATTAATTCTAAAAAAAAATATAATTTCTAAAAGATAACAATTAATAGTTAATTGATCATAAATAAACCATGAACAATTAATTATAATGATTAAAAATAATTCCTTACTATAAATTAAATATATTTGTAATTAATTGATTAAATATATTATTAATTAATAGATTAATATTTTCATAATTAATTATATAAGGGATATTTATGCTTGTTTTATGAAACTAGTTAAGAGACCCGTGCGATGCATGTGAAATCTCATTGTTTTAATTGAAAGTCCAAAAAAAAAAAAAAAGATAATGTCTTTTTTTTTTTTTTTTTGAGTTCAACAACATTTGAGGTGGGAGAAAATAAAGATAGTGTCTAAAACTATATATATTTTGTTTTAGGTTAATTTCTAATGAATATGAAATGCAAAACTAAGTATATTTTGTTTATTTTATTAACGATTGATTTTGTTTTAACTATATAAACTTTATTTTAATTTATTTTTGGAGAAAAAAAATAGAACACAATACAAAATTTTCCAACATAATACATTGAAAATGAAACCAAAATAATATATGAAAGTAAGATTTATTTATTTATCCATTAGACATGTTATTTTAAGAGAATGTATGAAATATGACAATCATGTCAAGTCGATCACGTTCGATAGAAGAAACAAATTAACTTGTGTATATTTCTAACATACTTATTATATGTAAGGAAATTTTAAAAAGGTAATTGTCTTTACAAAGAATCTTTAGATCTATTTTGAAATTATGTCAAATATTTAGTTTTAAAAAAAATATGCTTTATTATTTGTATATATTTTTGAATGCTTCTCCCATCTATTTTGCTATTTCTTAGAATAATTCACAATTGTAAAAAGTTATCTTTCACGATTTCATCCATTTTATGTATTTTATTCTCTTCCATCTCACTATAAAGTAAGAGGTAGTAAGTCTCTCTCCTACCTAAGTACTCTTCTACGTTTATATGCTTGTAATTTTACAAACGAAGTTGGGGTTTGAAACTTGACGAAAGAGTTATGTTATGTGTTCATTTATTATGCTTTTCAAAAAAATTGTCAATGAGAAACAAAATCTTGATTCTGATCATAATAAAAAAAGATTTTGAGTATAGTAAATGAGCAAAATGATTTTCAATTATTGAAATATTTTGTTTGTACATTTATGTATAAATGGTTTTGTTGAATTTGAATGACAAACACAAAGATGTTATGGAATGAAATTTAAGGAAAAGAGGAATTCACAAGATAAATTATAAAAATTTCAAAAACAAAATTAAAGCATTTCAAAGATTGAAGACTTACATTTTCATGTGATCGTAGATTCTTGTTAATTTTCCTTCATGAAGTGGTGGAAACATAAGAAGAAACTTCTTTAAAAGTGAAAAAGAAAAAAAAAATTACGCTACAGAGAGATATGATGGTTTAAATAGTAACTACAACTGATGCTTTTTTGAAAATATATGATTAATGGCCAATTTTTTAAAATTATATTTTAATTTTAATCAAATGGGTGCATCCATTTGATAAGTGTAAGGATATCCACCCTTGAATAGTCACGTTCCATCAGCATAGTCACGTTCCATCAGCATATAAATTGCAACTATTCGACCTAATTATATAATTTTTCTTAAAAATTCAATTTTCATATATACATTAACTTGAATAGTCATGTTATGTCATGTTTGAAGAACCACCTGTAGGATTGTATATCCGTATGGAAATACTAGAGGGGGGTGAATAGGGTTGCTTACAAAAATTTAAAACTTTTTCGAAATAATTAAACTAAAATAGTTCTTTAAGAACTAATCGAATAAGCACTCTAAAAATGTTAGAAATGTAGAACAAACTTTCTAAGCATGTAATCTACTCAAATAAATAATTCAACAACGTAAAGTAAAAGAGCAGAGAGGAAGAGATGACACTGAAAGTTTTTATAGTGGTTCGAAAATCCCTACTCCACTCTCCAAGACACCTTGAAAATTTTATTAAGACGGTTCTCTTACTAGTGAAAACCAAACCGATTGCCACTCTTTTTATGGGTTCAAGAGTCAACCCCCAACCGATCATTTTGCAGGTTCAGGATCCAACCTATATCGATCATTTTAACGGGTTTAAGATCAAACCACTACGATTTTTTTATCGGGTTCATGATCAAACCACCGCAAATCCTTTTTTGGGTTCAGGATTAAACCGCTCACTAAAAATCCCAAGGTGCACCCACACCTTAATACTAAACCCAATTGAAAGATGAAATTAAAACCCCACAAAAATAAAAACTCTCACAAGAATAGATACACAAGTTTGAAGCACTCAAAATTATCTAATCCTCACAAAAAGATTATAATAAAAAATAGAATTTTGAAGAATGGATAATAATGGAGTATTGGGAGAGAGCCTTTTAATAAGTTTGAGAGATGAGAGATTTTAAAAAGAGAGGGAAAAAGATGTTTAAATAAGGTTCAAAATTAGAGTAAAATTTGAACCATTGGATCTAGGTTAAATAGATCAAGGGTGGAGAAAATTTGAGAGAAAAATGGTAAAAGAATGATTAAAAAACAATTTAAAAAATGGTTCCAACGGTTTTTAAAAATGACCACGTGTTGCAATGTTATTCGTTCACGTTATTGCAAAATAACAGTTTTTTCTCAATATTCAAGTCATAACTTTCTCGTTTGATGTCCGATTTGAGTGATTCAAAATGCGTTAGAATATTCTTTTCGAGCTCTAGCTGTGGACACTTTAAAACACTAAAACCATTAGTAATTTAAAGGTTTGTTATCATCAAAGCATATGGTTGTATGATTGAAGCTCGTAAAGCTAACACCGCCTTCATTGTACAAAATTTCTCTCAACAGGCACCTCAATTCAAAGAGTTGTGTCCCATCAACAAATAGTGAATGACAAAATAGGAATTTAATAAAATTGTAAGGGCAAAATAGGTAGGTAAAGATTCTTCCCTCATAGCCAATTTTATATATAGTATATATATTAATCTGAAATTTTTTATTTTAATACATTATTTAATGAATTAATAAAAAAATTAATTTTAACAAGTAGAAATAAATTAATTGATTATACACAATTAATTATAATTGTTGGAAATAAATATATATCCTAAATGGAAAAAACTTGGGTGCTGTCGGGCAGCACCCAAGTCATGTGCAGCCCACTTCATAGCCATTGATTTGTGATTTTTGGTTTTTTTTTTTTTTTTAAAAGAAAAATATGTGACTTAGATGTGTGCTGCACAAGACTTGGGTGCTGCCTGGCAGCACCCAAGTCTTGCCGGATATTAATAGTAAATAATAAGAAGAGAGAGAAAAAGAGAGAACGTCGGCATAAAGAAAATTAGCAGAGACAAGTGATTTCAAACCTTGTTCCAAACTAGAACAACAGAATCTCTAACGCTTACCTATTCCCATCCTTATTGCGCTCCATCCAACGGCCGCTAGGAGTGATTCGAAGTCTGGGGCCTGGGCCACTTGAGGAATAAAAGCACGGGCCTGCAGGAAGATCCACAATATAGACTCGACGTCGGAGGTTGGACGGTGATGGCAAAGGTCAAACATCAGGCCGGGCGAGAAAAGAGAGTGGCAGATGGGCAATTGGACAAAATGCCCTTATGAAAGTATGAATTTGATTCAAAATCCTAAGACCTAAATTTGGGTCAACTTCTTCGATTGTGTCGCTGGATCACTCACTCGGAATTCGTCAATGGGAAGGGAAACAAACGGGAATCGTTGCGTGCAGTGTGGATTTAGAACGAATCAACTGTTCGTTCTGTACTCACCCGGGAACATGCATCTTATGAAATGCGTACGCTTGCTTTATCAAGATTTCTCTCTCACCTGTCCATTCCTGCGCTCTTTAAATCCTTGTTTCTTTTCTTTTATGTAAAATCCTTATGCTTCTTAATGTTAAAAGGACAACTGCAAATCCGTTGCGGACGAATACATTGAATGCGAAGTGTTGGTGAATTTCTCACTCCTTTATCACTATTGTTGTATTCTTTTATGCTTTCTTTTCCATCCATTTGTTTATGCAATTACTTTATCTGAGGAATATACTTTTTCAAGTGGTAGATTGTTCTAATCGATTTGATACTGCACAAGCGCCAAGCTTACAGACATTTGCTCTACAACCTACTTGATAGAGATCGCTTGTCTTGTCAGGTACACACAAAATTACTTCATTTCCCAGACACGCACAGAAGAAAATATAATGGAAAGTTGTTTTTTTCATTTCACATGATGTGTGATAAGTTGTTCACCGTTTGCTTTTGCTTCTTGAGTATTTATCAGTTTTAGCCTCGCTATGCGTCCCTAATACTTCATTAAGGATTTTTTTAAAAAAAATCTTGTTTGAAATCTTTTAGTTCGATTATTATTTTTCTAATTATTATTATATAAAACGCTTTTCTTCTTTTTGGTTTTCCCTCATGCTATATTTCTTCCCTGCTGAATCCGTAGTCTCCTGGATGCAAACCGAACTTCATATTCTGTGTGGTAGTCCTAACATCACTGGGGCATCATTCGAGTTAATAAACGATTGATTGATAATTAAGCCCTTATGAGTTGTTTTTCCTAACAGTCGTTCCAGATACTAATTTGGTCATTTCCTTCACTCTTTTGTAGGATTTAATGTGGAAGTTTGGTCTATGTTTTCTTCTTTTGGATGCTTGTATCCAATTCCGTTGGGAAGTCTCCCCCTGGGGGTGTCTTGTCCTTCTCGTACTTTACTATTGACATCATACTTTTTTCTTTTGACACATATATAATCTCTAGATTGTGTACCTTAGCAGCAACCTATTAGACAGGTACATGATTCTGAGACTAAGTGAGAAACAATCATCCATGAGCTTTTCATCAACAATTGGTATTTGTCAAAAGGTTTGCAATCCGTTCTGTAACCATTTTTTTGGTTGCTTTAGATGTTTCATGATGATCATGTACATTTATGGAAGTTGTCTTAAAGATCTTTGTAGACTTTGATGGATGTGTCTCTCGGAAATATTATGTTTCTTTGTGCTCTCCATATTTTGTCAAGGGTATTTCTGAGGAGCTCAGCTGGGGTCCATAGGTAAGTTGAAAAACATTTTTAAGACTGTTGCATTAATTTTTGAGATACTCCCAGATTGTTTTTCTTCAGTGCAACCAGCAATGGAATATGCAACCATTTGCGTGTAGGATGTCTGACTTCGATTCTAATTTGTTTGTTTCTTATTGCTTGTGCAGGTACAGGTACAAAGACTTGTTGTTTGCCATCATTATTTCAAGTTACTTCAAGATCTTTCTTGTTAGCATGATGGTATATTTACGATAATCCTAGTTATATTCTTTTTATTGTATACATTTCAGTCTATCTAAAATGTGTTGAATGAATACTTGTGTATCTTTCTGATATTCAGCGTGTCTTACTGCAGATCTGGGAATTTCCATCCACAGTGATCTTCATCATAGATTTATTTGTTTTATCGTCCAATGCAGTAGCAATTAAAGGTGAGGAAAGCTTTAATTTGTCAACAGATAACTCTGGCTTCTTGGACGATTATTGCATAGATTAGGGGTTTCACCAAATTCATGATTAAAAGCTTTTTTGTGGAGCAGTGATCACGGGGTCAGCTGTGAGTAGATGCATTGGAACTTGCTTGTGTGCTCATGGAGCTAAGTTTTTGGCCACAAAGCTTCTTGAGAAATGAAGTTCAAAGATGGACACAGGCACAGCAGCCTACTCCCGTTACGTGAGGCCAGACCAGAATCCAATCATTAATTATGCAACTTCAAATTTAGAGGATGGCTGGAGCAGGTGATCTGGCTTGTGGTTTCTTACACAGCCAGATTGATGAAAACTATTTTCAGAATTTGGATCGGTTATTTTAAATATTGTCCATAATTTTGGTAGTGGATGTGGTGGCTTTGAAAGGAGGTGTATTTCTTGTATCAGTGACATCTTTTTATTATTATTGTTGTTGTTATTGTACAAGTAATTGTTATAAATTTACTTACTAGAACTTTATTTTTTGGTTCTTTGTTTTAATATCTGGTGGGAAATAGCCTCCCTTTTTTAAAAAGGTTATAATTGATAGTGTTGGAATGGACCTCCAACTCACCCATATATTCAATACAAGGACTGGGGTTGAAATTTTTGACGCTTGATGCTTTGTGTTGAGCAGAAGAGAGATAACATCATATGAAGAAGACAGGATCACTGCTTCGTGAGCTTGAAGTTCAACACATTCCGAGTTTCCATTCCTTTAATCTTCAGAAAGAAATTATCGGTCTTATATTTCCAGAACCTGACTAGCCAGGGAGGCATGGTTAATGTACTCATGATTTTGATTGGACTAGCCAGGGAGGCATGGTTAATGTACTCATGATTTTGATTGTAATTTAACAGGAATAATCAAATGACAAGTTCGTCTATGCTTGGGTTTTGGGGCAGTTGGTTACAACTTGGATGGTCCCTTTTTTGTTCTTGTTCTTGGTAGGAAGCATGATTCAAACCATGATGACAATTTTATAAAATTTTGAATTAAACTGAATAGCTGCAGATGTAGATGTCCCAGATTTATTACAGAACCAAAAGATGGTTGCATTTAACATCGCATCACGAATTAAACTAATGGTGCTAATCTTTAGCGCCTGTGTCCGTATAGCAGCAGTTCTTGGGCAAACATTAGGAACATTACGATGCCTAGAAATGCTTTAGCAACATAGACCAGTGGGAGACTCGAGTTGTGGTGAATGCGTTTTGTAGTTAGGATATACAAAAAGCGATTCTTCGTACTCCCAATAGATCCGCAACACGACATTCCACTCTTGGTTGCCTTGTTGCCCGCTTCACTTTTCAGCCCATTATTAGAATCTGTCATTGATAGTTGGGGTGAATCGACAATTTCTACATGTTTTTCATCTTCTTTAGCCTGCAGAATTGAACATCAGAGTCAAAGACTATCCGGAAATCATCTCGACACATCACACATGTATTTTTACAACAATAAGAGCTGAGCTTCTACACAATAAATATGTTTATCCTTTCACCTTGTATTGGGACACCGCTTTACTTCGAATTTCCCTCTTCAATCGATCTCTTTTTGGTTCACTTCCATAGGAAACAACGTTGCTGGACTTTGGTTGTCGTTGGGCTTTGGAAGTTCTTGGTCCAGGATCAGAGTTGTCGCTGTCCATGGAAATGCCACAGGTTCGAGCTTCACCTTCACCGGAATGGACAGAGGAACTCCCTTGCAAATCATATTTTTCCTCTTTGTACTGAAAACGCTTTACAGTGAGGGGGCTTCTACGCGACTTTTTAATTGTTGACATATTTTGCACTGCTGAACTCCTATATTCATGAAAGCAGCTTGAAGAAGAGTGATTATTCTGCAAGACATGAAATATGCACTCAATGAATAAGATTCACAAGTATCTGGAATTTTTAAGAAAACAAATATGAAAAAAGAAGAGTAAAGGATGAGAAACTATGTGTTGCAGTTGCTGCAACCTTGTCATCAATTCTCCCACTTAAAATTACACCAGCAATGCAAAACAATTCAAGTAAATTTCACGATGTGAAATAATTTTTACCAGCAAGCCAAAGGCCGTAGTATCAGTGTCGCTGCTAAATCCACCGTGTTGAAGTTCAAAAACCATGCTATCCAATTCCTCTTTGTTGTAGCTATCAATGCGGTTGTTTGATGTCACCTCATCACAGTTTTCAAAGACCGAGTTCATCAAGTGTTCATAGAGATTACGTTCACTCTCAAAAGCTTCGGCCTGCAATAATTGGTTACTTACTTCACCATCATTGCCATTGGAAGGTTGAAAATCCATTACAGCTGGTTCCGGTTGCCATGGGGACCTGCACATCTTTGAGGTCGCATCATCTAAGTATTCATCCGGACAAAGTATCCAGTTCAAAACATCTGTGAGATTATCTTCATTTTCAGAAGCTCCAGGCTGTATCGGTTGCATATTTACTTCACCATCATCATCATAGGCATTGCCGGGTTGAAAACCTGCCAAAGCAAGTTGTCTAGAATTCCGTAGGGGCTGAAGGACCGATTGTCCATTTGCTTGGACGTCTCTATTCATCTGGGTTAAAAAATTATAAACATACAGACTAGAATCAAGTAGGCCATTTCAAGCTGTGCATAAAAGTTGATGTTCAGAATGTTCATATAGGATAGGATAGGATAGGATAGGATACTCTTACCTCCTGAATTGCTCTCTGTGTGCCTTTCTTTTTCAGGTGAGAAGCAACGGTACTGTTCTGTTCATCTTGGTCACAAATTGAAACATCTCTCTCTTCTGCATTTTCCTTCAATCGACAAATGACGAATGGCGGCTACATGGGCCGCAGAACAAAGGTTAAAACAAAAAGGTCATTGTGAATAATATATGAAACACATACTCATGCTGGGAATAGAAGAAAAATGGAAAAGACACCTGGTCTGAGATGTTAGTATCAGGCTGAAGGTGATACTCGTGTATGACCCAATTGGTCTTTACAGCATTGGTACTCCGGCCTCGATAGAACACTAAAATTTTTCTAGTTGCGATCACTTTGTTGGTTCCTCGAGCCTTGATTGGGCGGTCATCACCGGTGGTTCTCCAGCAGCCAGTAACCGTGGACCTTTTAGTTTTGGAGGTGTGGGCCCGGAAGAAAAACCACTCAAAATTATCAGACTCGAAAAACGATTGCGCTGCACAGGGACAGGACAGGGAGAAGGCTAGAATCAGAGTTGTGCTCTTCAAAATCTAAAATCAGGGTCAGGGAAATTGATAAAATACATACCTGGGAGATCCCAGGGCTCGTATTTGTAGAGATCAATCTCATGGATATATTTAACAAGAGATTCGTCGCCAAGAATCTTGTACTTCAGGTAGTGGTTAATAAGCTCCTCCTCCGTGGGACGGAATCCAAAACCAATCGGCCATGAATCACGAGGAGAAAATGTAAAGGTAGCAGTAGGGGCCATGAATTTGGTAGCAAGTGTGTGTAACAACGGAGCTGGAGCGAAGGAAGCGAGGAAGAGGGGGAATCCATTTCCATTATATACGAAGAAGACTTGCATTGACTTGGTGTGGGTGGAGTGGAATCTTTGAGAAAACGGCGATGTTTCCATTATGTACTGTGCATTTTCTGTCATATGATTAGTTAAAGTTAGCTTAAATAACTATGGTTAAGTCAGTTGTAACCTTATTTAGTTTTATTGTTACAGAAAGCTATTATATAAAGCTTCTGACACTTGATCACATTAATGAGAAGGGCAAGACTGCAGCACCCAAAAAAAAAAAAAAACTCAAAAATCGAAATGGAGGGTTGTAATGTGGGCATCACATCACTTGGGTGCTGCCCAGGCAGCAACCAAGTTTTTTCCTAATGAGAATTGAGATATAGACCTGCGTGATCACTATTCTCTGTTTCTCTCTCTGTGTGTAATTTTGTGTATAATTGAGATAGACTTCTTGAGGTGTGTAATTTTGTGTATAATTGAGATAGACTTCTTGAGGGGTGTTTGGATCGAAGGATTGAGCGAGTGGAGTTGAGAGAAATTAATAACTTCCTCCAACTCTTTTTTGATCCCAAACATAATTTAACTCTTATGGTGGATCCCACAAACTTATTAACTCATCATCCAATTTCTTATTCTAGGTCCCACAAACTTATTAATTTATTATCCAACTTTCTATTGTGGGTCCCACAACTTTTGTATATCATTTTTTCTTCACCTCACCTCACTCCTATCTCTCTCTTTTTCCTTCTCCTTTATCTCTGTTTTTTTTATCCTATAATTTTAATAAATTTTTTAACAACAATATTTTTTATTCTATAATTTTATTTTTTAAAATATAAATTATATAAGCATGTTTTAGATATGATACTATTATTTAAATTTAAATTTTAATATAAATTAGAGTATTACATAACAATTTTTTTAATTGATAAAAATCTCTCCATCTCACTCCTCCACATGTCATCTACAATTTTCTTTTTAAGTTTAAACTAAAATTACTTATAACAAATAACAATCTTATCTTTTTTAAGCTTATTTTTTTATTAATAGCTCAAAAATATATATAATTTTATGATTTGAAGATAAGAAAAATATATTTTAAATTAACCCGCATTACATTTTAGGAAATTAGTATTTAAAAAAAATTAACGTATTAAAATTTTTTGATTTTCAAACTAATCATATTCAAAGTAAAAAGATAAACGATTTCTCATTATAAACTTAATAAAATAAAATTATTACAATAAATAACATAAATATATAGTATTTTGAACAAAAGTATGTATGATATTCATTTTGAATAGTGTTAAAAAATATATATTCATTTTAAACTTAATTATTTTAAAATAACATAAATATTTGATATTTTATTTTTAACTTAGTTATTTTAAAATTTCAAATAATATATTGTTTTCAAATTAATCAAACTTTAGATAATTCATTACATTGATTAGTTAGAAAAATAAAATCTTAAATTATGCACAAAAAAATTATTTTATTAAGCTTGAAAAACAAATCTTAAATTAAAATTTTAAAATTGACAAAAATAAGTCTCTAACAAAATTGTAAAATATTTATAAAATAATATAATTTAAAATCTCAATTTTAGGATTGATGAAAACAAATCTATATTATTTCTAGAATTGAGAGAATAAAAACGTAAAAATCTTGAAGTTTATTTGAATCTCTTTTAAATTAATGGATTTAAATATTTCTGAATCACATATAATATTTAAAAAAGTATTGTAAGACTTTATTTTATTTGAAAACTATTTAAGACAAATGAATAATTAATGTGAGAGATATTCAAAAAAGAATGTGGGGTATTTTGTTCAAAATTATTATTTTTTTCTTTAAAGAAATTTGTAAAATATACATAAAATAATAAAAGCACAAAATTCTAATCTTAGAATTTATGGGGACAAATTCTTAATAATGAAATTTTAAGAAATTGTAGAAAAAAACTGTACAAAAAAAGCTAAAATCAACTCAGTCTTCGGAACTCAAGGTTTAACAAATCTGCACCCCAAACACAGACTTCAAAATTCCTACTTCCTGCAACTCCTTGTCCCAAACACAAACTTCCTAACTCCAGACTAAACAACTCTGCACCCCTCAAACACAGACTTCCTAATTATTTAGATTTCCTAACTCTCCAGATTTACTAATTCCTACTCTTTGCCACTCCTTACCCCAGACAGCCCCTAATAAAAGTTATTTGTGTGTTGTGGGGCGGGGAATAAATGATTGGAGTTAGCAAGGAAAATTTGAACTCACCCACTCCATTCTGGTCTCCGGATCGAACATCTCAAATTTGATTGGAATGGCAGAAAAGCCTACAACTACAACTACTCTCCAAAATACAAAACAAACAAAAATTGCTTCCACCACAAATATTTTCACTATCCCATTAATATCATGGGAAATAATTCACTACACTAAAAAAATATTTAGGTACTCGACATCAAAAAAGATTCCAACAACTGTGAGCCCACCATTTCATTGGATGGACCTGGACGACAATAATTTTCCTATAAGTCCAAACTAGTCAATTCCACTCTCTCTCTACCATACCATGATGTTGACGAACAACTTTCTCTTTCTACACATTCTAGAGATGCAAAATTATATACCAACTCTTTTCATCAATCAGGACTTACATTAATCTCTTCATTTTGAATAATAGCAAACAAGTTTTTTTTTTTATCATATGCTATCTTTTAACTATTAATAATGCTAAAAGTACATCTATTCTATTCAAATAAGCATTTTAGATTAACTATAGCTTAAAATAGTTTTGAAGTGAATGACTAGAACAAGTAGGCATAATTTTCCTATAATCTTTTGTTTTCTAAAATTAATTTCATCCGATTGCACAGAATTTTGTAATAAGCGTTTGTAAATATTTATAAAAACATATATCAGATAGTCTACAATCTACTCAAGTCAAACCTTTTAAGATTGCAATCAGAAATACACAAAGGGAGGTCCATCTCCCGTATTAACGAAACGAAGAGTGGGCTTCTTCTAACATTTTCTATCTCCCATCAGAACACCATCACTGTACATCTGCCGACTGCCGCCATCACACTATCGATTGCCTAGGACTAGGAGTCGATCCTTCATGCATTGCACGCTAGGAATAGGAAACATAGTAACTTGCTATTATGAGTATATCTATATGGGTACTACTAAATTTTGGGCAAGACTTGGGTGCTGCCTGGGCAGCACCCAAGTGCTGTGCAGCCCACATCTAATCCACACAATTTTTAAAAAAAAAAAAAAAAAAAAAAAAACCAAAAAATTTCAAATCAAATGGCTATGAAGTGGGTATTACCATACTTGGGTGCTGCCCAGACAGCACCCAAGTTTTTTCCCTAAATTTTATCACCAATTTCCATACAGCAGCACTTGTCTTGCAACAGTGACAAATAAAATGAAGGCTATACATGCTCTGGCAACATACGCTGATGCTGCACTTGATTTGTGGTGAATGCATTTTCTAGTCAAGATTTTAGAAGAACACTTTTCTCGACTCTCAAGAGACCCATGGAGAGTTGTTGACTTGGACCGGCAGACTACACCATTCTCAGCTTCATTTGAAACTGCTTTTGCCTGCAAATTAAACGACGCTTGATGTGAAACATGGCAAATTAAAGTCATTCAAATTGCTTTCACGAGAAAAACAGTTGTGATTTTTTCCTATGTCAGCGTTTTTGTTCTGTTCTCTCACCTTGTCAGGGGATGACACTACTTGGAGTTGAGCGTCCCTCTTCGATTGGACATTTAATGAAGCATTTACATGCTTTACAACCTTATGGGATTTAGGTTGTCGTTGAGGTCTGAAACTTATTATTTCTTCGTCAGACTCATCACTGAGGTACGAAATGCAGTTGATTTTAAATTCATCTTTGCGAGGGCGGGCAGAGGAAAGATCTTTTTCCCCTCCGTACTTGAGAATCTTTGAAGTAAGTGGGCTTCTACGCGATTCTTTAATGATCGGCATACTTTGAGTTTGTACCCTTGAACAAGTATGTTCACCGAACAAGTAGCTGTGAGAAGCATGATCATTCTGCAATTCACAATGAAATACAGATAATTTAGCCCTACAAGCATAAGATCGACAAGAAGCCTAAACCAGAAATGGAATCGCAGTGAAGGAGCTATGCCTTAACAAAGCTCGCATCAATCTCTTCAGTCAAGGATTTCCAACGAGATATTTGTGTAAGATTAACGACTTATCAAATTCTTTTACCTGCCCGCTTAAAGTTGCATCCTTGCCGGTGTCACCGCTGAATCCACCACCCTGATTTTGATTAACCGAGTGGAACAATTCCTCCCAGTTGAAATCATCGATCGAACTATTTGGTGTCCCTTCATGGAAACAATTTTCCTCAGTATCAATGTCCTCATCAGTAGGTCCATTTACGTGAGTCCAATAGCTATTGATAGCTTGGAAATCCATTGACATGGGTTCCGGGTCAGAAAACAAAGGGGACTGCAAATCGGGAAAATCATAATCCAAAACCTGGAGATCCGGTTGAAACAATGATTGTCCATATCCTGGAATCTGAACATATAATTGTTAAGATTATTAAAACCTGCACTAGGCAACGTCCAGGTACTGATCTTTCTAAATTCTAACCTCTTGATTTTGGTTCACTGTGGCCACATTTTCCAAGGTGGAACCATTTGGTTCAGCTTCATGACATATCAAAACATCATTCTCGTCCGGCTTTCTCTTTAGGAGACAAATAACAAACGACCTCTGCATGAACAAGAGGACATCGCAAGGAGGAGTGTTAAAGTAAGCATCATCAAGAAAATAGACCAACGTATACTGCAAACTGTAAAATTCGAGGATAGTTGCCGCATATTTTTAGAATCAAACTTTAGTATATATGAAGATTCAAAGTTTACTAACCAAAACCAGCCCAAAAGAAACAAAATTAGAGTAGAGACAGAGAGGTGTGAAGAAAAAATGTACAGGGGACAAAAGAGTGAGGGAAATCACCGGGTGCGCGAAGTTGGGGTCGGACTGAAGATGATATTCATGTATGACCCAATTGGTCCTGATCCCATTTGGAACCCGGCCGCGGTAGAAGACCAGAGTTTTTTTGGTACCAATCAACTTCTTAGTTCCTGGAGGCATGATTTTGCGGTCCTTGCCCGTGGATTTCCAGTAGCCGGCTCCTGTGGCCCTATTGGATCGACGGCCATTGGAATACTTGAAGTTTTGGGCAGAAAAGAAAAACCACTCATGCTCACTTGTATGGTCGTTTGATAGGCCTACGATTAGGAAAAAAAGGTGAGAGAAAGTAGAGGGGGACAAATGGAAAGGCATGAAATGAAGAAATGTGATTGAGAAAGAGCCAAGAGGGATAAACATTAAACATACCAGGGAGTTCCCATGGCTCATGCTTGCAGATATCAACTTGAGGGATGTATTGAACGAGGAATTCCTTACCAAGCATCTTGTTCTTCAGGTAGTGATTAATTAGCTCCTCATCTGTTGGATGGAAGCGGAATCCAACCGGCCATAGATCCCGAGGAGGAAGCACGATGCAATCGGCCATCTATTTCACGACAACTACAAGCTTCGTGGCGGATGTTTATGGGAAGAAGAAGGGAGTAGGCGAGCGAGGAGAAATGGGGAAGGAGGAGGGTATTAAATACAGGGGCTTCCAATTCCATTGACTCTGAATCGGAGTCTGCCACTGCCAGTCTTCTACTTCCTAAAGAAGCTAATGACCAGAAAGCGAAGCTGAAAAGAAAAGCTTGCTATTGGTAATTGCCAAATCATCATTCATCCCCCACCACTCCGAACCTTCAAGAACCGCCAAGACCTTTGTCATTTTCTAAAGAGAAATTGTGACGAAGGTCATCCTTAAGAATCTGTTTACAAAAATGTTCACTCAATTTTTATCTTTTCTATAAACAATTTTAAATTTTATTTTAGGACCGAAATGGCTCTGTCCAGCTATATATATATATATATATATATATATATAAGAAAAATTATCAATTATTTATATACGTTTTACATTTATTAATTTAAAATAATCATAAACTATATATATTTTGTTTTTACCTCAATTAATGAATAAATTCCATAATTATCACATCAACAAATTATCACACAAATTTTCTTTATGTTTTTGCAGATTAATATTCTTTTCCATCTTTTCCATTTTTTCTGTCACATTTTTTCACATTTTTTTTAATTCATTTAAACCTTTTCTTCTTTACACTCACATTGCATAGATCGAAAATTTTGTTCTCATTTCTAGTGCGGTTGAACATCAAGAACAATAAATGAAAACATTTTTGCATTTCTTTTATTACATGTAGTCTTATGTTCATCCTCTTCTAGACTAAGAATATATTTTCATACCAGAATTAAACTTGATTCAATTCCATATGTATTGTGTGTAGTTGTTGATGGTCATTTATATACTTGGTATATATTCATTCTACAAAGATGAACAAAATGTAATAACATAATGTATTCTAATTAGACCCTGATATGCATAAAAAATATTTATTTTAGTATCGATTATTCTCAACTAAACATCAGAATAAATGTATTATCAAAACCATCAAACATTTTAAATACAAGAAAGTGAAATCAAAGTTTTATTCAAGGCATGTTTGGGAGTGATTTTGGAATGGTCAAAATCACTTTGACATGTCTAAAATCACTTCTCTTCCAAAATTGCGATGTTTGGCAATAATGTGTAAATGATTTTGGAAGTATTCAAAATCACTTGAAGTGATTCCCGGTCAATCACTTGAGAGGTGATTCCTAAGTGATTTTTGTCAAGTGATTGTGATTTAAAATGACTATTGTTTCATTTTTAAAAAAATGTATACTATTGGTGACGGGTCAAAACTGTCATCTTTTGTAAAATTCATAAATTTCCATCAAAAAGTGTGTTTTTATCAAAACCGTCACTATTGAGTTCATCCTTCATTGTTTACAAAATGACAATTATCTCTCTCTAAAGTTTTTAAAATGTGTATCTCTTACTTTATTATCTTTTTAATTTTTTATTCATTTTTCTCACTTTTTTTCTCTCTAATGGTTTTAACTATCTTTGACTTTTTTTATTTCTAAATTTTTTGTTCCTCTCTATAAATTTCATATCTTTTTAACTTTTTTCTCTTCATTAAAGTTTTTCTTCTTGAAATTTTTATCATTCTGCCCAATTTTTTTTATCTCTCTATCTTTGAATTTCATTCTCTTTATTAAAATTCTCTCTCTAAATTTTTTGTCCCTCTCTCTAAAATTTTTATCCTTTTGTCTCTAACATTTTTTTTCTCTTTGAAAAATTTCTCTAGCTTTATATTTCTCTCTCTTAATTTTTAGTTCTCTTTGTATGAATTTTGTCTATTGGCCTTCTATTTTTTTAAAAATCTTAAATGCAATACTTTTTTTAGTAACTTGATGATTCTAAAAGCACATTTGAAAATAAACATTAATCATTTTAAAAAAAAAAATTAAATCACTTTTACAAGTGTTGAATCAAATATTAAAATGACTAAATACTTTTACACAATTAATTATAATTAAATCACTTAACTTAAAACACTTATTTTAGTCATTCCCAAACATGCATTTTGAAAATCACTTTTAATTGTATGAAAATCACTATTGAAAGTATAGAACCAAACATTAAAATAATTATATGAAAATCACTTTTAATAAATCAATTATAAACAAATCAATTGTGCTAAAATCAATATTTCTAAAATCATTCTCAGACATGCACTCAATATTCAAGAATAATTGATTTGCAACAAATATCTCAAATATTACAACTTTGATAAAACAATGAATATTGGCCTATTGAAATCTTTGGCTATTAACATTTTTTTCGTCTTCATTTCTTCCGCCAAACCAAACTTAGAAGTGAACGGTAATCTCGATATTATCTTGGACAACATGACAATTCTATGTTTGGTCTTGCTCAACCGCTGTCGTGGATTAACAATTGCAAATCTTTCACCTTGTTATGTTTCTTCCCGAGCGAACTCGTCCTCCCTAGCTACACAGTAAGCATACATATTATACATCCATATGTATATTACATATATAGTTTTATATATACAATATAATCAAATACTCACAACACGTATATATGTAGTTTCACACATGGTTGGTATGTTATGTACGCCTGATCGAACTGAAATGTGGGACTTAAAGAAAATATTTATAAATTAAAACAAAGCTCCAGTCCAGTGCAAGTGCATACTGTCGATGCAAGTAATATAAAACTGGAAGTATTCCAGAGTATCGATCCCACAGGGAACATATACAACAAAATTCAAGAGAATAATTAAAGATGTTTTCAAATTGCAATTGTGGGTAACCGATGTAAAACAATAGTTGAGATAATTTTTGTTTTTAAAAAGAAAATGATAAAAGAGGGATTCAAATATGCTTTTGCTCTATTGAAAGAAATTGCGGCCTAATTGCAATTGCAATCCTTTGACTCAACAATTAAGCTTTGTAAACCGAATTGGACACCTATTCGACCTTCTATGAAGTATCTTTAGGAGGCTAAGTGATTAAACCGATATTTCTATGGCTAATACGAACTTAGTTAATTTTGAAACACAATTCTTTTGGTTTTAAAGGTTTTGCCCTATGTGTAGGATCAAAAACAAATTCATATGTCAAGGTTATTTTCCTTTATTGCTTTTATGAAAACCCAATTTTTATCTAACCTTTTCAAAATTAGACTCAAATTGTTGTATACTAATCTAGATGATCAATCTAAACTAGTAATGAAAATTTCAATCAATAAAAGCAAACAATGCTATAAGATTAAGCAAGGTTGCTTCTACATATTAGGCCTTTATTCTTTTCTCTAGGGCATTCACATGCTTGAATCCTAAAGAAAGACTTAGCTCATAATTAAAGAAAAGAAAAATAATGATTTAAAAGAATCAAAGTGCATAACTAAAATATAATTAATAAATACTTGAATAACAACGCAATAATAATGAAAGAACAACCAAAATTATATTAATCAAAATAAATTCAGCAACTAATTAATTTCAACAACAAAAAGGAAGAATAAAACAGTAACTAAAAACTCAAAATTACAGTAGCAATTAAGTTCCTAAAACATAAACAAATAACTTAAATAAAACAGAAAATAAATTCTAAGAAATGGAAGAACACAACCCCTTTTTCACTTCTTATTCAATCGACTCAACTCTACTTTTTTCAAAGGGAATTGAGCCTTCACTTCCTTCAATTTTCGTTGAGGCAGGATTGAATTTTAAAGTTGAAAAGGGGCTGGAAAACAGTAGCAAACGAAAATAAAAACAGCAGAAAATTGACAGCAGAAAATCGTGGAACAGTAGCAACCGTGGCTAAAACGGCAGAAAACTGTTCTGGTTCTTGAGGCTTCTTCTCCAATATTTATAGAGGAATTGGGCTAGGGTTTCCTTCTTGAATCATGCACAAATATGGCTATAATCCCAGCTAAAATCGTGGAGACAATATCGCACAAAATTACTAAATTTTAGGAGATTTGCAGATTTTCCTTTAATTTCCAGATCTCTCGAAATTGTAATTGCATTTCTATTGCATTTTTCAAATTCCTGCACAAAAACATCAAGTAAGTGTGTTTTTCATTTTCTTTTGCTTTCTTTTCTCCATTTACTTAATTTAAAAGGCTTCCAACTATAATTCAATTTAAACAAACTATTTGCTAGCCTTTTTATCTAATAACACACATAAAATAACAAGAATAACTAAGTATAAAGGCAAAATAATTCTCATAAATGAGAATTATCAATGCCATATGCAAATATTTATACATAGTATGTAACATATACATTAGAGTCTATATGCAAATTTGTTTCTCTCACCATTGTCTAGTATTGTAACTATAAATACAAGAAACATATATTTAGTACTAATTTACATATAATATCAAATACTCACAACATGTGATATGTAGTCTCACACATAGTTGATATGTTAATACGTCATATGCAAATATTTATACAAAGTATGTAATATATACCTCATAGTCTATTTGCAAATATTGTTTTTACTCTCACCCTTGTCTATTATTATAACTATATATACAAAGAACATATATTTAGTACTAATTTACATATTAAACAACTCCAGGGCGGAAACTACTATTTTCAAACTACACATTTAGTATTATTGATTTCTTCAACAAATATTTCACAACCTTCTTCAATAAACCTTTAGAATATTTATTTAGCACTAATATATATTGAAAAACAGAGTCATCCAAATAAAATTTTCAATGGAAAAATATGAATTACAATGGGAATAATCTCAAATGCATGATTCTAAACATAATCTATTTCCTTTCTTCATTCATACATTCTATAATATTCTAGAACTAATGTATATTTGATACTTTGAACTCTAAAAAAGATAATGTAAAAAATTGAAGGAGAAACAAAGGATCATCAATCAAGAATCCCGTGCTCGAAAATACTATTTGACTACTGTGTGTCCAAAAGCAGGATGCATTCAATATAACGGTGTAAATCAATAAGAAAAGAAAACAAGCATTGTTTGGACATACTTACAGTAGGCTGTATCCGATGTATATTTTACGATTTGAAGAGAAAAGAGCTAGAACCGTTGAGCAATCGTCGTTGAACGATGGAGAGAAAAAAATCATATTCCTCTGTTGAATGATGATCTTTCAATTTTCAGACTAGTAGAGAGAGATTTGGGGGTCAATAAGAGATTTGAGATTTTTTTTTGCCTTTTTTTGGGAGTGATTTGCCCATTTTTAGAGAATCTTTCAAATCACGGTGAATGTTATCGGTTTTCCTTTTTTGAATATTTTATTACTCTTTCTACTCTCCATATAAGAGGTGGGCAATATGGTAAATGAGCTATAAAATTGATTTTGATAATTTAAAACTAGTAGACATAGGTGCTAATTTTGAAACTTGTGGATACAATTGAAACATGAATATCCTTTATGACCCATTTATGTAGTTTACCCTAATATTATAATCTACGAAAATCATTGGATGTGTGGCCAATGCACATTTCTACTACTTTTTAACCCATCAAACCAAACTTCAAATTTGACCGACCAAAGTTCTAAACAATACAATGTACAACTGATTTTCAAAAATAAGAAACAAACTACATCTCACAATACAGATTCACAAAATAACAAAGGAAAATATTAATGGGTATCAAAATTGGTTGTCATATTTGCAAACATGTCACACAATAAATATTTTACAAATATCATAATTTTTTAAAATTTTCTCACATCTATTTATATAGTTTTTACGTAATTTCTTTTTTATTCCTATCTATTAGTGATAGACTGTCCATTGATATACCATTTTTTTTTATCACTGATAAACTAATTTTGTATCTATCACATATATACCATTTCTACGTTTGTCATAGATAAATGTTGTCATTAATAGACCATTTTTATGTCTATTGTTGATTGACCAGTAATATGTTTGGTTGTGATAGATTTCGATTACTGATAGATTATTTTTATGTTTATTAGCAACTATTTATGTGTTTGGTAAACTATTTTTGTGTATATCACTAATAAACCATTTTCATGTTTATCATTGATAGACTATTTCTATGCCAGTGATAGACATCAATGACCTATCGTCGATAGACATAAAAAAAGGTGTATTGATGGTACACTGCTATTAGTAGTTTAATATTATTTGTTATCAACATTTCTGTTGTTGATATTAAGTTATTACTGATTTACTATTTTTAATCTATTGATATGATATATCGATGATAAACCAAATGAACATGCAAAAAACTACTAAAAGAAAAAAAAAATCAAATATCATTGATATCCATTTTAATCCTATTAATATGGTAGATCGGTGATAGAACTAATAGCAAATTAGCATGCAAACAATTAATGATAGACACCTATCACTAATAGACCCCAGTTAGTAATAGACGTCTATAACTGATAGACTTATGACATTAAAATATGTTGATATGATATATCAATATAAACATAATAGCAAATGAGCATGCAAATAATGGAATGATAGACAACTATCATTAATAGATCTTAGACAATGATAGACGTCTATCACTAATTGATTTACGACATTGGGATATGTTGATGGTCATTTTTTTACTTTTCACATGCTTTAATTTTGCTAGACTTAAAATTGTGCCATATTTACAAATACTTTTAGTTTTGGCTAGATTTGTTATTATTTTGCGTTGGATTGTGAATTGCCCTAACAAATGTGACAATTTTCAACAATAATATTGGCTTTCTCAAAAAGAAAAAGCAAAACAATAATATTGGCTAGTAAAGCACAATTTTGTAATTATAATATAATGAAAAGAATAAATAACTTACCGGCCATTTCGAAATCCTTTGCTATTTAACACAAAGATGAAAAGAAATAAAGGAAACACTAAAAATGTGACGAGAAAGAAATTCGAAAACCAATTATAATTTATTGTTTTCAAAACTTGAGATGAACATGGACTTATTGACCACAAGCCTGAGACTGAGATATTCATTGTTGTTCCCAAAACTTGAGATGAACATGGACTATTGACCACAAGCCTGAGATTGAGTCCAAAACTTGAGATGAACATGGACTAATAACCACAAGCCTGAGACTGAGATATTCATTGTTGTTTTCAAAACTTGAGATGACCATGGACTATTGACCACAAGCCTGAGACTGAGATATGCGATGGTTTCTGATCTAGCAAATGTCACCACAGAGTACATGCTGACATTTATGAGGAACAATTTGCAGCGCAGAAAAGGTTTAGGCCTTAGGGCACATGTTCCTCTTTGCCCTGAAACTTTGCTGCTGCTGCTGTGCTCAGCTCATGCTGTTTGAAGGATCAAGTAACCTTTCAAAACTTGATAGAGGGCTATGGGCTCTACTGTACGTGTATATGATACACATCCAACTTTAATATTACAACTCTAAGAACACTGCAGCATTACTGGTGAAAACACCACTGTCAGTCGGGCATGATCGGAAAGGGAATAACCATCAGGCCACATCCCTTTCTCAACTTCCCGGGGAAATAGAACAGCATGCTTCACTTTGAAACCTACAACTTCCTCCTCGTTGCACTCATCAGAGCCCCCAGTTCTCCCATTCACATTTTCCTCTTTCTGTTCGGATTTGGAACATGTATAACTCCATAGCCTCTGCTGCACGTTTAAACCACATGTAAAATTAAGAAATTGGAAGAAGAAAAGGCTATGCCAGTAACCATCCCTTCTAAAGAATACTCTGCTGAAGTACACATCAATAGACTCATTTCGTGCATGGCTTAAAAATCTCTTTACTAGAATAACCTTGTAGACACTAAGATTTCATAGACATCATAGATTGTGGACATGTATAAAAAAAAAAAAAAGAAAAAAAAAAGATGGCTGTTGGCCGATTGTTTCCAATAGTCACCGCAAACAAACAAGGAAATGTGATGAACATACCAGAAATTCTTCGTAACTGACTACACCGTTTCCATCAATGTCTGCTTGTGTCCACAGACTCTTCGTTTCTTGAAAACTCAAACCATAAGGGAGATCAATCAAATTTACCTGTGTGAGGTTGAAGAGAAAATTAGTCATATTTAATATCTCCGTTCAAATATGCATATGCAGAAAGGAATTAGCTGTGATCTAAAATACCTGGCGAAGTGCTTCACAAAAAGTTGAGTACCTAATTAAATCATCATTTGTTTCACCCTTAAGAAATGCAAAAGCGTCCTTTTCAGACAGTGAAACTTTTCCGAGCTGGTTCTGAAACAAGCAGTGATTACAGAATTAGATATGAGAAGTGACAAATAATCCTTCTTCTTTCTTTGTTCTAGACAGAAAATCATTTATGTTAGAACAAGACCAGGTCAACCAGAATAATTACTTATCCGCCTGCTCTTATTCACTTTGTTGTTTTACATTCTCTTTCATTGTGAGTAATTGTCCGCTAATTGATTATTTTAGTACATCAATTCGACTATTCTAGTCTCCCTTCATAAATGCAAAAGAATCATTTTCAGAAGGTGAAGGACTAATATAACACTATACTATGCCAGCAATTTCATCCCACCCACCCACCCAAACATTAGAGATAAGAAGTGTGGGGAGGGTGGTGTTAAGAATAAGGTTTTAAGAATTCAATGTTTGTGTAGCCAATATTTAGGTTATTAAAAGGAGTGAATTCCAGAAAACTAGACTTGTGTAGGTTGTATTTGGTTTGCAGATTTGGGATTTATAAAAGTTTGTGTAGTCGAGTGGTTTTGGAAACCAGTGTAACTTTACTGTTTAAAATTGTAAAATTAGCAAACTAGTAACTTAGGATAAGCAAACCCATTGCCAAAACACAAACTCATGAACCAAACGCCTCCAAAAGAGGTCCTCCCTTCCCTAGCCTGGCAAGTGAAAGGTTCATTGTTGTTGTGATTAAATATATGAGAACAGATATAGCATTGGACTAATAAATATGAAAAAACCAATATAAAATAAAATATACATATACTTTGGAAATGACAGATGTACCTTAATTATACCAAAAACTGCTTCAGCCCAACTTGTCATCAATGGTTTTTTGGACATATTAGGATTGCGAAGCCAAATAAAATCAACACCACAGATATTTCCTCGATGGTTGAGATGACTAACCCACTGTATGACATGGAAGAAAATCCAACTTGCATTATTACTAAGTTGATATTCAAGGATATCAATTGAGGCTGCAGAAATGAAAATCGACATTTTCTATTATGAACCTTGTGAGCATCTACTTCATTGTCAGTATAATGATGAGCAGTGTCATATGATGATACAAATCCTTGTGACCTCAGAAATTTGTAAACATGCCCACGTTTGCTTCCATTCCAGTCCCTGCAAAAAAACATCTTAAAAGAATATCAATCAAAATATTCACTTTTTAACAGAACTTTTAGTGACCTATGTCTTTGACATGAATCTTACAACTGAAAAGAATGATAGCGTGCTAACCCGCAGAGTATAACAGGCATGGGTTTGAGGTGGTTTTCTATCTGATATGATTCTACATATTGCAATATCTTGTAAACCTAGCAGAAGAAAAAAATTTACTTTGGTCATCACTGGATTAGAAAGAATGTTAATGTAAATGAGGAGCAGACAAATCAGTCTACCTGATGTAGTCTTGCTATGGATAGACTGGAATCATGAGGAAATAATAGATGAGTGTTAACAACAATGATTTCTGGGGGAACAATATTTTTTAGATTTTGAGAAAGGGGTTTAACCAATTGAATATGTAATAATTGGGCAACTCGATCTCCAAAGTCATTAAAAAGCAGATCTTGAACATTAAGAACTGTTAAGTAGTCCTTATGCACAGCAGTTAGCAGACCTACAAAGAGAAATGGAGTTTCTCAAACCACGGAACCAACAGAACTAACAAAGATCATTATACAATGCAAACAAAATTAAATATCAACATGAAGTGGAAATTTGCTCAAGGCCAATAAATGGCATTTTCTTAATTTTATATTCAGCTAATAGTGAGTTTAGCATGGCTTATAAGAAAAAATTTCTTAACTGAGCATTTTTTGAAGAACCAGCACCTCTTTTTTATAAGCACTCTAACTAAGTGCTCCTCCAAAAAATGCAAGTTTTTATAATTTTTCAAAACTATTATTGATTATCTAACTATATACTGGGAGAAAAATCTTTAAGCATTTTTAATCAACTAAAAGCAATTTTCACCACATCAAAAGTTATACCAAACTCACCCTAAATATGATCAGTCATAGGTTGGAATTCAACGAAAAATTCACCTAAAAGTCAATGGCTTTCAACTCTGATATTGTAGTAATACTTGTAAAAAACCACGAGCATTCTGGTTACAGTCCACAGTTTCTTAATTGCTTAAGCTAAATAATCCAACATCAATTTTAATGGAAAGGTCCAATCCAACATCAGCTTCCATTGGAAAACTAACCCGATGCTGATAACCCAAAAAATAATTCCAAATTTTTCATGAAAGAAATCATGCTACTAGAATTTCATAAATCTGAAGGCACACTGGATCAGTTGAAGACTCGTGATTGATGCTAGAAAAAGAAAAGATATTGTGCGTGTATGATTAGTGGACTGGGTAAGAGCATGTACCATCTCCACGATTGTTGGTCCGTGCAAGTTTGAAGCATCTATATCCTGCATGACCAAGCTTGTCCAAATACAAACGTACAAGTTCTTCGTTGCTAACCCAGAACTCCTGTTTATGAATCCCAAGAAAAAAAAATAAAAATTATATTAATAGATGAGCGAAGCGGAGCTAGAAAGCTCCTCCCGTACCCCTTTACGGATAAGCTGCAAGTGAAATACAATACAACCTGGAGACATATAATGGAAGATGATTCATAGAGCAACCAGTCTATAATCTTCCGGTTTCTACCCAACCAAAACGCTGTGAAGTCGCTTTCCCTGAGGCCCTGGTTCTGAATCAGGGAAGATAAGATGAGATGCAGGTTCATTTGAAAATTTCATCCTTCGATTATAATGGGAAAGAAGATAAGACAGACCTGTTGATCAAGACGTTTATAAATGGGAGCTAGAATGTTAAAAGTGGTGCAAGACACACATGGTCCTTCCCTTATCTCCGACTCTGCCATAGATTTAGAATTACAGCTCTTGGTTCTTGGAAGGATGTGGAGAATATGACGGAAATCGCTTTGAATTAACTCAAACTCAGCAAAATAAGAATCCAATCCACCACTTCCACCGTACTTGAGAATGTGACTTATTCCTTCTAAGTTACAGGAAAGCAGAACCCACCTGAAATTGAAAACAACAACTTTCTGTACTTGAATGCGATTTGATTTGTTACGGGAAAGCGAACGAACACGAGAAATTCCAAAGGAGAGATGAAAAAGAGACAGGGGGGGAGAGGATCGCCAAACAAACAAGTTAACGATAGTTGGATGCTGAAGCCTATGATTTAATTCACGACAAATTAACGCAGCAAACAAAGCAACGATGGTAGATATAGTTGGGATGAGGAGGAAGATCGAATCGTTATCTATCTAATACTCATTGTGGTCCTTAGATATATATATATGAAGAGATGAGTAAAGTTAAATTGGCATATGAGTATAGGTGGAGGAAGATTCTGTCCTTTTGACATTTTAGCATTTATTTATTTAATTAATGAATGATGTCTAAAACTTGACAACTGGGTAGAAACAACGACGCCTTGCAGAGATTAAAAGCAGTTGCAATTGCAAGTGACCGTAGGTAGATTATGATTAGTGATGGCTTGGCTACAACGACAAAGCAACCGCGTGTCGGTGGCTGCCAACTAAATCGAAAAAAACACTTTAAAACCACAAGATTAACGCGGCGAAACTCTTTAAAAAGGAAGGAGAGTTTGAAAGTGCACCAAAATGGCTTGAGGGATGTATAAATTAAGGGTTAAGATTTAAAGGAGGGAAGGGCGTGCAGTAGAGTAGAGTAGAGTAGAGTAGAGAGAGAGGTAGGAGAGTTTTGTGTGATTGAAATTTTGAAAGTAAGAGAAAGGCATCCAATCCAAGAAAACAAGACAAACCTGGTTTTTTACACTACACATTGATTGATACACAAGGATAAAACCATAATTTTTCTCACCCAATACTAGAAAGCTTTACAACAAGAAGATAACATATATCAACAACACAGCTGCTGACCACATCCAGATTCATAAAAGAGAAGAAGCTGCACAGAAAGAAAGAGCCAGGCTGATGTAGTCACATATTCTTGTCCTTTTCATCTGTCTTGAACCAAGGTATCCACACGGATGTAGTCTTCTGATATTGCCTGTAAGCTTCTGCTCTGTAGTCTTGCTTCACCATTCGCTCTTCAACCAGCTTGGTTACATAAGCTAAGCACATAGTGTTGACCAGTGATCCAACAAGGCTCCATCCCTCACCTAAACCCCACGCAAATATCACAAGTCCCCACCACCACAATTGCTCTCCAAAGTAGTTGGGGTGTCGAGAGTAACGCCACAATCCCTCCTCTAGATTGGGCACCATCGATTTTCCACTCATTTTTAGCTTGCTGTTCCTAGTCACGAATTCATGGAGTTGGGTATCAGCAAAGTAGGCGATCACAATTCCAGAAGCACACACAAAGATGGCTACCAAATCCCACATCTTCAATGCCTCGTCAACTGAATGGACAACGTACAGAGGGAGGCATACGCCGATCAGAAATACCTATATTAAAATTTCAAGTTGAAAGGAAACAAACACAAATCAACCACCTGGACCTGGCTTTGGCTTAGACATCATGAAGGACAGTAATTCGTTCGTGGATTAGTTATTACCTGCTGTGAAAGATAGACGGCGAAGAAAGAAACCCACCACCAGTTCTTGCCGTACTGTCGACGCATATCCGTGAACCTCCAGTCCTCTTTGACTCCCAACTCCCATCTCTCCCGCCTCAAGTAGTTGTGGGAAAGCCTTATGCTCCATATCCAAGTCAAAGCAATTGCGATCCATGACCTCAATTCATTATACTGTGCTAAAGGGTGAGAAGCAAAATAGTGAACGAGCATCACGGGTATCAAAGTCCAGTACAGGTCAATCATCTGCAGCAATCAAAACATAAAATGAAAATCAACCGTTCCGTAGGTGCAGAGAAATTGAGAAGAATTTTGACAAAGGAGGCTCACCCAGTGGCTGGACTGGACAAGGCTGAGGAGCCAGAAGACAAGGTTGACATTGAGGAAGAAGAGTGCATTCACCAACAAAAGAGGATGGTGATAGCACCACTTCCAGAGACCACTAGCACTACCACAGTTGCTGAGGAAACAGAGGTAAAAGAGAATGGAGGGAAGCGGAACCAGTAATGCTATGACACCATTTTTCAGATTACCGCCATTTCTGTCGCTGCCCATGGCCATGGGGTTTCCAACTTTCCTTTCCTTTCCCGTCAAAATCTTGCTTGATTGCTCTCTTCCCTCTACAATTTTATAGGGCTGAGGCTATGTGAATTTCTTTAGGAGGATGAGAGCAAGCTAAGGCTAACGTGCTGAAGCCCAAAAATTCCCCTTTCATATTTATTTTATTTTAATTGGTTAAATAATAACTCTAATCCCCATATTCTTCAATCACTGTTTAATGTTATTATATTTCTTTTGCTTTTATTTATTTCATTTCAGTTCTTAGTACACTTTTACTTTTATTTTATGAATTATTAACTGTAGATTTTCATTGTAATTCTGCAATTAAATTATATGGTAACAAGGAGTTGGCAATGGCATGCTATCAAAACTGGAATTTTCATTTTGCACAAAAGATATACTTGAACTTAAAATGGTCCCTAATTTTCACAAAAACAATGGGTAAAGCCTCCTGGCAGTGGGGTGTACTGTAGAGTAGAGGACCATGTAAGTAAAATAACAATTATGATAATCAATTATTAGAGGACCATGAAAGCAAGTATAATAATTATGATGATTAATTATTAGAGGACCAGAAGCAGGCTTGGTATTGGCATATGATTAAGAGATTGCAAATAACTTTGCAGGCAATTGGCAATTGGGTTGGGGGTGTGAGCGAAATGATGCGTTGAGGTTGAGGGCACAGCTAGTGCGCCTAATCATAATGATAGGGTGGCCCCCAGCGCCATCCGGCTGCCCTATCAATCTCCAAAATCCAATTGACGCAGCTGCACACATAACATATCCAGATAATTGAAGAGCAGCTGCGTGTAATAATTGGGATGCAGTCAGGCCTCACAGCCGCATGTACCACCCACAACATACTCCTTTATTCTTTTACAAAACAAAAGAAAAGAGCTATGAAGCTCATTCTTACGAAGGGAAGAATACCAGTCCTCCAATACTATTTCTCTCTCTTTCCCATATTTCAAACTAACATCGTCATAGAGCTAACTGTATATGCTATAACTATAAGTAACCAACTAGATAAGTATTTTTAGTCCTCTATATACAGCGCAACCTGCAATACAAAAAGTCTTCTCTAATTTTGGGATCGATCTTCTTTGCATGCATTGGGAATTCAAAACTTCCTACATACAAGTACAACTACCAGTATCAAGCAATCTCGATTGGCAACCAATGACAGATAGCAGTAAACAAAACTCAATGCAATTGCTACAACACAAGGCCAAGTTGCGCATATGTGATCTATGCCACATCACATTAAGTCCATTCTCTCAAAGCATTTTGAAAAGAACTAGCAACTCAAGAAGAATTGACAACTTAATGGTCATGCTCATCGAACTGGTTACCTTCATCAACACCTACATCTCTTTCATCCCCATAATTAACCCAAGGAAGCATTGATTCAAACAGGACAGCCAATGCACTCCTATTTGCAATTTCCCGTGTGGGTTGCCGTTGATCAGGAGGATTCGCATGTTGAATTATATTCTGAACGTCTCTCATCCTCGGATCAACCACAAAATCTTGCAAGGCTTCAGGAGGGGCAGATGATACTGAATCAGAGAAATCGGAGACCAATAAATGAGCATACCTGGCAATAAAAGAAAGCTATCACTTGATAATTATTAAATTCCATAAGTACACTGGAAACTACATGAATCTAAGTTGCTATTACTTCTTTAATTTAAAAATAATTTCAGAGCACAACTTTCGAAAATGCGTTGAACAGAACTCAAATGAGGGGCAAAAAGCTTGATATGCGGAAAATATTTCTAATCACCAAGAGAGAGAGAGAGAGAGAAGAAGAAGAAGAAGATACTCACTCATTTTTCTCGGATGAGAATGCTTCTTTTCTCACACAAACCAAGTCTTTAGCATCGTTTCGATCAGTTTCCAAGACTTCAATTACCGATTGTGCAGTCTCTTTGAGTAACTTCTGCAGATCTGGGATTCTCCATATAATGTAATTCCTCTCGACGTACAAATTAATGAGGTGATCCAAGGATGGAATTCCTGTCTGATCAGGCAGGAAGAAGGAATGCTTGAGTATATGCACCCAAAACTGTTCCTTCAGCGGGACCTTTTCCACTAATCTCTTTAAGACCAAAGGGTGAAGCATTAACGCTTGCTTCAGAAGATCTGTTGAGTTAGCCCTCGTAGCATCAACGTTATCATCCTTTGAGAGTTCTTCACGCTCAAGATAATATCGACATATGGAAAGGGAAAATGAAAAGTTTGGAAACAACCACAAAGAAGTATCATTTTTGTAGCTCTCAGCAAACCTTTCCAGCCAAGTGTATTCCTCCGCCCTCAAAGCTAAGTAATCAATGAAGAAAAGAGCCCCCATTGGGTCATCAGAATCAAGTGAAAGTAATAGTTTGCACACTTCCAAGGCAGATCGATGACAACCACGTCTATCCAAATTTTTTATGTGAGTGAAAAGTGATGTAAACATTGGCTTGTTCGTTTCATGGCTGACCTTCAACTGGCAATTACCCTGTAATGCAGTAAACATAGGGTGCCATGCACATTCCAAGGCATATAAACTCTTTGCAACTGCATCAGAGGACATTTCATGGTCACCCACAAATTTAAAATACTCTGCCATCGTTATAAGTGAATCCAAGTGATATGGGTGGTACAACAGAATACTAGCAATGCCATTGAGATCATGAATAGTTTTGGCAGCTTCAAATGCTTTCTGAGCTTCAACATAGGATGGCGGGTGTACATATCTGGAATTCATTGCATTACAACCCAAATCCCAGATGAAATATACATCATGTTCATATTAACATATTTTGATGACAGCAGTGACACTAATTTATAGAAAAACTAATTCAAAAACGTTCAAAATGGTGAAAAACAAGGGTCAACACTCCCTACAAATTGAAATAGTTTGGAAAAATGAAGGCAATATGATTGACAATATTGAAGACGGGAATGTAATTGACTCCAATGTGCAAGATTATGTGGCACAATTATCTACAAATGGAAATATTTTAAATGAAAATTCATCTCTAGGTATTTTCTTCATGTCCCAGACAAAAAGAGACAATATAGATTCATAAAATTGAACATCAGCTTGGACCGGGCTATTGAATCATGAACCGGGAAAGGCAAGCTTTAAACATTTACTTAGATCTAATATTCAGGTAATATATGTCGCAGCCTTGCAGGCAAACCATTCAACATCCCCTAGCAGGCTGGAGACACATATACTGTCATCCCATTCTAGTTTAATGCTACTTAAATTCAGTATGTGTACTTTAAGGAGCAGAAGGGAAAAGAGAGAAGATAAAATGAAAATGAAATTTACCTGAAGTAGTGATATCCATTCCTTGTCTCCAAAAATTCCATGGAAAGAGAACCATCCCAACGAGGCCAATGGTCTGATGGACTAACAAGATACGTCTTCCTAGCGAGATGGTTGACACGTCTTCCCCCACGTAGTTGTCTAGAACTACTGGCCTGATTATTTTTTTCAAATGATTTTACCACCTTAGAACCAAATATTCTTCGCAGTTCATTCCCAGCATTTAAATATTTAGGATCCACTTCTAACAATGAAGGCAAACATGGTTTTCCACAATTCCTTTCTTCCGCCACATTTTTGGCTTTCTCAGGGCCCTGTTGACGGCTTAAAGCAGAGGGGTCAACATCCAGAGAAAGAGATTCTAGAATCACATCCAAGGGTTTATCAAGGATTTTATCTGTGGTGGAAGAAAAATTCTCACGCTCTTTCTTCTTTTTCTTTTTCTTCAATTTTTTATTTGAGGTTGAAATTGCAGTTTTAGTTCCATTGCGCACAAACTGCTTGTGCATGTCCACAGAGATTTCATCAGCAGCCTCCTGGTCATTGTCCTGTAGACAAATTACACAACCAATTGGGCAAAAAATTTGCTTACATTTAATGAATGCACTCTATAGCCAGTATTTCATAAGACTTAACTGACAAAAACAAAGAAAAAAGGAACAACTAAAGTAAGGAAGATTATTACAATGACATTGTTAATGATTTGAGGAAGAAGAATTTTATGACTTCAAATCCGCAATGTTGAAAAAGGTTAAGTTTGTTTAGAAATCCTACAGTTGGTAGAAAATCCTGGCTAATATAACCGTTAGGAATTGAACTACCAAGAAAGTTAATTTTCACTTGCATATGGTGCATACTTGAGATACAATTTAGAACAGAAACTTCCAAAAATTCAGGAAAGATATCCAAGCCCAATTTTCCCTTATTCTCTGCAACAAATTTGTAACAAAGGTGGTATTCTTCAATTATCCAAGGAGACCGATTTGGAACATTGCAACTTAGCTACTCAAACATCTCTAACAAATTCTTTGCCTTTTCTTTGAATACCTTATCATTTCTTTCCAAACAAAAACTCCAAAGAGTGAATTTCATCGCACAACCACAAATTCCTAGCCCTGCCTTTAAGTAAATGGACTAAAATTTCCTTCGAGGATTGATGAAAGACCACTGAAAGCCAAAAAAACATAGTAGTGAGTTCCAAACTTCCAACACCTCTAGCTATAAAAGCAATGAAAGAAAAAGTGGTCCACTTCACTATCTCTTGAACAAAGTGAGACGATTCCATGTAGTTCCCACCCACCAGAGCAAACTGTCAACATAGACATTTTGATCGTTTTAGTGATGTGTTGTTCCAGCTCATAATTTCCTTGTCATTTCTTTGCTCATTGCACTTTTGCTTCACTGTATTGGGCAACTATGCTTGATGCTTTTGGATGGTCCCTGGTCTTACCAAACACCGTTTATAAGCTTCTAGATTCGGTCTTACCAAACACTGTTTGCACGAGGGCGACTGAGGACCTTGATCATATTCTCTAGTCTTGTGATTTTGATCGTGGTATTTGGAGTTGTCTCTTGGAGGAGTTCGGCTTCAGCTTTGTCAGGCATCAGGAAAGTAGAGAGTTGTTTGTGGAACTTCTTCTCTTTTCGCCTTTTTGTGAGAAATGGTTGTTTTTGTGGCAGGCTGGGGTTTGTGCTATCTAATGGAGTGTGTGGAGGGAGATAAATAATAGAATCTTTAGGGGCAGAGAGAGTTCAGTTACGAACGTGTGGTCCTTGGTCAAATTCTATGTTTCTCTTTGGGCTTCAATTTCAAGGCTTTTTTGTAATTATTCCTTAGGTCTTATCTCACTTGACTGGAGCCCCTTTTTGTAGTTGGCTCTCTCTTTTTTGTGGGCTTCTTTTTTTGTATGCCTGTGTTTTCTTTCATTTTTTCTCAATGAAAGTTCGGTTCTTCGTTAAAAAAAAAAAAAAAAAAAAAAAGCTTCTAGATTTGGTTTTTGTGGGACATCCTTTTCATGGTGTTCAAAAGACCTTGTGGCTTGCTTTTAATCCAGTTTGCTTCTAGTATTTACAGTGTGAAAGAAATAATAGAATTTTTTGGGACTCTTTCCCAACCTTTGATAGTTTCTTGGATTTGATTCGTTTTCATTCGTTGTATTGGTGTAAGATTGAGAATAAACACCCTTTTAGTGACTATAGTCTTTCAACTTCGATTTCTGATTGGAGAACTTTCTTGTAATCACCTATTGGTGTTGGGAGTTTACCTAAGCTCCCTTTATTTCATTCATCAATGAAATTTGTTTCTCTTCTAAAAAAAGACATTTTGATTGTTTGAGGACATTTTCCTTTCCAAACCACATAAGAAAGCTCTCAAACTCAAAACTAGGGACTTCAACAAATTATATATATATACCTCACACAAGATGGATGCAAATCCAACTCCTACCACCCAATCCTTGCCAAAACTTCTATTTTTCAGCAGCCTTAAAATGGCATTGAGCTCACCAAGTTCTCCATCCAACATATACTAAGTTTTAGATTACTCATCCCACAACTCATTAATTGGGTTTAGGCTCTATGACTCCTTATAAATTAGGGAAGCTCACAGCTAAAGGTTGAACGTCCAACCACTAATCCTCCCAATACTTGATCATCTTCCCATCTCCAACTCTCACTCAAGAATGGTTTAGGACAAGGCCTTTCAGCTTGGCAATATTCCATCACTTCACATAATTAATCTTCCACTCTCGGGTCAACAAAATTTTCTCCATTTATCAAGCTTGCACAAAACCTTTTCCTCCAGAACTTTCCAAAACCCAAGCCTCTTTGGATTGTCTCCCAACAGCAATGCCCAATTAGGACAAAGAATATGTGCAGGCTTTACACCCGATCTCTATTGCAACTCTTTATCATTACTGCTAGGTATGCTAACTCCAAAGGTGGGGATCTTTTCACAATTGGTCCTTACTCTAAATGAAATCTTGAAGACTCTGACCACTAAGAAGATGTGATGTAGCCTTTTCTTCTCATCCTCACAAATGTGTCATCTGCAAATTGAATATGAGAGACATGAACCTTTTCTTTCCTACAAGGAACACTTCCAATAAGCGCTCTAACTAACCCCGTGTTTGATCAACCTACACATCCCTTGCAATTACCAAAAGAAAGGGAGAAAGGGGAGACCCTTACTTAAGTCTCCTTGATTTGTCCCCTTGGACTATTTAAAAATATGGAGAATTTAATCTCATTTATGCATCCCTTTATCTATCTTATCCATTTCTCCCAAAATCATTTTCTTTCCATCATCATCATCAAAAACTCTCAAGGATACCATATCATGTGCGTTCTCATTTATTTTCAGAGCCAACAATTTGAGTCTACATGGTTTTATTTTCAAGTAAATCAAATTGTTTATTTGAAACTCAACTCTACCTTTTTCGCATTTAGCATTGGCTAGCTGTTTCATTTTGGATTCAACTTTGGAAAGATGAATTTTCATTTCATCAAGAGGCTATTTTTATTTTCAGTTCTGACTTTTGAGCAATCATGAGAGATCATTAACTCTACCCTTGATCAACAACTCACAGCTTATGAATTTTCGTTTTATTAAGTCATTCAGGATAAGAAAGGCTATGTTCGTTGGTAGGTTGGCTTTTTTGTCATCATGTGCCTTAGTTAAAGCTTGAAAAGAAATAGAAGAATGTATTTATAGGGTTAGATAGATCACAGGACAATGTCTCAAATTTTGCACACTTTAGTGCTTCCCTTAGGTTCTTGACTAAATTACGCCATGTAATTTCCTGTATTCAATTACAAAAAGTTGGGTTCTTTGTTTTTGCAAGTTTTTTGTGCTCTCCACTAGTTGGTTTCTCATCATATATATATATATATATATATATATATATATATATAGTAGAATTAGTAATAGCCAGGATTCCATATTGAACTAAAGGAGGAGTTCGTCCATGCCTGGAAGGGGAAATGCGATTAGAGGTTCGGTATCTATATTAAGCTCAAGTCAACTACCTTTGGCTTTTAAAAAAGTTAAGAACTGTGGATAAATTTGGCCAAAGTTGAAACTGATGGATAGAAACAGAATAAAATATAGTTTAACCTTATTCGGGAAAAAATTGTTTAAAAGTTTGTTTGGAAGAATGCCTTTCTTATTCCAGTTTTTGTAATCCTTTTTCTTTCTGTTTGTTCGAAACATAGAATGAATGCAAACCAGCACTCATAATTTTCAATGAATAGGTGGTTTTAAAAAACACAAAAATAACAGGTAAATTTTTAAAATTTGTTCTTTACGTTTCTTTTTTTTTTTTTTTTTGGTTAGAATACGTTTGCTGTTGTCTAAGTTACAAAACTGTGATTGATTAAAAACAAAAGGCAGTTTCAAAGCCTACTTTCGAAGAGGCATAAACTTCTGAATATATATTGCTTAATAAACATGACTAATATATATATTTGTAAAAACGTAAAGTATTCATACGTTAAAAATGGGGCACACATAGGAGCACAAGGAACCATAAAAGTATGAAATTTCAATGTAAGTAAATATGCTTAAAATATCTAGTCTAGCCTGGTGAAATGAGCAAATTGGCAGGTCCATAGAAATTGAGAAAACTACAGTTTCCCAATTTCTTTCCAATTAGTTAGAGTCCAGGCATGCGAAAAGTTCAAGAAAGAAAAACAAATGAAATGATGGTTGAATTGGCAAAAAAAAAGTGAATGAAGTAATGAATTGTGAGATTAACCATCAGGTCGGACATTCAGAAAATTGTAGAGGGGAATGGAATAAGAAACCTGTTGAGGGTTAATTTGGGAGTCGTCTTCGTCATGGATAAGGAGGTCGAAGGGATTGAGAGAAGAAGCAGTAGGTGACGATGGGCCAGGATCTTGTAGGTCTTCAGTGGGAGAGGCAGAGGATTGAGTAGAATAGTGGTGTCGCAGCTCCTCCTGTTCCTTCAAAACCTTTCTGAGCAGCCGAGCGGACATTTTCCAAAATGGCACCTTCTGTGTCTGCGTCTGTGAATTCCAAATCCCTTCCTTCCTACTTCCTGCACTGCAATATATCGAGTTTGGTCTTCTCTTCTTAACACCGCTTGCGTTTGCCTCAACAAAAAAATAATAAAATACGAGCCTCCTGGAAGCTTAGCTGATTATATATTATGGCCTTATGGGATGTTGAATTTCTGAATGGAACGGGTGCAAGCCCACCTTTTACGTACAGCTACAGCGAATATTAGATCGGCCCAATGGAGAAAGGTCAGGCCCAACTTCATTTTCTCCTTCTCCTTTGGATACTACCCTAACTTCGCCTCTCATATATGCCAAGTTTCAAATCAAAATCTATTTCTGCGTGTCGCGCTGATTATGTATCCTTCGCCCTAACAAAACAAAAACTTTTATAAATATCAACAAAACTTTATATACCTTTGAACCTTCAACTCTTATCCTCCACTAAATACGTTTTTTTTTTTAAAATAATTACTTGTCAGAGAAATATTTTAATAACTAACATACTCATAATTTTGTTAGTAACAATCAGACCAATATTGCTAACAGGAATTTATCTTAGTGCTAATTGACATGTACTCATTTCTTTGAGGTCAGAAGACCAAATCTACATACCCACATTTGTGATTTGTTGGACTAAAAAAACAATTGGACCAATATTAATCCTCATTTATGTTACTCTCAAGCAGGAAGAAGAAAGCTCCATATGAGAAAACTCACACAATTACCCCATTTGCACTAATGATTAAGCCTATCAAACACAATTCAAAACAGCGATTTGTAAGAAAACGATAAAAATTGAAAAAAAAAACTAATTATTACTCAAAAAAATTAATTAACCCAAATTGAACGTAGTGATATCTTACATACTTTTATTTTCTTTTTATTTATGTAGCCCTTTCTTAATTAATTAAATTCATTCGATTAGTTGTTAATTTAAAACTAACCATAACTTTGTAACCTCATCTCCGATCCGATAGGTTGATACCAAACAAAAGCAAGTACAATTATAAGAAACCCACGCGTGGCTACAATTGTGTAGTTTAGACCTTCCAAATTTTAATTTGCTTATGTTAATTATTTGATGCAGAGTAATAGAGATGCCGAAGCTTCCTTTTGATAAACCTCAGTTGTTGTTGATCAATATGATCCCTTTGAAAGATAACCTGAAGTAATTAGTATGATAATAATTATTACGATCATGATGTTGAAACATTTGATCAAGGTATTGAACAAATAATTAATTTAATTAATTAAGGCCAAAAAAATGTTATAAACTGACGCACATAAAATTAAAGAGAGATGCAAAGAACCCAATAATATTTTGAAAATATATATAATATAATGTGGATGGTTAGTGTATGGACGAGATTAGAGAGGGGGAATAGAAAAAGACTTTGAAGAAGCAGTAATAATTTTAAGATTGGGAAGAGTGTAGTAGATACAGTAATTGTAAACCCTTAAATTGATTTGAATGAAAAAAAGAAATATATATATATATATATAAATATAGTATGGCGGCATAAAAGTTATAATGCAGGAGGGGGAATGGGGAAGTGCAAGGCGCGGTTGAAGATTGTTAAGTGGGTCAGTAGTCGTTGAATTAGGGTGCTTTGGGGTAAACAAAAAAAAGGCTGATTAGTCTATTTAGTGCGTCGAACAACTCAAAACCAAAAGAGAAGAAAGAGGGAAGATTTTTGAGACACCGTGGAACCCACCAAAGATGTGGTGCCTCACTCTACCATAATGGGATTTTAGAATTTGATGGAAAGAGGCAATCATTGCTGCATGGAATTCCAAACAAAAATACACACACACACCATATTATTCATATTCCAATTCCCTCTCTCAAATAGTTATTCTTTTTTCTATTTTACACTTTCAATTTTCTATCCACCAATCATCAACAAAAATAAACTCGCTTTCTTTTCTAGCAGGGACCTACCCTAGGCGCCATATACTTTGATTAATTAATTAATTACTATTCATATTATATTATAATGTGGAATGGTTCACTATTATTTCACCCATTTCCTAGATCTTAATTAAGGGAACGAAAGGACATTGTTGATGTTTGTCATCGTGGGAACACACACACAATACACACTTTTTCTTCTTTTATTTTTAGAAATGGAGAGGAAGTTAAAAGCAGGTGGCTCGCACAGTTACAAATGAACACTCCTCGATGTGCGTTGCCTCGAGCGGAGGGAGGACTGTTGTTTGTTTAAGCTTAAGACCAAGAAATTTTCTCCCTTCCCAGTTTCCACACCAATGACCCAGTGTGCTTTTTGCTTGCTCCCCAAAGCCAACCATGATTCCAACACACCCAGGTCCCTCCCCCCACATCTTTCTCTATATCTATGGTTTTTGTTATTTTCTAATGCTTGAGGGACCTCACGAATCTTCCCTTCAACGGCAACCAGCTCGCCCTTAATTTTGGGCACCAAAACAACACACATCCCAATCCACATTAACTTTATTCAACTTTTCTCCTTCTCGATCCTTGTTACTTGTAACCGTAATGGGCAGGGCAGCCTTAATCTACTTTTTATCCTTTGACAATAATAAAAAAATAAAAAAATAAAAAAGACACAAACAAACAAACAAACACAATAACAAGCAACAATACTTTCACCATTCATTATATATTTTCCGATCAAAAAATGACGCATGTGGATGAATGCCCATCGCCATACACATTGCATCAATTAAATATTCCATCACACAATCCTATGTTTATTTTTTGTCATTTTAATAAGAAATTGAATCATTGTACAATGATTTACTCTACTACCGAAAAAAGGGGGAAAAAAAAGGTCAATGAATAAGACAAAATGGAAAACAATCTTAATTACCTTTTTTCTAAAGAAAATGAAATCTTAATTACTGGTCACCATTCATTAAATTAATTAAGTTGATGAAATAGCGAAATTTTTTTATTAAATAAAAAAAAATAGGCTTCCTCGAGAGATTTGTGTATTAAATTAATCAATTGGTCCTCCAGAACAAGAATCTGAAGCCTCAAAATCAGAGAAAATCCAGCTCAGATCCTGTCATTTGGCTTTTGACGTAGGTGTGGGCCGTGCAAGATACTTCATACCCTATACTTCCAACGTCAACCATTCCCAAAAAATTTCTTTAACATTTTATCTACGGCTACGCGCCTCTTAACCTCTCTTTCTCTCATTGCATCGTCCTCCCTCGAGTTTTCATTCATTTCAGGATTCATAAAGCTTGTACAATACTATTTCACTTTCAAGTCTTCGTTCTTTTTTAATTAAGGTTGCTTTTTTCTCCTCTAACTTGTTCTGTGTTTACTTTTACTGTTTGCACAACTCAATATTTATATACATGTGTGCTCCAAATAATAATGCTATGGTATATATGCAAGTAGAGTATTAATTAGAGATGTTCTTTTTTTCCAAGAGGACCCACCCCTAATAGGATAGGAAGTGATCTAGTTCATGCATTAAACGAGGGAGAAAGTGAAAAAAAAAAACCTTTGTTAGCTAAACAAAAAACGGGGATAGGGAATATATTCCTCGTCCCTACCCCAAATACTTCTTTTTTCTTGTATATATATATACTTCGTCCCCACCCCGAATGCTCCTTTTTCTTTTATATATGTATATATATAATCTAGACTATGTTGTAATATTTAAATTTAAGGTTTTTTTTTTTGTTAAATGATTTAGATATTTAATATTTTTTTAAGTACAACAACATGTAGGGTGAGAGAATTCAAACCTTAATTTATTGGTCGAGTGTATATGTTTTAACAATCTATGCTCAAATTGGCGGATATTTGATGTGTTTGAACTTTGAACTATATGGTATGGTTGAGCATTTGAACTATATTTTTTAATAATTATCTTAATTTAATATGCATATTAAATATTATTTTGTTTTTATTAGAAAGTTAAAAAAATTTCTTGAATTCTCCATTGACTATTAACCATTTAAATAAAGATTTCGCATTAGAAATTAACTATTTAAATGAATATTTTTCAAGAAATTTTATTTTATTTAATTGAGATTTTAAAAAAATCAAACAGGGAATAATTTTAACCAATCTCTGCAAATTTTTCATAGAGAATCCCTACTCGATCCTCAGCAAATTTAATGAAGAATTTTAGAGGATGAGGAACTAAATGGAGGGCGAGAATGACCGCGTAAACATCCTAGTGCTATTAGCTAGCATAAACAAAATTTCCTTGGACTGACCCAGAATTTAATTAGTAAAGAATCTCAAGTAATTAATGTCGAAGTTAAATTATAGAAAATACTCACGAATTTTGGGTAGGTTTCAATTATGTCCTTAGACTTTGAAAAGTTTCATTTATATCCTTAAACTTTTAAAATTTGTCCTAAAAAAATACACTTGAACTTTGAAATTGGTCAGAAAAACAAAAAATGAAAATTGAGATGTGGCAGCTAATATGTAAAAATTGGAAAGACGTACTGTATGCCTTCCAATTTTTATACGTTAGCCGTTGCATCAATTTATATCCTATTTTTTTTATAAAGAAAATCTTTATGAATATTTTTTTGAACAAATTTTAAAGTCCAAGGGTGAAAATGATACTTTTCAAAGTAAAGGAGCATAATTGAAAATTGCCCTAAAATTCAAGAATATTTTGTATAATTTAACATAATGCGGAAATATGCTACAGGAATATCTTTATGCTGGGGTCTTGTCTTCGGACCTTATCTTGTCCTTGTGTTGTGAGTAAAAGAGTCTGACTTATTTCTTAACCTAGGGTAGAAAAAAATTGTGTGTATATATATATATATATTTATTGTATATAAAGATATTGAGGTAAGTACAAAAAATGAAGCTAACGTGAGTATAGCTCAACGTAATTGACATGTATTCTAGACCAAGAGTTCAGAGATTTAAATCTCTCACTTTCAAATGTTGGTGTATATTAATGGCAACAAAGTTTAATTTAGGGAATGGGTGGTTTAATTTTAGGGGGGTTAGTAATATTAGGGATTGGAAGGCAAAGGGTTTTTTTTTTCTTTTTTTTTGGGGGGGGGGGGGGGGGGGGGGGGGGGATTATTTTGAAGATTGGCTGATATTGAGATGTGGAAAGTTACAGGTAGCGCCCTTGTTGCAGGTTGATGCATAAAGAGAGAAAAAAGTTAGTTGAGGTTGAGGAGAGAAATGGTTGTAGTTGTGGGTTTGTGGGGGAAGTTGGGGGGCCGTTTTCAATGGGGGAAGGCGGGAGTGGGGTGGGAGATTAAAATTGGTTAATTAGTAAAATTAATAATATGCAGGAAAGGAAAGGAAAGGAATGGAAGGAGAGAAGAGCTGGGGGCGAGTGAGTGGACACATGCAAAATTGATATTGGAATTTGATTTGGCAGGATTTGAAAGGGCTTTCATCATTTTCATTCCCTCATCTACAGCCCTAGACATCCCGACATGGATGGAAGCTTTGATGTAACCCCCCCCGCCACTCATTGCTCTTAAGACTTCTCTAGCTACTTCTCTCTCTCTCCCTCTCTCTCTAATATCGATCCATTCAATTCAATTCACATCAACCCCCCGCCCTAATTACTTTTAAATTATAATATAATCCCAAAAACCACGCACCCACACCCTGTTTTCTCATTCATTACATACATTAAGGAATTTTTCTGTTCACAATTTCACTTTTCCCACTTCGCTTATATTCATTCATTCCTGCTTCATTATATTATACTATACTACTTAATTATATTTACAACAACTCTTCAACATTATCAAGTTTTGAAAAATTAACCCACCGCATATAACAAATTTCTTCGCCCACATTTCATTTATATATAATACCAAATCGCATATTTCTTAACTTACCATATGCACCAACTTTAGGTGCACCCACCCATACACAAAAATGTTGATACATATTACTAACTAAAAAACGCTCATGTGTTTGCTACATCTTTATCTTTTCCACAATACCAATACCAATACCAACTACAACTTCAGAACCTTCTCCTTAATACTCGCACTGCACTCCCACCTTTTTCAATCTGGTTTACTTAATGGAATTTGAGTGATTAACTATATATTATAATTAATTCTGAAACTTTATACTGTATATTAATCAATTGGCGTGACGATGCAAAAGACACACATTAAGTTGTCAGAAAGAAGAGAACAATCAAGCTAAGCAACCCACTTAAGGTCAAAGCATCGATGATGAAGGTACGCACATATTTGACATTCGGTGTTCGTTTCAGTTGGCAAGGCATACCCTTGTGTCACTTTTCCACCATACGCTCCAAGACCAAAAGCAAACACACGGTTTCTTTAATATTAGCTCAATTAAATCATACACAATCCTCCAAAACATTAGGCTAGGTTTCAATTATGTCTTTACCAAGTTTAATTTCTACCCTTGACATTTTAAATTATTTAAAAGCAATCTTTCCGTCAACTTCTTCATTAAAAAGAAAACCAAAATGTGAAGGTATGTATGTGGGCATATATGTGGTTTTAATTATCTCTCTAAACTCTGAGATAAAATTCAATGATGTCTCTTAACCCTTAAAATTGTTTCTAAAAAACCATTTTATTAACCTCCCTATTAAATGAAGACGAAAATGCCATTCGGTGGTAAATTCTAAAATAGAAATTACATGTGAGCACAAATGACAATCGAAGACCGTTAGTCACTGTAAATTTACTGTATTGTATTATACAAGAGAGAGCCCACTTATGCACAAGACTAAAGTAAATAAGGAAAATCTAAGTCAAGCCTAATTTACAGTATAATTGAGTAATCTTGACATCATTGGCCTTTAATTGACAAATTACATTTCAAACTCAAGGTGGTAGAGTAGCAACCAACTTGAGTTTGTAGAGTAGCTAAGAGAAGTGGCCAAGTGACAATGCTTGGTGAAGATGCCAGCTGATTGATCCGTGGTGGAAATAGATCGTAAAAATATAGTATTGCTCTAGATATGATGACGAGTTAGAGTATTAGTTAAAATTGTTTCGTTTAAAGGAGGAAGCCATCCATTATTAGTGGACTATATTGGGAATTCCTTTGCCACAAAAATGGAAAAAGAAAAGATTCTTAAGCATTTTATATGCTTATCTTTATTATTATTTTTCTTCTTATTACAGTTAATTCACAAAGACTTTGCCATGGTAAAAAAGAAAGGAGAATAAGCACACTTGGAGGGTGCAACGAAGAGTTGTAAAGTCATTGAAAGAGAATGGGATCCAAAGAAAGCTTTACGAGAGGAATATGTTCCTAAAAGAACTCGTAGAATAGTGGGTCCATGAAAGCATGGGTATGTGGAAGGTTAGGAGGAAAAAAAGGCAATTGGTAACGGAGGAATATATTTTTAATACTCAAATGTAAGAAACTTATCGAGTAACAATCAAGGTTATTCCTAGCCTTGGTTACGTACATCGGGTTTCTTTGTTGGCCCTAAATTTCATCAATTGAACGTACGTATGAGCGAAGATCCTAAATTTTGTCCATCATTTGTGATTTGTTTACCTCTTTGTGATAAGGATAACGACCCTTTAACATATCTCCACAATGATATAATATTGTCTACTTTGGGCATAAGCCCTCATGGCTTTGCTTTTGGTTCTCCCAAAAGGCCTCATACCAATGAAGATAATTGTCCTCACTTATATACCCATGATCATTCTCTTCCCTAGCCAATGTGAGACATTTGTTTTGCACTCCTCCTCTATCAGGAAAACGTATGATAGAGTTATATTTTGCTTGTCGCCGCAAGCTCTTTTTTGTTCGATTTGGAGATTCATATCCACGATGTCATATAACTATAAGGCTCACTAATCTTTGTTCCACTTTGAGGATTTCTCCGACACACAACTAGGTTTAAGACCATGACTCTGATACCAATTGATAATGACAACGACCCTCAACATATCTCCACAATGGTATGATATTGTCCACTTTGGGCAAAAGCCCTCGTGGCTTTCCTTTTGGTTCCTCCAAAAGGCCTCATACCAATGAAGATAATTGTCCTCACTTATATACCCACGATCACTCTCTTCCCTAGCCAATGTGGCATATTTGTCTGCACTCCTAACACTATGATCTCTAGACAATGAGGGGAGAAACAATATTTTATCATAGCCGCCAAAAGCATACCATCCCCCTCCCTAAAATTGCTTCCTGTGAATGATGTCATTTCAAACGTGACTGAGATCCTTCAATTTTTTTATAACTATCACTACCTCAATTTTCTATCTTCATTTTGATGGAGAAGCTAATGGAAGCATTGTTTTAAAAAAATTTGAAGTTCCATTAGGTTAAAATGAGACATTTGAAATGATAAAGGGATATAATTGAAACTTGTCCCAAAGTCCATGGATATAATTATGAAACCATTTATACTTTTGTATATACAACTCACCACCACACATCACATTTCCGTTTTCTTTTTTAAAGGAAAAGTTGGCTGAAAGGTTTCTCTAAAACAATTTTAATGACTGAGGGTAGAAATGAATGTTCTTAAATAATAGAGACATAATTAAAACCTACCATGTTCACATGTGTTATTTTGTAGGGCTGCTTGCAAATGTCACAACAAATTAATGGTTAATTACAAATGTAACAACTACTTTTCAGATTTGCAAATATAGCAAAACCAGAGACCCAATACAAAAGAAATCATGGAAAAGTCGATCCTAATTAAGATGAGCAATTTTACTATATCATTAATATACTTCATATTAGGTATATCAATTATAGTTATATTAGTGACATACCTAAAGTGAAGTATATCACTCATTTACTTGATTGGTATATCAATATAAAGTATATCACTAATATACTATTTTTGTTGACATGTATGGTAGGAAATATATTAGTGATATACTTTATATAAGGTATATAATTGATTTATTGTAAAATATATAGGGCATGTTTGGGAGTGATTTTGGAATGTCCAAAATCACTTTTGGCATGTCCAAAATCAATTATCCTTCAAAATTGTGATGTTTGACAATGATAAGAAAGTGATTTTGGAAACATTCAAGATCACTTTAAGTGATTCCCTGTCAATCACTTGGGAGGTGATTTCTAAATGATTTTGTTTTTAAAATGACTATTATTTCATATTTTTTTTAAAACTTACTTTTTGTGATGGTTAAAAATCGTAATCATTTATAAAAAAATCATTAATTTCCATCAAAAAGCATGTATTCTCAAAACCATCACCATTGAGGTCATCTATCATTATTTAAAAAATGCCAATTTTTCTCTCTCTAAAGTTTTTATAATGTCTATCTCTTACTTTATTCTCTTTTTAACATTTTTATTCATTTGCTCACCTTTTTTTTCTCTCCAATGGTTTTAACTCTCTCTAACTTTTATTATCTCTAAATTTTTTTGTTCATCTCTCTATAATTTTTGTATCTCTTTAACTTTTTTCTCTCTAATCTTTTACCTCTTGCTATAACTTTTTGATGTTGAACTTTTTTGTCTCTGACTTTGAAATTTTTTTTCTCATTAAAGTTTTTCTCCCTAAAATTTTTACCATTCTCTTCAAATTTTTTATATATCTCTCTAAATTTATTTCTCTATCTTTTGATTTTTTCGCTCTCTATTAAAATTTTCTCTCTAAATTTTTTTGTCCATCTCTTTAAAATTTCTACCCATCCATGTCTTTAACATTTTTTTCTCTTTGAAACTTTAATTTTCTCTAGCTTTATTTTTCTCTCTCTTAATTTTTTAGTTCTCTCGGTATAACTTTTGTCTACCACCTTTTTTTTTTTTTTTTTTTTTTTTTTTTAAATTTCAAATGTAATACTCTTTTTAGTAATTTGATGATTCTAAAGTCACATTTGAAGATAAACATTAATCGTTTAAAAAAATACTTTTAATTAAATTTAAATCATTTTTACAAGAGTGGAACCAAATATTTAAATGAATTATAACTAAAACTTTTACAAAATTAATTATAATTAAATCCCTTAGCTTAAAACACTGATTTTAAAGTCACTCTAAAAAATGTCCTTAATCATTGAAAGTCACTTTTAATTGTATGAAAATCACTATTAAAAGTGTAGAACCAAACATTAAAATGATTATATAAAAATCATTTTTCGTAAATCAATTATAAACAAATCAATTGTGCTAAAATCACTATTTCTAAAATCATTCCCAAACATGTCCATAGTATAGTTGATGATTTACCAAATCAATTTTTTTAATGCAGCTTTCAGTCATCTCTTTTGTACCTACTATCAACGATATGTCTTCAAGCTCCTTCATTTTTTTTAAAATCATTGCAGGAAATGGAAGACAAATTGAAACAAAGAAAATGAGATGACAAAGAAGAAAATATTGTACAATACCAAAGAGAAAGAGAATATGGAATAGCAAACTCTATTTATTTGAAGGAGGAAATACAGTGAGTGAAAAGGCATATAATGAAATTCTGTTGACTTTTCATTAATTGAAGTAACTAATAATGAAGCACTTCTACCATAAACCTGAAAATGAGAAACAATATAATATTAATAATTTCCTAAAAAAAAAACCTCCCACAACGAGTCTTGACGTCCATAATACTAACATTAATATTGAGAAGGTTTTTTTTTCACTAATATTGAAAAGATGGTTGATTATGCAACCAACTATTTTAATGTGAGAAAAAATAAATTTTTATTTACTTATTAAGCATATTAGTTTAATCAATGATAGACCTAATAAAAAATACATCATTTATATATTTAATGTGATTGATATATTTCATATTAGATATATTAGTCGTATCGATGATATATTTTAGTGATATACCTAAAAGTTATGGCTATATTACCATATACGACAAATATTGGTTTGCTACCCATTATATTACAAATAGTCTACTTTTTGTATAATTTGACCTTAAAATTATTTAATCTTTTACCATATTATTATCCTCCTTACTACATCATCATACTCTCTCTCTCTCTCTCTCTTTATATATATATATATATATATATATATATATATATATATATATATATATATATATATATATATATATATATATATATCATTTAAAATTTTAATGTTAATGATTTCGATAATTAGATATATTTGAATTATATAGTTAAACATTTGAATTATATTTATGGATTAATTAGATAATATGATATGAAATGTTGTTTTGTTTTTATTATGAGGTTTAAAACTTTTATTTTTAAATAGAGATTTTTTAAATAGAAAATTAACTATTTAAATGAAGATTTTTCGTGAATAATTAACAATGTAATTGAAAATTAATGGACATTTTCCATGGAAGTTAACTATTTAAAAATTTATCAAAAGAATTACTTAGATTCTTAAAAAAAGAAAAAAAAAACTAAATCGGAAATTCCCTGCGAATTTTCCGTGGGGAATCCTCGCCCCAATTCCCACAAAATTTAATGTAGAATTTTCGCGGGGATGGGGATTCAAATGGGGGGGGGGGGCGGGGAAGCCATTCCCGTCCTCGGCCTTGGCATATATATTCTTCTTATTACCCACGTTCATTGTCAATAAAATTATTTCTTTAATCCTACATGTAAGGTAATTTGTTCACATCCAAAGAAGGGGTTTATAGTATATCAATTATGCCTAAGAACATTAAAATTCAAACAAATACATTTTTGTTCCTTTTATACCAATAAAAAAAATTTAAAAGAAAAATATAATTGAAAGATTAGGAACAAGTTTCTTTATTTATAGCTTCTAAAATATGACATGAAAATTAAAATAATATAATTCACTACCATACGGCTCAATATTGATATATGAACTAGTTTGAGTTTAATATTTAAGACGATAAAAATTAATATATATGTATGTATGTATTTCGAACAAAATTGTTTCAAGAAGAATCATAAGTAGATGATTTTTTTTTTTTTTTTTTTGAGGGGAGAAGTACATCATTATAGTGACCTGAATCGGGGGGGGGGGGGGGGGGGGGGGTGGGGGAAGAACTGGAGAGATGAAACCAATTAATGTTCTTTTTGAAAATAAAAATGAGTTAGTTGGGGAAAGATGGGTTCCCAACCTCTATTATGGGTGGCCATGTGTCCCTCTACTACTAGATTACCTAAAAGATACTCTTCTTGTGACACTCATTATATTGTCAATTATATCAAGAGAAATAACATCATATTCATGATCCAAGTAATTGGGCTAAGTTTAATATTACACTTCTTTTTAGAAGCTAAGGTTACATATCAAATAAGGTTGTTAGAGAGCTAGTAATGGGCCGGGAGTTGTTTAAATATTATATAAATATAGTATAATATATTGAAGAAATTTAAGTAGATGTTACCACTTTATTTCAATAAAATAATGAATCACAAAAGATAAAGATGACATTTTGAAATCTTGCTTTATACTTAATTAAACACGTTTGTACATAAAATATTGAAATAAACAATAGAATTGAAGAGTGAGATGTATAATCTAGGATAATCCGTGAAATCATATTTGTGAAAATGAATTGATTTGGATTCAATATAATTAAGTAAGGAGGATTAATAAGTGGTATTTGTATTTTTTTGGAGTAGTTCAAAGTGGTTTTGTAAAAACTAATGAAGATATTTATAAAGAAGAAAAAGGGGTAAAATAAAATGTGGGGACAAAAACGGAGACTTTGGGTTTGTAGTTAAAGTAGGATAGGGAAAAAAAAAATGCAGAAGTGAGATAGATATGTGTTGGTGGATAAATTGTTAAAAGAGGGTAAAATAAGAAAAGAAGATTCGAATATTTTCAATAGCTTTTAGAGTACGAACAAAAGAAGTGGCGTAGACCCGCATTATGGAGCAGCTGGCATATGATATGTTTTAATGGGCAGTGCGACTGTGGAAGTTCCTCGTCTTGTTTTCAAGATGTACATAATTGTACTGTGCAAACGGGGAAAAAGAGAGAGAGAGATAAATAAAGTAATATTGGAAAGAAAATAATAGAATACAACAACGATGCGTTTGTACAGTAGTAGATTGAGTAGTAGAGGTTGGAACTGGAAGACAAGGGAAGAAGAATATATATATATATATTATAATTTTGAAAACATTCCCTTTCGCATTTACTCGTTGACCCAAACAGCAACCTGACCTGAATTGTGTGTGAGACACGAGAGCAAGGTTGCTTTTAACAAAGTGCCCTAAACAATTAAGCAAGCAAACAACAACACAACAAGGAGAAGAAAACAGCAGCCAAGCCAAGGGGATCTTTCTTTCTTTCTTTTTCTTTATTTTCTTTCTCTCTTTCTTCCTGACTTTCCTTGTTATAATCATATTGAGAAAGACGAATGGAAGGATCAGAAAGATCAGGGGTTCCCAATTATCAACTTCAAGTCTCCTTCCTCTCAAATGCACCGCATCCGCAACCCATCCACGAAATGGGGTTCGTCCACTTCGAAGACCACAGCCAGGTGTTGAGTTTCTTGGCACCCAATAACAACGCCGCCACAAGTGCCACTGCACCCACCACCGTCACCGCCACCGTCACCGCCACCACCATGCCTGCTGCCTTCACTACTCCTCACGCCCACCTCGTTAGTAGACCTTCTTGGAGTAACGAGCAGGTGGGGATTGTTGCCTAATTAATTAATCAATATTAGTGAACAAGAATACATAAAATTAAACCATATATATGCATATAATTCTTCTACTTCTTCTTCTTTTTTAACTTTAAAAATAGAAAAGAAGGCAGAATTCTCCTTTTTCTCCTTGTTGTGTTTTTGTTACGTGAATGGATGGATCTTATAGTGGGCGTGGGTGTTAAGCTTTGGGTTTGTGGGAAAATTCAGGTGGGAACACTGGATCCGAAGCCCGGTAACGACGAAAACTGCACTGGTAGCGCTAGCGACGGCAGCAATTCATGGTATACACCGCTTCCCTAGCCTTACTTTTTTGTTGTTAAGTTGTTTCTCTTTGTTTACATTAACCCAACCAATTAAGCCCCCCGATTTGTTTTGCAATTGGGATATATATATATATAAATTAACAATAATAAACAAAGGAACATATATAATTAAGTAGGTAACTAGGAGGAATGAGAAATAATAATATTTGTGAGAAGAGGATGGAAGAGGAGAGAAGAAAATGAGAGAAATGAGATAGGGTTGTAAATGGAGCAGGCGAGGATAGACACATAAATTTCAAATGTAAAATAATTAGATGGGTGAAGATTGGGAATATTATGTGTATATATGTGTGTGGTGGAGAGATACGCAGTAAAAGGTAAGGGAAAAGAAAGAGTGAGGGTGTGGTGGGTGATTTTGTTATTGATAAAAAATGGATGTGTTTTGGGTTTGGGACTGGCAGGTGGAGAAACTCAAATGCAGATAAGAGTAAAGTGAAGGTAAGGAGAAAGCTGAGAGAGCCGCGTTTCTGTTTCCAGACCAGAAGCGATGTAGATGTGCTCGACGATGGCTATAAATGGAGAAAATATGGCCAGAAAGTCGTCAAGAACAGCCTTCATCCTAGGTACGTCCTCTCTCATCTATTCAGTCCAATTCTTCTTCTTCTTCTTTTAATATTTTCATATATGCATATTCTTGGTATTCGACCTTATTCTATTGATATATCGCTAGGTTAAATCCTCATGCACTACTGCCTTTTCTTATGCCCAAAAACCCTTGTGTGAAATTTACAACTAACATCCATTGATCTTGTCACAAATAAGTTAATTCTCTACATGCGGGCTTACTTATGTATATTAATTAGGCTGCCAAGTTTAATTATGAGAAAAATAAAAAGAAAGTTATTAATTAGGGTGGGAATTAATATTAGCGCAATGCAGATTGAGATTAAGTCGGTTAATATATGTTTTGCAATGGGTTGTAATTGATATATAATGATAAGATAGGGAAGTAGAGAGATTGATGTGCAATGAATTAATGGATCAATGGGTGAGTACTAAAATAATTAGCATATGTTAATATAGTATAGGAATATATATATATATGGATGGGGAGGACGAGGAGTGTTGAGAGATATGGGAATATATATAGAGTAGAGTATGAGTTGAATAGATATGCGACAATGAGAGAGTGAGAGTGAGTGAGAGAGAGAGAGAGAGAATAATTATGAGTACGAGAAGCGAGAATGAGTGAGAAGTGAAGAAGGGGGGGGGGGGGGGGGGGGTTGGGGTTGGGTTCACAGTTCAGTCCTCAGTACTAGGCAGATGGGGAATGATTATGTTATATTCTCTCTGAGAATTAGCAGAGGCATCATTATTGATTTGGGTTTTTGGGTTATAGGTGGCCGCCCCCCCCCAAGGCCAGAACTACCAGTCAGTCATGCATTCATTCTTCTGTTTTTGACTACTTTTTGCTCATCCGTTGATTTGTTTTGTTTTGTTTGTTTGTTTGCTTCCCTTCATGAATAATGTAATGATAATTAAGAGAAGATAAATAAAAATAAAAATGATGATATTACTAATTATTACTGATGGGTTGTTGGTTGCAGAAGCTACTACCGTTGCACGCATAGCAACTGCCGAGTGAAGAAGAGGGTGGAGCGACTGTCGGAGGATTGCCGGATGGTGATAACCACCTACGAAGGTAGACACAACCACTCCCCTTGCGACGACTCCAATTCTTCAGAGCACGAACCCTTTACATCCTTCTGACTCTCACTTCAATAACTTCCTCTCTCACTAAACTTCCTCTACCTACATTTTTATATATAATTTTCTTTGCTTGCTAATTTCATTTCCCTTGGCTTGCCTTCATTTGCTTTCCTTGTATAATTATTTCTTCAGCCTTTTTTTTTTTTTTTTTAAATTTTAATTCTAGAAAAATATCTGCTCATGTATTTAATTATTTAGAGATAAGACGACATGAGATGAGATGGATTCCACTCCAAATTGCTCCCTAAATTCTACCTATAATTGTTATTCAGCTGCTGCCTCTACTGACTTACAAAAGTCCATTTGGATGGTGGGTGGGCTGGCGTTGGCCCGACCCAGCCCAGCACCATTTCTGTGTTGGGGCTTGGCCCGTTCCCATTCCATCCGAATCCAATATTCTCCCCAGATTCCGACCCTACGAATTTTTTCTTAGTGCTGTGGAATGCGATGCTTCTACTTTTAAAAACAAACAAACCCTTCATTTTCTATTGAGTCTTTCAAATCTTTTTACTCAATAATTAGCAAGCAAGAATGCCCATGTTGTGGCAACTGGCAATTTCACCCAAACTACAATACCATCTCAACTCATAAGTTTATCTTTCGCCATCACCATCCCCATCCTCTAATGTTAATGTACACTCACTCCATTTTTTTTCAAAAATTAAAAAAAAAAAAAAAAAACTCAAAAAACCCATGTTTACATTGGAATTTAAGGATTGGGATTACTATAATCTTTCACGCTCTTGCTCTCCCAAAACAAAAGAATAGAATCAAAATCTAGGCTTCACAAAGCTTCACTTTAAAATTGTGAATCATTCTCCAAAAAGAAAGAGGGGAATCTCATTCCCTAAAAAATATAAACTTCAACAATCTCATTTTTCTTTCCTATTTAATGACACCTCCATTATATTCTTTAAAAACAAAACTTCACATAGTTTTACCCTATCCTATCTAATAATAACAAAACAAAGTACACTAATCATTTTTAACTAATGTAATTCTATTACGAGATATTATAAATTTTCTATATAATTTATAAATTATTTGACTTTAATTAGTTATTGTTTCTTAGTATAAAATGTTAACATATATTTTATTATTATTAAATAACATAACAACAAAATCCCATTTCTACATTAATAATGGTCTTTTAATAAGATATTATACTAATTTTTTCTTCTAATTTCTTAACATGAAATATATATAGTTTTTTGCTTTTACTTTCAGGTTTGTATCTATTTGGTCCATAAACTCTAAAAACTATCTAATAGGTCATTAAATTTTCAATTTTGTTTTTAATAGGTCATGACATATTCAAATTAAAAAAAATTAACTTATCTATTAGATATAAAATTGAATTTTATGTCTACTAAGACCCTAAACTTTCAATTTTGTGTTTAGTAAGTCATGAATTATTAAAAACATCGAATATGTTAATGACCTATTTGATACAAACTTGAAAATTCATGTACCTATTAGATATTTTTTAAAGTTCAAAGACCAAATAGACACAAATCTGAAAGTTCATAAACCTATTAAACACTTTTTAAAGTTTATGACTAAATAGACATAAACCTAAAAAATTTAGAGATTATACTTGTAAGTTAACTTTTTTTTTTTGGCTTACAACATGAAATATATATATAATTGGTATGCTAACTTGGGATTTGGGTTTTAAATTTGAATTAATTATATTTATTGGGAAGTGATTATGTATATTTCTATTCGTTAGGAAATAGTGGTCGCTGGTCGGGTATAATAACCGTGTAAGAGATGGGCATGTTAGGAAAGATCTAATACCGTATAAGAGGTGAGCATATTAGGAAGGATTTAAATTCGTTCGTAAATAAACAATAGAAATAAAATTCATATCGTTTCAAAAAAAAAAAAAAAAAAAAAAAGGAAGAAGAAGAAGAAGAAATAAAATTCATATATTATTGTCGAAGGATATTCCACTCAAAGAGGACTAGGGTTACGCGACGCCAAATCCACCTATAAAATCCCTTTTACACACCCTTCGGCTTCACCACCACGGCATCGGTGTCTACACTACAGAGATTGAGGAGAAGCATAGCCCAGCAGAACGCCGGTACACAAAAATGGAGCAAAGCTTTATCATGATCAAGCCTGATGGAGTCCAGAGAGGCCTGGTATCCTTCTTTCCTGTCTTCTACATCCATTGCGCCTCTTTAATTTCATATATCTGATTTCTCATCCATTTACCTTTCTTTTCCTTTGATGTTAAGCAAAAGCCACATAACATGAAAAGTGTTTTATTTCTTTACAATAGTGAAATTAACTTTGGGCGTATTCACTGTTGTGGTGTATTTGCACATCCACGAATCGATGTATCTTTCTTCTTTGATACATTTTTATGTTTTTTTTCTTCAGGTTGGAGAGATTATCAGTAGGTTTGAGAAGAAGGGCTTTGCTCTAAAAGGTAATTACTTTCTGAGAGCTTTATTTATGAATTCTCTGTTTTGTTTTGTTTTTTTAGCTGAAGTTAATTCTTTTTCTTTTTCCTGTTTTGTGTGTGTCATTTCCTTATGTGTTGATTTAAACTCAGATCTCGTCGTGGCTTGGATTTTCCCAAATTTTCTTGCTTTACGTTAGATTATATTTGGAGCAGAATTCACCTCTTCCTCGACTTGATCTCGTTTACATTATGTTAATTTCTTCCGAGTCTGACGTCATCGTCTTGCGTGCCTGAGTTTGAGTTTGAGTTTGACAGAAATCTTATTTCCTTTACCATCTGCAATCAACAGTTATCTATAGTATTGAATTTAGAATGTTGCTGATTTGTGAATAACATGGTGTGACGTTAGGTTTGAAGCTTATGTCTGTGGATTGTGCTTTTGCTGAGAACCATTACTCTGATCTTGCTGGAAAGCCCTTCTTCAATGGCTTGATTGAGTACATAATTTCTGGCCCCGTCGTTGCCATGATCTGGGAGGGGAAGAATGTTGTTGCAACTGGTAGGAAGATCATTGGAGCCACGAAGCCAGCAGATTCTGATGTAGGAACCATCCGTGGTGACTTTGCAATTGATGTTGGCAGGTAATGATTTGAATTGAATGAATGCTTGATAGAAGTTGATAAAGGAAACTGGTGTGTGGATGATGGATTGTTGGTTTTCACTTTTCAGGAACATCATTCATGGAAGTGATTCGGTGGAGAGTGCGAGGAAGGAAATTGCTCTGTGGTTCTCGGAAGGTCCTGTTAACTGGCAGAGCAGCCTTCATTCCTGGATCTACGAGTGAGAAAACCAATCCTGTCAATCATCCCATTCCGTCTTGCCCTTCGTTTTGTTTTTTCACCTCTTTTTAATGGCTCACCAAGCTTTTGGCTGATATGTTAAGTTAAAGACAATTCTCTGTTTAATCAATGGCTGGCTATAAGCATGGCGTTATTTTGTTTTTTAGTTCTTGTTTGCCATCGTAGTGATGGTAGCAGCTGCGGTTAATGTTGAGGGGATGATTCAGAGTTAGCCTACCTGATGTTACTTTTTAAAGTTTGTGATGGATTTGAAGTTGGTCTGGGTTTTACTTATTTTTTTAGATAACTCTCTACAACTACAACTCAAACTCAATACTCCACAATGGTATGGTTGGGTGCATTGGACGTTGTTAACACCGTCATCTCAAGCTTCAATTCCCCATTGTTTATGTCGGCAAGCACAATTTGTTTCGACTCTTGAAACCAAAGCCCACCGAACTTGAAATGGAGGACAAATTTCTTATTTATTAATGAATACACTTCTCCTTTAAATAGAGATAAAGACTTTAAAGCTTTACAATGAGGATAACCCGTGTAACTAATCAAAATTTTAAACCAAATATAACTGTTATCACATAATTTAACTAATCTACTAAACCCAGTACTCCAGCCTCGAGACAGATTATATACTCCAAATCTGCAGCAATTGAATAAGACCAGTAATACTCTTATCATTTGTAGTTGAAAGTAGGATTTGATGCAATATGCATAGGTGCCTTATTATCATGGAAATGAAGAGCCGAACGTGTAAACTTGACCTGCAAATCACATAAACAAACTATTATCAGAAAAAAGTTATTGTTTTTGTTGGTTACAACCTTCGACCTGAGTAAAAGGTTATCGTATGTGATTTTGTATGAAGGATGCTTTACTTTTCATTTGGTAACTCTTGTTTCAATTGTTGATGACCCTGATTTGGTGTTTCCCAAGTCACTTGATGAGGCAGAACATCGTGTTTCTGGGCAAATAAACAAACTATTGTTTCTTGTTCTTCAGCCGAGGCAGAATATTGTGCGTTGGCACATATTATTTGTCAGCTAGTTTGGTTTGTTAGCCTATTTCTAAGTCAGGGCCATTAGGTAGAACCCTTAGCCACGTCATCTCAAGTAGCTCCCCTGATTTTTCAAGCTCACACCTTGGGTAAAAAAAGGAGATGGTCGACCTATAGGGGGCTTCAAGTACAAATGTCTCAAGAGCTTTGCAACTTTTAAGGCTCTAGTTCATAAAGTTTTGATCTTTATTTTCTGAATTCTCTAAGTCTTCTCTCTTAGATTTTCAACTTAATCCTTCAAATGAAGGGGAGTTTCTTTATTTATAGAACTTTCCATGCTTAAGCTTTAATGGCCTTTGGGCCCAACCATTAGAGTTTGGCTTTGTTGGATTTGGGCCTAGCCATTTAGAATTGGGTTTTGTTCAACTTTGACCCAAATTAAATTTCATATGGCCCAATTAGACCAAATAAACTTTAATTATTTGGTCAAATGAAGATATGTGACCTTTTAATTTTCGAATTTGCCAAATTATGTCTTCAAATTAAATTTGGGACACATGTAAATTTATAATTGGTCCCACATTTATTTATTTGTAATTTTGTCATTAATTTAGAATAATGACGTGGCAACTAGAGATTGGCTGAAATTTCACAGTCAATAGAGAGGTTTTTTCCCAACACAACCTGCTTGGGTAGAAAATCGACCACTTGCATTAAATGAAAATGTGACAAGGAACATCAAATGGAGTGTTGGTCACTGCTCGACCTCCAGAGGCCTAGAGCAAAACCCTCCCCCATCCAGAGAAAGGAGGGCCATAGTGGTGTGAGTGGGAGGGCCATTGTAATCTCCATTATAGTATGGAATTTCAGAAGACTGATGTAGTCTTGAATTTAGAGCGAACCAGTATATCTCTTGCATCGTTTCTATTTTCCAATATCTTTTTATTTGTCATCGACTGACTGTTTAACTTGTTTTTAATTTGTTTTCTCTCAAACACCCTCTTATAAAAGAGAGGGAACTCCAATAGCAAGGGCAAGAGATAGTAATTAAAAGATTACGACTCCTATTATTCTAAACCTTAAGCTGATTTGATCATCAGAGGTTTAATTTGTAGGTTTTTTTTAACCACAACAGTGGGTAAAACATGCATTACGAGCAGCCAAGAGGAGAGGTTCAAGCAAGAGTGATGGCTAAGTCTTGGAGAGCCTCCATCTTCGAGAGTAGGGGTGATACAAAACCGACGAAACCGAATTGAACCAAATTGATTCTGTGGATTGGTTTGATCTTTTAGCAAAATATTGGACATGTCAGTTTGGCTTGGGAGAAAATCGAAATTTTTTAGGTTCGGTTCGGTTTTCGTTTGAAAAATCCAGCGCAAAACTGATCCGATCTGAATCCTATATATGTGTGTGTCTATATATATATATATATCCTATTAAAGAAAAACCTAATTTCTTTCACTCTCATTTTCCACCTCTTTTTGCACTTTCATTTTCCTCTCTCTCTCTTTACCTTCCTCTTTTTAACTCCATTAATCCTTTCTATTGGGCATCGCTTCACCTTTAGTCCCATTGCAGCAAGCCTCATTCTACTGGTAGCAGCCTCCCCGTTGGTTGCAGAAGGTGCCTCGATGCCATTGCATTGTAGAAGAAGCTTCACCGTCACATTACAGAAGAAGCCTCGCCGTTGATTTGAAGATGGAGCCTTGCAGATCTAATTGCATCATCGCTTCGCTACCGATTCCAATAGCCTCGTCACTGATTCATACCCCATCGCCAATTCACACGATTCACACCACCAACCTCACCATCAATTGCAAGCACCACGCCATCGATTCTTAGATTTGGGCCAAAAAAAATTGAGTTAAAAGAAAAAAGTGGGCCCGGAAAGATAGAAACCCAACAAAACCTAAAACTGAAGACCAAACCGATTATGAACTAAACTGAGAAGAACCGAACCAATCGGTTTTGCACATTATTGGACATTGGTTCATTCTTACTTTACAAAAATCGATTGGTTCGGTTCGGTTCTTGATTTGACCTAAAATCGAGAAAAACCGAACCGATATGACTCTTATCTTCAAGGGATCCCCATGACGTGTGGCATATGACACCTCATACCCCTAGTTTAAGGTCACTCATTGTTGTTGTTGTTGGATCAAATTAATTAAATCTAAAATGTCATATTCAGCTACAGTCCCCTTGAATTCTATCAAGGTTAATTATTACTATTAACATACACGTATGTATGTTGTTTAATAATTAAAAAGAAACAAACTTTTAAAATCACAATCGATGATTAAACTTTAAATTTTGTATTTCATAAGTCACTTTAATTTGTTAAGACCAAAATATCTAAAATTCATATTATAGACAATAACATGCATTGATAATAAAATTGTGTAGGATGATAATAACATGGTGGAGACGCATGGAATTGATTAAAAAAGGCTGATTTTTATCGTTAATTTTTGGTTGAGGAATGAGAGGTGGAAGAGAGAATTAGCGGGGGCGGTTTTGAAGTAGAAGTAGAATCAATGAGATGAAAAAGTTGAGCTTAGCCTTAGCTCCTCGGATGTTGAAAGTGGCTCGATCGTAAGCCAAAGCTGCATCTTCGTCCCGATCAAACGTCCCCAGCCAAGTTCTGGCTCCGTTTCTTTGGATCTCTAATCTCCGTCGCGCATTTGCCTCCGGCCTCCGCCTCACTCCCTTGAACTTGTTGCTTCCACTTCTATTACTATCATCATTTCCATGAAGAATCTGGAAATGGAAATGGATTACTCTTGATGCGGTGTCTTCCCTTGAAGGGAATAATCGAATTAAACCCACAATAGAAGAGTTAAAATCGATTTTGATTTTATTTAGAATTAAATAATAAAAATTAAGATTAAACAAAACATACCTTAAAAATAATATGGATAATATTCTGGAGGATGTTTTTCTTCTTGTGCTCTAACTCCAATAAGGTTGAATTTCAAGACTTCAACAAAGTCTTCCTTGCGAGGTTTTGGGAACATTCTTAAAAATAGAATGAGTGGAGAATTCTCTAGAGTTTTTTTCTCTTATTTGGAATGCACACAATGACTCACACGAGTCTTATTTATAGTGGTCTAGGGCAAATAATTAAATAATATATTTTAATATCTAATATATTAAAATATATTTATCTAATAAGTTTGAATCTTATTCAAATCTTTCCTAATTCTCCTACGACATTTATTTCATTATTTGAATTTAATTCAAATTTAATAAATATATTTTCTTTAATGTATCTTAATACATCAATAATTTCTTTGATATTTAATGTATCATATACAATAGATATGTTTTTCCTTATTTAATATATCAAAATATATTAAGTTTTAATTTGAACATTTCAAAATTTTCTCTCAATGAAATTGATTTCTATTTGTTCATATGAGCTAGCAATGAGACTTTATGACCCTACAGATTATAAGCTTTAATTATACAAAATCAATTAATTTTCCTTAATTAACTATAGATCATTCCACTATAGACCTAGAGTGATACTCATATGCATTGTAGGACAAGTTGTGTCTATGGATATAATTACTACATGCAAGTCGATCATTCACTAGTTGTTCGTAATTACAGCTGGGGCAAAAATCCGTTTTACCCCTGTAATTACATCTTACACTTTAAGTACCACTGATCCTCTAATGAACAATTTGTTTATGATCCAAAGATAAACTAAGTCCCTTTTAGGCCAATGAGAGGGTGGGGCCCTATTGTTCAAGTCCCGAAATCAGCACTTAAGGGAACTACTCATCTACTTACCTTATAAGGGAAGAAGTGAATTCCATCTTGTGAGATTATGTTCTCACCTCCCTATTTGGTCAAATCCCCAAAATAGTAGACATATTGAATCGGATACAAAAGTCACTATCACCTATGTAAATCAAAGGACAAACCCTCACATGCATGAGTTCATAACTCACCTATGATTAAGATCGAGTCGCATATGATCATCCTGATAAAATATTAATCTTTTCAATTAACAGATTTAAAAAGAGAAATTAAATATTTCGTAGTCCAGTCTTACACAAACTTATTGTACAAGATACCCTCACTCACATGTCTCCACATGAACGATTTTGATCAAATCATTTGTTACTATGACCCTTTAGGTTATTTCTTGAATATGATCTTCCCGTATGTCAATTACATATTGTTCAAGATTACACTAATAACCTGGGATGTTTCATATAATGGATAATATTATATTGCAAATAAAATAACCAAAACTATTATTAATTATTAAATAAATAATTAATTACAAGATTTTATGATATAAATCCCAACGTCTCTAATATCATCATCCTTCCTAATATTTTCTTCCAAAAGATGTTGACGGATCCAGTCCAACACATCGGAATTCATCCATGAAGACATTTTGATCTTTCCCTTTCCTCTTCCAGTGAGTGCCGCTTGCTTTAATTTCGTTGTTTTTGATGGGTTCTATTGTTTGTATATGAATTTCAAGTCATTACTTATTGCTGCTTATGTGAAGTTCGTTTTATTATTATTATTTTTTTGAAAACCGGTCCAAATTTCATCTTGGTTTAGATTAGAAAAATGTGAGCAAAATATCATATAATAATGCCCATTCCAGTCTTTGTTTTTTGTTTTTGTTTTTTTGTTTTTGTTTTTTGTTTTTAATACTATTTTTGTCCTATTCTATTCTACATCACAGACATAATACTTTTTTTTTATATATAAAAAATTATTTCTAGCCATATTTAATTTATTATTATAATCATATATCTTTAACCTTTAATAAATAAACTTAATTGTACTAAAAATAATTGTATGGGTAAATTTAGACAATAAGATCAAACCCAAGAAAATAGAAGACAAATTGGGTCAAACTTGAGGCCCATGGTGATGTTGAGCTTAGAAAAATGAGGAAAATGAGGAAAATGGGTCAAAAGGCCCAAAAGTCATGCTCGATCTGAACCAGACCAGGCCGAGCTAGTCCATGCGTGCGTGACGTGCGCCCTCCTCATCCGTCGTTCGAATCATCCCCGAGGGCCCCCTAACCTAATCCTATTCAAGAAAGGGAAGAGACCCTAGGTCAACCCTTATATAAATACTTTATTATAACTCCATTGGAGGTAACTCATTCTCAGTCTTCACTCTCTAATAGCTTGCTACACTTCTTTCCTCCTAACTTAAGCATCGGAGTGGCTGTGGCAAGCACCACACCATTGTGCAGGTTTTCTTTCTTTTGCATGCCAACTCGCTCCCCCAAATATAAATTCACTGTTGGCTTCATGTGTGAATCTAATGCGTTTCCTTCATCCAGATTTTCGCATCAACAGTTGGTGCCGTTTGTGGGGATTAGATTGATCTCCTAGGAAACTTGTACTCCACCACTTTGTAAAGAAAGATGAGCAAAAAGGTCATGGATCCCAATTTGATGACGGATAGAGAGAATTCTGATCAAGACACCCACCACCGAGGAGAACGAGAGATGGATCCTCGAATTCAAGACTACTTCTGCTGCCGACGATGAGCTCTCCACAACCTCGGCTAGGGATGAGCCCTCCTTGACCTCATGCTAAGCAAGATCAACCGAAGGAGTTTGAAGTACTGAAGAGGAAGGTCAACAGAATCAATCGCAATTTGGATTATACATACAACCACCTTCCTAATCAGAAAACAAATGAAACCAAAGACAAATTGACCCTTGGAGGAAGTGATCAAGGTTGAGAGCACCAAACTTGTCACCCGTACAGTGATCGTGTGTCGCAACTAGGAGGGATCGAGCCAGGGTTGAGGCCGAGGTCAACCCGAAGAAACCTACATTGGGGGCTCAAACTTGCAAAGTGTGATAGAGAAGAAGAAGCAACAAAAGACTTTGGTCAAGGCCAAGAGTTCACCCTGAAAAGTCGATCTGCTAAAGTTACAAAGCAAGATAGGTTGAGACATTAAAAATGTAAAAGATACTAAACTTGATTTGGATTCCTTGTTAGATTAGACAGATTCTCCATTCACAGATAGTGTCATAGAGGTACAACTCCCTCATAAGTTCAAGGTTCCATCGATAAAATCTTATGATGGTAAGAGAGATCCTATTGAGCATTTAAAGACATATCATTTATGGATGGAACTCTATGGAGTACAAGATGCTATCAGATATAGGGCTTTTCCTTTTACGTTAGTGGGAGCAATGATGGATTTGTACCTGAAGCTCAAAACAAAGTCAATAAATTCCTCCAATAAATTTTCTAGAGCATTTGTGATATAGTTCTTAGGAGGAAGGAGTCAGAAGAAACCAACGATACATCTACTCACCATTAAACATGGATCAAAAGTGACATTGAGGGAGTATATAACCCGATTTAATAGTGAAGCGTTGCAGGTCGAAGGCTACACTGATGGACTGAATTGATGACAGTGGTTAATGGACTTAGAGATCGAGGATTTATAAGGTCTTTGGGAAAGAAGGAACCAACATCATATATGGAACTCATCACCCATGCACAGAAGTATATGAGTGTAGAGGAACTCCTTCATTACAAAGGAGCGGCTTAAGAATTCAAAAGTTCATTTGAAGACTAGCTGAATCATGTCAAAACTGACCAAGCTAAAGCAAAGGTGACCAAGCCAAGCCTAACATGGCTGAGCCAAGCCCACCATGGACGAGTCGAGCCCTGTTGGGACCTATGCCCTAAAGCCTCTTAATTAATTAATTATTTAATAATTAACAATAATTTTGATTATTTAAATTGCAATATAATATTATCCATTATATGAAAAATCCAAGGTTATTAGTGTAATCTTGAACAGTATGTGGTTGACATACAGGAGGATCGTGTTCAAGAAATAACCTAAAGAGTCATTGTATATGGATAAGGTTGAGTGTCTTATCCTGGTAACACTATTGATACGGTCCACTTTGTAATAGTTACAAATGATTTGATCCAAATCATTCATGTGGAGACATGTGAGTGGGGGTATCTTATACAATGAGTTTGTATAAGACTGGACCACGAAATATTTAATCTCTCTTTATAAATCCGTTAATTGAGAAGATTAATATTTCATCAGGATGATCATATACGACTTGATCTTAATCCTGAGTGAGTTATGAACTTCTGCCTGTGAGGGCTTGTCATTTGATTTGCATGGGTGAGAGTGATTTTTATAGCTGATTCAATATGCCTACCGTTTTGGGGACTTGACCAAATAGGGAGCTGGGAACATAATCTCACAAGATGAAATTCACTCATTCCCATATATGGTAAGTAGATGAGTAGTTCCCTTCAGTGCTGGGGACTTGAACAATGGGGCCCCACCCTCTCATTGGCCCGAGAGGGACTTAGTTTATAATTAAATTATAAACAGATTGTTCATTAGAGAATCAATGGTACATAAGGTGCAAGATGTAATTATAGGGGTAAAACGGACTTTTGACCCAGCTGTAATTACGAACAACTCGTGAAGGATCGACTTGCATGTAATGATTATATCTATGGACACAACTTATCCTACAGTGCATAAGAGTGCAACTCTAGGTCTATAGTGGAGTGACCTATAGTTAATGAATAAAAATTAATTAATTAAATAATTTAATTAATTAATTTTGTATCATTGGAGTCTATAATATGTAGGTCCATAAGGTCTCATTGCTAGTTCATAGTAACTCTAAAAGATCAATTTAGTTGAAAGAAAATTTTGAAATGTTCAAATTAATATTAATTTGAAGTGTTCAAATTAATATTTAATATATTAGATATATTAAATATAAAAGAGAAAAATATATTTATTGTATTTGATACATTAAATATTAAATTTGAACATTAAATATTAAAATTTGAAATGTTCAAATTTAATATTTAATTTGAAGTGTTCAAATTAATATTTAATATATTAGATATATTAAATATAAAAGAGGAAAATATATTTATTGTATTTGATACATTAAATATTAAAATAATTAATGTATATTTGATATATTAAATAAAAGATATTTATAGAATTTGAATAAGATTCAAATAAATAAATATCGTAGGAGATTTGAATGAGATTCAAATAAATATAAGATATATTTTAATATATTAGATATTAAAATATAATATTTTAATTATGACAAAGATTTTCCCTTGGTCTCTATAAATAGGACCCTTGGGTTGAGCCATTAGACATAACACACATATCCTCAATAGAGTGAATTAAATAATTGTCTCTAGACATCTTCTTCTTTAATCCCTTGTGGATTTTCTTTCAAGAGGCTCCCACAAACCTTGGTCATGTGTTCGAGTCATAGCGAGGAAGACTTTGTGGAAGAGATAAAAACCCGCTAGAAGAATCTCCATATTTTCAAGGTATGTTATGCTTAACCATAATATTATTATTTAATTCTAAATAAACTCAAACTGATTCCTATGCTTCCGCTTTGGGTTTAATTAGATTATTCCCTTCAAGCCCAATGTAGCCAAACCGAGCCAAGATAGAAGAAGTCAAGTTAGATAGAGGCAATTAAGCTAGATAAGAAATTCAAATAATGGCACAAACGAGGTATTCTGCAAAACACATAGCTTTATTTAATTACTGATGTAAGTGAAGAGTACATGGAGTTTGATTGTGAGAATACATAAAATTGGATAGAAATATAAGAAATACATAGAAACATAAGGAAAAAAGATGATGAAATGAGGAAAGCAATTAATCGTCCTCAGGAGGGGAAGAGCTCACCTTATCCTCAAAAGGATTTGCACTCACCTCATCCTCAAATGGGTTTGAGATCACCTCATCCTCAAATAGATTTGAGCTCACCTCATCCTCAGAAAGGGAAGAGCTTACCTCATCCTCAGGTGGGGAAGAGCTCATCTCATCCTCAAAAAAGTTTGAGCTCACCTCATCCTCAAATAGGTTAGAGCTCACCTCATCTTCAAAAGGGTTTGAGCTCACCTCATCCTCAAACAAGTTAGAGTTCACTTCATCCTCAAATAGGTTAGAGCTCACATCATCCTCAAAAGGGTTTGAGCTAACCTCATCCTCAAACAAGTTAGAGCTCACTGTATCCTAAAAATGGTTTGAAATCATCTCATCCTCAAAAGGGTTTGAGCTCACCTCATCCTCAAATAGGTTTGAGCTCACTTTATCCTCAGAAAAGGATAGAGTTTACCTCATCCTCAGGCAGAGAAGAATTCACCTCATCCTCCGAAGGGTTTGAGCTCACTTCATCCTCAAAAAGGTAAGAGCTCACCTCACCCTCAGGCAGGAAAGAGCTCACCTCATTCCAAGAAGGGAAGACTCTACCACATCCGTGGAATGCAAAATACGATAAGGTTTATTAATAGTAGTCCAATATTTGGCATCATGATAATGAGTTGCTGATTTTGATAGAGTTATCTAAATTAACTAGGCACGAATATTATTTTTCACTCTAGAATAATCAATGCAAGTTATATTTTAATAATTTATCTGTATTCAAGTCAGCTCTTCCTGCTATCAAGATCCTCTTTGAATAAGGGGCTTAAAATGGGATATGTCTCCTTATTAAACAAAATGAAAATATTGATCCATAAGACAATCTTAGAAAAATAAAAGCAACTGGCTAGAGAATAATTGAGGCCATCATGGCCGACCCAAGCCACATGGCTAAGCTGACCAGATGTTCTAGCTATTTTTTTTTTTTTTTTTTTATGTTTTTCTCTTGCTTTTTGATCAAATTTGGTTAATTGATCAATTACTAAATACCGAAATCTAGAATTATTAATAAATATGGTAAATTCTAAGCCAAAATCTAAGAGTTTACTCTAAGATATGGCCAATTATGTCGTACAATTAAAGCATGAAATACGCAAAACTCTTGAGTACTATGGTGCAAAGGAAGCAGCCCTGAGAGTTGATTAAACCTAACTACTCTTGGCAATCTAAAAATCTGAGGTACGCTTCATGATGGGTTCTGATTGTGCAAAACTCCGCTTAGTTGCGGAAGACACAAGTCTTGAAGGTGGTTAATTAGGTCCTCAGAAGGAGCTTGATTAATTGGTCCAAGCATGACTTAAAATCCGAGACAAATTTCACAATGGGTCATAATTAAATATGGGGTCAACCCTAGAACTTTTTATCTTATAAATATTGGAAAGCCAGAAAATCAACCTAATGAGCTTGATAGGTCATTCCAGAATTAAATTTGGGGCTCACTCGAAATTTTTTATCTTATAAATATTGGAAAGCCAAAAAATCGACCCAATGGGTTTGATAGGTCATTTCAAAATTAAATTCGGGGCTCACTCCAAAGTTTTTGTCTTACAAATATTGGAAAGCCAGAAAATCAACCCAAGAAAATCAACCCAATGGGCTTGATAAGTCATTCGAAAATCAAATTTAGGGCTATTATAAATCTTTGGAAAGTCAGAAAATCAGCCTAAAGGGCTTGATAGGTCATTTAAAAACCAAAATTCAAGAAAATACATGGGATGCCTTGTACATGGGTTAGATATTATTCATCGAGCATAAATTTACAAATCAATACTCTCAAATTGGGCTATGAGTGTCTAACCCAAAAAAGAGCTTAACCACAAATCCCAACATGGGAGTGGTGGCTTAATGTTATGGGTAAATTTAGACAACAATATCAAATTCAAGAGAATAGAAGACAAACATGTCAAATCGGGTCAAACTCCAGAGAGATATTGGGCTTAGGAAAATAAGGAAAAGAGGCCAAAAGGCCCAAAACCGAGCAAGGTCTACGCGTGCGTGACGTGCGTCCTCCTCATCCGTAGTTCGAATCATCTCCGAGGGTGTCACTTTCTATCCTTAACCTATTCCTATTCAGGAAAGGGAAAAGACCCTATGTCAATCCTCATATAAATACTATATTATAACTCTATTGGTAACTCATTCTTAGTCTTCACTCTTTAATAGCTTGCTACACTTCTTTCTTCTCCGACTTAAGCATCAAAGTGGCTAAAGTGGCTGTGGCAAGCACCACACCGATGTGTAGGTTTTCTTTCTTTTGTAGGTCACCTCGCTCTCCCAAAATACAAATTTACTGTTGGCTTCTCGTGCGAATCAAGTGTGTTTCCATTACCTGAATTTACACATCAACAATAATAATAAATGCAACTTAATCATAAGTAAGAAAGACACCTTGTTTAATCAACAAGGTTTATAAATTCTCAACTTGAACTTAGACAGTAATAACTTTTGTGTCTAGATATTTGAATCCTACCCATATGAGCATAACATATTTTAGTAGTAAAAATAAAAAAAGTTGAATCCATAGTTCCATTTTAAAACAAAAATTATATAAATATCTGATTGAAAAACGGTGATTAAATTAATTAACATGTATCGGTTCTTTCTTTCTTTTTGTTTTTTTCTACTCTCTCATTTAGTAATTTCATGCATCATCAATAATATATTTTAAAACTTATTGAATAAGTATTGAAAATAAGATAATAAATAGAATTGAAAAAAGATTTAGGAAATATGCGCCCTATCTATATCTATATCTATCTACAAATATCTATATTTTAGTACAGAAGTATGCATATATTTATGATGCAAAGGTTTTGAGTAAATTATTCAATTCATCCAAATTAAGGATTATGGCTTAATTTCAATCCGTCTCTTATGATTTTATAACTTACATTTTGGTCCATATTGAATTTAGTCACTATAATTTGGTTGAATTTCACACAAATCATCCCATAAATCATATTTTACCTACTTAAATTCATTATTTTTTTAATCATTTTTTACCCACCTCTAAATACTATTATAAAATTGGCTAATAATAATTAGTCAAATAGAAAATATGAACTTATTGCCACATAAATTAAAAACATATGACAACCTGAATATAACTCAACTGGTGAAGATATTATAATCTCAAGCATAAGGTCAGATTTGAATCATCATCTTCACATATTGTTGAACTAAAAAGAATGAAAAGCATGTCGTGCATTCAATAGATAGAGGTGATTTGTGAAATTTGACCAAATTATAAAGATTAAATTGAAACTAACCTTAAACCAGGGAAACTAAACTGAGACTTCTAAAATCACTTGAACTGAGAAAAAGCTAAACCTAAATTATAGGGACTAAATTGATAATTTAACTCGCAGGTTTGTTAAAGAAGAATGAAAGAACGGTGGAAATAACGAGTGTTAGGGTATGTTTGGGAGTGATTTTGAAAAGGCCAAAATCACTTTTGACATGCCCAAAATCACTTTTCTTTCAAAATTATGATGTTTGGCAATGGTGAAGAAGTGATTTTGTAAGTATCCAAAATCATCCAAAATCAATTTAAGTGATTCTCGGTCAATCACTTGGGAGGTGATTCCCAAGTGATTTTTGTTAAGTGGTTGTGGGTGATTTTGTTTTTAAAATGACTATCATTTCATATTAAGAAAAAACTAACTTTTTGTGACGGTTAAAACCCGTCATCTATAATAAAAATTAATAAATTTTAATCAAAAACTGTGTTTTCTCAAGACCATCACCATTGAGGTTATTTACCATTGTTTACATAATGCCAAATTTTCCCTTGGTAAAGTTTTTATAATGTCTCTTACTTTATTCTCTTTTTAAAATTTTTATTAATTTTTCTCACTTTTTTTCTCTCCATTGGTTTTAGCTCTCTCTAAATTTTTTTGTTCCACTCTCTATATTTTATTTTTTACCTTTTGCTCTAACTTTTTGTCCCTTTTGCTCTTGAACTTTTTGTCCCTGATTCTTAATTTTTTTTTTCCTCATTAAAGTTTCTCTCTAAAATTTTGATCGTTCTCTCTCTAAAATTTTTATCCCTCTATGTCTCTAAGTCCCTTTTGCTCTTGAACTTTTTGTCCATAATTCTTAACTTTTTTTTCCTCATTAAAGTTTCTCTCTAAAATTTTGGTCATTATCTCTCTAAAATTTTTATCCCTTTATGTCTCTAACAATTTTTCCTCTTTGAAAGGCTTTTCTTGCTTTATATCTTTTTCTCTCTTAATTTTTAGTTCTCTTTGTATAACTTTTGTCTACCACCTTCTAATTATTTTTAATCTCAAATGTAATATTTTTTTTAGTAATTTGATGATTCTAAAATCACCTTTGAAACCAAACATTAATCACTTTTAATTAAATTTAAATCACTTTTACAAGTATGGAACTAAATATTAAAATGATTTATAACTAAAACTTTTACAAAATTAATTATAATCGAATCACTTAGCTCAAAACACTTATTCTAAAGTCACTCCCAAGCATGTCCTTAATAATTGAAAATCACTTTTAATTGTATGAAAATTACTATTAAAAGTGTAAAACCAAACATTAAAATGATTATATGAAAATCACTTCTAATAAATCAATTACAAATCAATTGTGCTAAAATCACTCCGAAACATGCCCAATGACATGTTTGGGAGTGATTTTGAAATGCCCAAAATCACTTTTGACATACCCAAAATCAACTATCTTTCAAAATTGTGATGTTTGACAATAAGAAGAAAGTGATTTTGGAAACATCCAAAATTACTTTAAGTTATTCCTTATCAATCACTTGGGAGGTGATTCTTAAATGATTTTGTCTTTAAAATGACTATTATTTCATATTTAAAAAAAATATTATTTTTTGTGACAGTTATAAACCGTCATCTTTCATAAAAATTCATTAATTTCCATCAAAAACATGTATTCTCAAAATCATCACCATTGAGATCATCCATTATTATTTAAAAAATGCCAATTTTTCTCTCTCTAAAGTTTTCCTAGTGTCTATCTCTTTATTCTCTTTTTAAAATTTTTATTCATTTTCTCTTTTTTTTTTCTCTCCAATGGTCTTAACTCTCTAACTTTTTTTATCTCTAAATTTTTTTTTGTTCATCTCTCTATAATTTTTGTATCTCTTTAACTTTTTTCTCTCTAATCTTTTACCTCTTGCTCTAACTTTTTGCTCTTGAACTTTTTTATTTTCATTAAAGTTTTTCTCCCTAAATTTTTTATCATTCTCTTTAAATTTTTTGTAGATATCTCTTAATTTATTTCTCTAACTTTGATTTTTACGCTTTCTATTAAAATTTTCTCTCTCTAAATTTTTTGTTCATTTCTCTAAAATTTCTATCCCTCCATGTTTTTAACATTTTTTTCTCTTTGAAACTTTAATTTTCTCTAGGTTTATATTTTTTTCTTTCTTAAATTTTTTAGTTCTCTCGATATAACTTTTGTCTACCACTTTCTAATTTTTTTTAAATTTCAAATGTAATGCTCTTTTTAGTAATTTGATGATTCTAAAATTACCTTTGAAAATAAACATTAATCATTTAAAAAAATACTTTTAATTAAATTTAAATCACTTTTACAAGAGTGGAACCAAATATTAAAATGATTTATAACTAAAACTTTTACAAAATTAATTATAATTAAATCACTTAGCTTAAAACACTTATTTTAAAGTCACTCTAAATAATGTCTTTAATCATTGAAAGTCACTTTTAATTGTATGAAAATCACTATTAAAAATGTATGACCAAACATTATGAAAATTAATTTTTATAAATTAATTATAAATAAATAAATTGTGTTAAAATCACTATTTCTAAAATAATTCTCAAATATGCTCCTAAACTGTTAGAGTCAATGGTGATTCAAAAAAAATCAGTCCTAACTACTAAGGCTAACACGGTTTCAAAGTCTCTAACGTTGAATTTTGACTTCGACTTCTCAAAGTTGAGAAGGTTAATTTTATTATTATTTGATTTAGTTGTACTTGTAGATAAAATTATAAATATTCCCAAGCGAAGACTAATATCATTTTTTAAGTAAAAGGAAGAAAAAAAAAACAGAGAAAACTCTTCGACTTCCACATTGTGCGAGACAGACAAAAAACTTGTGTCAGGGGCGGTAGCTATTGCGAATAAATTACATAGAAGGAAACTTCCAAGTTCCACCTAATTAAATTAAAACCACCCAATTAATATTCCAATTCTATATTATGTCAACCACACGTGTCTCAATCTCTTAAAAAAAAAATATGACGGTTTTTTCTCTAATAACAAAGTTTACTTTTTTTCTTTTTCTTTCTTTAAAAAAAACATAATAAAAATTTAACTAAATTCACACTGGTTATTATTTTTTTAGTTCATCAAAGGTAGAAATAGAGGATTAAACCTTCAACTTGAATTTTTTAAAAATGTGTTATCTATTAATTAAATTATGTTTCGATTGCATTTGTAATTGTGCATATTATTTTTCTTGTTTTTCACTTTTATATTACCCTATTACAAAAATAATAAAGTGATATATGTTTGATAAAATAGAGAGAAGAATTAAGTTATGGACTGAAAATGCACTTTGAAAAAGTGGTTGGGTTACATATATAAAAGCAAATGGGAGAATGATTGTTTGGATCGAGATAAATCCACTTGCAAGCTGCAACATAAATATTAATGGAATATTGGAAGGGAGTGGTATGCGACTGCAGTGCATGTTTTATGTTTACTTTCCTCTTGGTTGTCTTGGTTGAGGTCTCTAATCTAATCTGATCTGCCTCTGCAGTACTCCTAGTCCTCTCCTCTCAACTGCCAATAATGATCAATTCCGCTGCTTCCAATACTTCTAGGCTTTTCTACCACGCCTCAACCAATGTTGAACCTGGGACGGTGTCCAATATTTCATCCTCCCAAACCAAAAATTTCTCATGTTGTTACCAAAATCTAGACAAAAAAACTCACTTGGCCTTCACGTGACAACAACTGCAAATTTGTTTGAAGGGAGAAGAACGTGACTTGCAAGATAAGAAAGATTTGAATACCGGTATAGTACTTGCCACACAGACTCTGATGTTTAAGTCAGAGAATGAATGAGTGTCGCAAAGTTGGAGTTTTTAGAATGAGGAAGAACTTATCATTCTCCCTTATGACGAGAGCTTAAATACTCATCTTCTAGGATTTTTGGAGGATTCCTCATAGGAATCGAACGAAAGAGGGTCGAATTAGGCTGAATGAAGGTTGTTCAAGCCAAGGCTCGAAGGGAGGCCTATAGTGGGGTCGACCTCTGCCAGGGTCGAGGCCGACCAGGCAATTAGGCTCTAGCCCAAGTGGGCTCCTCGTTCCTCTCTTGTGTTGATCCGATTTTGCTTTGTTTCGATCCGTTGTGATCAGTATTAGGCTTTTTAGTCCTGTTTTGCCTTTAATTTCTATGGTAGTGCCTTTCTAGGGCATAATGACGAATTCGTGGCAAATTAAGAAGAGGAAAAATGCTGAAGCGAGTTGAATGAGGACCAAGGATCGCATGGGAGTTGCCCGACCTTGGTGGGGTCGGTCTAGGGGGTCGGCCTGGGCCGGGCCGAGGCTGACCCTAAAACTTGGGCCCGAAGCCCAAGTTCCCTCATTCTAATTGTCTGGAGGCTTTGTTCCTCTTGCCCTCAGGTCCGTTTTGACCAATCTTGTTTCAAGTTAGGCTCTTCATTTCATATTTGCCCTTCCACTTTCTTTATATTTCAAAATTGTCCTTAGTGTCAAATTTTACCCATAACATCTCACACTAGGATACTATCGTCAACCACGACGTGATCATCATTTGACACAATGCTCACAAATTCACTCCAACACAAATTACACAATTCAATTTAGGTCTTCAATTTGAAAATCCTCCATCCATCAATTTCACAATTGTTTCAAAAATCTAGACCCTCAATTTAAAAATCGTCAATTATTTGAAATGGATGGTCTAAATTAATCAATCATTCACATATAAATTCAAGAGTTTAATTGATATAATTATAAATTTGTACACGTGTAACCTAACGTTTTTCAAACAGAATTCGACAAAGGTGTAAATGGATATACTTATGAAAATTTAGGTTTTAAATGGATACAATTATTAGTTTAAGGTTTTTATTGATACAACTCCTAAAGTTTAGGGGTATAAATTGATTTTTGCCTAAAAAATTAAAAACTTCAAGCCTTTTTCACATTTAAGTCTTGATTTATTATTATTATTATTATAGATGTATGAAAATCCATAGTGTTGTTACCAAAATTCGGCCAAGAAGAACCACCTGACCTTCACGTGATCATACTACAAGAATTTGTACTTTTTCCGACGCACGAAAGCGTCGGAAAAAGTCACAAAACGCGTCGGGAAAGGCTTTCCCGAAGCGACAATGGGCGTCGCTAGGGGCGTCGGAATTGATCTGTCGGGAGAGGGTTAGCCGACGCCAAAATAGGTGACGTCGGCAGAAGTCACCTTTGCCGACGAGCAAAAAATTAGCGTCGGCAAAGGTCACTTCTGCCGACGCCACCTATTCCAGCGTCGGCAAAAGTCTGGTATTGATTTTTAATATTATTTTTTTAAAATCTCATTTTTTTTCTTTCGAATATTATTGTAATGCATTTTTTTTACCTGATAATAAATGTATATAAAACAAAATATTCCATATTTCATTCAAATATAATAACAAAATTTATGCCAAATTTTATATCAACCAAACTACAAAATTTGTTCATACAATTTCTATTTATATAAAATTAGAAACAAAACTAAAATTACATAAAACACTTAGGAAAAACAAAATTTCTCGTAAATGCATCCTAAATCTCGTCCATAATCTTACTCGCATGCACATCAATCCTGAAGCACCTACAAAAAAACAAAATGTCAGTTCGTCCCAATATTTCAACGACAAATCAAAGCAGAACCAATTGATTCAAACAAGAATTATGTGAGACAAAGTAATTGACAAAGCTAAGTATAAAATCAAGGCAAAAGATGCTAATATATATATATGCATATGGGTTTGCCCCAAAAAGTAAAAAGTTCATGAGAAAAAAGGAGAGACAAACCTCAAGGCATCTCGTTGGAACCATTGTCCCGAGCCTTTGAGAATAACATCGACCTCGAAGTATCTATGAAAAACAAAACCTAATATTAATTATATGATCACTACAAGATCAATATACTAACTTATCAATTAACATAACAAATAAACTAGTCAAATTAAAACAAACAACTAACATGTCAAACTTATGAACATAACATCAAAAATTAACTAACTTATCATGAAAATGAATACTAACTCATCAAATTAAAACAAACAATATACCTTAACAAACTTAACATTAAAATGAATACTAACATCATTTAATTAAAAAAAACAACTAAACTTATCAAAACAATCTCTTAGCACATATCATCCATTTAAATGGATCAAAACAATCAAAACCACTAGACTTAACTAACTTATCTAAACTTATGAACATAATCTCAAAACTAAACTTAAACTTAGGAGCATTACAACCAAAACAATCTCTTAGCACTTCACCACCTATTACACATTTCACACCCCACAAACTCACTCAAACTAACCTTTAAAAAAATGTGCCTAACTTATCAAATCTCACTTCGAATCTCACTAACTCATTGATTTAATTTCTTTATTTGTCACCAAAGCTTTTAGGCTAAAAAACAAAAGATTTCCTAAACAAAAATTCAAGAAAGAAACAAACCTCCCATTACAATAACCAATGCATAATCAATGCCAATTCAAACAACAATAAACAACATGCCCCCAAAATGCTCAATCAAACCACAATCAAATCATTTTCCAAACAATATTTCACCAAGAAATCCATTAAACAATATTTCACCTAGAAATCCATTCTCCAATTTAAAACTAAAAACACTCAAACAAACAAAAAAACCATAAACCATAAACCATTAAAAAATTACCATCAATAAACACAAAAGAAAATAAACAACAAATCAAAGCCCTCAAACTTCTATCAAGATTTTAGATAGCCAAAACCAAAAAATCAATAAACACAAAAGCATAAACCATTACAAAATTGCCATCAATAAATACAAAAGCAAATAAACAAAAACTCAAAGCACTCAAACTTCTATCAAGATTTTAGATAGCCAAAAAAATAAGAGTTTGTTCTAATTCAAATGTTGAGGGAGAAAAAGGAGAAAAAGGAAAAAAAAAAAAAAAAAAAAAAAAAAAAAAAAAAAAAGGAAACCTAAAGGAAAAATGGGTGGCGGCGAGACGGTGGCGGCAGGCGGCGACAATGTTGGAGGAGGGTGGCTGTGCAAGCAATGGTGGCTGCTACAGCAGAGGAGAAGAAAAAAATCGAACAGGGAGAAAGAAAGAGGGAGAAAGAAAGAGGGAAGAAAAAGAAAAGGGGTTAGGGTTTTCTAAGTGAAACTTTTCCCGACGCCGCTTTAAACGGCGTCGGGAAAGGGGTCACCCTTTGCCGACGCCATGTTAGAGGCGTCGGGAAAGGGGTCACCCTTTGCCGACGCCGTTTAAAACGGCGTCGGGAAAAGGGGCACCCTTTGCCGACGCTGTTTAAAATGGCGTCGGCAAAGGGTACCTTTCCCGACGCTGTTAAACCGGCGTCGGCAAAGGGTCACCCTTTCCCGATGCACTTTAACATGGCGTCGACAAAGGTGCTTTTTCCGACGCCGTTTAGGTGGCGTCGGGAAAAGCCGTTTCTCCTGACGACATTTTCGGCGTCGGAAAAAAAAACGTCGGGAGAAACCAAAATTCTTGTAGTAGCGGTGAATTCGTTTAGTTCAGGAAAGAATACGTGGCCTGTAAGACAGATAAAACCTAGGTACCAGTGTGATACTTGCCAGACAGACTTTGATACTTAAGTCAGAAAGGGTTTTAAGTATAGCAAAGTGTATGGAGATCGTTTTAGCTTAATTAGACTTACCTTAGCTTCTTCAGGTTGAAGATGAGTATTTATATGGTTTCTTTAGGGTTTGACCTATTCCTTAGCGAACTAGGAGAATAAGCGGATCGAGACGAGGTCAAAATGAACCCGATCTGGGAGGGTATGAGCCGAGGGCACGTTTACCACATGCCCTGCCATGCTCGGCCTCTCGACTGATGTGGATTTGGCCCAAATCCACTTTCTTCTTTGTCTGGTGGCTGGTCTGTCTACCGTTTTGGGTACTTTTTGCATCTTTTTGGGCCTCCTATCTTCGATTTTGCTTATGAATTTGGATTATTTCCTCTTGGTCTAATTTCACCCTAACGCATAGTATATAAGTGAATACTATACATTTGTATAAGTTATATGAGTAGTTTGGATCAAACCGAAAGTAAACATATCATAAGGACAAATGATCTCTTCACAATTTGATAATGCCCCACATAGGGCTGAACCACGAATCCCACGAGAATACCACCAACCAACACAGCTATTGATACAAAATAAATGTCAAAAAAGGCTTCTACAAAATTGATTATCTCAATGCTCTCTCTCAATTTGTTTGTGTATATATATATATATATATATATGAATAAATATATGCTTTGATGTGAAAGGAACATAAAGGACCATGAATTTCACATGTATAATTACGTTTAGAACTATTAAAAAGAAATTTGAAAAGCAAGATGCAAATTGTTAGACCTGTGTTGAAGTCCACATGGAACCGAGAATAAAGTTTTAAAACATTTGAAAGAGCGTTGAGCATCTTTCTGTTGGTCCAAACATAGTAATTAAAATAATAAAATGGGAGAAATTATTGAAAAAGTTGTCCATATGGCACGATAAATAACTATTTTTCTTTGTTTTCCAAAATAAACAAATGGAACATGAGGATCTTTAGTTGTGTAATTTAAGATTTTTTTCCCTTAAAAAAAGTAGTAGGAATATTAGGATGCGCAAATAACATTTAATATATGACGTACGTTTTGTGGCAAAGGGGGAAAAACGAATAATGTCACCTCAATCAATGTCGACAAAAACAATAAAAACAATCTAATTTAATTAATTTCAAACACTAAAACGGTATTTGTACCTACTGATGATATTTGAAACATAACTATGTGGTTTTGAACACTCTTTTTTTGATTTTTAAGCTTCAGAATATTGCATCCAAAATACTATTTTCTGATTCTCAAACTTTCAAACTCTACAGAACAAACTCTCTGAAATTTCGAATCTAAGAGTTTCGATTTTGAAACGGTGAGCCAAATGCCCATAAAACTACCAAAACAACCGTTTCCAAAGCAGAGAAAAATATTGAATAAAAAAAAGAATATTAATATTAATATTTTATTGCTATTATTTATATAATTATATTATATGGTTTGATTGTATTTATATAATTATATGAGAACGAGGAACGTGCGATTAAAATATAAATTAACAGAAAATTGTGGTTCCCACGTGGACATCGAAATTTCGTAAGTAACTTCCCGCAATGAAAAAAAAATGGATGAAGGGTGTTAGTTACAAGTTACAAGTTACAACTTACGGGAGTTTCTTTTTTTTCTTGTTCTTCATCTTTCTTTTCTTTCGTTTTTTTTCCTTCCTTCGCGGTGTTGAGATTTGAAAATTATTCAATTTAATAGTCACAATAGTAATGTTTCTTCTAAACTTTTAAATGCATGATGAACTCTATATATATATATATATATATATATATATATATTTCTTTCTCATATATCCAATAATATATAAAATTGCTAGAGAAATTGGTAAGAATGACTGAGCCAAGTGTCGATCTAACTCACGTTTTTAAAATAAGGTTAAATAACCTCTTCCCAAATCAGCCTCCATATAGAAATTACCCCTTTGTCTTTGAGTGTAAAATTGAAAAATTTTCTGCAATTTAATCGTCTTCTTCCTTCTCCTTCTCCCTCCTTCTCTCTCTTCTTTGAAGATTTTGTATTTCGACTAACAAAAAAAAATTTAATGCCCAGAACTTTTGCTGCAAATTTTATGAAGATTCTCAATATTGTTAAACTAAAACTAACACTATAACTAGGCTAGAGCGAGATAGAGAATCACATATATGAGGCCCTCTAAGTAGAGATTTGGGGATCGAAAATCGATCAGATGGGAGTTTCGAGCTAGGGTTTGCGAGAGGAACAATTGGAAGAAGAAGAAGAAAATTGCAAATGGGGGTTCTTGTTCTCATTCACTTTCTCTTCCTCTCGCTTTCTTTCTCGTTTGGCCTCTTCCTCTGGCTCTCTTTCTTGTTCGCTTTCTCTTCCTCTCACTCTGATTCTCGTTATTTTGTTATTAAGAGCAAATCAGACATTTCACTTGAATGTTGACGTCAGCAAAATGTTAGATAGCCTTATTTTGAGCATGTGGGTTAGATCAACAATGGGCCCAATATTTTGGGTCATATGTACAAATCACATTGTACCAGTCTTTTCAAATAATTACATATTGGCTCCTAAAAAAAAGAATAATAATTATTGTTCGATATCCAAGTCTTTCCTTTACTCCCTCTATCCATCAAAATTTATGCTTCGTATCTGCCTCATCTCTACCCTAATCGGTTGCAAGTAGCTTATTGTGAATAAAATTCATTAATTTTCTTAAATCACTAGGTTGCTTGATTTAACATGGTAAAATTTTGAGACATCTCGTGAAGAAAGTATTTTTGTTCTTTGAGAAAATGTTTAGTATAGTTACTTGATATTCTTGCAATCAACCTGAGAACGTCCTAAGACATAAATTACCATCTTAAATGTCAATAGTTTGTTGAATTTAAATAAAAAGAAGATATACATATAAATATGGTAATGGAAATTCCATGAAGTAGGCAAGGCATGCATATTTGGATGAGTAGTAGTGGTAGGGTTAAGAATGGGAATGGTGGTAAGGAGGACGTAGAAGACAATTAGGTAGATTGGGGCGTAGTAGTACTTGTAGTTCTAGGGCGCTTGAAGTTGACGTTGAATAGGGGAGGAGGGGGAGGAGGGGTAGTGCGGCCTATGAGGGCCTGCTGGGCGGCGGAACCGATCATGTGAGGAAAGTTGAGCTTGGCTTTGGCTCCTCGCATCTGAAAAGCAGCTCGATCGTAAGCTAAAGCAGCTTCTTGGGCGGTGTGGTAGGTTCCGAGCCATATTCGAGCCCCTTTTCTGTTGGGATCTCTGATCTCTGCTGCGTACTTCCCCCACGGCCTCCTCCTCACTCCTCTGAACTGCAGCCCCCTGATGATCTCCCTCCCGGCGCCGCCCTCTATATTATTAACTCCATCACCAGTAGTAGTAGTAGTAGTAGTACTCTTCAAACTTGGATTATTATTATCCCCTAATCCCCCAGAATCCAATTCGTCTTCCAGAAGATGCCGCCGAATCCACTCCAGCAGAAACAAATCCGACGACGACTGATCTTGTAACCTACCGCTGCTGTTGCTCTTAGTGCTACCGTTACTCAACATTATTTTTCTCTTGTAATCTACTAAATTCTCACTTCCTGTGTATTCATCTCTATGCCTTGCCTTTTTATATCATATACAAGACAACCCCAACAGCAATTTCTTTGAAACTTCCAAAACCACCACGTGTTCCCAATTGCCTCTCTATTCTATTATACTATAGTATACTATTGCTCATCAGTCTTTTTTTTTTTTTTTAAATCTCCACAGCTCTTTATTAGACCAACCAAACGTCACATCACAATTCATTTCTTTTTCACTCGGATGGATTTTCTTCTACTTTTTTTAAACACTATTATTTCTTAGCTAGCGAACTTGAGAATTCAGACAGGCATATAAACGCATAATTTTTGTACTAAACCAGGAATGAAATGTTTTCCTTTTTATACAGTCAATTATAGGTGGTGAGTTTTAAACCCATATTATATATATTATATATATATAAAGGCAGTTGCAATATGTAACAATCTCGCACCAAATAATAGCAAATCTAACTTAAGATTAAAAAAAAAAATTGTAAATATAGCACAATTTTAGGTTCAACCTAAATAAGAAGTTTGAATAAAAAAAAAAACTTATGAATGCACAAATCTGGGAGGAGGAGAACGTACTTGTACTTTAATGATAAATTTGTTTAATTGGAGAAATAGGTGATGTGAGAAAGGTAGCTTGGAAAAGAGGTGAAATATGTGACCTAGAAAATAGGTGATCTAAGAAAGAGGTGACCCAGTGTGTAAACCTCTCACACATGATTTTATTTTATTTTATTGCAAATATGACAATTTTTTTGCGTCTATTTAAACATTTTTATATAATTTTCTTTTTATTCATGTATGTCGCTGATATACCATTTTTATGTTTATTAATGATATACATTGATCACTAATAGATTGAATCAATGTGAATTGATCAACATAATTCAACATTTCACTTTTATCAGTGATAAATATATATTACCGGTTTACGTTTGATCGATACATATCATTGATAAATATAAAAATGATATATCAGTGATATACAAGAATTAAAAAAAAAAATTATGTAAAAATGTTTAAATAGACTAAAAAAAATTGTCCTATTTTCAATAAAAGAATGTGTGAGAGGTTTGAATAATAGTTTGAATGTATTTTTAACGTTTGCCATTTCGAATTTATATGATATTGTCCTTATTTCAGATTCCAAAATAAATCTTAAATAAATAGGAGTAGAATATTGAAAAGGAGCATCATACCATGACACTTTCCCCAACATTGAAAACGTGCGTTTCAAATATTTCATAGATAATGGACTGTTCTCACTTGAATGTTCGTGGTTACTTCTTATATTATTTATAAATGTTGAAAACTTACCACCATATTGTAGCCATTTCCAATATAAAAACAGTCATCAAGTATATCAAACATATTGTAAACCGTTTATCTGTTATTTGAGCTGAATATTGTTGAAAGTCGTTGGGCTTCTGTTATATTAGTTTGGGCTTCTGTTATATTAGTTGGGCTCATTTCTCTATTTATAGAGAGGAGATTACTTGTAAATCATGTGAGTTTTATTCATCAATAATATAAAACTCTTCTCCTCAGTTTTGTGCTTTGTTGATATGGTATCAGAGCATTCTTTTCTCTTACACGTGTATAATTGGGGAGTCTTGAGAATTCTTTTCTCTTACTTTCGATAGTTTCGTATCGCATCTTTCCCCTGTTTTGTTTTCGCCATGGCTGCGACTTCAGGGACTGGTTTTGCTTCGTCTTCTTCCTTGGCTGCATCTCTTGATCCACATACTATTGAAGTTCAATTGAATCCTTATCTACTTCATCATTCTACCCCTACCACTTCTCTAGTCACAGAATTGTTGATCGGAGCGAGTAACTACATCTCATGGAGCAAGGCTATGCTGATTGCTCTCTCTGGGAAGAATAAACTAGGGTTCATCAATGGTACGATCAAGAAACCGGAAGGCGCTCTTCTAACTGCTTGGCAGTGTAACAATGACATTGTTACGTCCTGGATTATCAACTCCATTTCGAAGAATATTGCTGTCAGTCTAGTTTACACAGGATGTGCGAAAGACCTTTGGGATGAATTAAAGGAACGATATCGCCAGACCAACGGACCACGTATTTTTCAATTACGAAAGCAATTGATTACTACTGTTCAAGGATCGATGTCTGTGGAAGAATATTATACCAAGATAACCACAATTTGGCAAGAGTTAGTAGAATTTCGTCTGATTGAAGAATGCACATGCGGAGGTCTGAAATCAGTGCTTGATTACCTTCAATCGGAGTACGTAATGACTTTCTTAATGGGATTAAATGAGAATTATGCCTCTTTGCGAGCACAAATCCTTCTGATTGATCCTCTGCCTACTATGAATAAAGTATTCTCACTCGTAATTCAAGAAGAACTACAGCGGTCAGCAGGTGGTTTAACCAATATCGTTGATTCAATTGCTCTTGCTGCGCCAACAGATTTGACACGCAAAGGAACTAATAATCAGTTTCAATCTCGAAACCAGAATAAACGAGAAGGACAGAGACCGATTTGCTCGCATTGTGGGATTAAGGGCCATGTAGTTGACAAGTGCTACAAATTACATGGTTATCCCCCTGGTTATAGACGACCAAATCATTTTTCTTCCTCTGAGAAGGCTATAGACAGTGGAGTCGCTAGAAACTCCAAGAATCATCAACCCAACCAGCAATCAGCATTTTTTGCTAGCCTCAGTTCAGGGCAATATTCTCAATTGATGAATCTGCTTCAAAATCACCTGTCCAATGCTGATACTGATGGAATCAAACCTGTTACTGATACCAGTCATATAGCAGGTACCTGTTTTTCTGTTTCATTTCCTTCACATGATATCCCTAATGACTCTTGGGTCGTCGATTCTGGTGCATCGAGTCATATTTGCTATAACAAGTCTCTTTTCATAAATTTAAGACAAGTTGAGCATACATCTGTTATCTTGCCTACTCAGACACGATTCAATGTTGACTATATTGGTGATGTAAGGTTGACTGATGAGTTCATACTCCACGATGTTCTGTTTCTCCCTCAGTTTGCTTCAATCTACTATCCATCAGTGCTTTATTGAAAAATCAACAGTATTCTGTTAATTTTGTTGGAACATCTTGCTCTATTCAGGACAGGTCACCATTGAGGAGGATTGGCAAAGTTGAGTATGTCAGTGGGCTTTACCTATTTCACATACCTACGGTCCATCATTCTACTCATAATACTTTTGCAGCCCGGGTATGTAGATCTCCTATGATTTGGCACAGGAGGTTGGGACACTTATCTTTTGATCGACTTCTCTCTTTGAAGAATTGTTTAGACTTTTCTGTTCCTAACAATACAGTTGATTGTCATGTTTGTCCACTAGCTAAACAAAAAAGGCTGTCTTTTCCCTTTCAGAATCATGTGTCTGATTGTGTCTTTGACTTGATTCACTGTGATGTATGGGGCCCCTTTAAAACCCCTACTTATGCTGGTCACAATTTCTTTTTAACTTTGGTAGATGATTGTTCTCGTTATACATGGGTTTATCTCATGAAAAATAAAAGTGACGCTTTGTCCATCATACCGCATTTCTTTGCTATGATTCAAACTCAATTTTCAAAGACTATCAAAGTTTTCCGCTCAGATAATGCCCCATAATTACTTTTTGAAAAATTCTTTGCATCAATAAGGACTTTACATCAGTTTTCTTGTGTAGCCACTCCTCAGCAAAATTCAGTGGTTGAACGGAAACATCAACATCTTTTGAATGTGGCTAGAGCCCTTCTTTTTCAGTCTAGAGTACCTATTACTTTCTGGGGTGATTGTGTTCTTACAGCATCTTACTTAATCAACCGTACCCCTATGCCTCTATTATCCAACAAATCTCCATTTGTGGTGTTATATAATAGAGATGTTGATTATACTCATCTTCGAGTGTTCAGGTGTTTAGCCTATGCTTCCACACTTACTGCTGATCGTTCTAAATTTGACCCGAGAGCACGTCCTTGTATATTTGTTGGATATCCGGTTGGAGTTAAAGGGTATAAGCTCTATGATATTGTTAAACGACAGATGTTGATTTCTCGAGATGTTGTCTTTTTCGAAGATTTGTTTCCCTTCCACACGGTAGCTCCTCAAGACTCATCTTCATCCTTTTTCAATGAGTTTGTACTTCCAAAACCATTATCTGATATTGCTGCTGGATCTTCTTATCTGCCGACTGATTATGTACCTACTATTGGTGATGATGGTCCCTCCATTCAACCGGATACTATTGTTGGTGGTGATGTTGGTGTTGATTCGCAGGATGTTTGTCCTACTCCTACTACTACTGATATGGCCCCCCAGAGATCAACTCGTTCTCACCATCCTCCTACCTATCTTCGGGATTTTCATTTCAATCTGTCAACACAGACAAGCACTGAAGCTTCTGCACCTTACCATCTCAGCAAGTACTTAGCCTATGATAAATGTTCTGCTGCACATAAATCCTTTTTGATGAATATTTCTGTTGAATATGAGCCAACCTTTTATCACCAAGCAGCCCCTTTTCCTCATTGGAGACAGGCTATGAAGGATGAAATTGATGCCATGGAGCGGAATAACACTTGGAGTATTGTCTCCCTGCCACACGGTCATCATGCCATTGGGAGTAAATGGGTTTATAAAGTTAAATACAAAGCCGATGGATCAGTGGATCGCTATAAGGCACGCTTGGTGGCTAAAGGTTATAATCAACAAGAGGGAATCGATTTTCTCGATACCTTCTCCCCCGTTGCCAAGATTGTTACAGTTAAAGTTCTTCTTACTTTGGCTACTTCATTCAACTGGCCTCTTGCCCAAATGGACATCAACAATGCGTTTCTTAATGGAGACCTATTTGAAGATGTGTATATGACGATTCCTTTGGGTTATAAACCATCCATAGTTGCTAAACACGGTGAGAAGCTTGTCTGTCGACTTCACCGATCCATTTATGGGCTTAAACAAGCCTCTAGACAATGGTTCTGTAAATTCTCTTCAGCCTTACTCAGCCATGGATTTACTCAATCAAAGTCGGATTATTCACTCTTTACTCGTGGCAAAGGTGCTAGTTTTATTGCTTTGTTAGTTTATGTCGATGACATTATACTAACCGGCCCTTCATCCCAAGAAATTGCTTCTGTTAAGAACCTATTACGTTCACATTTCATGCTCAAGGATCTTGGTCCAGTTAGATATTTCCTTGGCCTTGAAATTTCCAGATCAGCCCGTGGCCTTTTTCTCTCTCAGCGCAAGTATTGTCTTCAAATCCTTGAAGACACTGGTTTTCTGGATGCCAAGCCTGCTGTTTTGCCCATGGAACCAAACTTAAAACTCTCAACCACTACTGGCACTCGATTAAATGATGAAGATGCCACTTGTTATCGACGGCTTATAGGTCGTTTACTATATCTCCAGATTTCCAGGCCTGATATCTCCTTTACTGTCCACCGGTTAAGTCAATTTCTACAAAATCCAACTAATGCTCATCTGCAAGCAGCCCATCATTTGTTGCGGTTTCTTAAAAGCTCCCCTGGCCAAGGGTTATTGATCAAACCAGCTACCCAATTTCAATTACGAGCCTTTGTAGATGCTGATTGGGGTGCTTGTCTTGACACTCGAAGGTCTGTTACTGGTTTTTGCATCTTCTTGGGTGAATCCCTCATTTCCTGGAAGTCCAAAAAGCAAGCTACTATCTCTCGATCATCAGCCGAAGCCGAGTATCGAGCCTTAGCCGCTGTCACCAGTGAACTTATATGGCTAAAACAGTTGCTTTTTGACTTTCAGGTCTCTACTTTACTTCCTGCTGTGGTTTTCTGTGATAATCAAGCTGCTATTTCCATTGCCTCTAATCCTACCTTCCATGAGAGGACTAAACATATCGAAATTGACTGCCATTTCGTGAGGGATAAGATTATTGATGGTTTCTTAAAATTGTTGCCAGTACGTTCTTCTTCGCAGCTCGCTGATGTTTTCACAAAGGCTTTGCCTTCTGTTGCTCTGCGTTCGATTATGGGCAAGTTAGGCATGTCTAATATCCACGCTCCAACTTGAGGGGGAGTATCAAACATATTGTAAACCGTTTATCTGTTATTTGGGCTGAATATTGTTGAAAGTAGTTGGGCTTCTGTTATATTAGTTTGGACTTCTGTTATATTAGTTGGGCTCATTTCTCTATTTATAGAGAGGAGATTACTTGTAAATCATGTGAGTTGTATTCATCAATAATATAAAACTCTTCTCCTCAGTTTTGTGCTTTGTTGATAAAGTATTCCGTAAATACAATAATAATTTTGGCATTTGATTAATCCCTTGTCAATTCTATTGACCTCAATGATCAAGTCAAAAGGTTAGAGAAAAAACAAGGCTAAGTTATCAAATACGCCAACTCTGTAGATTAGAAATATCTAGGACCAAAGTGACAATTGATTGACAATTACAGAAAAGCTATATTCGGCTGTTTGTCAGTCTCCTCCATATCCCATATGGTAACCATATCTTTCAGTATCCTCAGAATTAAATTATGGACTTCAGAGCAGAAATCTGTCTTCACAACGATGTAATTTGTAATTAGGTATTGACTGATGATTCTCATTCAAAAGGGTGCAGACATTGTTCATGAATCGCAATTTACTGCAGTGTACGTACCAAATGAATCAAAGATCTGCTCAGAATACCATGTTCAGTCTCTAAATGATTTGTTCATATCAGACAGCGTGCAATACGTGGATTCTTTCAGACACTCAATTTATCAAATGTACCAATTCTAAGAGTGGAATATCTAACTATGAGGCGGATTCAATAGTGAAAGAACACAGAAATCTGAGAGGCTCATTTTAACATTAACGACCAATTACTTTTAGACGCCAGCAAACTATCCTGCTATCCGAGATTTAAAAGAACTCGAAGTCAAGATATTGACCACCAGACTTGACAACATCTGTACCTACCATTCTCTTACTGCTGCTCCCGCCAACCCCCGTTGTGTCAACGACCCCAAACTTAGGCAGTTCCGCTTCCATTGGTCTTGGCACTTCTGGGGGTGTGCTGCATCGTATCAAAGCCCAATTCACACCTTCAAAGAAAGGATGTTGCTTGATCTCGGTTGCACCCCTCTTCACCCCGAGTCGATGCTGTGGCTCCTTTACTAGTAAACCTCGAATAAGATCTCGGCTAGCATAACTAGTTGCTGGAGACTCTGGGAACTTCAGTTGCTGCCCTACTACATTGAATAGTGTGGCTCTGTTTCCTGATCCCTTGAATGGGGTTTTCCCGTACAATAGTTCATGCAAGAAAATGCCAAAAGTCCACCAATCAACAGCACTTCCATGACCCTCTCCTTTAATAATTTCAGGGGCTAGGTATTCGTGGGTGCCAACAAAAGACATGGATCGGGCAGCAGTAGGCTCTGCTACCAGCTCGGGAAGTGTACTCGATTGCAACCCCAGCTCACTTCGAGGCTTCGGACTTTTCTTTTTGTTTTTCTGAGGGAAGAGTCGAGGAATAAAGCATGCAGGTTGGATGCAAACTGATGACGGCTCAATACAGGCAGGCTGGACACAAAATGCAGCTCGTTTTGATGGGTCAGAATCGTATGAGGTTTTTATCAGGGTGGGTGACACTGCACATCTTAGTGAAAGGTCAAAATCTGAAAGCATTATGTGGCCATCATCACGAACCAGTACATTCTCTGGTTTCAAGTCCCTATAGACAACTCCAAGCATGTGAAGATATTCGAGTGCCAGTAGAACCTCTGCTGCATAAAACCTGCAAATACAAAAACAAATTGCATAAGGACACATTAACCTCTGTTGGACGAACACATGGTAACAAATAGATTGCTCAGAGTTCATTTTTTTTAATTATTATTTCAATAGGGAACAAAAAAATTTCAGTAAAAGAACAAAATGAAGAAGACAGCCTAAAAGCCACGGGGGCAAGGAAACCCCATGCTTCAAGGGAGGGTTAAACAAAATGCCACTAATCTAAGTGGATAACAAAAGAAGTGTAAACAGACGCCATGTCTCTACTAAAAATAAAGGAAGCAAGCAGAACAGATCTATGGAAATGAAAAAAATCATGAAATAGTAGTCTATAGAAGTCTATTATTAATATATCCACAGTCAAAAATTGGATTCATCAATGACATCGTGGGGGAATTAGGGAGCTGTAAGTGGACATTTACGCAGACACCTGGACGTGTCTCTACATTCAGGTTGAATAACAAGGATAGAGAAAACACACTCATACACACACACAAGCATTTCAGGTACATGGCAGCAAGGGGTTACCCATGGTGAAATTAAAGGGTTTTCACTGCAACTCTCAACTATCGGGTTTGGCATGAGAAAATTGATGAGGCCTCTCAATTCTTGGTGAAGAATATCAATGTTATATATATATATATATATAGATAAAATACCAAGCTTTCATTGAGAAAAAATGAAAGAATACAAGGGTGACAAAAAAATCAAGCCCACAAAAGGAAATCCCGCTAAAGAAGGGGATTCAAATCAAGCAAAATAAGACCTAACGAATAATTACAAAAAGCCTTTGACACCGAGGCCCAAAGAGATTATCAATGTTATAATAAAAGAACGTTCATCATCAAGTATAACATAAACAATTAGTTTATATATGGATATGAACCTATACATTGCATTGGAGTGTCTTCAAATGCAACTCTATCCTCTTTTATATCTTCATTATTTCCCAAATTTTTCAGTCCAAAGAGAATCCAGGAACGATCAGTTATCTACCCAAAGAATGCAACAGACGTGTTTTTTGAATCAGATGTTGCAAGTGAGTATGAGTGAAGATCCCTTCCGTGCATTTTTTGGGACATACTGTGCAGGACCCCTCCTCCCCCCATCCCCAAAAGTAAGTACCTGCTTTACCTGCTCCATTTCACATTCTTATCTATTTACAGCCTCGGTTAACCAATATAAAAGACGTGAAAATCCTCCAGTTTAGAGTTAACAGCTAATATAAGATATTAATTACAACAGATGGCACATCTATGTTTGGGTCAGCTGACATGCTCACATGCAAATGAAGTTGGTTCAGTTTGCAAGGAACAAATGACTTGGAGATTGTGCTCTTTTATGCAATTCAGTCATTGAATTGCAGTTTCTTACAGGAAGAAACCTGGGAACTACTGTGCCTAGGGATCAAGGAGAAATTTCCATCTCTGAAAGAGGGAGGGAATATTTGAGTAGAAGCAGAGAACATCTTCTCGCTCCAGATGAGAGAGTGAGAGAAAGTGACAGGAGTGACCTTTGAACGACTAGTCCACATGGTTTGCCAGAAGGTATGCTCTCAAGCATGCACTTTAAGATTGCCCCCTATTTTGTTCCAAGGGGCACAGGTTAAAGAATTAATTACTTTGAGCCATTTCTTAGAATCAACTAAAACATAGCTTATAAGTAAAATACTACTCGTAGACCTTAGCCAGTTAGCCTTAATCCTACATCAATAATTATGAAGAATGTATAGATTTATTATGTACATAGACTCAATTTCAGAAAGAAGGGTAATGAATATAGGCTAGGTGGTATCCATACAACAGCAAACAGAAGCCTCATTTTCACTGCCCTATTTTATATGCCATTAGCTTACTTAGGATCATTGAAATTCATAACCAGGAAGGAAGATGATAAACAACCGAATCAACACTTTTAGTAATTACAAACATTGTTAATATTAACGTTAATAAAGTTATTTACCAGAAAAACGTTCAAAACTCCAATGAGAAATATAAAAATGACCAAGTATGGACTGTCCTATCAGGTTTGGCCTGACTATCGTATTTTGGTTTCACAGAGTCCAACCATCAAGCCTAACCAATACATTTTTTTTTTAAAAGAAGCTAACCAATACATATTAAAAGATATTGATAATTTTCTGTTTAGTATATATATATATTTTTTTTAGAATAAACCGAGCTTTCATTGAGAAAAAATGAAAGAATACAAGGGCATTCAAAAAGTAGAGCCCACAAAAAAAAGGGAGACGGCCTACGACAAGGGCCTCCAGTCAAGCAAAATAAGACCAAGAGAATAATTACAAAAGGGCTTGGTCACAGAAGCCCAAAGAGAAACAGAGAATCTAATCAGGGACCACACATCACAAGACGATCTCTCAATCCCACGAAAGATTCTGTTGTTTCTTTCCCCCCAAAGCCCCCACAAGATAGCACACACCCCTGCCTGCCACAAGAACTTTCCTCTCCCCCGAAAAGGAGGAAAACGGATGAACTCCTCGACCATCTCACGACAACCCCTCTGTTTAGTAATATTTGAGACGTAAAGAAAACAAATGGAAGGTTTAGTCATGAAACAACTATAGCCAGTTAGAACTGAAAGACGCTGGATGAAAACATGTAGTGGAGCATGCCTGATTAGAATTAAATATTTTATCCCTCCTCGAAACTGTATAGAACGAGATGAAGAAGAGGAAGAAGAAGGGGGAAAAAAGGAAAAAAAAACGACAACAGCAATTGCATTCAGATTTTAATTTCGAGGAAAGCATGTAATTTAACATTATTTAAAAATGTGTAAGTGAAGTAAGAATTGGTAGCAGACAAAGAATAGGGAGTGAGGTCAGTCAAGGAGTCACTAGAGGACTGTGGTTTTTTGTATTTTCCTCATTAAAGTGTTTATCGTACCTTGCAGCATACTCAGAGAAGTGTTTCCCTGGCTGTCGTTGCCTCAAAGTGTGCAGGTCTCCCCCTGGACAATATTCCATTACTAGACAGGAAAATCTGTCAGTCTCAAAGTGGGTGTACAAAGTGGGCAGAAATGGATGGTCAAGTAACTGCAAGATCTCCCTTTCTGTCTGAGCTCTCGTTAACTTCTTCCTGATAGCAAGCGATGCCTTGTCCATTACTTTCATTGCAAAATAACACCGAGTCCCACTTAGCTCTGAGAGATAAACACTACCAATATCACCACATCCAAGTCTTTTCAGCAGTCTAAAATGGCTCATGCCTAATATTCCATCTCTAGCTCGAATAGCAAGAATGGCTTTCCACCTAGGATCGTTTCCCTTGTGGGGCTTATTAGCACTTCCTGTAATGTTGCTCCAATTACTATCATCACTAAGACCGCTGCTATCACTAGCACGACTAATACTTGTTTTTGCACTCTCGAGGGAGTCCCCTCTAATGCTTCCTTTCGTACTCTCACAGTTTCTTTCAATACTAACCATTCCATCACTTCGATACGTGCTAGCACAACTATTAACAATGCTCATAGCTGTGACAACTCCACTACTGTCAATGCTACTGTGTGGACTTACATTGCCACTTGGGGGCAAAGAAGCATCCCAAACACATTCCTTCTCCTCAGAATCTGGGGGAAGGAGAGAGGTTTCTGTATTTTGTGATGCACGAGGAATTGAAAAGGGAGAAGATAAGACACCCAAGTCATGCGGTTCATCAACTAAGCTTTCTGCAGGAGAGAGAACAGCCGGGCTTGGTTTCTTGGCTGGAACCCTGATTGAAAGATCCTCAAGAAAAGGGCCCTTCACGGAAAAACTCTTCATCAAGCAGCCGGCGTCAGGTTTTTTTTGCCCTATGGGTACATAAACTGTTCTCATTAGATCCATATCCACGGGCTCTGGCGGGTGGCTAGCCCCAGAGAAGGAACTTGGACCACCTTCCTCAATTAAATTGGTACTACCCTTTAATGTGGCATCACGCTTAGGTTCTTCCTGCCCCAAAAAAGAGGATTTTCCCTTTAATGTCCGTATAGGTGCAGAAAATTCTAGATCTTGAAATCCTTGTCCAATAGATCTTCCCACTTCTCTTACCTTAGCTGAGTGCATGTTCGACCAATGGCCAGCTTGCTTGGCTGAGACCATATGTGCTTTTGGTATATCATCCAAAACACAAAATTTTCCCGGACGTACCTTTGATTCTGGAAGCATCTCTATTGGCAGTAATAATGGAAGTGCTTTTGACTCTGGAATCCTCTCCATGTCCAATGACTTGTGTCATGACATAGAGAAGCTTCCAAGTGAAAAAAAACCTGCACATATGATTTTGGTTCAGTTAATCCTACCTTCAACTGGTAAGATTTAAAAAATAAACCTACGAATCAATATATCTTTATTCATTCTTCCAGGCTTTCTTTAAGATCAGTGAAATGAATATGCCACACTAGTTTCTCATAAGAAAACCAATTCAAGGACAGGAAAAAACAGTGAGAAGACTATTTGTTTCATGTATGGTCTAATTTTGCGATCAGTCAATAAGGCAGAAACAATCCATTGAGACATTTAAAATAACTAGTGTTGCCTACGTATCCTGCTCTATCGACCAGACCAAAGGCTTGGGGAAAACATTCCAAATTTCGAAAGCAGAAAAAGAAAGGAAAAAAGATATACCTAGAAAAAGAAAATGAATCAGGAGAAAAAGTATTGAAAGAAAGAAACTAAGAAGTAAGGACAAGCAGTTAACGATGCCAACAAGAAGGCCCCAAACGTAATGGAAACAGAGATCCGCAAGAACAAAAATGAATAAGAATAGCCTGACGCAATCGACTAACTACATCATGCGAAGAATAGGTTAAGTAATGGCTAATGATACAACCCCCGGTGCTTGGAGCACTAAGAAATTATATAAAACCCAAATCGACTTCCTCACATAAACGAAGCAGGGAAAAACGAGAAGCTGAGAAGATAAGAAGTAGTGAAAGTCCAACATTGATATAGTTTAATCACATTCCTAAAATATAAGCTTTGGCAAGTTTAAAATGAAATGAAGTGAAGTGAACGCAAGGCAAGAAGGAAAACAAAGAGATCTGAAAGAGGCAATGAGAAGAGGAGAGGAAAGGGAAGAGAAGTTAAACCTGGTAGGAGGAGATTGTAGGAGAAGAGAAGAGCAATATGCAGGGGTGCCTCGTCCAAGGTTGAGCAGAGTGAAGTCTGATTCAGTGAGGGTGGAGGCGGGAACAGAAAGGATCTGGGTGTGGAGCTAATAGAAGGAATGATAAAACATAGAATGAGAGTAGAATCCGGGAAAGAGGAGGAAGTCAGACTATGGCTATGGCGTTTTGGCTTTTGCTTTGCTTTGGGCGCAGTGAGTGACTGTGAAAGAGAAAGAGAAGAAGGAGAAGGGAGAGAAGGTGTGGGGGCAATGGGGCCCACGGTTGTTCCTCCTTTAAGCTGCACTTCTTTTCAAACAGGTAGGGACGCTCCACTTTCTCTTTCTCCGTCTATGCTATGCTCTACGTCATTCGCATTTAGCAATGCCATTTCCATTTGGTATAAACAAACCGTAGAATCCCAGTTCGTACTTCTTCGGATTTCCACCGCCACGCGCTTCTTTTTCTCTCTTTTCTCTTCCTAATTATTTTGGATTCTTTATTGACATTGCTTTTTTAATTAATTAATATTCCTGCCCCCTCCTAGTCCTACTCTTAACTATGTATCTAGATTAGCTACATTTTAAATAGAAAAAAAAAATGTATAATCACCCACATAATTCGTTGATTATGATTAATGCAACAAGTAAGTATTATTTTAATGCATGTTATGAGATTGCTTTAAATGACCCAATTCTCAACATAAATGTAACATACAATAATCAATGTGTGTTAAGAAGTGATGAGCAGTATTAACAAAGTGTATAGTTGATTTGAATTTGGGCCAAATGTGTGTTGAGCTGATTAGTGGGGTGGGGTTGGGATCATGGGATGGAATTAACGGATGAAGAAGCAAGCAATGAAGAAACACAGTGAGTGAAATGTCGAAATTAGTAGGGTAGGAGGACTTGGGAGGATGGGGAAAAAGACAAAGGTGGTAGTGTGTGTGTGTGTGGGCGTGCATGATGGGTCAGCGACTCAGGGGTGCTGGCAGTGAATTATTGATAAAAGCGTTAAGAAGGGCTTTAGTTTAAGGGACTGGGAAACTGTCCACTGCCACACCAGTAGACTTAAGAGTAACTACTTAAAACAGTTAACCCCCATTAATACTTTCAAGTTTCTCATTAATACCATCATAAACTGAGTTACTCATTAGTCTCCACCTACCACCAATATACCCTTATTTCACTCAAATAATTGTACAATTATACATTATAAACTAAAAGCCAACTTATCATTATTCATCCTTGTTTCCCAATTTTTAATAAATCAACAAAGAGACCTCCTTATTTTAAATTTTTAATATTTTAAAAATGTCCTCCTTTTGACAATTATACTTTTAAAAGCTATCTATGATAATATTAAAAAACAAAATAAGTGTCTAAGTCCAACCTACTCAATCAAGTCGGTCTCATTACCATTTTTTTTCCTTTAATAATTCATTACAATGTTTGCACGCCAACACGATCATAGCTCAATTGGTATAAAGCATGTACTATCTACCAAGATATTAAAAGTTTGAATCCCTCCAACTCCACATTTTGTTATACTAATTTATGCACATCTTAACTAATTGGGAGCTACCCAACAAAATTTGTTGTTATTATATGTTATATGCCTTGGTCATTGGAGCTGTCATATATTCAATTATATAAAATATTGTCCCTTTCTCTCATGTTTTTATGTCTAAATAGGATGAAACCCCATACAATGTTAGGTCACAGTCGCAAGAAAAATTCAGAACTTATTGGGATCAAACAGAATATGGCCTTTTCTTATGGTCTTTTCAACGGAAATTAACTTTGAGTCTAAATATTTAATTTGCATCTCCAGCCCCAAATTTCATTTATTTTCCTCCTTAACTTTATTGAGATCAAATTCTTGAATTTCCAGAAGAGCCGAATATAACTTGTTGTTTATGTTAGTTAGAAAGTCTAAAGTGCAATTATTTAGAGAAATTAATAATATAGCAGCTCATTACAAGGATTATTAATTCCACCATGGCCTTTGGCGCATGTGACATAATATATAAGAAAAGAGAAAGGAAAAGTAAGGATGGTGAGGAGCAATAATGATTGATACAGGGAAATGGAATTGAAGTTGAACAAAACAAAGCGGCCATGTGAAAAGTGAAACTTAAAGTAGGAATGGCAATACAAGGAGAAGAGAGAAGAGAGAAGATTCAACTTTCATTGGGAATCGCAGAGCTAGCATTGGAATAAATGTGTTCAACCAAATACTTGATTTGTACATATTAATAACGAAAAACATCAAAAAAGTAATTTGGAAGCACATAGTAAAGTGCCTACAAATTAGTCAAAGCGACCATTTCCAACTTTTGTCATTTTGACTCCCAATCTCCTGCCACTGCTACACTCCACAATCCCTCCTTTTACATTCTTATTATTTGTTACTGCCACCTCTCCGTTTTCAGTTCTATTCAATGGTTTAAACACTGTCAATTAAACACCCCTTCACTTTAATAGGGGTCTTTTCCTTTTTAAAAAATTCTAGAACGATAAATTACACAATTAATGGGGAGGGGGGGGGGGGGGGGGGGGGGGGGGGGGGGAATCCATTCTCTAAATTGGAATATACTTTTCATGGTCTACAATCAATCGCTGAACTGCTTTGAGTAGTAGTTTTAAATCATATTTTCTTTTAATACATCTTAATTAATTAATTTGTAAGTTATTAATTTCTTTTTTCTAAAGACAGAGAATTGTGGGAACATCGCCATGTAATGGGTTCATGTCTTGATCTTCAACTATTTAGGTGATGGCATGTTAGTTGGTTAATGTGTACAGATATGTCAGTCATTAAAATTAAATCTTATCCCTTGTTTAATAAAAGTAGTGTTTTTATTTATTTATTATTATTATAGTTTGCTACAAATAAAATAACCGATCAAAGTAATGTTGTAGGTGTTCTAATTTGGTAGTAAAATGATGGAATATGGATGGTGGCAAGCAATATTTGTGTAGGAGTAAGGTGAGAGATGACGTAGGCGATGATTGGCAAAGTAATTGAAGTTTTATATATAGGGAGTATGAAATGAACAAGTTGGCACATGTGAGAGGTGTAATCCCAGGAAAGCAAAAAACCTAGTGATTAAAATGATTAGCTTCTTAATATTTAAACTACTCATGTGTCATGAGCCACGCCAATGGCAATGACAAAGAGGGGGGAAATATAAAAGAAAATAAAGAGAAAGGATTTAAAATTTGTATTCTTTTTGCGTACTGTGTGGGGCCTGCTGGGTTGCCCTTGTTGTTTGCTTTTTTGAAAAGGTTAGTAAATTAGGGTTTGAAAGTTTGGGATTTGAGTTATTGGAATTAGGAAAAGGAAGAAAGAAAGTATTCAAAGTTGGCTTCTTTCATGATTCCTTTCTCACTCACTCACTCGCTCTCTGGTCTGGTCTGGTCTGGTCTGGTTTGGTCCACTGCAAGATGCTTTTTCAGCAATTTGGTTTCTTGGTGGGCTTATCATCAAGCACCAGCTAATAGTATTGAACAAGAACCAATACTCCAATCCAGCTTAGCTTTTCTGTGATTTTCCCCTTTCTCAATTGATTCCACAAACTCCCACTATCAAATCCAATCGTCTTGCCCAATGGCCCATCCAAGACCCAACGGATCGCAATTCGCAAAACCACATCCATATTGCTGGAAGCCTCAAAAAATCTCCTCGACCAACAAGTCTTGTGGAATTAAATAAAGGGCATGCAACCGTACCCGTACCCTCCCACGATCATGAGATCTTTCGACCTTCATTATCTGACGACATCTGCTTCATCACTTGATCCTACTTTCTGCCTCGTTAGACGTTTGTTCCTTGTTTTAAACCACTGATGTGAGTACTAGGTTATTTACAATACTTTATTTCTTTACTAAAATTCGTTATTCCTCATCTTATTATTATTATTATTATTATTATTATTATTATTATTATTATTAATTCTCATTCAACAACATATTCTATATAAAGAACAAATATATTAAAAACTAAAAAGACACAATAACCAAACAAATATTGAATATTTTTCTTCAAGACATCAAATTTTAAAGAAAACAAAAATTATCATCAAAACACAAACTTTATCTTCAAGAAAGATACATAACTCATGCCAAAAAGCATATAATAAAATTCTAATCTATTTCATCCAAAAGAGTAAACAATTCAAGTATTGGACATTTTGGATAAATCTCAAAATCATAATCCCAATAACTCAAAAATCAAACAAAAAAAAAATATCAAGAAATCATGGATAAATCAATTCCAAAAAAATAAGCAATATAAATAAATGCCAAAAATAGATATTCAATTTTTTCTCATGGCATGCATCTATAACTCAAATAATGAGCAATAGGGATTATGGATAAATTTCAAAAGTAATTTACCACAAATTTGAGAGCATATAATCCAGTAATTAAAAAAAAAACAATCATAGATATAAAAGCAAAAAGACATATCCTCAATTTACTCAATGACATTTAATCTAATAATCAATAAAAATCAAGGAATTAATTTCAAATATTTCAAAAATCACTACAAAAGTTTCAGTTTTTCCCGATGCAAAAACGCGTCGGGAAAACCATAGTATGTGTCGGGAAAAACCTCTCCCAACACAAAGTTGCGTCTGGAAACAGCGTCGGGTTAACCACGTCGTGATAAGTTTTCTCGGCGCAACATGTTGCGTCGGGAAAAAGATAAGATATACCGACGCAATTTTGCGTCGGCAAAAATATAAATATCCCGACGCTACTTCAAGCGTCGAGATATCTTTCTTTTTCCCGACGCATATTGCGTCGATATAACTTTCATTTTTCCAACACTTTTTAACTATGTCGATGCCAATTTGCATCGGTACAACTTCAAATTATAGTTTTTTTTAATAATTATTTTAGTTTTTGTAGCCCTTTTTCCCAACAATTTTTAACTATCCCAACACAAATTTGCTTCGACATAGCCTCAAATTATTACGTTTTTATTTATTGTTTTAGTTTTTGTAATTACCTGAAAGTTCATTTCAATAGAAAACGTCCATTTTATTTTTACCATGAATGCAACATAATAAAAGTTAATATATTGAAACATAATATTGTTTGTACAAAAGTGTCATCCAAAGTTCTATCTCATTACAAAAGAAAAGTAAAAAAAATAAATATCCATGTTTGATACCATCCAAAAGAAAAAGCCTAATTAAAATCTTCTGCACTTGTTGTTTTCATCCATGTTTCCAACAATAGCTTTCAACATAGCTACACACCTGAAAGAAAAAAAAATAAATATATGAAAAATTTTAAAAAATAAAGCAAAAAATAAAATAAAGAAAAGAAAATTTTGTCTAAAACTCACAAAAGCAAAAAGAATGCGAAAATTCAAGAAGATTGAAGGAACAAAAGACAACGAAAGTGCACCCAAAAAATTGAAATCCTCCATTCTGTATTAGAGAAAACAAATGAGAAAACAACTGAAAAACTTCTCTGAACACTGTCAAAGGTTTCAAAATTTTGTATATCAAAGTAAAAATTGACTTGCCTTCCATTCATTGTAGTTTTCCAGACAACAAACCAAGTTGCATACACTTGATTGAATCTGAAAATTCATAAAAAAAGAAAGCCAATTCCAATAAGTTACAAAGCTTCATAAATCACTACAAATTAGTATCAAATATCTATTAAATAAATAACCTCAAAGACCAAACATGATAATTTTGTTGGCACCAAGACACTTGATGCTTAAACCAAAGTACCAAGTAATATTTGCTAGCATTCATAACAATTTCTAATTGATTATAGGAATGTGGACCAATAATGAATATAGGACAAAAAAGCTTTCAAAATGATAGATAAATCACGAAGTTAGAGCCACATTCCCCCAAAAGATTAACCTTAGCTGCACAAGCAAACACCAAGCAATACTCATTCTCGAACACAAATTTTATGTATCTATTGCATAAGTGAACAAATCTTTAGCTCACATGGCGAACAGTAACCCAATAAAATATATACAATCACATCAATATAATTGGATCCACACCTATAAACTAACACTTCCACATTGCATAAATGTTTTACTTCCTAATACTTCCTCCAAATGCAACTGATTAAGAGATCAAATGACAAGTCGAGTTGCAAACTCAATAACACAGCCTAAAAGATATGACAAAGAAGATATACCATTACAATTCAAAAATGGAAAACAAAGGGGTCCACACACAAGTTTTTGTTTCCCTAGTCAACTACAAGGTGAATGCAATCTTTGAGAGACAATTTCTAAGATAAACCAAGGAGAAATTTCAATATTTACACACATTTTATCCAACATGATGATGGTGGGAAAATATTGCTAGTGGTCTAAGATAAACCAATGCAATCTTTGAAATTCTCTGCTAATTGGCAAAGTTGTGATTGATTTTGGAATATGCCATTGATAATTGTTTACCAATTTTAGAAAGTGTCATTACTGGTGGTCTGGGCATTGAGGTGGCACTATAGAGTTCTTTGTTGGCTGTGTCGTTGAGGTGGTATTGATGAGGTGGTGTTGTCATGTGAATTTTCTAATTTAACATGTACATGGAAAGAGGTGACAAAAAAGGAAGAAAAAAGTGGCATTGAAGGCTAAAAATAAACCAATTGTTGTGAATTCACCAAACACCAAAACTTCAGACATTCACTACTGATCGGCTAACACGCAAGTGCACGTGATCGAAGTAATAAAGAAACTGGAAGTATTTCAGAGTATCGTACCCAAGGGAACGGGGTTAATAAAATGAATTTTTAGTTGGCACAAAGTTGTTTGCAATTTGCAATTTAAAGTAACCAAGGATGAAAATAATTTGAGAGGTGTTTTAACTAAAAATGTATTTGAAAATTCAATGGAAATAAAGAGGGATTCAAGTATGCTAATGCCCCTTTGGAAAGAAAATGCAACAAGAAAGCAATTGCAATCGTAGCTAACTCAAGAACTAAGTAAACCGAATTCAACTCCCATTCGACCTTCTTTGAAGTATCTTTAGGAGACTAAGTGATTAAACCTATATGTCTATGGCTAATCTAACTTAGATAGTTTTGCGCACAATTCTAGTGGCTTTGGAGTCTCGCCCTATGTCTAGGGTCGATGTTTCAGACTTATGTCTAAGCCCTTTCCTCCATTGCTTTTGCGACATCCGCTTCCCTTAACCCTTTCGGTATTAAGTTTTAGCTTGACAAGCAACACTAGATGGCCAACTAGTTTTACCCAACAATTTACTCACCAAAAGCAAACTTGAGTCCAAGAATTAGCTAGATTGTTTTTACTCTCGAGCTTCACATATTTCCTCTAGGGCATTCACAACTTGAATCCCAAAGGAAATTTAGCTCTTCATGATGGAATAATTTGGAATTGATAAATTAGAATTGTAAAAATTCATTAAAAGAAACTCAAAGGAAATAATGCAATTAGATTGCAAATGCTATGCAAGTGAATAGTTAAGAAAAACAACCCACGGATTCAATACCAATTAACTCACGGAGAAACTAAATTAACTTTGCCAAATAGAAAAATAGATCTCAGAAAATACCAAAGACAGTAGCTATATTTAAATTAAAACAAACAGAAATTAAAAACCATAAAAACAAAACAAAAATTAAAAACAGAAATTAAAAACAGAAAATAAAAACAGAAAATAAAGATGGAGAAAACAGTATCGTTCATGAAAGAAACCCAAAAAAAAAAATGAAAATCTTCCTCCCAAATCGAGCTCAATCGAATAAGGTTTTGCTTCTTACCTACATCAACTTCGTTGAGAACGAATTAAGGAAGATATTCGAACTGAGATCTACAAGAAATTAAAACAAAACAGCAACTAAAAACTAAAAATGAAAAAACTGCAGAAAGAAAGAAAACCCAAAAAAACGTGAAAGAAAATCTTCTCCAATCGAGCTCCATCGAACAAGGATTGTTCATAACCAACACCAACTCTCGTTGTGATGAGATTGAGGAAGAGATTCGGACTAAAATGTAACAACAAAAACAAAAAACAGCAACAAAAACAATGTGCATAAAGTAAAGAAGCCCAAAAACGTGAAAGAAAATCTTCTCCAATCGAGCTCTCCTTGTTCGGCTTCTTTGATCAATATTTATAGGGATCTCATGCTAGGGTTTCCCTCTTGGTTGATGGAAAATCATTGCTAATAATCTTGCTGAATTCGTGGGTCAAATTCCCTTCAAAATCCCGAAATTCACGTTTTTGACTTAAATTCCAGATTTTCCAGATTGCAATTGCATAGCAATTGCACTGCTTTTGCATTCCACGAAAATTCTGCATCAAAACATTAAGTAAGTGTTAATTTTTTTCTTCTTTTGTTTTCTTTTCTCAACTTACTTAATTTAAAGGTCTTCCATCAATCATGTGATTAAATTCAAGCATTTTTTTATTTTTCATCAAATAATATGCATAAAAATCACAATTATAACTAAGTTTAAAGGCTAAATAATCCTCATGAATGAGAATTATCAACTACCAATCTCGAAATCTGCTTACATCTCTCCAATAAAAAAGCTCTCCCTTCTCCCATTTTCTTCGGACCATAAAAAATAACACAAAAACACACAATATTTCAATCCCCCAAAACACTGATTCCAATTCCACTTCTCATCTTCTTCTCAGTTTCATCAGAAATCCATGTATCACAAACCAAATCACAACGTCCGGCCCAACGACAGAAACAACCACAATCACCACTACAAAATTACATTCTCAGAGTTCAATTTAGAGGATACTCACCTGAGATTTTAAGAATTGGTTTGGTTTAAGAATATGTGCTTGATACCTTTAAATATTAAATCTCTGTTGTATTTCCAGTACTATCATTTGCCCTTGGATTCTTTCTGAGGTTGAAGGTAACCATTTTTATGTGATGAATTGTTATTCTCTTTGCATTAATGTTGTTGCCACTAAAAGTCTCTCCTACGATCATTTGTTTAGAATTTCAAGGGGTTAAATTATGGAATTTTGTTCTCCTTACATTTATTTACATTTATATTTTCCCTTTTATTTTTATGAGATTCTTCTTTTTCTTCTTCTTTTGGCATTAAAGCACGTACATGTTACTTACAAACCAATCCATATAGATATACAAATTAAAATTTTTAGAGATGACAAACAATATTTGATGTCATTGCAAAAATGCATAGCTCAAGCAATATTTATTGTCAATCTTTAGAAAAGAATTCCAACAACAGTTTTATGGTATTACTAACCTGGAAAGTAACAACAATGACGAGCTGGGTTCGTTCCTCCGCTTGAGGCGGTTTCTAAAAGGATGCTTTATCTTTCGAGTCAATCTAGCGTATCAAGAGTAATCAACCCTTTTATCAAAATAAGTAAAAGTAACTTTGGTTAAAGTTGGAAAGATTGGGATTTCAAAGAGAAGAGAAATTTGAGAATAATTATTTTAACAAGACATACATTGCTAAGGCAACACAGAGAGATAGAGGGAGAGAAGCATCATTCATTTGTGAAACACTAAAGTTGAGAAACCAGAGACGCCCCCCTAGTAATAAAGCCAACCTAGAAGAAATCAAAGAAAAAAAATAGAAATGAAAAAACAAGAACAAGATGAAGAATGCAAGATAGAAGAAATAGGAATCAACTACTAGATCCAAACTCATCAGCCCAAATCCCCCATTTTGCAACATCTTCCTCTCCACAAAACCCATCCTCAACCACCGCCACTTCCTTTCCGACGTCAATTGCGAGGCCAAATCCACCCAAATCCTTGCCATTGTTGGCCCCAGCGGCACCGGTAAATCCACCCTCCTCCAAATCCTCGCCGGAAAAACCACCTCTCACAGCAACTCCCTCCTCCTCAACCACCGCACCGTCGATCCCACCCATTTCAACAAAATCTCCAGCTTCGTCTCTCAGAAGGATTCTGTCTTCCTTCTTCTCACCGTCCAAGGAGAAAAAAATTCAATCGTTTGATGGAAAAAAGAAGTTGTCGCGAAGATGGAGAAAAGAAAGGGGATATGCACTGCCGTTTGCAAATAAATAAGGGAAAATAGAGATGAAAAGAGAATATTAGGGTTTAGGAGAAATGGGCGTCGGGCTTAAGAGAAAAGGGCCAAAACGCTCATTTTTTATTATTTTTATTTTTTTCTTTTCGAATCCCGACGCAAGTTGCGTAGGGAAAAATTTTAAACTGCCGACGCGAGTAGTTGCGTCGGGATAAATAAACTTTCTCGACGAATTTTGATGCGTCGGGAAAAAAACCGTCGAAAAAAACAAAAATTCTTGTAGTGAATAATCAAGAGATATAATCTCCATAATAAATACCAATAGAATACTTATCTCAATAATTCAAAAATATAAAGTTACCAATTACGTAATTTCCTTTGTTGGATTCAAGGAAGTCATAATAATTGTTCCATTTAAATTAATTTACCATTGAAGTACATGCAACTATTTTCTTCTTGAAATAACACCTACAGAGAAAGCTCAACCAAAGAATTTTGGTACCCATTTCTTGGGTCCTTCATTGTTAGTGATCATAGATTTTGGAATCCATTTCAAATTAGTTCCAACTATACTAACATTCTTTTTTGGCAAATAACAAATATTGAATTTATGACTAATTTTGCCACATGAATAACAAATGACATTAGACAAAAATTTCTTTTTAACAAATTGATTTTTCACAATATTTTTCTCAAAGAAACTCTTTCTTAGAGTATTTTTCAATTTGAAACAATTTGATCTAATTTGACCTTTAACTCCAATATAATGACATGTAGGCACAAATTTTGATTTTACATGCATATTTCTAGCATTTTCATGATTATGAACAAATTTAGCACTATGCATGCATTTGGATGAAGCGTGATCATGTTTAAGCACAAATTTTGATTTTTCATGAAAATTTCTAGCATTGTCATGTTTAGGCACAATTTTCACATTATAAGCACATTTTGATCTAGCATGAAATTGTCTAGGCACAAATTTTGAATTTCCATGGATATTTCTAGATTTTTCATACTTTGTCACATATTTAGATTCAACAATATTAGGCATATTGGGTAAAACATCTTTAGGCATACTAGGGGTAGCTTTAACAAAAATAGTTTTAGAGCTAGATGAAGAATTTTCATCAACATAGCCTTATCCATTTTCATCATTAAAAAGTTTACTCATATCAATAATCTCATAATCTAATTTTTATGCACCAATAGTCAATTTCTTTATGGACTCTTTTGCAATTTCAAGCTCTTTGTTAGCAAGCTTTTCTTTTTCTTTAAGCACATGCAAAAGATTATTTTTCTCATGAGCCTTGTTCTCAAAAAATTTAATTTTATCAATAAAAGAAAACTTCTCATTTTCTAAAGATGTATTGCTATTTTCTAAATTAAGAATTTTATCTTTCAAAATAGCAATTTCATCTTTCAATTTCAAAGAGAAAGATTCAATATTCTCATTTTTATTTCTCAAACCATTCAATTCAGTTTTCAATTCACATGACAAATATTTGAGCTCACCATTCTCTTTTTCAAGAAACTTGATTCCATCATTCAAGACATTTTTCTTATCACAACAATCATCAATTTCATTATACAACAAAACATTATTAGCTCCATTTTTCAAACATGCATTTTCATCTATCAAAGATTTATTCTCAATAGACAAGACCTTATACTTCTTATTGATAATTTGACATATTTAAAGCTAAGTTTTTCTAAATCATGTTGCATGCTTTCAAAGGCATTACATAACTCATCATAAGAAGGGGATTCATGATTTACCTCATCTTCATTACTTTCATCAATAGAATTGTTATCCGAAGGACTCATCAAGCATAGAAAGGCTCCATTACATTTTTCCTTTCCCACTTCATGAAATTTTTCTTGATTTTGAGAATTACAATTCCCCTTCACATCAAATAAATCATTAGTAGTACAAGGAGAATTTTCTACATTATACATATTTTCAAGAAAATTAAAAATATCATATGCATATGTAAAATGTAAAATTTCATCACATATTTTTCTATCTAATGCACAATATATGATATTTATGGCTTGGGCATTAAAAGAGAGCAATTTAAGTAATTTATCATCCAATTTCAATTTTGATAAATTATGCTCACAAACATACATAATATTAAAATCAATAGCAAGTAAAAAAAAATCATTATCTTTCTCCAAACATCATAATTTATACCATTAAAGAAAGAAGGTTTATCAATACAATGACCTTCAAGAAAATCTAAAGTTGTCATGACTCTTAGCAATTAAGCTTTTGAAATAATTTTCAAAATATTAATAAGACACTTTAAGAATCAAAACAATATTTAAAAAAAATTATCAAAAGAGCAATTGCTCTAATACCAATTGTTGGAGTAAAAACTCAAACAATGGATATTGGATGAAATAACTTTTGAAAAATATATTCTATTAAAAACAAGAACAGTCTCGTTCTAATACCAATTGTAAGATCGGTGTGGCAACCTTGGAGGGGGGTGGATAGGGTTTTTCTAAACTTTATAAAACTTTTTACTAATGTGGGCCCAAATAAACAAATTAACACATTTTTTGCAATAATTAATTTAAATAATAAATCATGCAAATAAGTTCACTCCAAAATAAACAAGAAATTAAAGCCAACAATTTTGAACACCTTATTTAATTCTAAGAACAAGATTGGTAAAGAATAAGAACCATTTAAAAAAAAATACCAATATAAACAAACATAAAAGAGTAAATAATTTTATGCTAGAGAATAATAACAACTTAATTGCAAAAATGAAATAAGATAGGGATAGAGAAATTGACACCGAGAATTTTATAGTGGTTTGGCACACTCGACCTACTCCACTCCCTAAGCACCTCTTGGGTATTTCACTAGATCAATGACCTTTTCCATAGCTTAGAGTCCAACCGTTTACACGTTCCTTTTGCATGAGCAAGAACAAACACGATCCTTTCCACGTTTCAGGATCAAACCGTTATACCCTCTCTTTTTCGGGCTCAAGAGAAACTCTTAAAAAGTTTAGAAAATGAAGAACGAGATGGAGAAACTCTCTAAAAGAGTAGATATACAAAATTTAGCTCACAACCTTTTTGCAAGAAAAAATTATTGCAAACTAAAGCCCTCACTTGTCGCCCTTTCATTAGTCGAACTAAAATAATAATAAATTTTTGAATTTTGACCGTTGGACTTTCTAATTATTAAAAAAATTCAATATGCTACGTGTTGAAATCCAATTGGTCCAGGTGTTGCCATGTTATCATCCATGTCATCCACCACATCATCATTTTTTACCGTTTGAAATGTCATGTCATCAGCACGTCGTCAACACGTCATCAAGGTTGACCGTTGACCTTCCACGTCATCTTCCACATCATCAATATATGCCACGTGTCACGCCATGTAGGATTTTCCTTCAATTTTGTTTTGCCCATAACTTCTTCGTTTGAGCTCCGATTCGAATGATTCAAGATGCGTTGGAATCATTATTCTGAGCTCTACACTATGGACACTTAAAAACACTACAATTATTAATAAAAAAAAATTAATTTTATTATCATCAAAATATTAATTAATTAATTAATTAATTAAAATTAATGAATTTGAGATTAAGGGTTAAAAAGTCAACGACTAAGAGTATTTATAAATGACACAATTTTAAGCCCAACAAGATTAAAGGATGTGAAAAGTAAAAAATACTCAAGTCTATTAGTGATAGACCTATCACTGATTGAAGTTTATTAGTAATAGACCTATCACTAACTAAGATCTATCAGTGATAGGTGTCTATAATTGATTGTTTGCATGCTTGTTTTCTATGATATATCATATCAACACATCTCAATGTCGTAAGCCTATAAGCGATAGAACTCTATCACTGACTAAGATCTATCAGTGATAGACCTATCACTGACTGAGATCTATCAGTGATATGTATCTATCATTGATTGTTTGCATGCTTATTTGTTATTATTTTTATTATTAATATTGATAACTCTTCAAATGAGAGTTATTTAAGATAGACAGTGGTGAAATTAGGAGTTGTTTAGGTTTAATTGTGTCAAAATTTATACATCTTTGATGCTCTTACATTTATTATTAACTTGGTACTAGATAATTGAGTTCCATGTCGAATATAGGTGAAATATGCAAAGATTGAAGGAACAAAGTCAAGTTTCATTATAAGAGATTGAGGAATTGAAGATTGCTGAGGTTGACTAGTTCGCTGGAGCATATTCTGAATCTAGAGTTTGTGAGAAATTCGCACATGTTGAATGCTTCATTAAATGAGCTGGATTGGAATATTCCAAAGTGGATGCAGAAGCCTGTACCACTAAACTCCTCAAAAACGCCCACTAAACTCTTCCTCTTCTTCCCCCTTTATAGGCCTTCATTAGGGTTGAAGAATGCCCAAATTGTTGGGATTTATGCCCTAAAGCCTCGTAATTAATAATTTATTTAATAATGAATAATAATTTTGATTATTTTATTTTCAATATAATATTATCCATTATATGAAAAATCCAATATTATTAGTGTAATCTTGAACAGTATGTGGTTGACATACGAGAGGATCATGTTCAAGAAATAACATAAACGGTCATAGTATATGGATAAGGTTGGGTGTCTTATCCTAGTAACACTATTGATACAGCCCACTTTGTAATAGTTATAAATGATTTGATCCAAATCATTCATGTGGAGACATGTGAGTGAGGGTATTTTATACAATGAGTTTGTATAAGACTAGACCATGAAATATTTAATATCTCTTTATAAATCCGTTAATTGAGAAGATTAATATTTCATCAGGATGATCATATGCGACTCGATCTTAATTCTGAGTGAGTTATGAACTCCTGCCTGTGAGGGTTTGTCATTTGATTTGCATGGTGAGAGTGGCTTTTGTAGCCGATTCAATATGTCTATCATTTTGGGAACTTGACCAAATAGGGAGCTGGGAACATAATCTCACAAGATGGAACCATATAGGGTAAGTAGATGAGTAGTTCCCTTAAGTGCTGATTTCGGGACTTGAACAATGGGGCCTCACCCTCTCATTGGCCCGAGAGGGACTTAGTTTATAATTAGATTATAAACATATTGTTCATTAGAGAATCAGTGGTACTTAAGGTGCAAGATGTAATTATAGGGGTAAAACGGACTTTTGACCCAGCTGTAATTACGAACAACTCGTGAAGGATCGATTTGCATGTAATGATTATATCTATGGACACAACTTGTCTTACAGTGCATAAGAGTGCAACTCTAGGTCTATAGTGGAGTGGCCTATAGTTAATGAATGAAAATTAATTAATTAAAGAGTTTAATTAATTAATTTTGTATCATTGGAGCTTATAATCTGTAGGTCCATAAGGTCCCCTTGCTAGCTTATAGTAACACTAAAAGATCAATTTAGTTGAAAGAAAAATTTGAAATGTTCAAATTAATATTTAATTTGAAGTGTTCAAATTAATATTTAATATATTAGATATATTAAATATAAAAGAAGAAAATATATTTATTGTATTTGATACATTAAATATTAAAATTTGAAATGTTCAAATTAATATTTAATATATTAGATATATTAAATAAAAGAGGAAAATATATTTATTGTATTTGATACATTAAATATTAAAATAATTCATGTATATTAGATACATTAAATAAAAGATATTTATTAAATTTGAATTGGATTCAAATTAGGAAATAAATGTCGTAGGAGAATTTAAAACGGTTTGATTCAAATTGGTTAGATAAATATATTTTAATATATTAGATATTAAAATATATTATTTAATTATTTTTCTTAGACTACTATAAATAGGACCCTAGGGGTGAGCTATTGTACATTCTTCACAACACACATCTCCTCAATAGAGAGAATTAGAGAATTCTTTTCCTGTGTTCGAGTCATAGCCAGGAAGACTTTGTGGAAGAGATAAAGATCCGCCAGAATATTCTCCATAATATTATTTTCAAGGTATTTATTGCTTAACCCTTGTATTTTTGTTTAATTCTAAATAAATCAAAGATGATTCCTATGCTTCCGTTGTGGGTTTAATTCGATTATTCCCTTCACAAATTTCGTGCTCCAATTCCCCCAATTCATGCTGTAATTTAAGATTTTCATAATGGGTTTTTGCGCCATATTTTTCTTTCTTCCTTGAATTCTTCTGTTGTCCAAAATTGCAGAATCACGATTTTGCAAATTGATTTTGCAATTTCCAAATTTTCTGCAAACCAGATTAATTTATTTAGAATTATATCCCAACTACCATCATACTTATTTCTTTCTTATTTTGAAGCAATCTTTCAATTATTTTCAAATGATCTTAAGTAAAAACAAGAATATTTTAAGCAATTGGGAGTTAAATAAGCTTTAATTCTAATGCTTATCAAAGACTGATAAATTTTATCAATTATACAAAAATAGTAGAAAAACAAAAAATATACAAAAATAGTATAATAGTAATATACTATATACAAACATACGAAAATGATATATCATTGATAATTGATATTCATGTATACAAGTAATATACTTTATTAATAATCAACAACGCACATCGAGAAAAAAAATACCATATGTACAAACTACTTTTAATAAGGGACAAAATCACCCATAAACTATAAGAGTTGTTAAAATCACACATTTGAATTTTAATTTGATCATTCATCTCACTAATCTTACGAAATTGTTGCAATTGAACCTATATTTGTAATGCCCCAAGCCCAGGATTCGGACCAGGATTTGGAATCCGGATTCGGCACTTGACGGCCTCGGCATTCCCCTGCATCCCCTGTGACCTAACCACGTCACCTTACTTATCTTGAACTGCTTCTAAGAGTGAAGACTGTCCCTACAAACCAACGCGGGTCCTTTCAGCATGCTTTGTCCTCACTCACATGCTTCCTAGGAAAATTCCCAAGAGGTCACCCAACATAGGATTGCTCAAAGCCAAGCACGCTTAACTTTGGAGTTCCTATGATTAAGCCACCAAAAAGGAATGTGCACCTTGTTGGTATAGGTAATAGCTATCAATTCTTTTAAGCCTTTCTTAACCATAACTTGTATAGCCTCAGGATCCCTCTCATTCAGATGTGGTCTGGGTTCATTCATGTATCCCTCCTAACCTCGGGCGTTACATGCCCACTAGCTTCCGCCTTGGTTCGTCCCCGAACCACATCTTACTGGGAGAGGTTCCTCTCTGATACCATCTGTAACGCCCCAAGCCCAGGATTCGGACCAGGATTTGGAATCCGGATTCGGCACCTGACGGCCCCGGCATTCCCCTGCATCCCCTGCGACCTGGCCACGTCACCTTACTTATCTTGAACTATTTCTAAGAGTGAAGACTGTCCCCACAAACCAACACGGGTTCTTTCAGCATGCTTTGTCCTCACTCACATGCTTCCTAAGAAAATTCCCAGGAGGTCACCCAACATAGGATTGCTCCAAGCCAAGCACGCTTAACTTTGGAGTTCCTATGATTAATCCACCGAAAAGGAAGGTGCACCTTGTTGGTATAGGTAGTAGCTATCAATTCTTTTAAGCCTTTCTTAACCATGTCTTCCATAGCCTCAGGATCCCTCTCATTCGGATGTGGTATCGGTTCATTCATGTACCCCTCCTAACTTCGGGCGTTACATGCCCACCAGCTTCCGCCTTGGTTCGTCCCCGAACCACATCTTACTGGGAGAGGTTCCTCTCTGATACCATCTGTAACGCCCCAAGCCCAGGATTTAGACCAGGATTTGGAATCCGGATTCGGCACCTGACGGCCCCGGCATTCCCCTGCATCCCCTGCGACCTGGCCACGTCACCTTACTTATCTTGAACTGCTTCTAAGAGTGAAGATTGTCCCCACAAACCAATGCGGGTCCTTTCAGCATGCTTTGTCTTCACTCACATGCTTCCTAGGAAAATTCCCATGAGGTCACCCAACATAGGATTGCTCCAAGCCAAGCACGCTTAACTTTAGAGTTCCTATGATTAAGCCACCGAAAAGGAAGGTGCACCTTGTTGGTATAGGTAGTAGCTATCAATTCTTTTAAGCCTTTCTTAACCATGTCTTCCATAGCCTCAGGATCCCTCTCATTCGGATGTGATCTCTCATGTCTAAAATCCCTCCCAGGTATCTCGCCTCCAAAGATGCACTTCCGTGATTCTGACCCAATTGTTCTAGCTGGTTTGCCACTGTGGTTTGCACCAGGGTCTGCATGGCTTCCAACAACATTGTCGTCACGGTAGGGTTCGCCTGCCCAGTTGGCGGCCCTACTGAGGGGTTCACATCTTGATAGGCTGGTTGCTCCAGCGGTGGATCCTGTCCCTCTACATTTCCTCGTCCCCTACCTCGTCGAGCTCTTCCTCCTCTATGTGGCGACATTTCTATGGAAGCACTACAATCACAACTAATCTATTTAAGCCTTCTAATTCCACATCCTACCAATTTAATCAACATGAAAGCATTTATTATAAACTTGGAAACATAGCATAAACAACCATTTTTCCTATAAATAAATAAATTAGGAAAAATGAACCGAGACCACATCCGAATGAGAGGGATCCTAAGGCTATGGAAGACATGGTTAAGAAAGGCTTAAAAGAATTGATAGCTACTACCTATACCAACAAGGTGCACCTTCCTTTTCGGTGGCTTAATCATAGGAACTCTAAAGTTAAGCGTGCTTGGCTTGGAGCAATCCTATGTTGGGTGACCTCCTGGGAATTTTCCTAAGAAGCATGTGAGTGAGGACAAAGCATGCTGAAAGGACCCGCGTTGGTTTGTGGGGACAGTCTTTACTCTTAGAAGCAGTTCAAGATAAGTAAGGTGACGTGGCCAGGTCGCAGGGGATGCAGGGGAATGCCGGGGCCGTCAGGTGCCGAATCCGGATTCCAAATCCTGGTCTAAATCCTGGGCTTGGGGCGTTACAGATGGTATCAGAGAAGAGCCTCTCCCAGTAAGATGTGGTTCGGGGACGAACCAAGGCGGAAGCTGGTGGGCATGTAACGCCCGAAGTTAGGAGGGGTACATGAATGAACCGAGACCACATCCGAATGAGAGGGATCCTGAGGCTATGGAAGACATGGTTAAGAAAGGCTTAAAAGAATTGATAGCTACTACCTATACCAACAAGGTGCACATTCCTTTTCGGTGGCTTAATCATAGGAACTCTAAAGTTAAGCGTGCTTGGCTTGGAGCAATCCTATGTTGGGTGACTTCCTGGGAATTTTCCTAGGAAGCATGTGAGTGAAGACAAAGCATGCTGAAAGGACCCGCGTTGGTTTGTGGGGACAGTCTTCACTCTTAGAAGCAATTCAAGATAAGTAAGGTGACGTGGCCAGGTCGCAGGGGATGCAGGGGAATGTCGGGGTCGTCAGATGCCGAATCCGGATTCCGAATCCTGGGCTTGGGGCATTACAGGTGGTATCAGAGAGGAACCTCTCCCAGTAAGATGTGGTTCGTCCGAACCAAGACGGAAGCTGGTGAGCATGTAACGCCCGAAGTTAGGAGGGGTACATGAATGAACCGAGACCACATCCGAATGAGAGGGATCATGAGGCTATGGAAGACATGATTAATAAAGGCTTAAAAGAATTGATAGCTACTACCTATACCAACAAGGTGCACCTTCCTTTTCGGTGGATTAATCATAGGAACTCCAAAGTTAGCGTGCTTGGCATGGAGAAATCCTATGTTGGGTGACCTCATGGGAATTTTCCTAGGAAGCATGTGAGTGAGGACAAAGCATGCTGAAAGGACCCGCGTTGGTTTGTGGGGACAGTCTTCACTCTTAGAAGCAGTTCAAGATAAGTAAGGTGACGTGGCCAGATCGTAGGGGATGCAGGGGAATGCCGGAGCCGTCAGGTGCCAAATCGGGATTTCAAATCCTGGTCCGAATCCTGGGCTTGGGGCGTTACAATATTACAAAGATCACAAACCATTCTTGAATTATAAGGGTTGTTTCAATCAAACATTTGAACTATAATGACCATTTTAATTGAAGGTTTTTTGAGGTGATAAGGGTTTGGGCTTTTAAAGCCCGTGTTTGTTTGGAGATCTTAATTTAAATGCATGGAAAAAGTTTTTTCTCAGGCATCTTTAATATATGTACGTAGAAGGTTTTGTTAACATGTCCAACAACGTGGGTTTTTTGCAACGCTCCCCTTAGGTACGTCCCTCCTCTTCTTCCTTTTCTATTTTTCTTCTCCATAGTTTCCATTTCCTTCTCTTCATTTTTCTCAACTTTTCTTTTATTTCTTCTTTAACTTCCAATTGGTGAAATGTATGCATTTCTGATGGAGGTTTTGCAAGAGAACGCTGATCTTTAGTATGTGTGAATAGTGCTGACTTTTTTATGTAATAGGAGGCTTTATAACATGGTATGTATGGACATTTATATTTTTTGTGCTCTTATCAGATGATGTAATATCCTTATTTTGAGTTAGCATGTTATTGACATGCTATGGATGAACATTTATATTTTTTATGCCATGATTTAATATCTTCATTTCGAATCAGCATGTCACTGTATCTTGTATTTGTATGATCTACTATGAACATGAAACTATGAGGAAAATGATTAATTAATGTTGACATAATATATATTCATTTTGTCTATGTTTAGTAGTCATTTGATATTGATTGTATTTGATTTTTGAATTATAACATTTATCATTAATCCTTCAATTTGATTGTCGTGCTAATTAATTACAATTAAAAGTTTATATAATTTTATTAAATACTTTTTTAGGGTAATTATTAAGATTGATTACTAAATAAAATAAAAAACCTAAAATTTAAGGCATATTATATATAATAAATTTACTAACGAATGAAAATTAAATTAAAATCAAACTGCTTAAAATTATTTTAATAATTTGACTTAATAAAAATAAATTAACTAACAATAATTAATTATTTAAAATTAAATAATGTAATAAAATTGTTTAAAGTAATTGCAAAAACCAAACATAAATATTATTTATTTATAAGCAATTATGATAGAATTCTCATGCAACACCAAACACATACGTCATTTATTTCCATGAAAATCTGATAACATTCTCATGCATAACCAAAGACAAATCTTTGATTCCTAAACATCTGATTTCCAGGCATCTTATTCCCAAATATCTTAAATTAAATCTCAAACCAAACGACCCCTAAGTTTGTTACGATCAAACTTAGATTGTTTACATAAAAATTTTATTTTCTTAAATCAAGATGTTAGCACAACATTATTGTGAAAAACAAATTTGTTTATTAGTTAATATTATACTTTTCAAATTTTATTGAGTTAAAAAAATTGGGTTAAGCCAACATGAACAAAGCATATATCATTAACTAAAAGACTAGAAGTTTGAATTCTCACTTTTTGTGTTAACAACGGAACCTCCAAATATCACCAAAATAATATGATATTGTCCACTTTGGACATAAACCCTCATGACTTTGAAGCCCAAAAGGCCTCATACCAATGTTCTCACTCATATACTCGTGATTACTCCTTTTCCTAGCTAATGTGAAACTTTGTTTCCACTCTAATAATTTGTTTATTTTGCAACATCTAAGGGACTATTTGGGCCATTGAGTTGGGTTGGGTTTTTAAGCTAACCCAATGTTTGACCCATTAACATATTTTTATCACCATTTTAATTTACCAACTCAATGAGGTTGAGAACAGTAACCCTATTCTCTCACGCGTTTTTGTTCCCTCTCTCAGCCTCACTTCTCTGGTGACCAGCGGTCACCGCTAGCGACCTTTTCGAACGACTGTGGCCACTGCCAGCGACCTTATCTGGCGATCGACAGTCATATCCAGCAACCCCGACTACCTTCTCCGATGACCAACGACAATCGTTGGCGACCATATTCAGCAACTGGCGTCCACCGCCAGTGACAATTCCTAACGACCGATGGCACTTCGGCAACCCTTTGGCTGTGGTCGGCCGATCATAGTGTTTTAATAAGATTCATCCTTTATGGTAATTTGACATTATTAAAGGCATTTTGAGTATAAAGCGAACTAAACAAACTTTGTATAAAAACACTTTTGAGAAAATATAACCAAACATATGAGTGTTTTAATTTTAAACTATTTTTATAAAAAATGTTTTAAATAAAATGCATTTTTGAAAAACACTTTTTTAAAGGTTCAACCAATCCAACTTTGTTACTGTTTGTTGAGATTGTTTGATTAGGAAGGAAAAATAGATAGAGAGGAGGATAATAGTTGGACTGGATTTAGAAAAAATTATTCATGTAGCCACTACTTATGGCTAAAATATCTATCAACTCTTTTGTTTAAATCAACCCTTTTTTTTTGATATTGTACGGAACATAGATGTGGTCCCTTGTTGTGCATTCAAAATTTTTTTGTGAACCATGTATGTAGGCCCTTGTTGGCCTACTCATTTTCTGTGCATATTCCACTTATGTAAAAGCATATTGTAATTTTGTTGTTGGTGTGAAACAAAACTATTTTGTCTACCTCAAGTACAAATGTTACATGCATAGATTTTAAAATATTTGTGAAGTTTTTAAATTGGCATCTTGAATGTTAAAAATTTGGACAAATATATGACTAATTGAATGGTTGAACAAAAAGTTAAGAAAACGAAAACAGACAGTAGAAATTCAGACTTTAGAACTTCAAGTTAAAAAATCTGCACCAAAAATCCCAACTTAATAACTCTAGGTTAAATAACTTTGCACCGCATATACAAACTTCCTAACTCAGACTAAACAATTATGCACCTCAAACACATATTTATTAACTCCACAAACAAATTAACTCCAGACTTCATAACTTAATTTTGCACACCAAACAACCCCTAATGGCCCGTTTGGATTGCAAATATTAAATATATGGGTTTTAAAAACTTAGAATTTAAATGTCTGGATAATAAATGTATGTGTTTGGATATGCATGATAATTAATACTTGAGAGTTAAATGTCTTTGTTTGTTTTATAGGTTTTGTTTTATGTAAAAAAATAATTTAAATTAGTAGATTTAATTAAAAAATAATTAAAATATTTATGTTAGATAATAAATAAATAAATAAATAATAATTTAAAACAATTAAAATCAATTTACAAATATTAATGATTACTTTTCTCTCCTCCTTCCTCTCCATTTCCCAAGGAAAAAAATCTCAAGTGAAAAAATCTCATCTCCAACGTAGATAATAAAATCTCATGGTTCATGGGATATTTTGTCATTTGATAATAATTATTTGGGTTTTCAAAAGTAAACATCAATGAAACATATATTAGTTTTTTATATTATTGCCAAAACTCATCTCAAAACCAGTGAAATAAACGTAGCCTAAGAGTTTAATGGTAATATTCATAAGTTTAGGATTTGATTGATCTCTCTCAAAAAAAGAAAGAAAAAAAATATTTGATTGGAATTTGAAAACACGATTGCAACAACTCCTAGTTTTTGTTTTGCTGTCCATTTTAGTTTCCCTAATAATACCGATGATATATTGAATTAAAAAAAAAGTTAAATTATTAAAAATACCTCTAGGTTTCAATTATACCCCAAACTTTGAAAATTTTCATTTTAGCCATTTAAGTTTGAAATTTGAAATTTATTTCAAAATGACCCTTGAAGGCTTTTTTCAGTTAAATTCATGAATGAAAAATGAGTCTTTATTTTATTTTCCACATATAGGTTCAAATATGTTCACATAAGCAATAATACAGACTAAAAATTTCAACCGTCCATAAATTTAACAAAAAAAGCCTTCAAGGGTTGTTTTAAAATGAACTTCAAACTTCAAAGGCTAAAATGAAACTTTTAAAGTTTAGGGTATAATTGAAACAACCCCATAGTTCAGTGGTATTTTTAATAACGTTCAAATACCATTTTGGTCCATTTTTTTTAGGCTTGTTCAGTTTTAGTTCCTATACTTTCAATTGTTCAATTTTGGTTACTATACTTTTAATTTATCTAAAAAATATTCTCCACCGTTAATTCGGGGTTAGACTACTGTTAAAATTGGGTAAAAAAAATTTATTATTTCTCTCTCCCTTCTCTCATTTTTAAATTTTCTCTCTCCTCCAACTCTCTCTGGTTTCTCCCCTATTCTCATTCCCCATTTGAGCCATCACACCCCTTTCCCAAACTTCAAAACTCTCTCAATTTCTAAAATCCCACCATTGTTTCTCTAGACCTTTCCACCATCATTTCAACCTCCTGGAGAACATCTTCAACGTCGTCTTGATTGATTAATTTTCTATTGGTGATTGATTTGCAGGCAAATTCCTGCTTTATTGTCTGGTGTGTGATTAAGTGACACCAAATTGGCCACAACCCAATTTGCAGTTGAAGGAGTAAAACGACCGAACGCTAGAAAAGAGCTGACTCAGAACTCGGCCAACAGGGGCAGACGCGGAGGAGTAGGAAATTTGTTTCGGAAGCGGTGCAGAGAAGGGTCAAAATAGGGTGGGAGGACTTTGACAACGACGCTTGAGGGAGGGCGGTGATAGGACTGATCAAGGGGGTCGTTGATGGAGGTTTGGCCAGCTGTCAAGCCCTTATAGTTGCCCATTTTTTGATGGGGTCAAATGGGAGTCAGATGGAGCATGTGAGAGATGAGGCAGTTGACGAAGTCTTTGTCGAAATGGAGAGGCGTTGAGCTGATGGATGGAGTTGTGAAATGATGATAACAGAGCTTTATTTGCCATCCCATTAAGAGTAAAGCAATTAATAAGAGAGTTCCAAGCCACAAGATCTCTCTAAGTCATAGACTCAAACACCTAGTATACACTCTTAGCAAACCCAAAAACAAAGTACATATGAATTAACGAATTCTGAACAAAAAGCAACGAATCAAACCCATTTCTAACAACAATCGAATGAATCCCCTCGCCTACTCTAACATCTATTAACTTGCTAACACCTTAAAAAGAAAGGGAAAAAGTAGTGAAAAAAATGAGGAAGAAGAATTCAAGTCGTGGACATAGTGGTGGATAGTGTAGTTGATACAATGGAGAGTGATGAAAGAATAGTGAAGATGATGGTGGAAAGGTTTAAGAGAAACAATAGTAGGATTTTGGAAATTGAGAGAGTTTTGAAGTTTGGGAGAGGGGCTTGATGGCTTAAATGGAAAAGAAGAGGAGGGGAGAAACTAGAGAGAGTTGGAGGAGAGAATTTAAAGGAGAGAAGGGGAATAGAGAAACAATTAATTATTATTTTAATTGAAGACCAACCTCAAATAAATGGTGGAAACTGTTTTTGAGATGAATTGAAAATACATTGATTAAAATTGAATAAAGTTGAGAATACAGGGAACAAAATGATATTTCTTTTAATAATTTAACTTAAAAAAAAAAAAAAAGGAAGGCGGACGTACCCTTGAACTACAACTACAAGTTTAAAGATTCAACCGACGCTTTCATCATCATCTTCTTCTTCTTCTTTTGTCCGTTTACCAAATTGAAAGTCCCAACGACCACTGTTTCTTAAAACTCACAAAATCTCGTTCTACCGGCCTCTCTCTGCTATGGCAGCTGCGGCTTCAGCGGCGGCGGCTGAGATAATTGAACTGCCTCGACCTCGAGACAAGCTCCCAATGGACCTATCTCCAGACTCTGCTTCCTGCTACCCCCCCGAATCATCTTCTTCCTCAGCTGACCGCATATCCGATCCCAACGAGACTTCTTCTTCGCCTGACGGTTTTCACGAGGACGTCGAAATTCAGGTATGCTGCCACCTCTATCTTTCCTTTCTAAATTCGCACCCGTTTCCGAGAATTATGAATTACCTGAATTTTTTGGTTGTTGAGAAACGATCGATAAGGGTAAACGCAAATGTGAAATTCCATTTTTTCCTGTCCGCCATTATTGTTCCGATTTCTGTCAATAGAAGCTGCAATTATCACCATCCTCATCATCTTCATTTAAAATGCCACACTCAAAGGTGAATTTTGTAAAATTGACTTGCCTCCACAATTTTTTATGTTGATTTTGGTCACGTCCCTCTCCATCCTTTTTAAGGATCTCATCTCTTATTTTTCACATTCTCGCTCTCTTTCTTATTTTGGACTGAATTGTGTTTCTTTCATATCATCTCAACTTTATCTAGAATCCTTCGAAGAAATAGAGAATCTAAGACAAAGTTCATCAGATTCGATTTTTTGTCATTTGAAGGGGTTTTCAGTCGATAATTTTAATTTTAATATTTTATTTACTCATTTAATTAAAAAAATATCTCGGTAAATTTGTTTATTTATCTCATGCACGAGTTTTATTGGTGAACATAAATCCGAATTAGAATAATGGAAGAGAAAGAATAAAAGAAGGGGAAAATCATCTGCAAAAGAATGGGCCTGACAGTGGAACTCGTCCCATAAATCTTGATTCATTTTCCAGGAAAAAAAAGTTGTTTGTTGGTCCTCAAACTTAAAAAAAAAAAAAAGAAGAAATAATCAATCAAACACATGATCAATTAATTTTTGTTCTAAAAAGTACAAAATTGTGTTTCATAACACCGTAAAACAACCTCTAAACTTATTGACTTCGTCCATGAAAAATGACATTGAAATTGTTATGGTAAATTTTCTTTTAGTTGAACTTATTGGTTAATTTATTTATTTATTGAGGTATAACCAACTTATATGATCTTATGTATGATATTCTATGGGTGAGTGTATTTGAGAAAGGGGGAATGGAAGAAACTTAAAAAAATGAGACAAAAACCACAGGAAGTAATGAGGTTCTTGATTTCTAGGACCAGTCTTTAAAATGATGTACTGATATTAGAAAGTGGAACAAGTTTTTAGAAGTTGTACTAAAATTCTAATACAGCTTTTAGTAATCTCTCAACAAAACTCTCAGATGCATGATGTCACATCGACGACTGAACAGACTATAAAGTTCTTGATCAATGTCAGAAGCCTGATGGAAACCCATATAATTAATGGTTGTAATTTACATTTTGGATGTAAATTTCCACTTTATTTAAATGAGCTATTCAATGAGGAAAGTGTGTGCTCGGAGGCAACTTTATCCTGCTTGTAATTATTAAAAAGTTCTATGTTATCAAACTAGGACGTGGACATCAACATTGACATCAACGGACAACTTTCTCTTTATTCTTATAAATCATCTTTTAGAATATATCTATGCAACTTCGACGACAGTATAGCCAACAACTTCAAGACTAAGGCTACTATCATGTTCCCACTAAAGTACTTGTCTGTCAACCCATTTCCTTTCAAATATACCAAACGAATTTTATTTTACATGGGCCCGAGCACAACCCAGCTGAAGGTAGAAAACATTCTAACGTAAATCTCAAAGTCTCTTTTCTATCTGAAAAATGACTCACACCCTATAGTATGCTACTGGCCTCAATAATATGTAGCGTGCAATTTGACTCTAGAAGACAATATCAACGTTAGTAAGGGTGGCTATAGAAAATATTTTCAAAGAGTTCCATCCATCTTGCCTCTCAGACAACATAGACAGGTTAATGGTAGAACCAAGTGAAGTCAGGATGGAACACTTTAGAACTGTGTAAGACCTCCAATTGTGCATACTTATGCAAGGAAGGGTAAAACAGGAAATAGTACAAAGGAAGGCAGTTAGTGGGCGCGTGAGAGTTTGGGAAGGGTACGGTCTGAGTAAGAAATAAGATATATAGGGAGGGAGTGCCTTGGGGGAGGGGGGAGGTTTTTTTGGTGAAGTCTGTTTCACTTGAGGGAGAGTCCTAGCTTCTCGAAGTGCTGGAGTTATCTTGTTCATATTTCCATATTGCTACTTTGCTGTTTAGTTCAATATTCAATGAAGATAAATATTCAATGAAGATAAAACTGTATATTGGAGAACTCCCAATATAACAGTGCTTTTATCCATTCTCTATCTGTTGTTGTGTATTTTTCTGAGTGTTTTACAGGTTAGTTGGGTTAGATACCTAACAAACTGCTTGCTTTAGAGTTCAGCCACTTAATTGACATTGAATCATCTTCTCAAGTCAAGTTTTACATTATGTATTATCAAACTCTAGCATGTTATGGAGAGAGTTAGGAATGCATTTTTTGCTAGGATAAGAGACTGAAATTTTTACATTGGGTGCTTTCTGCCTCGGTAAGTGGATTGTGTAGGGAGCACATGTAAAAATAAGAGAAATTTTGTGGATTTAAAAGGAAACAGACAATAAACAAATACTTTGAAGGGAAGGTGGATTTGAAGAAATTTAAACTAGATTAAGTTGCTTTGTGTGATTGTGAGATGATTCTTTTTTGGGGACCGAGAGAGTTACTTGTCAATGTTGTGTGAGACCCCCAATTAGACATACTTATCATAGAAAGGGCAAAATGGGAAATGAGCCCTAAGTTTTGTAGTATTGGATCTATGTTGGGTTGGAAGGTGAGATAGTGGGGTAGTGACCCTGCTGTACGGAAAAGGAAAGGGGGAGGGGTTTTTGTATGGCGGGGAGTTTTGTGGGGAGGGCAGCTTTTATGTAAAAGAGAATTGTGGGATTAGGAGAGTCTCGGAGCTCTCTCTAATAGTTAGGGTTGTCTGGTTATTGTATTGCTGTTTTCTTTGAATCCTTAAAGGCAATATAAGCGGCTAATAACCTCCTGTTCATTGAAGAACTCTCAATGGAACAGTGACGGTTAATTTTAGTATTGTATTGTGTATTTTTCTGAATGTTTTAGCAGGTGAATGATCAAGGATACCTAACAAATTGTTATCAGAGCACGTCATCCTGGGGAGAACACGAAAAATGGCGCAGAAAGAAGTGGAAGAGAGAGTGACAGTGGTTGAGAAAGAAATAGGAGAAATAAAAACATCCATACAAGGGATAGAAAAGAACCTGGAGCGTTTGACCTTGTTAGTCATGGAGTCCATGGCGAATAAGGGAAAGACCAATTCTGCGATTACGAAGGCTTCTACTCAGAAACAGGTCGTGGAAGAGATTGTAACATAATTATTCGAAAAATAGGGGATGGAGGTGGGAGAATCCTCCCGACAAATGAAGGATTTTGGAGGAGTTGATCGCAGCAAGTTGAAACGCTTGGAGATGCCGGTGTTCAATGGGGAGAACCCTGACTCTTGGCTTTTTCGAGCCGAGAATTATTTTGAGATCAACCAGTTGACGGACAAAGAGAAAATTGTAGTGTCGATCATCAGCTTTGAGCCGGATGTGGTAGAGTGGTTCCGATGGGCTCACAATCGCAGGAAGTTCAAAACGTGGGCAGATCTGAAGGCTTGTTTGTTTGACCGTTTCCGACCGTCCCAGGAGGGAAGTCTGTGTGCACGATTTTTAGCCGTGAAACAAGAAGGGACCGTGGCGGAATTCCGGAAGCGCTTTGAAATCTATTCGGCACCATTACCGGACATGCGGAGAACGTTTTAGAAAATACTTTCTTAAACGGGTTGAAACCGGCAATTAGGGCAACGGTAATCAGTCGGCAGCCTGTGGGGTTAGAGGACATAATGAAGCAAGCTCAGTTAATTGAAGATAGAGATTTAGCCATGAAAACAGCCCTTCATGAGATTGGGCCCCCGTCGGTGAATTCTAAGACCCTTACGGGCGATGAGAGCAAGGCAAGCCCATCGGGAGCGGGAAAGAGTAATACCCGGCCCAGTGAGACGGGTGCGACCCAAATGATAACCCTACCAGATAAGGGAGGCACAATTCGCAGAGAACGGCCACCCCGCTGTCTGTCGGACGCGGAATTTTTAGCCAAGCGCGCAAAGGGACTCTGTTTCCGCTGCGATGAGAAATACACCCCCGACCACAAGTGCAAAAATCGTGAAGCTCGGGAGTTGAGAGTGCTCTTAGTTGACGGGGTGGAGGAGATTGAGTTGATACAAGGAGATCGAGCACCAGACGAGAGCGAACTATCAGATAACGAGGTGGGGGATCTAGTAGAACTCGATTTGAAGTCGGTAATCGGGTTTTCAACGCCGGGAACGATGAAATTGAAAGGAAGACTAGCTGATAGAGAGGTGGTTGTCTTGATAGATTGTGGTGCTACCCACAATTTTGTGTCTCAGCGGTTAGCGGAAGAACTGCAGTTGCTGATGGCCAATACTCATCACTATGGGATCGTCATGGGAAACGGCGTGGCTACTAAAGGTAAGGGGGTATGTAAAGCTGTCACGGTCACATTACCCGAGCTGTCAATTTGTGAAGATTTCTTACCGTTAGAGTTGGGGAGTGTTGATATTATCCTCGGAATGCAATGGCTTCGGAAGATGGGGACCATGAGTGTGGAATGGGCAACGTTGACGATGACTTTCAGCTTTGGCGGCACCCCAGTTACCGTTAAAGGAGATCCGTCTCTGACTCGAGCAGAGGTATCTCTTAAGATGCTGGCTAAATCTTGGAATGAATCTGATCAAGGGTATTTGGTGGAACTTCGGGGACTGAATTGTGAGGAAGAACAAAGTGGAGAGCTCAGGATCAGGAGTGAAGAAGAAGGGGAGATGCCGCAACCTGTCTTGAGTTTACTCACACAATTCCAGGACATTTTTGAGTTGCCCGAAGGGTTACCTCCGAGGAGAGCTATCGACCATCGAATTATACTAAAAGGAGGACATTCTCCAGTAAATGTGAGACCATATAAATATGCTCATGCCCAGAAGTCCGAGATGGAGAGATTGATAGAGCAAATGCTAACCACGGGCATCATTAGACTGAGCACGAGCCCGTTTTCGAGTCCTGTGCTGTTGGTTAAGAAGAAAGATGGCGGATGGCGATTTTGCGTTGACTATAGAGCTTTGAATAAGGCCACCATGCCCGATAAGTTTCCTATTCCTGTGATAGAGGAATTGCTTGACGAGCTCCACGGCTCGAAGGTCTTTTCGAAGTTGGATTTAAAATTCGGGTACCATCAAATTCGGATGAAGGAAGAGGACGTCTTCAAGACGGCATTCAGGACACACGAGGGTCACTATGAATTCATGGTAATGCCTTTCGGATTGACTAACGCACCAGCCACATTCCAGTCGTTAATGAATCATATTCCGACCTTTTCTTTGAAAGTTTATGTTGGTTTTTTTTTATGACATTCTTGTGTATAGCCCAGACTTGGTGACACATCTCACTCATCTGGAGATAGTGTTGGAAACCTTGAGGGAAAATTCACTATTCGCGAATCAAAAAAAATGTGTGTTCGCCCAAGAAAAGGTGGCGTACTTGGGGCATTGGGTGTCTGCTCAAGGGGTGGGGGCAGATGAGGACAAGATCAAGGCGATGGTACACTAGCCGATCCCAAAAAATATAAAAGAACTGAGGGGTTTCCTGGGGCTCATGGGGTATTATCGCCGGTTCGTAAAAAATTATGGTCAGTTGGCTGCTCCTTTAACACAACTGTTGCGGAAGGATTCCTTTCAGTGGACAGATGAAGCTACTGTAGCCTTGGAGGCACTCAAACATGCGATGGTTACTCTTCCGGTGCTTGCTTTGCCGGATTTTAGTAAGCCGTTTGTGATAGAAACGGATGCTTCGGGCATAGGAGTAGGGGCCGTTTTATCCCAAATGCAGAGACCAATAGCCTATTTCAACCAGGCTTTGTCGTCGAGAGCCAGAATGAAGCCCATCTATGAAAGAGAACTTATGGCGATTGTTTTAGCGGTCCAAAAATGGAGACACTACTTGTTGGGGCAGAAATTTACGGTGTTGACCGACCAGCGAGCATTGGGGAGTTTGTTGGAACAAAGAGAAGTACAGCCCGAGTACCAACGATGGTTGACCAAACTCTTGGGGTATGATTTTGAAATCAAGTACCATCCAGGACAATTGAATAAGGCCGCTGATGCGCTATCTCGAGTGGTTTCTGAGGCTGAATTGAACTCTATCTCCGTGCCGAGCCTTATAGACGTTGAAGTTGTACAAACTACAAAGAGAGGTGGAACAAGATCCCGAATTGATGAAAATTGTCGAGGAACTACATTTGCACTCTAACGAACACCCCAAGTATACCTTGCAGCAAGGGAGATTGTTGTATAAGGAAAGATTGGTTCTGTCTCGAACTTCTTCGTTGATTCTTGCTATTCTACATACGTACCATGATTCCGTTATGGGGGGTCATTCGGGGTTCCTCAGAACCTATAAAAGACTTACCAGCGAGCTTTTTTGGAAGAATATGAAACAGGATGTCAAGAACTATGTGGAAAAGTGTAAGATTTGTCAAAGGAATAAGGCCACTCAGTGTCACCAGCGGGGTTGTTACAGCCACTGCCTGCACCCGATCGTGTGTGGGAGGATATCACGATGTATTTCATTGAGGGACTGCCTAAATCTGCAGGCTATGATATGATCTTTGTAATGGTGGACAGGTTGAGTAAGTTGGACATTTTATTTCTGTGAAACACCCGTTTTCAGCTAAGGATATCGCAGCCGTATTCATCAAAGAGATAGTGCGCCTACATGGGTTCCCTCGCTCAATAGTATCAGATAGAGACAAGATTTTTGTAAGCCATTTTTGGAATGAAATGTTTCGAATGCAGGACACTCAGTTAAAGCGAAGCACGGCCTTCCACCCTCAGACCGACGGTCAATCGGAACAGGTTAATAGATGCTTGGAAAATTATTTGCGTTGTTTTTGTGGTGAGCACCCTAAGAAGTGGGAGCAGTGGCTTTCGTGGGCAGAATATTGGTATAATACGACATACCATGTGTCAATTAACACCACTCCTTTCAATATTGTCTACGGAAGGCAACCCCCACCCTTGATATCTTATGGAGACAAGAAAACCACAAACAACTCCTTGGAACAGCAACGGAAGGAGCGAGATGTTGCCCTTGTAGCTCTAAAGGAACATCTACGAATGGCTCAAGATCGGATGAAGAAATATGCGGATAGAAAGAGGCGCGAAGTTGAATTTGAGATCGGGGATTTCATTTATTTAAAAATTCGACCCTACCGACAGAAATCCTTGGCTAGAAGACGTTGTGAGAAGCTGGCCCCGAGATATTTTGGACCTTTTAAAGTGCTGGAACGCATTGGAGCAGTCGCATACCGTTTAGCACTACCCCCAGGAGCGGTGATACACAACGTCTTCCACATCTCTCAATTGAAAAAAATGATTGGAAGTAATGAGGAGGTGCACTCTCAAGTACCAAGGCTGTCGGACCGTTATGAATGGAAGGCAGAACCAAAAGAGATCTTAGGGATGTGATGGAACAAGGAAAAGAATGAAGAAGAGTGGTTGGTCCAATGGGACGGAGAGAATGATTGCGAAACGACTTGGGAATCCGTGAGTTACATCAAATAGTTGTTTCCAGACCTACGCCTTGAGGACAAGGCTTATTCGACCCCGGGGGGTATTGTGAGACCCCCAATTAGACATACTTATCATAGGAAGGGCAGAATGGGAAATGAGTCCTAAGTTTTGTAGTATTGGATCTGTGTTGGGCTGGAAGGTGGGATAGTGGGGTAGTGACCCTGCTGTACGGAAAAGGAAAGGGGGAGGGGTTTTTGTATGGCGGGGAGTTTTGTGGGGAGGGCAGTTTTTATGTAAAAGAGAATTGTGGGATTAGGAGAGTCTCGGAGCTCTCTCTAATAGTTAGGGTTGTCTGGTTATTGTATTGCTGTTTTTTTTGAATCCTTAAAGGCAATATAAGCGGCTAATAACCTCCTGTTCATTGAAGAACTCTCAATGGAACAGTGACGGTTAATTTTAGTATTGTATTGTGTATTTTTCTGAATGTTTTAGCAGGTGAATGATCAAGGATACCTAACATGTTGATGTCCCGTGGACTGATGATATAAAGCTCTTTAATAATTACAAGCAGGTAGCATAGTCTACAAGCGCACAATTTTTTCAAAAGAAAGCTCGTAAGTATTATGGATATAATTGTACTTGAAAAATGTATAAGGACAATGATGAGTACCAAATATGGGACTTGTTTGGATTTCTACTAGGCTCTTAGGACTGATCCGTGAGTATCCATAATGTGTTTGGGATGGCTTTTGAAAAAAAAAAAACTTCTTAAGTAAAATCACTTTATCTATAAGCAACTTTGGAAGAATGACTAATTTAAAGTGTGTTTAGTGTTGCTTCTTGAGTGGTTTTCGATGATTAAAAGTGTTTTTTTAATCTTAATAAATAAAAAGCATTTTTGAAAAATATGATAAATTTAAAAACTCTTTTTGAAAAACACTTAAAGAGATGATTATCCAAAAAATTACTCTAAAATGATTGACTTTAAAAACATATTTGTAATTAATATAATCACTTTTGAGTGTAGTACAACCAAACAAAATTGTTATTTATAGCACTTTTACAAAAATGTAAGATATAAAAACATTTTGATTCAAAATATTTAAAAAAAAAGTGCTTAAACTGGAAGGTTTGCCAAGCACACCCTTAGTCTCTCTTGGATATGAAATTATGCATACGAGGATACTACAAGCACTTAGAAATTTCTAGAAATTGTTTGGAATTCTAATCCACTTTTGGAAACTTAATTTCTTCTCATAACTGTTAATTATGCTATCATAGTTAGATTCTTGTTACGTGCTTCCCTTATTCTTATGTCCAAGACTTGGAAAGAAAGAACTTCTCGTGTGTTTCTTTGATCCACTTCACTCTGGATACATTCTGATGTATATAGTCTATAAAAACTGTAAGCCGAAAATGTACGAAACCTCTCCTAGTGCTTTTATTTTATATAATCTCTGAAGCTGCTTATTTTTTATGCAGTCATCTGCGTTATTGAGAAGTGAAGAATATCGGCAGTTGTTTCGCCTTCCACCAGATGAAGTAAGTAGCTCAAGTCTTGAGAGTGTAAGTTTATTGATCGAAGTTGAAGTTGATAATAGGATCATCTGTGTCATGCTAAAGAATTCAATAGGAAAGAAAAAAAAAAAAAAAGAGAAGAATTATCACCTTTGACATAGCTATGGAAACATTGATGCAAACGGTGATTTCTAGGTGGGATTTCTGAAGTTTCTTCTGATTTGGAACAAGACAAACAACATATACAGGAAAAAATTTCAAAAGGGAGATACTATGCTTTGAATTAATCGATTATAACAGTTTAATGAAGTCTTTTCTACTTATTTCAGTACTTAATGAAGAGTTTTTTTGCTTATTTCGATGCTTCCTGTGACCATTTACTATATTTTCTAGTTTTTCAAGTTATTAACATAGGATAACATACAAATCTACCACACTTATTTGATGGGGCTTAACTTAGGTGTAAAGATTGCTTCTGCATTGCAAAAAGATAGAAATGCAGCTTTTCTCGGACATTGCTAGTCACGTTGGAAGTGTCAGGAGTATGATTAAATGATTAAACTTACAGTAATCTATTATTTAAGCTTTTTGGTTGCATGGTAGTTGTTAAATCACCAATCAACCCAAAAGCTTAAGCTATGAATCCGTGATTGAGCATTCAGATGCGGTGTGCTCAAGTGAGGAGTTGACAGTGCGGTGTACTCTAGTGAGGAGTTGACACCACAGTATACTCCAGTGAGGAGTTGTCAGTAATTTGCTCGAGTGTAATTCGGATGGATGACTATTTGAGGGGAGGCTTGAGGTGGTACTTTGTTTGAAGGGAGGATTGTTGGGATTGTTGGGAGTGCAACCAAAGTCCCACATTGGCTAGATAAGGGAAAAATCATGGGTTTATAAGTAAATTTAATTATATCAACACTCTAACACTCTCCCTCACTTATGGACTTGGAAATTTGTAAGAGCCCCAACAAGTGGAAATCAATATTAATTGGAGAGGAAGTGACATTATAAGGGTTCGAACTCAGGACCTCCTGCTTTGATACCATGTTCAATCAACCCAAAAGTTTGGTGATTTAACAGTAGTTTAACATGGTATTAGAGTAGGAGATCTTTTATTCGAGTCTTGTAGCATTTTTTCCTCCCAATTATTATTGATAATCATTTATTGGGCCATGTTCTAATTTCAAGCTCACAAAGAAGGAAAATGTTAAGTGTATGATTAAATGTTTAAACTTTTGTCATCTATTTGCTTAAGATTTTTTGGTTGAGTGGTACTTAACAGGAAGCATTTCAATATATTCTTTATTGGAATATTTTATGGATATTTTTCTTTATAGGATTATTCGATGGATATTTCTCTGTCCAAGGGATGAGAGAATATGTAGTTTTTTGCAGATTGTTGTAATTGATATTCCAGGATATCTGCTTTATCAAGGATTCGGGATTCCTATGGAGATCTTGTTGTCTGAAGACTCTCTACTTCTCTCTTTAGTGATAATTTTATATATACGACGTTGTATCATATCTCTTTTTTTTTTTTTTGGTAAGAAACATAGAAGGTATATATTCCAGCAAGAGAACCAAAGACAACCTAAGGGTCGGGGGTAGAGAGCCCCCCAAAAAAGAAAAAAAACTATACAAGGAAAGCCTTCCAGTCACTTAAAATCATCAAAAGACTGTAGTTACAAAATAAATGTGTGTGTAGGGAAATCCACCAAGAAGCCGTATTTTGTACACAATTACAGAAGAAATCAATACGTAAGGACTTATCTTCAAAAGTTCTAGCATTCCTTTCCTTCCACAGGTGCCACAAAAGAGCTTTAAAGGCACAGTTTCCAACTACCTTGGCTTTTCCTTTCAAATTCCATGCATGTAGACCTTCCATAAGCCAGTCATCCACTTTCTTTGGGAGACAAAAGGAAATCTCCAATAATCTCGCAATAAAGTTCCAAGCTCGAGCAGCAGAATCACAATGGAGAAGAAGATGGTCAAGGGATTCATCCATATTTAAGCACAGTCTACAGCCCGAGGGAGAGAGGGACCACCCCCTAAATTTTCTTTGCAATCTCTCATCCGTATTTAGACTTCTAAATGCCATTGACCACAAGAAGACTTTAACTTTTTTTGGGCATTTGTTCTTCCAAATTAAACGGGTTAGACTAGAACTAACCTTGGGGGTACTGTTACATAGAGATTGAAAAACAAATTTACTAGTATATAAACCTGAGCCCTCCAGAGACCAAAGAATTCGATCATTACCAACTCCAAACTAAAATGAGTTAAGCTTATCCATGAAAGCTACCCAACTCTGAAGCTCTTTGTCGAAAAGGCCTCTTCTAAGGCCCACATTCCAAGCTTGATTATCAGAGTCCCAACACTCGTAAATAGAAGCACCTTTTTTCATCGACGCAACATAAAGGTCAGGGAATTTATCCCTTAACAGAACTATATCCACTCAGGCATCTTCCCAAAATTGAATGTTCCTCCCATTACTAGCTTTGAATTTTGTAAACCGATAAAACAAAGGGTAGTTTTTAGCAATGTCCACCCAAGGTCTGTTCCCTTTCTTCTGCTTAAACTCTTTAGTCATCTGTCCAAGGTGAGTCATTCCATAAATGCTAGTGATTATTTTCTTCCAAAGAGGATCACCTTCTTGCGTAAACCTGCAAAGCCATTTCATGAGAAGGGAAGTATTGCGATGCTTTAAGGATCCCACCCCAAGCCACCAAGAAGGATTGGTAAGGTAGTCCATTCCCATTTAACTAGATTGCTACCGGGCTTGTAGACTCCCCCATTCCACACAAAGTCTCTAATTAACTTTTCCATCAAGTTTGTGACCTTTTTTGGAGCTCTTAAGAGGGAAAAATAATAAATGGGGAGACTGTTAAGAACAGATTGGGCAAGGGTAACCCTCCCACCTTTGGAAAGAAGCAAACACCTCCAACCGTCGAGTTTAGCCCTTAATTTATCTATCAAGGGTTCCCAACAAGTTTTCTTGTGATGATTTCCACCTAAAGGAAAGCCAAGATAGTTTATCGGGAAAGCCTCAGTTTGACATTTAAACTCCTGAGCCCAGGTATCAACCTCTTCTTTACTTACATTAATCTCGACCATGATAGTTTTGGCCAAATTTAAGGATAATCTTGACCCAACCCAGAACATGTTCAAAATCTCCCACCAACTCCTCAAGAACGGAGCCTTAGTCGGGCAAAAAATGATAGTGTCGTTAGTGAATTGAAGGAGCGCAACTTCCACCATGTTCTTTCCCATCGAAAGGCCCTTTAAAATTCTTTTTCCAAGGCAAAACTGCATAGTACGACTAAGAGCATCCCCCACGATGGTAAAGAGAAAGGGAGAGAGGGGGGGATCTCCTTGTCTAATGCCTCTTGTAGCTGAAAACTTCTCTCTCGGTTTACCATTAATCATGATGGAGAAATTAGTGGTCTTCAAGCAACCTCTTATCCACTTCCTCCACAACCTACCAAAATCTTTCAGCTCCAAAATCGCATCAAGGAATCTCCAATCCACCTTATCATACGCCTTCTCAAGATCAAGTTTTAAAAGGAAACCATTTTTCTTCGACAACTTCCAGTCTTCGACCGTCTCAGAAGCCACTAAAATAGTATCCAAGATTTGTTTACCTTGTACAAAAGCTGACTGACAATCACTAATTGTGAAAGGAAGAGCCTCTTTTAATCTTTCAGGCCTCAACAAGCACCTTAGCCATGATTTTGTATAATGAAGAAATCAAGCTAATTGGCCTAAAATCACTGACTCTGCAGGCTTTCTTCTTATTGGGGATTAAGCAAACATAAGTCTCGTTTGTACGCTTGTTGTGACGCCATTTTCAAAAAATTCCTGGAACACTTCTACTAAATCAGGTTTCAAAATGTGCCAAAACTTTTTATAAAACTCCCTTGTTATCCCATAAGGGCCTGGAGACTTGAGGTTGCCTAGATCATTGATAGCTTTGAATATTTCCTCCTCTTCAAAAGGCCTTTCTAACCTTGAACTTCTAAGGTTATCAATAGGAATCCAATCAATACCTTCTACTGTAAACCGGGGGCCTTCGTCGACTGTATACAACTTCTGAAAAAAGCCAATGATTCAATTTCTCTTTCCGTATCCAAGAGTCTTCAAGATTGACTTTCTAAGGTGGAAATTAAAACTTTATTTCTTCTAGCTGAAACCCATCTATGATAAAAAAAGGTATTTTCGTCTCCCTCTTTTAACCATTTAATTTTGCATTTTTGGTTCAGAATACGTTGCTAACTTATGGTTAACTACATTAGAGACACTTTCAATCTTATTCTTTCCTCTATTTGCTGAGTATATAGCCTTCCTTGTTCCTCCACATTATCAATCTGTGCAATCTGACAAAGAAGAAGATCTTGTTTTTTTTCCATCACATTCCCATAGGTTTCTTTGTTCCAGACCACTAACCAAGATTTCAAACCTCTGAGCTTTTCCACAAATTTGAAGTCTTTCTAGTCTAAAAGCTTTGAAAGCTTCCACCCAGCCTCTAGATAAAAGGAATAAGGAATCTATCAATCCTGGAAGCTAATGTTCTTTCACCCATACTAGTCCAAGTGAAATCGCTGTTAACCATGGGGGGGGGGGGGATCAACCATATCATTTGTAGAGATAAAGTGATTGAACTTCCTCTTGCTTCTATTAGTTCTAGTTGCATTAAGTCTTTCATTTAACCATCTTACTACGTTGAAATCCCCAGCCACACACCAAACGCCCTGACAAAGACCCGCAAGATCATAAAGTTCTTGCCAAAAACCTATCTTTCTATCAGTAGAACAAGGACTGTAGACGCTTGTCACCTAGCGACCAATATTTCCATCAAATCTGCAATCAATAGGAATAGAGAAATTACCCACTATCGAATCAACCACCTCTATGCGATTTTCCTTCCACATCAAAAGAATAGCACCAGCGGAACCCACTGCATCTAGATTCAACCACCCAACACCTCTAGAGCTCCACACTGACTTCACCACCCTTCTATCTATGCTGTTGAGACGAGTTTCCTGTAAGATAACAATATCCTGAATAACTTTACTAATGAGGTCTTTAATCATGGCTTTTTCAGACGCCCCAATTCCCTTTACATTCCAAGAAAGAATCTTCATAAACACACTTCGAGGTCCCTGCTAATTTCGTTAACACCTACATACTCGTCTCCCTCCATATCGCTATCAACCTCCTCTTCTTCTTCTTCATTTTCCCAAGTTCTAAGGAGGCAGGTCACTTCTCTAGCTATTTTCTTCTGGGTCGTATTGCCTTTCTTGGCTGAATTCCCATATAGAGGTCTAATACACAGGTTGTTTCTTTTCAATGTTAACACCACTTCTTTGCTAATAGCGAATCCCTCTGGGATGTTCGAAATCTTGGTCATCTTTGTGTGTGTCTTCGGCTTTGAGGATATCTTAGCCATCTCTATAGGGTTGTTATCGGGCATCTTCTCAGGTGTCTTCTCACAAATAACAAGTTCGTTTCCAGTCACCATCGTCTTGAGGACTACATCATCGTTCTCCTGGAAAGTGGAAACAGTTCGAAAAGCCCTCCGAAATATCCGACTCCACGCGAGCTTCTAAATCACCTAAATCCTTTGACGTTTTGCTATCTGGGCTTGAAATTGAAAGTTCTGAGCCTATCTCATCCTCATGCTCCATTCTCAGCGACAACTCCTTTCGACTGGGGCCTTCAGACTTGCTCGTGAATTGAATATTTCCTTTCTTTAAGAAAGTTTGGACCTGGGCTTCTTTCGCAAACGAAATTTCTTTTTTTTTTCCTCACACTAATAGATGGGCTGGTATCTTCTTGGGCTGAATTTTCCTTTAGAGGCTCCTTTCCTTTACGAGAGTGGGCTTCAGTCGAAAGCATTATGTCCTCTGTTGGCCCATAGTCTAGACTTGAAATCGAAATCCCATGGTGGGGGGAGAAATTAAAACTAGAGTTGTCCTTTTGATTAATCGCACCTGACAGATGATTGTCAGTGAAGATCCTTTGGGTATTAACCTCTGGATTTTGTGCACCATCTTCTATTCTCCATTTGTCCATTGGACTAAAATCAGGTTCCGTCGGCCCCTTATGAAAGCACGTACAGCTGCCGGTGAAAAGCACGTCATATCTTTTGGAGCTTGTTCAGAGTGTATTGTTTTGGTAGGCAGGTTATTTACCCCCACTCCACCACCACACACACACTATATCTTTTTCCTTTTGCAGGACAACTTGTGTGTATAGAGTCAGATTTTTCTCTAAGATATTTATCTTTGATACAAGTTTATTTTGATAAGAAATGCTGAATTAATGAGAACAAGAGATGTATAATAGTCATATAGGAGGGAAGATAGGAGACACTTCATCTGGAGTCTAAAAATATACGAAGAGTTGCACTCTTGCTTCAAGTTGGAGTTCATTTAGAGAAACTTCATTTAGATGCCTTCCTAAATTTAGAGTCTCCCCTTTTGTAATGCTTAATATATTCTCAGTTTCTTATTAAAATTAAAAAAAAAAAGATGCCTTTGTAATTGTAATGGTGCTCCCGGCTTTGAATTTTGAGAAACGCAGTATTGCTTCAAATTGGCCCAAGATGGTACAAGATTGAGAAACTGAAACAAGAGATGTATAATAGTCATATAGGAGGGAAGATAGGAGACACTTCATCTGGAGTCTAAAAATATACGAAGAGTTGCACTCTTGCTTCAAGTTGGAGTTCATTTAGAGAAACTTAATTTAGATGCCTTCCTAAATTTAGAGTCTCCCCTTTTGTAATGCTTAATATATTCTCAGTTTCTTATTAAAATTAAAAAAAAAAAGATGCCTTTCTAATTGGAATGGTGCTCCCGGCTTTGAATTTTGAGAAATGCAGTATTGCTTCAAATTGGCCCAAGATGGTACAAGATTGAGAAACTGAATCAAGGACGACTTTTGCTTCAACCTGGAATTCTGTGGAGAGAAACTTGGGCAACTTTGGTAATAAAATGTTCATAACATGCTGCTAGATTGTTGGGGACCCTGAACTTGTGACACGAAGCTAAAGTGCAAGTTGTGACAAGTTGAACCACACTGGGTTGTAGTCTGAACACAGAAAATGAAGGCTAAAAAATGAAATTGTTGTACTAAAAAAAGGAACTGTGACCGTCTAGTCCCGGCAAAATATGAGTTTTTCTTTGCCATTCTTGATTTCTTTTCACCCTCATCTTGATCTCTCTTGTCCTCCTTTATCTTCCATGGGTGCTATATCTTCTTTGGCTGGTTGCTTTCAAGAAGTTATCTTGTGGATTTGTTAGTCTTTTAGTGTGATGACCATTAGATTCTTCCCTGGGTGGCAGATAAGTTTTTCTGTCTATAGCACATATTTTTTTCTATGTGAAGTTCCAATTGGTCCATGTTCTCATGGATAGAATGGCCCTGTCAGTGTAACATCTGATCATTGTGCATACTCCTTAATTTTACACTACCGATACTTGGAATTTATTAGTTTTTTTGGGTAAAGTACTTCTCATGCTCTGCGACATCATTCCTCCAACATATTAGACCGTGAAATTTTAGTTTCAAGAATTGTGTAATTTTTTTTTATTCAATCTATATTTACACCTTTCATCTAATGTTCATTTTTGTTCTCTATAAAATAATGATCCACCTTTGGGTATTCCTAGTCCAGTATGACACTCTTATAAAAAAAAAGAAGTCCAGTATGACACTAAAACTCTGAGCAATGCCTCCTTAAATATTGTCTTATAATGTGTATATTTGAAGATTTACCGTTTCTCCTTGGTATTTCTAGGTCCTTATTGAAGACTTCAATTGTGCTTTCCAAGAGAACATACTAATTCAGGTAATTTTTATCTTCCATAGATCCTCGTTCAGGATAAGTTGTGAACTTAAAATTTACATTTGATTACCTTGATAGGCATGTCATATAGCCCCTTTTGATTTTACAATTTTTTTTAACAAGAAGCGAAACTTCTCATGATGTAATGAAAAGAGACCATTGCTCAATACATACAAACTCCATGAAAGGGGTGAGAAAGGAACAACGCTAAAAACAGAAATAAAAGGAACTCAAAAAGATTACAAAGGAACTATAAAAGCATGCCAATTGAAACAAAGATCTTGCCAAGAAAAACCAACAAAAGATTTAGAGAGAATGCACTAGGAAGAAGCCTTTATAATTGCGAAGTCAAAACGATCGGACCAAGGAAGAGACTTGTCTTAAAAAATTCTCTAATTCCTCTCCATCCAAATTTCTGATAACAAAGCTTTGATCCCATTAACCCATAAAAGGACCCGAAATAAGCTGACAAACGTTGTCATTTAATGAATTCGAGAACACCCATTGAATCTTGAACATGGAGAAAAGCTTGAACCAGCAATTTTTCGCATAAACACACTCGAAGAAAGTGTGAAAAAGAAAATCCCCTTCTTTATAACAAAGAGAGCAAATCAAAGGCAACAATGTGAAAAAAGGCATCTTTCTTTGAAAAACATCTGAAGAGTTTAAATTCCCATTCAAAATGATCCATAACAAGATATTAATTCGTCAAGGACTTTTTGATTTCCAAATGGTCCAATGAATGTCAGATTGAATGGGAGAAGCCAAAACTAGCTTTCTAGTTAAAGAACTAACAGAAAAATTTCCAGAAGGCTCAAGAAACTAATACTTTGCATCTTCAGAATTACCAAGGATCAAAGGACTTAGAATGCTCAACAAAGACAGAAAATCCACTATTTCTTCATTTTTTAGGGAACTTCGAAAGACAATATTCCAAGCCCCAAAATGAGAATCCCAAAAATTTGATACTGAACCATCAGGATAAGAGGAGATTCTAAAAAGCCGTGGAAAACTAGTTTTGAGATCATTCCCACCACTCCAAACATCATGCCAAAAGAAAATTCAGTTGCCATTGCCCACTTTAAAAACTGCGAAAGACTTAAAAACGCTTCCAAAACTTAGAAATATTCAGCCAAGGACTTCTCAAGTTGGAACCATGCTTTCCATCCGTGTGCCAATCAATAGAGGATCGACCATGAATACTAGTGACCACCTTTCGCCAAAAAGCATTGGGCTCATTCATAAACCTCTAGCTCCACTTAGCAATCAAAGCTAAATTTCGTTTTTTAAGGCCACCAATGCCTAAGCCACCATCACTTTGTGCCTAGGTAACCAAACTCCAGCAAACTAAATGAGTAACCTTTCCCCCTTCATTACCTTCCCAAAAGAAATTCCTCAGCATCCTTTCCAATTCGATGCTCACCTAAGAAAGCATAACAAAAAGAGAGAAATAATACAAGGGTATACTAGGTAAAACCGAAGAACATAACTTTTGATTTTACAATTAAAATACCAACGACCTATCTTCGGTTTTACTCCTGTAGAAATGTAACATACATGAATTCCTATTTGGAAATGGATTGTTTATGGGTCCAGCCATTTGTTCTCATTATTATTATTTTTTATATGTTTCAGGGTCACATGTATCTGTTCATGCACTATATCTGCTTTTACTCCAACATCTTTGGGTTTGAGACAAAGGTAAGATGTGAATTCATCTTTTTAGCGCATGAGGTTATTTTTACCTAACAACTTGATTCATACAAGTTATGATTTAAACCAAATGCTCTCTCACTCTCTCTATCACATGGGCTTGCATCATGCAAGCACACAGATTCCTCATGTTCATTTTATCAATAAAATCCTCTATCTTCTTCCATCTGCTCAGGCTAGAAGCTCTCCTCTTGGTTTCTTTCTTTTTTGGTGTAAAAAAGAGTAGATGCATTATGGTAATGAAAGTAGCTTGAGGTATTCCGGACTAACTCAGTATTTAAGTGAAAAGTGTGTCCTATTTTCACATGCAAGAAGAATTTATTAGAGAAATGTAATCTTTAATGATATGCTTATGAGTTATTATTATTATTTTCGTTAGATTTTGGAGGTATTTTTAGTCTCCACTTGAATGTGAGAATTTCTGTACACCTTATATAGCTAGCATGCTGTTACACTATCAATCAAGGAAACAATCCCTAAAATTGAGCTAATCTTTCCACCTCACATATTATGTAATCTAAAAAATTAGGCTAATCTAATAAGAGATTGCGCGTTTGAATCTTCGGGTGAGCTTAATAAGGAAAATCCTTGATGTTTCTAGATTCTAGGTCTTGGATCGGACGGTGACTTTTTAAAAGAAAGATAGCAAGGTATACATGGCATTGTAGAAAATAATGTAAGAAAATCCGATTTTCGAATCTATATGTAAAGAAATTTATTCTACTAAATCCCTCAGGAATTTGACTCTTCAAAATATATACATTTGTATTTTAGAATTTCTTTCCAGCTTGGTCTCCATGCTGCCCTTGATAAAAAAAAAATCATATGAAACTATATAAGTTGCCCAATGCAATTGTAACATGTTAAATGAAAAGATTATTGCAGATGGAAAAATAGAATTTAAACAATATTTTACTATAATTGTTCAGTGCCCCATTTAACATGAAATCCTGGATCTATCCTTATCCTTTTAGAATTCAAACAATATGCTACTATAATTGTTCAGTGCCCCATGTAACATGAAGTCCTGGATGGCTGGATCTATCCTTATCCTTTTGCTGTTGGGATTCAGAACATTTAAATGGAGTGACTTTCCATGTTAATCATGTATGAATATGCCTCCCTCACGAGTGATTTATACCCTCACTTGATCCAGTTTGGATTTTAAAAGAGCTAAGACTTCAAATATGACTATTGTCCCATTATCTTCTATGGTTGTTGGATGTTTTTTTGGAGCCATCATTACAAAATGTGCTGATAGTGATCACATGCCAGTGATCCAGTCGTAGAGTGTTTTGCAATACCTGGTGATAGAACTTGCTTGAACTTTTGCATGGTAATTTGGAGTATAGAACATGATGGGTGGAGGTAAACATGGAAGTTCTACGCGCAGGATGGGTTGTGGGACTGTTATGTTTTCTCTAGTGTGGCACATGCTCAAGTGGTTTAGAGTAGATAAGCCCGAGGAATGAAGAGGCTAATCATTTAAGGTTGGTTGGGAATAGGAAGAACTACTATGGAAGGAATTTGACAGGTTAGTGGATTGATTAGGCTCAATTCCTACCGCTGCAAAGGGTTGGTTGCTTAATAAGAAAGAAGGCTCAGCGAAATTCCTCTATCATCATGTCGGAACTTGGAACCATCTTGTTTAGATAATTTCATCAGGGGGCATGGGTAGATGGAAACCCTTCAAAGTTAGGACTGGTTTATTGGTTCATTTTATAAACATGTTCTCCCCCAGGCACATAATCAGATCAATCAAATTATCAAGAAAGTGAGGAATAGATGAAAAGTTGCTAAGCCACAACACTCATGAATTCACATGCTGACAGTTGTTTCTTAAAATAGGATGTCCATCGGTATGCAAGACTTTTAACCACTATTCCATGTTTAATTTGCATGAATAACTTCAATATCATGTTGTTATTCCCATTTAAGCATGAACTTCATGATTCAATATTTGATTTCTTATATCAATATTTTTTAAAAATTCGGTTATTGTCAAGGTTTGGTTCTTACTACATTTATATCTGTCTTGGATCCTGTTTATGATTCTTATTATACCTCAGAAAGTAATCCCATTACAAGAAATAACAACTGTACGTAAAGCAAAGACAGCAGGGATCTTCCCCAATGCCATCGAAATATTAGTTGGAGAGAAAAAGGTAGCTTTGAGTTTTTAATGCTTTATATTTACCATTTTGCTTTAATTTTTAATTTCATCTATCAGAATTAATTATAAGGGGCTCTTTGATAAAATTTTTGTTTTTAGTTTTTTTCATTTTTTAAAAAATTATGCTGATTTACTAACACTTTTCTTTGTTTCCTAATCTACTCTCAAAATTAATTTTAAAAATAAAAGAAAAATTGGTTTTCAGAAAACCTTTTTTTTTCTTTTATTATTATTTTTTTAAAGTTAGCTAAGGTTTCATGAATTTTTTAAAAGTAAAATCTAAACTACCTTTCAAAAAATAAAAATAAAAATAAAACAAAATAAAAAAATAAAGAAAAAGTCAACTAAGAAATTGTTTATGAGTATATATTATCAGCTTAATTTTTTAAAAACAAAAAACTATAAATAAAATCATTCTCCAAGATAGCCTAGATAATTTGTTTTGGTTGTTGACAGTATAATCAACTAGCCTAAATAACTTATTTTACTTATTAACTTTTGCAGTTCTTCTTTGCATCTTTTCTATCTCGTGATGAGGCCTTTAATCTCATAAATGATGGCTGGTTGCAACATGCTAAAGGTACCGAGGCAATTATGACACAACAGGTGAAGAATTGTGCATTCTATGTTTTGTTTGTAACAGCAGTATTGTGTGAGTTGTAATGCAAGCAAATTTTTACCTTAGATTCTGCTTAGATTGTTAGTGCATATATAGAAAAAGGCATGGAGAGTTATCAATTTTTTGGATGGACGATCACATTACTTTGACGTATGGCATAACTTAATATAGCCATATTCTTCTCTCTATGAATTTGCCCCGTATCTCGGTGTATTTTAATCATGCCCAGATGATTGAAGTTCCAGGCAATAATTTTTCAACATGTTCCTGCTTATGTTGAATGGGCTTTGGGACCAAAATGTGTTTGAGAATGATAAGGCTCGATATCTGGATCTTCCATTCTTGATGGCTTTCTTTATTTGCATGTGTGCTGCACGTACAAATGGCCTATATGCATGTGCATGCAGACATGTCTGTATGCTTGTTTGCATGTTATGGATGTGTGAGCTTACTAGCTTGCAATATGTTCACAAAATTCAGTTGCTGTATATATGCATAAACTATTACATTTGTTTAAAATTGGCAATGTATCCACCTAAGATATCAGTGATAGCAATGAAAAGTTTTTTCTTGTTAAAAAAAAAAAATACCCAAGGGAAAGAGTGGAGACATTCTTTTTCAGCTTCTGTTTGTCTCACTTATGTATTAACATTTTCAACTTTTATGTTAGAAATCAATAAATGAATCTAGCAGACAAGAAATTAGTATCCTTGGTATCGAAAAGGCCAAGGAGCTGGGTCCTTCAGATTCTTCTGACAGGTATTTTTCACCTTCATCTATGTCGTTTCCCTAGACTCTTTGCTGCTTGACTTACTAGATTATTAAATCATCTTGTGTCTAAGGAGTATGAATACTCCTATTCTTAATGTTTCCATGGTTCAAGCCAACGTTGAAGAGGAAAATGGGCCAAACACACTACCAGCAGTACCAATTGATGTAATTCAGGAAGCAGAGCCAATTCTTGATACTCATGCTTCAACTTCAAGAAAGACGTTGACGTGGAAGCAGGAAGACACAGATGCTCCCAGGGGTGGGTTTGTAGCATTTCTTTTCTCTTGTCTCTTTCCTTTTAGATTAAGGAGTTAGCCTACAGTTCTTGAATAGTGCAGTCCAAGAATGTCTTAAGTCATTCTTTCTACATTCAAACTCACCATTGGCCTTTGAGAGGGAATGCAGAAATTAGTAAAAGAAAACAAAAGTTCTAAAAAACATTATTCCTACTTTAATTGTTAGTTTATTTAGGAGTTTATTTATTATTATTTTTAAGGGAAACCAAGCTTTCATTAAGACAAACAAAAGAATATAAATAGGCAATTCAAGAAAGAGAAAGCCCGTTGCAAAAGGGGCCAATAAAAAAGAGACACCCTAATAATTACAAAAAAAAGAGATTCAGTTGTAAAGAATTAGAAATAAAGGATAGTAAAAAAAATCCTTAGATACTGACACCTAAAGAGGCATGAAACCTGGCCATAGCCCACACCTCAAGACTTTGGGCCTCCTAGATTCTTCTGTTCCTCTCTAGCTAATTGTTGCACAAAGTAATAAAGAAAGTTGTGCCCTAAAGGATCCCACCCTTATCTCCAAAACTGTGGATGGAACAACACCCCTTCTATCATTGACAAACAAAGATCGATTGTGCACTAAAGAAATGCGAAATGTCTAAAAATCAGTTCCAAATCAAGTACCTAATTGACAATGTCATAATACATGATCTAGGTTCTGTAAGTGTATAGCATCGTATGACGTACTTCTATTTTCAACCTTTTTATTATTGTAGCTTAGAGGGTATGATATCCCAAAGAACCCTCTGGTTTAGTTTGGGTGGATTTCCTATTCCTTCTTTATCTTTATTATACCTTTGTTCTTTGGAATAAAATTGTTTCTTCAATTTCTTATCAAAAGAAGTTATATATTGTATCATTCTATGGAAAGGGTGTGCCTTTTCACGTGGAGGCTGTGAAGGGCAGGTGGGAATGGGGATTGTTTTGGTATTTGAATTAAAGAGCTATTTTACTGGAAGAAATAATAGGAAAGGCAGGTAGACTTGGACATTTTTAGGGTGCTTTTATTCATTACTTTAGTGGTTCACTCTTGTACTTGGCTTTTACTTCAACTGTTATAACAAGTGAAATTCCGGTCCTGAATACATGATCTAGTTTGATTTTGAAATGCAGTACCAGATTATTATACCAAAGTTGCAGAATCAAAGTTTCCGGTACAGTTGCTTTTTCTTTGATGAGTTTGACATATAATGTGTACTTCATATTTGGATCCTCCAAGTTCACAGTTTCTTTGCAATTATTAATCAGTTTTGATCAGAAAAGTTGGTTCAAATTGACTTGCAGATAAGGGTGGAGGATTTCTTTAGTTTCTATTTTTCAGATGATGCAGTTGATTTCGTTTCTTCATATCATGAAAAATGTGGAGATAAAGGTAGGGCGAAGGATGTATGCAATGTAGAAATTTTCTTTGAATTGTTTTAACTAATGTTATATTGTATATACTGTGAATTAATTATTTGTTTGGCGAGACTTTTCCAGAGTTTCAATGTTCTCTGTGGCGTCCTGATGACATGTTTGGGCATACACGTGATATATCATTTCAACATCCAATAAAAATATATTTTGGTTCGCTTTTCTTTCATTTAAGAGAATATCTTACCTTTTTCTCCATGTTTTTGTTTCTTTTTTATTTTAGATATATTTTTTATGATAAATATAAATTTTACATGGCTATAAAGGTGCAAAGTTTGGTGGCTGCCTGGAGATCCAGAAATTTCGACTTTATCGAGACAGGTTTGACAAGTTGCTTTGTAATGATTTTATTCTTTTTCCGGTCTTATTCCTCTCTAGTCATAAACATTCTTTCTTGACAGTTTTTGTTTCTGCACTATGTTTGTTTTTGTATGTTGTGAATTACTCATAACAGATTCAAACTTGTGTCAAAACTTTTAAGGAGCATAGTAAATTCAAAATTGGTCTGTCGGGTTTTATATTTCTAGTCATTAGATTAGAAAAAGGGAAATAAAAATTTAGCATAAAAGGGAATGTAAATAAAAAAAGATAGTTGGAAACTCTAAATGAAAATGAAAAGATTAACCCTAACAAAAATTTCACCATTCCTAAAAACTATCATAAAAATTAAATATTTATTTTTTAAACAAGAAACGAAACTTTTCATTGATAAAATGAAATAAAAATGAAATATTTTAAATGCCTTTTTTTTTTCCCAAAAATTTTATGGTGTTGGAGGAGTGTTTTGGACTTAAGGGGAAGAAACTTGAAAGTGAAGATAAACGCATGGGTTTTAGATTTAAAAAACTTATTTGGAGGAGTGATAGGTGATGGAAATAAATTTGAGATTTGGAATAAGATGAAATAGCATTAAGTTTTTGTACCACAGTTTCTTGTTTATTGGGAAAAAGAACTAACTATTGGAGTTTATTTGATAATGATTTTGTTCTTTGTTTTCTCAAAGGTCATACAATTTTCGTTGTTTTGTAATTTACTTATAAAAATGTTTTTAGAATCATAGCCATATGCCATATTTTTAAAACTAAAAAGGGTAGTTTTCAGAGATCTATTTTTAGTTTTTGTAAATTTGACAAAAATTTCAAGAATGTTTTTCAAAAATGAAAAACTAAACAAAGAAATGGTTAGTAAACTTTTCAAATTTACTGTTATTCTAAACATATGATTCTGGATAAGTTTAAAAGTTCTCATTGTTGAACAAACGTTAGGTTGAAATGGACGTCTCACATTCTCAGTCAAAATGATACTTGGTAAGCAATAAAATGTTTGTTAATAATACAACCACCTTGAGTTAGACAATGGTTATTGGAATTTTGGGGCAAGGGTTCAAATCTCATGGTGGCCACTTGCCTAGGATATTAAAATCCTACAAATTTCCAGATGACCATATCTTGAGACTAATCCGGTTGCATACAAGCTGGTCTAAATGCTCACATTTGTTTCTTAATATACTTACTGGGAATTGCCGTTGACGCTTTAAAACTTATGAAAATTACTTTCAGTAAGAAGCATTCTTTCATATGTGAAAAAATATAAAAGACGAGGATAAAATATCCTCTCTAAGGGTCAAGGGGTTACAGAACAGCATTCCAATGGCAAAAATATCAGAAAGAAGTTATAATTACAAAATTGCTTGTAGACCACCAAGTCAAAGCTTTCACATTCTCCCTGAAGTTGTCATTCTTTATTAGTGTCCTGGTAACTCCTGTCATTTCCTCTAACCAAAAATCATAACATGATGCTTGGTAAAAACAAGTTACATGTGTTAGACCTCCAATCCAAAAGGTTTATTCAAGGAAGGGCAAAACTGGAAATGTGGCTGTTTTAGTTAGTTTCCTTGTTTGAGTATTTTGGATTAGGGAGTTATAACTCCTTCAGTCAGTTATGTTGCTTTTGATATTTTGTTTATATGCTGTGTTTTTGTAAGGACTGGGCATGTGATAGAACCCAAATGTATTGAAATATGAAAGATAACAAAACAGTTAGATAAACCAAGTAATTTGAGGAACTTGGACCCTCCCTTTTCTTGAGCACTCTCACTCAAGCCCTAAACCAAAACTCACTGAATTAATGCTTCCCTTCCCCTAATTCACTCACTCTATTTATAACCAAATAGCATAACAAACTCCCTAGCTATTTACTAATATATCCTTATACTATCCCTAATTTCCTTCTAATGTCATTCCTATCAGCATGATCTTGAATTTTGTGTGGCTTCTTGAGGGATGTTGGTGGAGCCGAAAAGCCTTATGGCGGTATTTTATTAATCTTCAAAAAAGTGTTACAAAAGGGGGAGCCTTAGCCTTTATATATAGGCTTAGCTAATGGGCTAATGGGCTTTAATTACAAGGGTGGTTAATCATATTAACCACAGTAACTAACTAACAACCTAACTAAGAAAACAAATAAAACAAAATACTTAAGTTAGATTACAAAGAGAACCCTAGTAAAGCTAATTTACAAAGAGAACCCTAAATAATCTAACTAACCTACATCAATTCCCCCCTTCATGAAAAAAGAACTCGTCCTCGAGTTAAACATGAAGTTCATCGGGAGGGAAATAGGTTGACAAATCTGAAATATTGAAGGTGTTAGATATGTTATAGCCGTTCGGAAGCTCCACCACATAACCATTGCTGCCAATTTTTTTAAGGATCCGACATGGTCCAATTTTCTTCTTTTGCAGCTTGTTGTAAGTCCCTCTAGGGAGGGCCATTGGGCCAGGGTAAAGTGGTGAGTATTAGCCCGGTAAAGAAAACGAACCGGCCCTTGGAAACCATCCGGTCCATTACTTTACCAGACCGAGGCAACCCGATTCGGAAGGAGCAGCCCTCACGAAGGTTATCGGATGCCGAATTCCAGGCGAAAAGGGAGAAGGGCCTCTGCTTTCGCTGCGATGAGAAGTACTCAGCAAACCACCGTTGTAAGAATCGAGATATACGAGAACTCAGGGTCTTACTGGTAAGCGAGCACGGAGAGGTAGAACTCAGGCAAGGGGAAGTAAAGGCAGAAGAATCCGAAGTCAGCGAAGCGGAGGAAATAACCTTCGAAGTCGGGAATGCGGTAGAACTTGATTTGAAATCCGTCATCGGATTCTCGACACCTGGTACAATGAAGATACGTGGCAAGGTGAAGCAAAGAGAAGTGGTCGTCCTAATAGACTGTGGGGCCACCCATAATTTCATTTCCAACCGATTAGTCGAAGAATTAGCCCTCCCTAAGACTGAGACTACCAGCTATGGGATCGTGATGGGGACCGGAATCGCAGTAAAGGGGCAAGGGGTCTGTAAGGAGGTGGTGGTTCACTTGCCATCTCTGACCGTCCGGGAAGATTTTCTTCCGCTTGATTTAGGAGGGGTAGACGTTATCCTCGGAATGCAGTGGCTAAGAACTATGGGATTCATGGGAGTGAACTGGACTGAGCTAACGATGACCTTCGAGGTAGGATCCAGCAAGGTGACGATACGGGGAGACCCTTCCCTCACTAAATCAGAAGTTTCGCTGAAGATGATGGCCAAGTCATGGACTGGTACGGACCAAGGATTTCTAGTAGAACTGCAGGCGATTTCAGCGAATGAGCAGGGTGACATGGAGGTTCCGAAGGAAGGGGAGGTCCACGATAACCTACCAACTGAGGTTCAGGAGTTAATCAATGATTATGCGGATGTCTTCCGGCTGCTGAACGAGTTGCCTCCCCCGCGCAAGGTTGACCATCGTATTGCCTTGATCGATGGGACATCAGCGGTCAACGTCCGACCCTATAAATATGCACATGCGCAGAAAAATGAGATTGAAAGGTTGATAGGGGAGATGTTGGCATCGGGAATTATTAGGCCGAGCAATAGCCCGTTTTCCAGCCCGGTACTATTGGTTAAAAAGAAAGATGGCAGCTGGAGATTTTGCGTTGACTACCGAGCTCTGAACCAAGTCACAGTCCCTGACAAATTTCCCATTCCGGTGATAGAAGAATTGCTGGACGAGCTGCATGAGTCCACGGTGTTCTCGAAGCTAGATTTGAAGTCGGGTTATCACCAAATACGAATGCACTCTCCTGATATACCCAAGACAGCTTTCAGAACACATGAGGGACACTACGAGTTCCTGGTGATGCCATTCGGACTCTCCAACGCCCCCGCCACCTTCCAATCATTAATGAACCAGGTTTTTAGACCATTCCTCCGTCGCTTTATTTTGGTGTTTTTTGATGATATATTGGTTTATAGTCCAGATTTTCCGACTCACTTGAAACATCTGGGAGTGGTATTCGACGTTATGAGGGAAAATTCTCTGTTTGTCAATGGGAAGAAGTGCATCTTTGCGCAACACCGAGTCGAGTACTTAGGTCATTGGGTTTCTGCAAAAGGGGTAGAAGCCGATAAGGGGAAAATCCAAGCAATGATTGACTGGCCACGACCCCGATCCACAAAGGAACTACGCGGATTCCTCGGGCTAACGGGGTACTACCGGCGGTTCGTGTTAAATTATGGAACCATTGCAGCTCCTTTGCATCAGTTGCTTCGGAAGGAAGCCTTTCTGTGGAACGAGGAAGCCACTGCTGCTTTTGATTCTCTGAAACGAGCCATGGTGACACTGCCAGTCTTAGCCTTACCGGATTTCACTCAACCCTTCGTCATTGAGACTGATGCTTCAGGAACGGGTTTGGGAGCGGTGCTATCACATAAGCAAAGGCCCATTGCCTATTTTAGCCAATCCCTATCCGATCGAGCAAGGCTGAAACCCGTCTATGAGAGGGAACTAATGGCCATCGTCATGGCGGTTCAAAAATGGCGCCACTACTTGCTGGGACAGAAATTCTCCATTTTTACTGACCAAAGGGCTCTACGTCACCTTCTAGATCAAAGGGAGGTCCAACCGGAGTATCAGAAGTGGTTGACCAAACTTCTCGGTTATGATTTTGAAATCAAGTACAACCCAGGCCAGTTAAACAAGGCTGCCGATGCTTTATCTCGCAAACCAGACATGGCGGAATTGGCTACAATGTCTGTACCCGCTATTGTCGATACTCAGCTGGTACAAAAGGAGGTGGAAGAAGACAGTGACCTTCGGCGGATTATCGAGGACATTAGCCAAGACCCCCTGCGACATCCGAAATTCTCAATGCAACAAGGGCAGCTTCGATACAAAAATCGCCTGGTACTGTCAAGTAAGTCAAAGCTTATCCCACCCCTATTGCAATTGTTCCATGCTTCAGTGATGGGGGGACACTCAGGATTTCTGCGAACTTACAAACGCATGACGGGAGAACTCTATTGGAAGGGGATGAAAGCTACTGTGAAATCGTTCGTGGAAGGATGCCCCACTTGTCAAAGAAACAAGACGGATTCGGTGTCCCCAGCAGGGTTACTTCAACCTTTACCGATACCCGATAGGATTTGGGAGGAGATCACTATGGACTTCATAGAAGGGCTACCAAAATCCAATGGGGTGGATTCCATTTTGGTGGTGGTCGACAGGCTGAGCAAATATGCTCATTTTGTAACCCTGAAGCATCCTTTTTCAGCGAAGGAAGTAGCGGCGAAGCTCATTCGAGAAATTGTGCGACTACACGGGTTCCCGAAGTCCATTGTGTCCGATCGTGACACCATCTTTCTTAGCCACTTTTGGGAGGAACTGTTTCGCCTCCAAGGCACCCAACTGAAGAAAAGTACAGCATTCCACCCTCAAACTGACGGTCAATCTGAAAGGGTCAATCGGTGTTTGGAGACGTATCTACGATGCTTTTGCAACGAACAGCCAAGGAAATGGGAGCAATGGGTCTGTTGGGCAGAATATTGGTACAACACCACGTTCCATATTTCCATTAATACCACTCCTTTCAATGTGGTTTATGGCCGCCAACCTCCACCGTTAATATCGTATGGGGATAAGAAGTCTCCGAATAATACTTTGGACCAAATGTTAGTGGAACGGGACCATGCCCTCGCAGCCTTAAAAGAACAACTCCGTATAGCACAAGACCGAATGAAGAAACAAGCAGATAAACACCGTCGAGAAGTGGAGTTTCAGGTGGGTGATTTCGTGTATTTGAAGCTACGTCCATATAGGCAACGATCTGTAGCTAAACGCAGGTGTGAAAAATTGTCACCAAAATTTTTTGGCCCCTATGTGGTTTTGGAAAGGATTGGTTCAGTAGCTTACCGATTGGAACTACCGCCACAGTCTTCCATTCACCCGGTCTTTCACGTGTCACAGCTGAAGAAGGTTATTGGACCATCGATACCGCTGCAGTCCACGGCCCCTCTGTTTTCTGATGATTTTGAATGGAGTTCAACTCCAGAGGCGGTACAAGGTTATCGATGGAATGAGGACACTTCCACTTGGGAATGCCTGATCCAATGGAGTGACAAACAGCCGTGTGATGCTACATGGGAGTCGTTTCAGTTCATCCGCAATCAGTTCCCCGATTTCCACCTTGAGGACAAGGTGCTTCTGAATCCCGGGGGTATTGTAAGGCCACCTATTATGAATACATATTCTAGAAAGGGTAAGAAAGGAATGAGGGGGCAAAATTCCGTTAGTGGGGAGGGGACCACTGGAGTTTTTGTACCGTGAGTGAGAAGGGTTTAAGAAGGGGGGTGGGGATGCTTGGCAGGTTTTTGTGAAGAATTTTAGGGACATTTTGTCTAGAGGAGAGAACCAGCTCTCTCTGGCAAAGCTGGGAGAATATCTTGTAACTCTTCTCTTTTTCCAATCAATTAGAAAACGGCTAATAACCCTCTCCTCATTGAAGAACTCTCAATAGAGGGGAGTTGGTTCTTTGGAAATTGTGTGCACTGTGTTATTGTGTCATTTGCAGGGGAATTGTTCATTGAAGATACCCTACAGAACCCTAAATAATCTAACTAACCTACATCAGATGTGGAGAGATTGATGACCCTCTTGAACTGGTCATTTGGAGATAAGTTGTTTGTCGTATTTTCTTTGTGAATTCTGTGAATAGAAAGGGGATTCCTATCAACATGCGTGTTCGGTTTGATTATGAGAAAATTGAAAAACAAGTGCCAAAATATGTGAATATTTTCTTATAATGAATCTCATCATTATTCCAGTCCCGTGTACCTAGCTTCCTGTAGCTCTGTCAATGGCATAAATCATGATGGTTTGAAACAATAACATTAAACTGAGAACTTCATGATTAGTAGAGGATCATGGTTGATCTCTTCTGGTTACTTGGTATTATGGATGATGTCTTAGATTGGCTATCTTAGACCTCATACAGGAATCTTTACGTGGAATAAGTAGATTCCAGAACGCCACTTACTATGCATGTTGGCTTGCACAACAAATTTGTGGTCTGGAAGGTGCTTCGCATTGCTGCTTTTAGTTGTTTCATTAGCTATTTCAAGAAAATAGAAAATTACAAATTTGGTCTCTATGGGTAAACTTTCGTTTGGTCCTTGTGATTTTAAAAGTTTCAATTTAGTGTTCATGGTTTGGGCTCGGTTTCAATTTAGTCCCTATGATTTTAAATGCTTCAATTTGATTCCTACAATTTGGGCTTTGTTTCAATTTAGTCTTTGTGTTTGGGTTAAATCTCATAACTCGTCCCTACATTGTGTTTTACCCACTTGAAAAACCTACCTATTTTCTTTTATTTTTTTACTAAATTCTAAAACCTATAACATTGGACTAACTTGGTTACCCAAACAGAAAATTGCTATGTGAAAAAAAATTCTCAATATGCTAACAACAAGGATGATTTTTGAGGATTGACTAAAGAACAGGGACCAAATTGAAACTTTTGAAACCATAGCGACTAAGTTGAAACTAAATCCAAACCCTAGGGGCCAAATTAAAACTAAGCCCATACCATAGGGATTAGGGACTAAATTGAAACTTTTAAAATCATACTGACCAAATTTATAATTGAACTTATAAGATAATATGACATTTATTTCAGTCTTCAAATACAAATATGGAAGATATTCAAAATAATTAGTGATGGAAGCCTATAAGAAAGACGAGCTGAGATATCTACCACAGATGTTCCATACTTTGTTAAATTTGAATTTGTTTCCCTCTCTCTTCCAAATCACAAGAATATAGTCATGGTTGTACAGTAAGTTTCTGGCTTAATGTTAATCTTTATGAATTATGTATATTATGTATGTTTCCAAGCAAGCATGCATATAATCAAGGTTTACCATTATAGATCTTGTTCATGCGGGCTTATATCTGATTCACAGTTGAGAGAGCTTTATGAAAAATAAGTGAAACCGGTTCGGGAAGACAACATGTGATGATCAATTAAATACCCTAATGTCCTATATGAAGTTCTCTTGGGTCTTTGTACCAACTTTTGAACTTCGCCGTGTTACAAAATTAACAATGTATGTGACTTCCTTCAGTTGCTTACAAAAAGATAGGCATTACTTCACCTTTGCTTCACATTGCAGACTCTGGTAAATCCTGTCGTGGTATGGGTCTCGTCTTTACCAAGCTAGATTTGGTTTATAACCATAATACTGCTCATTCTTTCTTTAGTAACTTTTAGGGTAAGGTGAGGCAGGTGGTTGATTGTCCATCTGTTTTAATTATTACGCTGATATGTGGTTGCTCATGAACTGATGCAGCCCTTATTTGGGCTTTAAGTTTCTGTTATCTATAACTTTTCTAACTAATTAGCAAATTTTTTATTATTCAAGCCAGTTTTCTGTCATCAACGCCTTCTTCAGTTAACTCTGCTAATTTTCTCAGTCATTTGGTCATCGAGATAACACAAGAAGTCAGTGAGGTTCCATATTCAGATTATTTCCGTGTTGAGGTATTAACTAGTATTATTCAGTTCTATTTGGTCCATTTGATGGCAGTTATCCCTATACTATTTTTGGTAATAATTTCCAGACGAGGAAGATCAGTATATGTTTGCGTAGTACTATGTCTACATCAAAGAGACAGCTGGTCTTGAAATTGTCCCCTATGCAGTTTCTTATAAGTTTGTCTTCTCTGAAAAATGTCATTTAATAGCTCGCTCAGGAAACTCTAGACCTGATATCTAATTTAAAAATCAGCTTCTATCTTTTGAAGAATGAAGGCTCCAAGTATGATGGGAATCGTGTAAAATATTTATTTCCGAAGACAATTTTGAACAGTTAAAGTTCTGAGAAACTTTGAAATTATTTTGGTGTTCTCTCTTGATAATGATAATTTATTTTGATGAATCAAAAGTTGAACGTTAATAATGATCTAATTAAATTCAAACACTTTACAATTAAATTAAAACATTCTAACTTCTTTAATCTAATTATATTAAAAGAATTAAAGCTTATCAACATTTATACATACTCGCAAGACTTTAGATTCTATGTTATTTATTAAGGACAATTTTAAATATTGCAACCAAATATATATCATTATTTCAGAAGATTTTTTAAATACTATATTCCTCTTTTTCTGATCACAAAGCAGGTACGTTATCTCTTTTTGGTTCATCAAATGTTTCTTTCATCATTATTGTGACTTGAAATTGTTTTTGAATCTAGACCAAGAAGACCCTCATTTCTATTTATATAAGACAGTCATTTCTTAGCTTTCCTATGTAACTCTTAAGTGCTGCTCTCGTTATTTTTCATGGTTATTAAGTGTCTCCCCGCATAAATTTTAGGCTCATTGGGAGGTGAAGAAAGATGTTGATGAATCAAATAATTGCTGCATCTTGAGTGTATATGTGAATGTGGCGTTTTCAAAAAGAACCGTTTGGAAAGGTATGCCTATTTGTACGAACATTTTGTGATTTGTATCATATGGTGATTGGTTCTTTTAGAAATTTGGGGGAAGAATTAGAAACGTTTCTCTCTTAGATGATTTTTTCCTCCTCTAAATCTTTGTCAATTCACTAAGTATTATAGTATAAGTCAATTTTAACATTTATTAATGATGATGGACTAATTGAAAAATGTTAAAATCTGAGGGACTAAAATGAAACTTTTTAAACAAGAAGAACTAAATTGAAAAAAATACCCTGACATAAGGACTAAATTATATATTTATCCGATTTGAATACTTTTCATATTTACAAAAGTTATCCTTAACTCACCCTAAAATTGAAATATAATAAAAAAACGGTGCGATAAAAATAGAAATGGGTGAGTTCATCAAATATTAAATAATAATCACTATTTACTTGTATAGGTATTAGGTAATATGAATAATTACTTTTTTTTAGGAAGAAAATTTTAGTAGTAAGGAGAATGATTTCGATCTAACAACTTAAATTTTTAGTATTGATACCTTAATATAGCATAAGTGCCTACAGGATGTATATTTAAATTTTTACCACTTCATTTTCGTTTTTCCTTAAAAGTAATTGTTCACATGTTAGCTTATCCAGAAGAGAACTCCAAAAAAAAAAAAAAAAAAAAAAAAAAGAGCTTATCCAAAAGAAAAAATAACCATGAGCATAGGGTGGGTAAATTTTTTTAAATAATTAAAAAAGTCGAGTGGCTGAATGATTTGAGCATGGTGTGTAAAATTTTTTCCAACGTTTGGACCTTGAGTCTACATCTTGAACTCTTGATCTATGAAGAAATCTTAATGATGGTGTAGTTGAGGAATGGGTTTACCTTTCTTGAAGTTATTGTGTGATGTGCAAAGGAGAAGAAAAAGAAATTGGCAGATCATCTGTTCCTTTGCTGCTCTTTTAGCATAGAGCTTTGGAGGAGTCTGTTTCATATCTATAACCTGACTTTGCCACTTCCTGGAAAGATTACAGGCCATTTATACTTCGATTTCCTATCAACTTTTGGTGCATTTTGCGAAGTCTTCCCTCAATTTTTTCCACTTTAGTATTCCTTAGTTGATGAACGAGGGACTAGGTTAAGTTGCATGTTTGCTACATGGGAAAATTAGTGGGATATAAATAGATGCTAATTTTGATATTTAAACTCATGGATCTGTTGATTAGTGTAAAACTAGAATGGTGGAAAGAAAATTCTCTTTGACATGCAGGATGGACTAGCAAGAGCTACTTCTCTTGTTGCCAATAATGAACATTATAGAAATGTTGACATCTGTTGCAAAAAATATAGACTTGATTTGACCCGTCTAAGAAAAATGCTTCTTATACTGGAGTACCTCTCGGTTGAGGTACCATTTGAATGTGGGAGAAACTTAGAATCAACTATTTATGCAAATTGAGGAAACTATTATAGGGGTTTAAAACGATCTTCAAAATCATAATTTGGACAATTCAGTTTTGACCCTTTTTTCCATTCTCATCATATTTACATTCAGGACAATTAGTTAATATTCTTTCGTATGGATAACTTAAAGGAAAAAGGAACTAAAGAATTGTATACTGAAGAGTAGGAGAGTTCATGATATCTCTTTGGAACAGAAGGAGCAAAATTAAAGAGAGGAATCTTGTAAGTTATAACAATGAAAATATGCGGCAAATCTGATTAAAGAAACTGTCTTCTCTTTGGGATGTGAGTTTGATGTCTAAACGGCAGTCATTTTTTATGTGGAATGGTATTGCGGTCAACCACAGTAGATATAAAGAAGTTTTGAGGATGCCAATTATTAATTTTTCTTTTTTAGAAGTCTTGGCATTTAAATTCCTACATATGTTTTTCTTCTCATCTGTGGAGCAGATAGTAATTTCTTATTTGAGTGAATGGTTTTCAGAATATGATGCCAATTTAATGTTGAGTTTTGTGGATTGTCATGCAGGGAAAATAGTGCAGTCTACTCTTGAAGAATGCCGAGAGGCCTATGGAATGTGGATTCAGATGGTATCCTCTTTTCCTTTACAAATTTGGAAAGTGTTAATCAAAGTTAAAGTGCTAATCAAAAGAGCTTGTATGACATTCTTTCAGGCAAAGGAATTGTTGAAACAGAAACTTAAAGAAATTGAAGGTCCGAAAGTTATATAATTTTACTTTTCATCTAAGCACGATGTTATATTCAAATCATGCAATTGATGACCTCACACTTTCTGATTACTAATTTACCATGTAGAAGGAAGACCAAGTGGTAGTACATCGGGGAGTAGTAAAGATCATCATATTGAAGAAGAAATATATAATAGCAAATCATTGAAAAAGTCAAATGAGAAGAATGACCAAAGAGGATTAACTGAATCACAATATTCCACTGACGTTGATCAACAAGCTGAAAACATTACTCAAGGAGTCAATTCTACTTCGCTTGCTTCTTGGTTGAGAGAATACATGAACAAGCTTTGGTCTTTGTTACGAAGTCAAAATTATCTTCCTCTTGCCCTAGTTATCACTTTTGCTGTGATTTTTCTAATGCAGGTATGCAATTTCTTTTACAACTTAGCTTCCATGGAGTCTAAATCAGTACACCTATGTGTTCTGTCCATGAATTTGCACCAGTATGACTTGTCTGAATCATGTTAGCTAGGCTATGAATACGATTTCCAATATGATATCTGTCGGGTACTCAACTTCTATTTTATCATTTTTGTTCGTCTAATTTTAGCAAATCTTTGATGGTATCTCTGCGTGCACCCTCAGCATTTTTTTTTTCATTTTTGACTCTCTCTTGGACCCATCCTCCTTATGCTACCGCCAGATCTTAATTCAATTAAATTACTCGATTTACTTACTACAAATGTTGAAAACCCGTTACTGACCTATTATGAGAAACAAAATACCTACCTCAGTCATATCCATCCATCTCTTTTCCCTCTCAAATCCATTCAATTCTTATTTATCATTACATATGTCGAGCCTCTTCTTTGCCTCTTAGCTCTATTATTTATAGTTAATATATTTATCATTCTTATTTTCTTCGAATTTCAAGTCTAAAATTTATTGTCTTGGATGGAAGCTACGTTATCCATTTATGCTTCCTATTGGTAGTCTAAAATTTAATTGATAATGGTTGTTAGATAGATTGTCTAAATTTTCATGCCAACTCTGTCCATTTGAGCCAAACGTATATCAGATGATACGTTCATCGGCATTGGGATAATAATATGTATGAGGTAAGATGATATTGAGCAGTTGTGTTGGGGCAGGCAGGCAGGCAGGCAGGCAGGCATTATAATATTTTTAACTGAACTGGCCTGAGCAAAATGTGAATGTTTCCAAATTTGAGCAAGCAAAGCACAACTGTTTTTCTGGTTGCTCTGAACAAACCAGTAGGCTGAGTGGTATATGTTCTACTTTCCCTCATTAAGGCATGCGACTTTCATCTCTCAAACTTTTTGTTCTGGGAATAGAGGGCTCATCTCCCTCAGTTGTCTACTTCCATCACTATCCTCAGAAGTTGAGGGCTGTAGAGGCTGAGTATTTGCAATGGCCAAAGAAGAGAATGTATGAGGGAAAATGTAGTCAACTAAATTGATAGGGATAAAATTTCATTGAGATTATTATTATAGGAATATTTAGCAAACGTCAATATTGATACAGGTTTAGAAAAGTTTTGGAAATCTCATTTTGAAGTCTTCAAAGACCAGGAGGATCCTATTGCATATCTTTATCCATGTTAGGTTAGGATAACTTCTGTGTTGCAGTTTAATTAAAATATCTGAAATTGAAGTAAAATATCAATTAAATTGATTGAAGAAATGTTAAAGGTATTGTAAATTGTTCTTCCGTTGCGTGTGTTTTGACGATTGAATACTACTACATGAATGAACCTATCTTATTATTTTTATAATGTTGAGGTAGCGAGTTGTAGATTGTATCTTGTTCTTTGCTCGATTTTTTTGGCAGTCCATTTCAGTTGTATAGACATTTTGAATCTTTCCCCCAGTAATAATAATTGACGAATAATTATGCTATTTGTAACTGCAGTTGAGCATAGTTATGCTATTATCCAGACCCCAACACATCCACGTGAGTTCTCCTGACTATCCAAGGGGCCTAAAATTCAGTGGTGGAAGATCTCCTGATGCCATGGCATGGTTGGAAAAGCGAATGCACCACCTTAAGGATGAGATGTACATGGTTGAGGCTCGTTTAGAGATGATGCGACGCGAGCATGCACAGTTAAAAGCGCAGCTAAGAGATCTAGAGGAATTGAGTTAAATGGTCATTTTAATTTATTTTTATTTTTTTCAATCTCTCATTGAGATTAATTCATATATGATTCCGATTCATCAGGGAAAATAGTAGATAGAAACATTACAGATTTGATTTGTATGTTCGTTTCGATGATTGGAAATGATCCCCTCATAACAAAGGGGAAGGTGGACTGAAATGATTCTCATGGGAACATTTCTTTACTAGAAACTGGACTAGGTGTCGTCTAAGATGAGATGTCCTACAAATTTGAGTTTTCTCCCAAGTCTTCAGTAGTCTGTACAAATCCTCCGCATATACATACCATGTTCAGATGTTCTTGCACAATTATGCAAATGTCAACTTTGATCTGCAAAATGTGATCCTAATTCTCAAATAATACGGCAGAAAATTGTGAGAAGTTTTATCTCAACTACAACTCCATATCATTGAGGCATTGTACCTAAAAGAAGACTTTGCAATCCGTATAGTCTCGAAATTTGAAAGTACATACTGAAATTTCTTTCAGAAACACGAATCCAAGACAACATGAGTTTTGCTATGACCATAAACATAAAAGAAAATGAAATGTTAAAACCTTTTTTTTTCTCATGAGTAGAGAAGTTCCATTGATACTTGAGAGTGACCTATGGTTTTGCTGAGGAAGTTTCCTTGGATTGGACCTCCTTGTTGATGGTTGAAATGGAGAGAGAGAGAGAGAGAGAGAGAGAGCAGGGTAAATTTGGGAGATTCAAAGTGAAGCTAAATATGATCAACTTCTTTTTCCTTAATGGAATCCAAGTGTCCCTCAGAAAAGGAACCCCACCCTACAAAATACAAATGTAGAAAAAGAATATGTCAAAAAGTGCCGCAATTTTTCCAATCATTTGGAAGAAGAGAATTACGATGAGAAAGTGACCTCCTCGAAACGATTTTGATACTATTTGGGGCAAAAAAAGTGAGCCACCGACCTCGGGAAAGGCTTCGATTGATGCTGCAAATTAAAGCATGCCGATGAAATCTGACAACGATGGGAGAGAAGAGAAGCAAAAACGATGATTTATAGTGGAATTCACAAGAACAAATTTGGTTGAAATTCAGCCCACTTCTTTATTACATTTTTTGCATGTTGGCCACATTGCTCTTTCTTGCATGAGATTGAGAGCCGCACCTTCCGCCCAATGTGGGGGCGAGACTACCACTTTTTATCACTTTTATTTATTTTTTTTTTGTCAATTTCATCTCTGACTCTTTAATCAAGAATATATACTTTAATTAGTTGAGTCATACTCAAATTAACATATCACCTCTTTTGATCGCTTCCACTGGTGGAACTACCCTATGTTCAAATCTCAAAACGTGATTAATTAATTTGGAATATTTCATCTTTTAGATTTAACCAAATTCAGAGTACATATTGTAAACAAGACCCATGTCTTGTACATCCAGTCCAAGTGTTTTCTTTTATTGCAATTAAGCTATATTATGATCTTTATGGAATAACATTATTGGGGTCAAATATCCGACTTTTGAAGAAAATGAAATAATATAGACGTCGGACTGGCTGATTTGATTGCAATTAATAATTTGGTAAGAGGATAAACCCAATTATAATATGCAAAATTTGAGTACTTTTGACTCAAAGTCAAAATCTGGGTGTAAATTAATATAATATTGTGAGGTCATTGTTTTGATATAATGATAGGCCATAGGATTAATCCTTATCCTATGTTAATGTGATACCATATATTATATATATATACACCCATGTAATTTATTTCCAACACTTGATATTGCATTTTATTTTATATAGAGAGAAAGAGATACGCCACCTCATGCTTCTAATCTAACCTCTCATTTGAAAAATAAAATCCCAAAAAGGGGAAATTAAAGTAGATCTACAAAACAAAACCAAATATTCTATTCTACATGACGTCATCGTCAAACCAACTAAACAATAATAATATTTAGGTTAGCTTTAGGGACTGATAATTTGAGCATGTCTGCTAAATGTGAATGGGTTAGATGGAATGAAAGCTGAAGCAAATGCCGGAATCCAGAATCAAACTTCATTTTAAGATAAACATAACAAATTTAATTATAATTATATTTTCAACAAATTAAAGGAAGCATGTTCTAAACTAAAACGTCTCCCTTCATTCTATTCTATCTATCCACGACACATATATTCTAATTAATTAAAATAAACGTCCAAGTTTGGTTTATAATTTATGCCATTACTTTTTTTTTTTTTTTGTCAATGGATAATTTATGCCGTTGCTCGTCAGTTATATATATATTGTTTGTGCATTTCTTCCCCTCACTAATATAAGATTAATTTTCAGCAAGTAATAATGGATAACGTCGAAACATTAAGGAAAATAATTACTACATTTGCAAATTTGTAATAAGAAAAAAAAATAATTTGTAAATGTAACCATTTTTCTCATGTATATAATTGATATACCATTTTTTATCATTAGAAAAATATACCATTGAATTTTTATAGAAAGTATATTATTAATATATATTTTTTGTTCTATTGATATATCTAATATAAAGTATATTAGTAACATACCTATTATCAGTATTCACTTAGACTTTGAAAAGTTTAATTTTAACTCTTGAACTTCGAAAGTGTTTTAAAAAAAAATCTTGGAGAATTTTTTCGTTAAAATTATAGAACGTAAATTAATGTAAGAACTAATGTGTAAAAATTGACAATATCAATATATATTCAAGATCATAGCAATTCTCATACTAATGCTTTTAATTTCACTCAAGATGTCTTCCTACTAATAGAAACATTGTTTTTACTTTATACATGATATGTCTTTTTGTCTTTTAATTTATCAATATGGGACTTATGTGCAGTATCGTCCCTAACATTATAGTAATAACTTCTTTTAAAAGTTGTAGTTTTGAATCGAACTAAGAGTTACTGTGCATTCTATTTTTAGGCTAGTTGACACTTTTATCTAAATAATGATCATAATCTAAGATAGAAAGTAACGATGTAATATATACCATATATAATGGTATTTTTTCTTATCTATGAAATGATTAAAAAAGGAAAGGAAAAGAAAAGAAAACTAAACTGAAAGTACATATTAATATACATTGCATATCGATGATATATATATATATATGGGCGGGAGAGTGGAAAGGAATATAAACTTTGGAGCGCATGTGATAACTTTAGTTTGGCTTTTTCTTTCAGTACTGCACTACATCATCATCATCATCATCCACTTTTCTAACCTCACCCTTGGGCCTTGCCTTGTATATATATTTATTTAAAATAAAAGAAACACTTTCCATGTCCATCCCATCATTGCAAATTTACAAATAAAACCTCCATCCATCCATCCTATTATTCTAAATTTGATCCAAATGACTCTTAATTCATCTCACTCTATATGTTCTCACTTCAATCTAAATATATTTACAATCCCTGGCTGCTTGAATTAAACTTCTTTGGTGAAAGGAAATCTTCACATATATATACTACTACTCCCCTATATGGATCTTCTCAAACAACTTTTTTCTTTTTTCTTTTATATTCTCAAGCTTATTCATGTCTTCTTTTCTCAAGTTTGATATAACACTCTTTTACATAGAAATATAATTTCTCATAATTAAAGATAAAACTATCTCAAAACTAAATAATATATGGTTATATTGAAAGGTTAATTTTGATAAGCATAACTAACTGTTCCCACCTATTTTATTAAACGAATAAATGACAAAAAAACTGCCCCCACCCATTAAACAATGAAAGAATAATACTCAAGGAAAAAAAATTGACGGTGGGGCATATAAATAAGAGGCTTATAACTGTGCATGGCATTATTGAAAACCTAGGGTCCAATTCTATCAAAATTTCTAGTCCTTTAAACTTTGTGGTGATTTCAACTATATATATATATATACCTAATAAGTTAAGTTATGTTCACATATTACGTATGAAATTTATTCTTTTGTGGCAAAGAAAATATTAATACGAACGTACAGCTATGAAAAAGCTATTAATTAATATAATTAATTTTTTAAAAATATTGAATTAATTGTTAATTAAGATACAAACATAGGGAAATGAAGAATATATATTTTGGATATATGTATAGTTGAGGAGGAAAGTTTTGTTTATATAACCAGTTCGCCCAGGACGGTCCGCCTAGACCAATCCACTCAGACCGGTTCGCACAAATTTGTTCGGTTTCTTTACTTGGTCTTGTTCAATTCATCTTTATTAGAATGGAGAAGAGTGATATTTTTCGTTCCATGAGTATAACTCTTATTGGAACAAATTATATCAATTTATGTTAGCAATTTAAATAATGTCTCCAAATTTAGTCCTTTTGATTGCTTGCATTGCAAACTTGCAAAACAACATGCTTTATCTTTTTCTACATCATCCTCTATATATGTGATACTCCGTTTGGCTTAATTCACTAAGATATTTGGGGTCATGCCTCTAATAGTACTGTCAATGGTTATCGCTATTTTGTTTTATTTATTGATGATTACTCCCGCTTTACTTGGATATATTTTCTTAAAAATCAGTCTACCTTATCTTAGATTTACATTGCAAAGCTTTTGCTAATTCGGTTCAAACTCAGTTTTCTCGAACCATTAAAATCCTTCGCACAAATAATGCAATGAAGTATAAGGATTTTAATCTTCTTTTATTCCTCACCCAACATGGCACTCTCATTCAACGATCTTGTCCTCATAACTCCCAACAAAATGGGCGAGCAGAACGTAAACATCGCCACATTTTGGATTCTGTCCGTGCTCAACTTCTCTCTACCTCCTGTCATGAGAAGTTCTGCGGTGAGGCTACTCTTACCTCTGTCTATACCATTAATCGACTTCCTTCTTCAATCCTTCAGAATATCTCCCCATTTGAACGATTATATGGTACACCTCCTTCCTACTCACCTTAAAGTATTTGGACGTGCATGTTGTGTACTTTTTCATCCTCATGAACATACTAAACTAGAACCCTGTGCACGTCTTTATTGTTTTCTTGGTTACAGAACTGAATATAAAGGTTTTCGTTGCTGGGATCCTCTTTCTAATCGACTACCCATATCTCACCATGATACCTTTTGGGAACATACCATGTTTTTCAATCTCTCATCATTTCATACATCTCTCTCGAGTCATCGATCATTCTTTACTAATCTCTCCAGTGACATTTTTCCATCTCTTGAGTCTACTCTTGTGCTTAAGCTTGATCAATCTGTACCAGTTTTTGCAATCTCGATTCCGACATCTGTCACAATTGCTGAACTTGAATTTGATCCAGTCCTCCCTATTTGCCACTCCACCTGGGTAAGAGAAATTCATCATCATCTCTAAGATTACCATTGTTTTTCCACTATTGTTTCCTTAGTTGAATTTTCCTCTTATAAAGAGGTCAGCACTAATCCTCTTTGGCAGCAAGTAATGAATGAGAAACTCCAGGCTTTAGAAAAGACGCAAACATGAGACTATGTTGATCTACTTTTAGGTAAGAAACCTATTGCTGTAAATGGATCTATAAAATTAAAACACACTCTGATGGATCTATTGAACGCTATAAAAGCACGTCTTATTACAAAGGGCTATTCCTAGGAGTATGACATTGATGATGAAGAGAATTTTGCTTCCGTTGCTCGAATGACTTCAGTTCATAGTCTCTTAGCTGTTGCAGCTGCCAAATAGTGGCCTCTTCTTCAAATGGATGTCAAGAACGCTTTCTTAAATGACACTTTATCTGAGGAAATTTACATGACACCTCCACCTAGCTAGTGCTTCTTCTCCACCTCATAAAGTGCGTCTCCTTCGTCGTGCTTTATATGGTTTAAAACAAGTACCATGAGCCTGGTTTACAACATTCAGTTCTACCATAACCCAACTAGTGTTCACTTCTAGTCCTCATGATACAACATTATTTGCGTGACAGACCCCTCATGGTATTGTTCTTCTCCTTTTATATGTTGATGACATGATTATTACAGGTGATGATCCCTAGGCTATATCTGACTTGCAAAATTACCTTGGGAAACATTTTGAAATGAAAGATTTGGGATCACTCAATTATTTCCTTGGTCTTGAGGTTTCGTCCCGCTCTGATGGGTACTATTTATCTCAAGCAAAATATGCCTCTGGTCTCCTCACTCATTCTGGTATTTCTGACTCGATCACAACACCAACACCACTTGATCCGAATGTTCACTTGACTCCTTTTGATGGTGTTTCGCTTGAAGATACCACTTTGTATCGACAACTCGTTGGCAGTCTTATTTATTTGACTGTAACTCGCCCAGATATTTCCTATGTTGTACACATTGTCAGTCAATTCATGGCTACTCCACAGACTATACATTACATTGATGTGCTTCATATTCTTCGCTATGTTAAGGGCACTCTTGGTCATGTACTCGAGTTCTCTTCTCAGTCATCATTAGTGTTATCTAGCTATTTTGAGTTGATTGGGCTGGTGATCCTACTGATCGACGTTCTACCACATATTACTGCTTCTATTTTGGTGACTCTCTCATCTCTTGGCGAAGTAAGAAACAAACTGTTGTCTCACGATCTAGCATTGAATTTAAATATCGTGCACTAGTTGATGCTACTTTTGAATTACTCTGGCTTTGATGGCTTCTTGCTGATATATATGAGTGTTCCTCAATCATCTGCTACTATACTTCACTGTGACGATTGTAGTGCAATCCAGATTGCTCATAATGACGTATTTCATGAACGTACCAAGCACATTGAAAATGACTGCTTGAGCAACACTCTCCTCTTACAATCAATCTCCACTACTGAACAACTAGTTGATATTTTCACAAAAGCATTATCCTTTGGTCGGTTCGTTCAATGAGGGCACAAAGTCATGTTGGTTACTACACTTTACCACCTCGAGTTTGAGAGAGGGTGTGAACATAATTTAGGAATTATGCTGTAATTTAGGAATTTACATACTTTCCTTTCTCTTGTATTTATCCCCTTGTACATGCTCATTAATTGTAAAATACATATTCAAGAAATAATATGATTATTGAAATCAATATATATTAAAAAGAAATTGAAATAGCAAAGTAGAGAAGTAATTAAGGAAAGAAATGTAAAATAGTGGACGGTGCGGTGTGGTGTGGCTGAGGTTGAAACTGGAGATTATTTAGTCGGTTTCAAAAGTTGAATTTTGCAAATCTAAATTGAATATATAATTAATTGAGGGGGGTTTTTGTTCTGGTCCAGGTGCTACAGTCCCGCATATTCACCAGAACTAAAACGGCGCCGTCCACACTTTTTAATTTGATTTTACACCAAAAGCCAAAACCCCTCCCTGTCCTTCTTCTTCACACCCTAAATCTAAAATCATCAACTATCTATCTTTATTTCTCCTATCAATTTCATTTTTATAATTCCCTATGCTATGGAAAAACACATCTCATTTAATTTTGTCAATAATAACACAAAATGTTTTAACCATTTAGCTTTATTCAACTTTGCAAGTGTTATTAATATATATATAGTTTCCTTTTCAATGAATCTACTTTTTTATAGCAACCCATTTTGTCAAATGAATTTAAAATCTAGTCATTTATTACGAGTTGAATAGGTAGGTTTTTACATTACATATGTATAACATCTAATTTGTTGAATTAAAACAAGAATATTTTACCTTTTGCTAAATAAAATGTAGTAAGCTAGTAGAATGTGAAGGTGAAAGATGATGCAGTGTTAATATATATAGATATATATACAAAAAAAAAAAAAAAAAAAAAAGAAGTTGTGATCTTGTTGTTCGCCATATTTTCTAAAATTGTTATGAATTATCATTATTGTTATTGAATTAAACGTTATCGAGACTTGAGATAGATAACATACATGAAAGTCATTGTATAAAAAAGATTTGGTTTGAATGGAAAGGGGTCATATTCAATTGAAAGAGACAAGGGGATACGTTGGAAAATGACAAAAAGGAATATGCATATTAATGTTCACATTTTTCAGAGATGATTAAACATTGACGAATTTGACACTCATTTAATTCCAATCATTGTTCAAAAGTACCTTTTGTGAAAATAAATACCATTTCTCGACTTTCCCTTTTACTTTTCCCATAATAATTACCTCTTTCTTTTTTCTATTTCCCAAAACCTCCTGACATCCAATAAAAAAAGTAAATTTAAATATAGTGTTTTATATGGATAATATTAGACAATATACATGAACCTCTCAGCTTCTACTATTTAATTGTTAAAGAAAAAGATGAAAAATATTTTAATTTTTATGTATGTAGCTAAGTATTATCCGTTTTATATATACTTAATAGTGGAATATATTTTGAATGGAAAAAAGAATAGATTATAAGGTGTAGGGAGTATGAAAAAGGAAAATATATGGATGGAAGTGGAAGTGGAAGTGGAAGTCGTAGTTTGAATTGAAATCTATAGAGAGATCTTTATGTTGACTTTGATTGATATTGATAATTTGATTTTTTTTTTTTTTTTTTTTTGGAAAAGTGATAATTTGATATTGAAGGCCGGAAGTCCAAAGATTGGATGCTGACTGACGAAACTTAGAATATATTTTTGGAATTAAATTAATGGGGGTTCATCTGTTTTATTCTAGGAGGCATTGCCATTGCCAATCCAACCTCCTACTATTTTGCCACCTGCCTTTCCCTTCCTTTCACAATTTCTTTTCCCATTTTTCCTTTTATTAATTATTACTATTTTTCCCCCAACATTTTTTTCACCCAAGTCTCTTACCAACTCTATTAGTTCTTTCCATTTTAATTTTCTATTCACACATTTGACACATCGTAAAATTAATTGTCAATTTTAAAACAAGAAGGGGTAATCTCGAAAGTGATTACCCAATCGGTCAGAAGAATTGAAAGAATTCTAACTAAAATTGTCCTTAACAATGACCAACATGCCTCTCCCTTTTGAAAAAATTAAGTTCTTCAATATAGTTGGTACAACGTTGTTATCACTTTTGTTACTATTAGATAAATAAGAGAGGAAAAGAAAAAAAAAAAATAAAGTATCCATCTATTACATAAATCATAGTGTACTTAGTGTAGCTGCCACGTCTAACATTTAATTTAATCCTTTTTGTTAGTATTTTGAATGACCAACAAATTACATTGTAAAAGAATACACTCAAATTAATTTACACCCTATGATCCATAGAAAATTTGTGGTATAATATATGTGAGTTGAAAATAAAAATAAAAATATCTCTCAATTGAGTGCCCCACGTAGAAGATGAAATTAATTAGTTTGATTGATTAGATTACCACCATTAAATTCATAAAGAATTTGTGGTAAGACATGCACATGCTGTTTGAATCTTTTGAATTTTGGTACTCCAAATTATAGTAGCCACATAATAGTTATTTATTTATTTTTTGATCAGTTGTAGCCAGCCACATAATAGTTTAGAAATTTGATTAGCACTATATGATATTTCTATGTTTATGCATGGTAGTTGATTTTGACGTGCTAAATAATCTCTATATATCCAAGTTTGATTATTCCATCAATATAATCCAAATCATATATTTAAGGCATGTTTAGTAAATGGTAGCTAGTTAGTACGTAGAAGACAGGAAGTAGTCTCGTAATATAATTCACCAAAAGTTTAACAAAGATATAGTACAACTTAATCAAAGAGGATAAGAATGTGTGTATGCGTGTCTAGCTAATCTCTCTTTACCTAACTGGGAGAGGCTAAGCATTGATTCAAATGTCAACATTGCTTGAATGAGCTTATACTCGCATTTTAGCACCACATAACTGACTTATTATTTTATGAATATATATGTGAAAGTTTATGTCCAAAATAAATAATATCATATTATCATCCATGAATTAACAAGGTAGATAATTTGAAACTTGGTTCTATTTTAGTTTCAGTACTTTCAAATGTTCAAATTTAGTTTCTATACTTTCAATAAACCTTAAAAATAGTTCCTACTATTAGTTTATTATTAACTTTTTCAAAAAAAAATATCTCTATTAACATTCTCTCTATGAATTTTGGAAATATTGTGTCTTTTCTGACATGAAAATTGATATTATTATTGAACCAATTTCAACAAAAATTAACTTACAAGGGCCAATTTTAAAATTTATTAAAAGTACACAAACTAAATATAGAACATTTGAAAATACATTGACTAAAATTGAAAGAAATCTAAAGTATAAGGATCAAAATGATATTTGATTTTTAACCTTAATTAAAAATTTAGATTGAAGTTCTAACACACACAAAAAGAAAAAGAAAAAGAAAAAGAAAAAGAAAAGAGATTGTGGGAGGTAAACTAAGTTTGAAAAAATGTTGGAAGTGAAAAGAAAGATGAAGTAAATGATAATTTGTGAAGGGAAATTTGATTATGATGAGAATTGAGGGGGGAGTTTGGTATGGACGGCAGGGGAGCAGTTTGGTATTTGGAAATTAGAACGCCGTGGGAACTACATCGCCACTCGCCAAGCGTCCTTGACTTGACGGGGTCGGTGGTCCAATATTTCCATTCTTTTTCTTCTTTTCTTTTTCAATATTTACGGTCGGTCTCAATTCTCAAAGTGTAATTTTGGATGGAGAAATACATGGTGAGTCCGAGCTCCACCCATCTAATTTTTTTTTTATCGTCTAAAAAATATGAGCTGCATGGAGCTGGCTACACTCAAGTATTTTCCTTTTGGATATGAAAAAAATTTGAATACAGCTTAAACTATACTGAAGTAATCCCAATTTTTGGTGTTTTTTTTTTTAAAATCATGTGGTTGTAAGGTAGACAACACCACACTTAGTTACACCCAAATTGTACCCTTTAGATATTACATCCTCCTTCCACTTGTCACACTTTCTCTGCAAAAATACAACCCTCGCCTTTTTCTTCTCTCTCTTCTTCTCATTCCACTATATTCATTTCATTTAATAAGACTATTATTTAATATAAATTCCTATAATAATATTCTTTTTAGCCTCTTCCAATCAATAAATCAATCAATATTCCAATTCCTCTTCAAAAAAAAAAAAAACCAATATTCCACTTCATTCACTATCAAAATGGAGAGCTACGTCGTTAGGAGTGGGACATAGTGGGATCCGGTGTATGATCCGCAGTACAGTTTGAAAGCCGATCGAGATGGGTGGGTAGAGCTAAGTGTTTGTTATCGGAGGATTCTGCGAGCCGTTGCTCTGAATGGACAGGTGGAGCTAACAAATCCGTCTACCAAGTGGAGGTACGTGTTGAGGTCGTGACACGTGGCTACGTTTATGCCGGTGAGGTGGGGTGAATCTCTGCTACTCAGCCGTAGCTCTCGTCCTACCTCAGAGTACGCCCAGTACTGGGTGTCCTCCACGCACTTCTGGATCCATCGTGGTATTCCCCCGCCACGTACACCTTCTGCCTCCTCCTTCACTACAAAACCAGGCACTTTTGTGATCACGTCATCCGAGTTCACAATGCGCAACACCTTCGTCCCTTGCTTCTCCACCCTCTTTCTGAAGCTCCTGTTCCCCACACGTGGCCCTCCAAACGACATCACCGTCACCATGGGCACTGCTCGTTTGAAGTACTCTTTGATGTCGTAAGCCGCCAGGATTGCTAATGCCGCCCCCAGGCTGTGCCCGGTGATGGTTAAGCTCAGAGGTTGCTCCCCGTAGGATTGGAGGAGCCTGGATATTTCCTCACGTACCATTTGCCTCAGGCTGGGGCAGGACCCAGTCTCCGAAGTGTAAAGACTAAGGAACCCACTTTCCACCATGGCCATAGGGGAGCAAGAGCAAGAGCAAGAGGATTCGCCCGGAAGCTTGGTGAGGGTGGCTCTGAGATTCTCGAGCCACTCCAAGCAGGTGGCGGTGCCTCTGAAAGCAATGACAACGTCTCGGCGTCCGAGGCGGGAGATTTCATGCTTGTCGTGGCAAACAGCCACGTAGCCTATCCAGCTGGAGTTGGCGGCGACGGAGGGGGCCTTGTGAACCCAACCTGGGAGGCGAATTCCGGAGGTGGCTCTCAAATGCTTGGAGACTCGGTAGCCGGTGGAGGGAAGGCCGGAGCGCTCCAACAAAGAGGCCTTGGGGTGGAGGCAGGTGGCGTAGGAGGGTGAAGAAGGGTCGAAGTCGAAGGACTTGTACGCCGCATCCACGAACTGCCCGTAACGAAGAATTTCGTTGCGGAGGTTATCGTCGAGGGGGTCAAGCAGGCCTTCCCAGTTCTGGAGGCCTTGGTATTCCTTCCACTTCTTTCCTAGTTTTACTTTTAAACAACCTGATGCTGATGCTAATGACGCGGCTGCAGCTCCAACTCCAAATGTAGCAAAGTCGTTATTGTCGACTCCATGCCAGTTGGACTTGTACAAAGGTTTCCGCATGGGTGTTTTGTGCTGAGGAATTGGGAGACTGGGATTTTGGGCCACCCTGATACCACAAAACCCCATATTTTGATATTTTAAATATTTACGTCGTCTAATTAAAAGTATATAGAAGAAGGGAGAATTAAGTGGATAGTGAGATATATAGAAAGAGAAAATATAAGAAGAAGAAGCAGAAGAAGAAGCAGAAGCAGAAGCAGAATGTGTGGGTTATGTTTGTTTGAACTTAAGGAAATTGGGAGAGATTGTATGTGGTATTTATAGGGAGTGTAAAGTAGATCGAGGTGGAGCCATGGAGGTGAGGGATGATGATAATATATCAAATCGTGCGCGCGGAAAGCGAGGGTGCTTTAATCATAAAATCTGCCCTTCTTACTTTCTTTGGTGAGAGAAAATTTACGTCATCAGAATGAGATAGGGGCAATCTAAGAGAATATCGAAAGAGAAAAAAAAATATAATATTTACTAATATACTTTTTTCTTTAAAATAAAAAAAAAAAATGATGTGACATGCAAGCATAAATAACACAGCTTTTTCATTGTAAAATATATTATCTATCTCACCGAATAGCTAAATTGAGAAAGCATAAAATTCTCCCAGGGCTAAATATATAATTTTTTTTTGATCTATATTGGTTCTGACAAAGAGCACACAAGCTAAAACTCAACACCCAACAGCTAAATTGAGAAAGTTTTCATGTATAACATCTCCTAAATAAAAAGGGCACAAAGTATTAAAATTTCCACGTGAAATATTAATAGCACCAAATGCCTGATATACATGCAATTTCCTTTTGTGCAAAATTTCACAAAATTTTATTCATTAGGTCTCGTGTTGTGCACTTCAAAAATAAACCCATCTACAGAATGGTTTTGGAATTATCTCAGACATTAGACCCTTTTCTACACGTGCAGTTCACGTGGATTGGGAATTTGTCACTCCCAAATGCTAAACTAGCTGTTTTTCATATATTTGGCCCTCACTCGTAGAGGTGTCAATTTTATGAGAAATTATTTGAAGAGATTGTCACAATATGTAGCAGACAGCTTTGGATCGTTGGATATATAAAAGAGAAATTATAAAATTATTTCAAATTTATATATAGTAGTTATTAGCTAGGGATATTATGAAGATTTTTAAATATATAATCCACTTCCGACCGTTATTAAGAAGCAGTCACATTGTGGTGATCTCATTGAATAATTTATGGGTATCTATCAAATCAGGATTCCTCATTTTGGGGAGGGGGTGAGAATTTTTCCATTAGTTTATTTTATCCACTAAGTAAAGTACTAAATATATATTTTATCTTTTACTAATTCCCTGAAAGAAAAAACTGTAAATTGGGAAGGGAGTCCGATTTTGCATTTTTTTTTCTCTTTGAGAAATTACTGTTAAGAGTACAAAAACAAAGCCTCACATTAGGTGGAGAAGGGAATGCTCATGAGTATATAAGTAATTCACTATTCAATCCATTTAAGATCTTATATATGCCAATGTCATTTAAATTTGAGGGGCTCTAGGTCTTGGCCTATTAATATGACTGATCTTTCAATCCTTCTTCTGTAGCTCTGCTCTCGCTTCACTGATCTTTCAGGAAGAGAAACATGCAATCACCGTCGACTCTTATCACTCTAAATCCTTCTTTCCCTTCTACTCCAATTTTCTCAACCTAACTTCCAGTAAGAAGCTCGTTCCAATCCACTCCCACACCAAGCCCCACAACCGTAATTCAAGTTCTAAACGGAAAAATGGAACTATCAGACTCAAGGGCAACAAGGAAAATGTATGGAGCTTGGATAACCATGCAATCGCCAAATAATATAATACTGTATTTTGATAATATACACTAGCCAATTGTTTGTTTCATACTGATACTAATTTCCAAAGGACTAAAATTACACAATATCTCAAAATATAAAAGATCAAATTAGAATAAGTGTGTAAAATGTGGAGAAGTACGAACAAAATCTTATGCTATTTTACCTCATCGTACAGTGTGTTCTCTCTATAGAATAGCTGTACTAGTATTTAATATTGTAACATGTGTATACTATAGTCTATCTCAGGGATGAACATGTAAATTTTCACAGGGAAGGAACTTTAAAATCTTAACTTTATGTTACAATCTTGTAACTTACGAAGAGCTAGGAGGGGGCAATTACCCTCCTTCCTTCTTTTTTTGTCATGCCCCTAATTTGTTTCATAAGTGATGCGTTTACTTTAATTTTTACAACTTATTTATTGTTAGTTTTGAAGATTTATGGGATATAACGCACATTTGTTCAATTTATAGGAATCGAACATTTTGGAGTAAATTAAAGATTTCGAAGAATATGTTGCAAAAAAATGAGTATATTGGGCCAGCATTGGAGATTTGAGGAAAAAGATGGAAGAAAACAAGCTAGAAGAGCCAAGGGGGCAGCGTCTCTTTGTTCAACAAGACAAACCCCAAGGGTACCGTTGAGACGCTGTCCAATCTCAATACCTTTCAACGCTGCTCAACGCCAAGGAATACGTACACGTGCATTTTCCATCCATAGCGTCGAGACATGTGCACTAGGGTACAGCTTCTCGACGTTGTCCTTAGCATCTCGATGCAGCCTTGTTTCCAAATTTAATACAACTTTTTAAATCCATTTTGGGGGAGCCACTTTTAGAGAGAAAAAATAATACTTTTGAATTTACCTTGCTTTGGAGAGTTATAGAGGAGATTATTGAAGTAAAGAAAATGGATTTTCGAGCTTGGGATCGTGGACATTGTGACGGGAACAAACGATTGACACACGAACTTTAGTTTTTCTTCTCTTTTTTGAACTTTGTATTTTCGTTATGGGACTTATTTTGAGCTTTGTATTTGAATTCTTGAAAATGATCATACCTAAACTTTTTAATCTTAGAGGATTGATGTAGCCTTTTAGTTTAGATGAATTGATTAATTGAATATCTTTATTGATTGCCTTTATTTCATTCATGCAATTATATTTGTAATACTTTTAATACTTTCATCACAGGTTGAATGTTATTGGTTTTGAACTTATGCTTGGGAGAGATAGTTTAAATTAGATCTCGCAATTGCATGACTAGAGTTTACCTAAGGTAAGGAGATTTACAATTTCTTTAGAAGTCGTTATAAGAAGTAGAGTTAAAGTCTTGCTTGTTAATAAATCTAGATAAGAATAGTATTGAGTTTATAACATGTTTGAAATTCAATTGTGCTCAAGAGGGACAATCGTTACCTTTTATCTTCTTGACTTATGAAATAATTGTATGCTCAATCTTGGTTGTTTTAATTAATTAATTCATCTGACTAATTAGTGAAATTAAATTTCTAAGATATTTTCTCTCTGATTTATTTGAGAGTTAATTTTAATTATTATTACTTGAGTCTTAGATTAAATCCATTACTCTAATATTTTCTCTAAATAAAATTGAGCAATTGTATCTGTGGTAAATTGAGTAGTCTAAAAGATCAATCCTGAGGATGACATCCGTAATTCATTTACACTATATTAAAACTTGATCCGTATACTTGCAGTAAGCAATTTGCACAATAGACCACTTTGACCTTTCTCTAGGACGACCAAACCACTAAAACTCTCCACCCCTTTAGATTCTATCTCAAATTAATCTTCATCTAATTAAATTACAGAATGCTCTTAAATATATATCTATCTGCTCTTTTTCGGTTGATCAAAATCGAAGAAAAGTTGTTAGAGACAAACCGATCTGCGACACATTTCTATAATGGTGTATGATATTGTCAACTTTGGATATAAACCTATAAGACTTTACTTTTGGTTTTATCAAAAAAATCTCATACCATTGGAGATAGTTGTCTTTACTTATATACCCATAATTTTTTCCTTATCTAGCCAATGTGAAACTTTAGTCGCATTCTCAACAAAAATTATAAAGTTTAGGTCCCGTTTGATAACCATTTGATTTTTTGTTTTTTGTTTTTGAAAATTAAGCATATGAATACTACTTCTACTTATGAGTTTCCTTATTTTGTTATCTACTTTTTATGTATATTATAAAAAATCAGACTAAGTTTTGAAAACTCAAAAAAAATAGTTTTCAAAACTTATTTTTGTTTTTGAAATTTGGTTGAAGAATTCAAATGTTTTGTTAAGAAAGATGAGATCCATTATAGAGAATTAATGAGAAAACAAATACAGTTTTCAAAAACTAAAAACTAATTAAAACTCAAACAGAAATAGAGGATATATGAGTTTTATATATTTATGGTTATCAAATGAGACATAGTTATCTGTTTTATATATTGTCAATGTGAATGATATACAAGAGAAAGTGGAGATGGTGAATGAAACTGTGAGTCCATGAGCCGCAATAATGTAATGTAATGTAATTTTGAGGCTAATTAATATTAGTATAGGGTGTGATTGAGTGAGGAATTATATATTAGAAGCGATAGTATGGTTTACCTTAAAAGAAAAAAAAGAAAAAGAAGCAATAGTATGGGTGAAGGAAGAGGTGTGTGTTAATGTAATGCAAGAGAGACAAGGTGTACCAATTGATGCTATATTTATAAAGGCAATGATTGCTTGGCCATGGACATGTTTACCCTAAGGAACCCTTTGAGTGGTGTAATCTATATATATATATATATATATATATATATATATATATATCTTTAAATATATTTTATTTACAATGTGAATGTGACTTCGTTTCCTTGCTTGCTTAATATCTCTTTCCACCTTAGGCAACTAAACAAGATTTTTATTATTTTTCCATCTCCATCCAACTATCACTTCTTTTTTTTTTTTCAAATCAATTTGAAATTAAAACACAAACACAAACACACACTCACACGAGGGAGAGGGAGAAAGCAATATTCTGTTATTTCATTAAAGAGGATGTTGGAGATAGAGATTAGGGAATGCGTAACTCTCGTGAAGTTTTGAGAAAAACTAGATATTAGAGTATTGATATAATTAAATTTACTATAACTCATCAGCTTAAACTTTTGAGTTGATTGGTAATTTAACATGATATCAGAGCAAGAGGTTTTGAGTTTGAATCCCTTTAAAGTACGTTACCTCTCCAATTAATATTGATTTACAAGCCCGCAAGTGAGGGGAGTGTTGATATAATTAAATTTACCATAACCCACCAGTTTAAGCTTTTGAGTTGATTGATGATTTAACACTAGATTCACATGCTTTTCAACTTTATGCATGTTATATATTTTCACGTTTTCCAACTCTACAGTTTCTTAACATATATGCATGTCATCCAATTTATTGGGTAATTACAGTGTAAAGTCCTTTTATCTACCTATTCATTCAACATACTCTACAATTTACAACTTAATTAACTTCCACACTCCAGTAATATATATAAATTGGATGTAAGTGTTCTCTTTGAACCCTATAAAAGTAAGTGTACGAGACAAATCTATTAAGTCCTGTAAGAAGGATAGATACTTCGTAGATAAATTAAGTAGGATGAACACATTTAACCTACAAAGTAGCAACAACAACTTAGGAACCTGCTTGTCATGATGAGATATTATGCCAAGATTAAGATTAAATAAATTAAAGAAAATCCAAATTTTAGACCATGCCTGTTTCAAACTTCTCCTGTTTCTTTACATCAAGTGGCGGCTAGGGAATCGACTGATAACAATTTACAATAACTCGGCCCAGTTTTCATAACATGTCGATCATCGATGTCGACCACCTTGATTTAATCTTAACCAGGTTTGAAGAACTTGCCTTCAAACCTCTGCCTGTTTTGATTGAGCAAAATTAAAGCACCACATCCCCCAAACAATAGCTCAGGAGTAACATTGTGTTAAGAGAGCTCATTAGAAGCTTGTTGTGTTTGTTATTTAGTTATGATTGTACAACTGACAGATGTATTAGTTTCTTGTTTATTTGGTATTCACACAGTATGCCTATATATATAGGTCACTGTGCTTTTGATCATTTAACTGTGGAATAAAGGATTTCTTCTCTCTTCGTGATCATAGATGCGTTTACTCTTTATATTGAATAATTATGTTATGGTATCAGAGCACAAAAAGGTCTAACGACCATTAAAGGTCTTGTGAAAGAAAATCAAGAATGGAGACTTCATCACCAGAGAGAAGTTCGTCAGGCTTAGTCGATATTACCCAAGCTTCGAAAGTGATCAATCTTGGGAATAAAGTTACTACAGTCAAGCTTGAAGATGAAAATTTCCTCTTATGGAAATTACAGGTGTCTACTGCTCTACGGGGACATGGATTACTACAACATATCAGAGAAGATAGCGAAATTCCACCCAAATACATGAGTACAGAGAATTCTTCAAATCGAATCTTGAATCCAGCGTATGATCATTGGGTTCGTCAAGACAGTCTGATCATAGCCTGGCTATTAAGCTCAATGTCAAATTCTTTACTCTCAGAGATGCTCCATTGTGAAAAAGCGTGCGAAGTTTGGAAAGTATTGAATGCAAGATTTTCATCAAGAAATTTGGCTAGGGTTATGGATTTAAAATCGAAACTCGAGGTGAAGAAAGGGAATTTAAATCTAGAGGAGTATTTTGTTAAAGTCAAGAATCTTATAGATTCTTTGGCTGCAGCAGGAAGAAAAGTCTCGCACGAAGATCATATTATGCATATTTTGATGGGCCTGGGATCAGAATTTGACTCCACAGTTTCGGTGATTACAGAGAAGGATGAAACTCCATCGTTGCAAAAAGTGTATTCTCTGTTACTTGCTCAAGAGAATCGGAATGCTAGAAACATAAGCATTAATTCTGATGGGACCTTACCTTCGGTAAATCTAACTACACAGACAGCAACGAAAAAACCATCAAATACTTCTACTATGTCTTCATCAGCGAATAATGATTCAAATAGACGAAATAAGCATAATCAGCCTAATCAGGGAGGAAGAAGTCAACGATTTTGGAACAACAATAGTCATAAACCACAATGCCAAGTTTGTGGACGTTTTGGGCACACTGCTCTGAAATGCTACTTTAGATTTGAGCGATCTTATCATGGTCCAAATCTACATTCTAGTTTCTCTAACGGTCAGAATCAAGCTATGGCTGGTCAGAATGCAGTGCCACAGCCTATGAGTATCAAATTTGTTGACAGCTTCTGAGTATCAAGGTGACAATCGTGTACATGTAGGAAATGGCACATGTTTGGAAGTCTTGAATATTGGGTCTTCTTTTCTTAAATCTCCTTCTCATACCATTGTTTTTCATCTTCAAAATTTGCTTCATGTTCCTAAAATTACAGTTTGCTCGTGATAATAATGTTTTCTTTGAATTCCACCCTCTTTTCTGTTTTGTGAAGGAGCTATCCAGTGGCCGAATTCTTCTCCGAGGCAAATTAGTTGATGGATTATATGCATTTAGCCTGGAAAAAGTTCATCCCAACGACTCTTTGTCTTCTAGATGTTTGTCTTCACCCATTTCTCCATCACAAGTTCTTCATACAACTACCTCCTCTTCCAATAATGATAAGAATACTTCTCCTTGTAATTCTGTTTTTGATATATGGCATAATAGGTTAGGTCATCCAGCTGTTGCTACCGTTTATTCAATACTCAAATTTTGTAATATTTCTTTTGAATCTAATAAGAAATATTCTTTGTGTCATGGTTGTGCAATTGGAAAATCTCATTCCTTACCCTTTTCTGTTTCTACAACTGAATACCATGCTCCTTTAGAATTAATAGTTGCAGATGTTTGGGGTCCTTCTTTTAAATCTTCACGTAATGGCTTTCACTATTATGTTAGTTTTGTGGATGTCTTTTCTAGATATACTTGGGTATATTTTCTCACTACTAAATATGAGGCCTTCCAAGCTTTTCTGTTGTTCAAAACTCATGTTGAAAAACTCACTGGTCGCTTTATTCTTCGTTTTCAATCTGATAATGGAGGTGAATTTCGCTCATTCACTCCCTATCTTAAATCTCACGGCATTGAGCATAGGCTCACATGTCCTTATACCTCTCAACAAAATGGTATTGTAGAAAGAAAACACCGTTAAATAGTCGATATGGGTCTCACTTTGTTGTCTCATTCTTCTTTGCCTTTGGAGTTTTAGGATGATGCTTTTTCCACAGCTGTATTTCTGATTAATAGATTACCTACTGTGGTTCATCAACTAACACCTTTAGAGAAGCTTTTTGGTTCTAAGCCTGATTATACTTTCTTAAAAACTTTTGGTTGCCTCTGTTTTCCTACCCTTCGACCATATAATGCTCATAAAATTGAACCCCGATCAACACCCTGTTTGTTTCTCGAGTACAGTAATATGCACAAGGGATATAAATGCTTGTCTTCGACGGGAAGATTATATATCTCTAGACATGTTCAGTTTGATGAGACTAAGTTTCCTTCTTCTGCTTTTTTGACTCCTTCAACAGTGTCCTCTTCGTCATCTGTATCAAATAATCTTATTATATCACCTTCTTTAATAGCTCCTACTCCTTCACGTGTTGGTTGTCCTTTGCCAGCTCAAACAGATCGTACTATGTCAGTCCCTATTCCTGAACAACCAGCCTTTTTCTCTACAGCTATTACTTCTTCTTCTGATCAGTCTTAGTCTCAGTCAAAAGAAACATCATTTTCTTCCACTACAAGAATTTTGTCATTTTTCGACGTTATTTATCCCGACGCTTTAAAAACGGTGGGGAAAAAGTGGCAATGCCGACGGTTTTGAAAACGGTCGGCAAAAGTGGGAGAAATGCCGACGCTTTTAAAAAATGGTCGGCAAAAGTGAAGAGAAATGCCGACCGTTTTGAAAACGGTCGGCAAAAGTGGGAGAAATGCCGACGGTTTTGAAAACGGTCGGCAAAAGTGAGAGAAATGCCGACGGTTTTGAAAACGGTCGGCAAAAGTGGGAGAAATGCCGACGATTTTGAAAATGGTCGGCATTTCTCATCACATTTGCCGACTGTTTTCAAAACGGTCGGCATTTCTCCAACTTTTGCCGACCGTTTTGAAAACGGTCGGCATTTCTCTTCACTTTTGCAGACCGTTTTCAAAACCGTTGGCATTTCTCTTCACTTTTGCCAACCATTTTCAAAACCGTCTGCATTTCTCCAACTTTTGCGGACCGTTTTTCAAAATCGTCGGCATTTCTCCCACTTTTGCCGACCGTTTTTTAAATACGTCGACATTTCCTCATTAATGGGGCTCGAAAATGAGCCCCATTTTCCCTCCCATTTCCGAGGCTTTTCCCCCCATTTTCCATCTTCTTCCCCCTATTTTCCCTCTCCTTCCAAAAATTTCCCCCCTTTCTCCTAACCCTTTCATCTTCTCCTCTTCCTTCCCTTCTCTCCCATCCACCCACCCACCCTCTCACCGACCGCCGCCCCCTTCCTTTCTCTCCTCTCCCTTTCCTTCTCTCCCACCCACGCCCCCACGTCCCGCCGACACACTACCACCCACCATTTTCTTTGATTTTGGTAAGATTGTAAAGTTTTTTTTTTTGAGTAGTTAATATACTTAGATTCAAGATTATTTTGCAAATCTATTTAGGTTTATTGTGTTTTGGTTTGTATAAGCTCATATTTGCGAGTTCGAACACTTGGAACTTGAACCAACAAAGTTTCTAACTTCTTTGGTGAACAAAGTATGTAGAAATCCCCTTTTAAATCTTTTCAAAGTCAAAGAAAGTATGTTATATCATTTTCTAACATTTGAGAAGTCTTTTTTTTTTTTTTTTTGTAGTTTCAAACTCATTCGAACACTTTTGCTAATATTTCGAACACTTTTAACCAAAGATTAAGTGTGTTTTGGTAAATTTTAGGTGATAAATCTATGTTTAGGCTTTTTAGAACATAGTTAAAATAGTTTAAATTGGTATCTAACCTTTGAATTCTTTTATTGTTTTAGGATTTGGTTCCGTCTCGAAGTGTTGAAAAAAAATTTAAGGTAGGTTTGGGTTGATTTCGAATACAGTTAAAATAGTTTAAATTGATATTTAAACTTTGGAACTCTTCCTTTCTATTCTCTATTTTGAATTTGTATTTTATAGTTTATTGTAAATAAGTAGATCTACATATGGTTAATTTGTACTTTAAATTTTATTTTTAGTTATTTTGTAATGTTAATTATTCTTATTCATGGGTATGGAGTTGAACATTACATACGGTTGGTTAGACATTTTACTACTAATTAGGTTTGTTGAGTTATGTAGACAACATAAGTTGGTTAGATTTTTTATGTTGTAGATGAGTTATATAATTATGTTGGTTATATAAGTATGACTTATGTTGATTATATATTTATGTTGGTTATATAATTATGACTCTTATGTTGATTATATATTTATGTTGGTTATCAAGTAAACAACATAAGTTAGTAGATGTGTTGGTTATTATGACCTATGTTCGTTAGACTTTTTTTATGTTCGTTATCAAGTAATTAAACATGATAAATTCTAGATGAATTATATAATTATGTTGGTTATATAATTATGACTTAGGTTGGTTAGACTTTTTATGTTGTTTATTCAAATGAGTTCTATTCATTTTGACTAAATTATATATGCTTTAAAACAGGGCATTTCTGTTGAAGGATTAAAACAAAGTCTTCAAACGGACTACATATTCAAGGTCAATTCTCATCCTCTCAAGCTTGCTTTTACCTAGTCTATACTTTTCCTACTTTTTTAGTTTAATTGTAACAATTTTATGTTGTTTACATTTACCTAGCTTATACTTTTCACACTTTTGTTTTCATACATATACTTTTCATACTTAAGTTTTGCTTTTGATAAGTAGAAATTGAAATGAAAATTTTAGTAGGTAGCTACTTGATAAGTAGACTTGTGTAGCCTCCGAGCAATGCTTACACAATTCATATCTAAATAGGTATGATCTCTCTACAACTAATTTGTGTATGGCTATCCTGCAGTAAAGGTAGCCAATGATTTGAGCATTGGGGGGGGGGGGGGGGGGGGTTAGTATCCTTTGATATTTAATTGAGATACTTATACATAGTAAGACAAATTGTGTATGGCTATCCTGCAGTAAAGGTAGCCAATAATTTGAGTTTATTTGGTTCGTATGTATGTTTATGATATAGTTGAGTTTTAGATGCCATGTTTTGGTTAAATTGTGAGTTTAAGTTCTTAAGTTTTGAATTTATTTAGTTTGTTTGAGTTTATGTTCATGGTAGTTGGTTTTCGAAATAGTTGCTTATTATGTTTAGTAACTTTTGATTTACTTGGTAAAGTTAGTTTATTTGGTAAAAATTTGATTGTTTGAGTTCGCAACGAATGATTATTTGGTTTCTTTGAGCTTATGTTCATGATGGTTGAGTTTTAGATGCTATGCATGTGTATTGAGAAGTTTAGTCAAAACTCATATATATGTTTTGTAACTTTTTTGACAAAGTAAAGTTAAGTTTTAAGTGTGTTTGTAATTTTTGTTTTGTAAAAGTTACTTGTAATTTTGTAACTTTGGTTTTAGTTGGTTATAAATTTGATGTGTTGATTATTTGGTTTCTTTGAGCTTATGTTCATGAAGTGGGAGTTTTAGATGCTATGTATGTCTATTGAGAAGTTTTAGGTAATACTCATATTTTTTGATAAGTCCAAGTTAAGTTTTAAGTGCGTTTGTAATTTTTGTTTTGAAAAGGTTACTTGTAATTTTGTAACTTTGGTTTTAGTTGGTTATAAATTTGATGTGTTGATTATTTGGTTTCTTTGAGCTTATGTTCATGAAGTGGGAGTTTTAGATGCTATGTATGTCTATTGAGAAGTTTTAGGTAATACTCATACTTTTTGATAAGTCTAAGTTAAGTTTTAAGTGTGTTTGTAATTTTTGTTTTGAAAAAGTTACTTGTAATTTGATGAGTTTATTATTAGTATACTTAGTAAGTTAGATTAATTTTGTTGTTTTGATCGTTTTACTTATTTATATTCATAGGTTTTGTAACTTTAGAAGTTAGTAGAAAGTTTTGATTGTTTTTGTTAAATTATATTAGTATTAGGCCTATATGTTAAATTATATGTAAATGTGTTTGTGCTTTTGGTTTAGAAAAAGTAACTTATATAGTTCTGTAATTTGGTTTACTTAGTAAACTTAGATGAACTTGGTTGCTTTCTCAAATTTGGTGTTTTGCTTATATAGTTTTGTAACTAATTAAATTTTGATACTTTTGAAATATTAGTTTAGTTGTTATGTGTTTATAGTTTTAATCTTATGTTCATGTCTTTGTTTTTCATAGGTGTGTTGAGTCGACATTATTCTGAAAGCAGGACAAAGATTTACCATGAAGATGATGTGAACTTATATTTATTAAATTTTGTTTCTATATTAGATGTATTTGTGTAAAAGTTTTATTTTTATCTTGTATGAATTTATGAACAACGTGTAATCAAATTTGGTTTAATATAAAATATTATTTGACTTATTTTGTGTACAATTTATTATAAGTACAACATATTTAAATTATAGTAAAAATCTAGGCAAAAATCTCTTGAAATTAATAAAATATCAAAGATAAAGTAATGCCGACCAAATTTGTGGTTTGGTATGGGAAATGCCGACCAAATACAATTTGGTCGGCAAATCCTTTAATTGCCGACCACAAAGTTGCATAGGCATTTCCTTAGAAATGCCGACGCCACCAAATTTTGATTGGCAAAAGCTTCCCCGACGGGGATATGCCGACGATCGTCCCGACGCTATTTTTTCCGTCGGGAAAGGTATTCCCGACGATTTTTGGACTTTTCCCGACCATTTTTAGCGTCGGGAAAACCCAAAATTCTTGTAGTGTTCTGAATCTCAGCCTATATGTTCCTTACCAAATCCAGCCTTGCCCTCCTCCTATCAGTCTTTTTTATCATTACAATCAAACTAGAATACCTTCTCTGATATTTCAAGTTTTTCTAATGTGTGCCAGATCCTTCTTCAGCACGAGTAGTCAATCAACATTCTATGGTTACGAGAGGGAAGAATGGGGTTTTTAAACCAAAAATACTGGTGGCTGAATATGTTGAAAGTGAACGACCAACAGTAAAGGAGACCTTGAAATGTGAACATTGGCTTCAAGCTATGAAGGAAGAATATGATGCCTTATTAGCTAATGATACATGGACGTTGGTTTCTCCTCCTACGGATAAGAAGGTTATTGGTTGTAGATGGGTTTTTAAAATTAAGAGGAATTCAGATGGTTCTATTGCAAGATACAAAGCACGGCTTGTTGCTCAAGGGTTTCATCAAGAAGCTGATCTCGATTATACTGAGACATTTAGTCCTGTTGTCAAGCCAACAACTATCCGAGTGCTGTTTACTCTTGCTCTTGCTCACGGTTGGTACTAAGACAAGTAGACATTAATAATGCCTTCTTACATGGTCACTTGTCTGAAGAGGTGTTTATGGTGCAGCCACCGGGTATGGTTTCTTCCTCTACTTCTCATTTGGTTTGTAAACTAAAGAAAGCGTTGTATGGATTAAAACAAGCACCTCGTGCTTGGTTTGAAAGGTTATCTACTTTCTTATATACACTTGGTTTTGTTTAATCTCGCGCTGATTCTTCTTTGCTGATTTCTCATCATGCTGGTCATCAATGCTATGTTTTGATATATGTGGATGATATCGTTATAACTGGTAGTTCATCTCAAGCTATTAATGATTTGGTGGATCTGTTAAATAAGAAATTCTCATTGAAGGATCTTGGAAGTCTGAGTTTTTTTTGGGACTTGAAGTATCATATCCGGCTGCTGATCAGTTGTTTTTGTCTCACGCTAAATATATTACTGATTTACTCTAGAAAACTAATATGCTTCAGGCTAAAGGAATGGCCACACCTATGGTTAGTGGTTCTGTAATTTCTGCTTTTCATGGGGATAAACTGTCTGACGTTCGATTGTATAGAAGTGTTGTGGGTGCCTTGCAATATGCAACACTTACCAGACCTGAAATCACTTATAGTGTCAACAAAGTGTGTCAATTCATGCATTCTCCTACCAGTTTCCATTGGCAAGCTGTGAAACGAATATTAAGATACTTAGCTGGGACACTACAACATGGTTTATTGTTTCAAAAGCCCACTTCTTTAACTCTCCAAGGGTTTGCTGATGCAGATTGGGCTTCTGATCCAGATGACCGCAAATCTACATCTGGGTTTTGCATTTTCTTTGGTGGAAATTTGATTCAATGGGCCTCTAAGAAACAGAATGTGATTTCTCGATCAAGCACTGAGGTTGAATACAGAAGCTTGGCTCATGTTTCTGCTGAATTGGTTTGGCTACAGGCTTTGTTTAAGGACTTACGCATCGTTCTATCTCATGCACTGATTGTCTGGTGTGACAATCTTAGTGTCGTTCATCTTAGTGCTAATCTGGTGCTTCATTCTCGTACAAAGCATGTTGAAATTGACATTTATTTTGTCAGAGATCTTGTATTGCAGAAACAGATATGTGTTCGACATCTTTCTGCTTTTGCTCAAATTGCTGATGTGTTTACAAAACCTTTATCTGCTTCTCGGTTTCTTCCTTTAATATCCAAGCTCAATGTTTTTGCTTCAACAACCATTGGCTTGAGGGGGGGTGTTAAGAGAGCTCATTAGAAGCTTGTTGTGTTTGTTATTTAGTTATAATTGTACAACTGAGAGATGTATTAGTTTCTTGTTTATTTGGTATTCACACAGTATGCCTATATATATAGGTCAATGTGCTTTTGATCATTTAACTGTGGAATAAAGGATTTCTTCTCTCTTCGTGATCATATATGCGTTTACTCTTTATATTGAGTAATTCTGTTACATTGCAACATGTAGAATTCAAAGGTTAAATCCCGTTTGTCACTTGTATTTTTACCCATAAATAAAGGGTAAGATTTAAATTCTATCATAGATTCAATATTTCATATAAACCGAGAGGAAATGTACCATTCCTACACAGCCTCATTTTTGCTTTGAACACTTATGGCTCAGAGATGTTTTATTTTAAAATTAATTTTATTTTTTCTATTTTTAGCATTCCAACCTAGGTAGAGATACTTTAACCACCAAGTTATGTTCATGTTGGAAAAATTAAAAATAATTAGAAAATATCATTTTTATTTTAAACAACTTCTCAAATTTATTGCTAACATGAACGTAGTTCACAAGTTAAAGATTCTACTCATTCTCTTGATGATGGAGGTTTCAAATCTCCACTCTACATATGTTGTACTTAAAAACTTTACTAATTTAGAGCTCGTTTGATAACATTTATGTTTCTTGTTTCTTTTTTTTTTTTAATAAAGAAAAATATAAATGTATTGGGTAACTGTTTCATTTTATTTTAAAAAACATAAACATGTTTGATAACCATTTCTTGTTTCTTGTTATTTGAAATCTTAAATTAAAAATGTAAAAAAAAAAACATGAAAATTTTTAAAAATTAAATATCGAAAATTTCTATGTTATATTTATTTTTAGATATTTATTATGCATTTTAGAAATAAAAAAAGGATAAAATAATACATTTATTTATGTTATGGAAAAAATAGAAAAACAAGAAACAAGAAACAAACTTGATTTTGTTTCCAAAATAAGAAACAAGAAACATGAACGGATCACACTCAAGCACTTCTGTTTCTCAAAAACTAAATACAAGAAACAAGAATGTTATTAAAGGACCCTTAATTACTTCTTAAAAAATACTTGGCTACATATCAATGTGCAAGGAATCTCCTTCTTGTCAACAATTTAATAGTGGTGTGTAGACAGATTTCGACCGGAATGCAACCATGTATTGTTCTTATTTCTTAATGTTCATCTACCATAATTTTGATTTTTTTTAATATATAAATTATAAAAGAGATTACAACTTCAATTCTAAAATGAATTTCATAATTAGAATGATTTTCCCAATGGAAGGAAACAAAAAACATTATGAGATGAATGAAGGGGCCTCCATATCTATTTTTTCTCACCACGAATAGCGTAAATGTGATAAAAGAAAAATGAAACAACTATTATTTCTTTGCTTATTGGGGAATAACACAATTTTGGACATGTTTATTATTTGAAAGATAGAAAAAATCTACATTCTTTCTTTGACTTGTCAAAAACTGAGTAGTGAAATCTCGTACGTGAGCAGAGAAGTATGGTTGAAAAAAAAAAAAAAAAAAGAAAGAATATAGGTTTTGAATATGAGTTAGTTTGTGGATATGGGGTGGTGTTAGGAATAATGTAGTACTTCGAAAACAGAGGCGGCGAAGCCCCAAAAATCAAAATGGAGAGCTACGTCGTTGTGAGTGAGACGTAGTGGGTTCCGGTGGATTTGTGAATAATGATCTACAGTACAGTTTGAAAGTCGATCGAGGCGGGTGGGCAGTGGTAAGTGTTTATTATCGGAGGATTCTGCGAGCCGTTGCTCTGAATGGACAGGTGGAGCTAACAAATCCGTCTACCAAGTGGAGGTACGTGTTGAGGTCGTGACACGTGGCGACGTTTATGCCGGTGAGGTGGGGCGAGTCTCTGCTACTCAGTCGTAGCTCTCGTCCTACCTCAGAGTACGCCCAGTACTGGGTGTCCACCACGCACTTCTGGATCCATCGTGGTATTCCCCCGCCACGTACACCTTCTGCCTCCTCCTTCACTACAAAACCAGGCACTTTTGTGATCACGTCATCCGAGTTCACAATGCGCAACACCTTCGTCCCTTGCTTCTCCACCCTCTTTCTGAAGCTCCTGTTCCCCACACGTGGCCCTCCAAACGACATCACCGTCACCATGGGCACTGCTCGTTTGAAGTACTCTTTGATGTCGTAAGCCGCCAGGATTGCTAATGCTGCCCCCAGGCTGTGCCCGGTGATGGTTAAGCTCAGAGGTTGCTCCCCGTAGGATTGGAGGAGCCTGGATATTTCCTCACGTACCATTTGCCTCAGGCTGGGGCAGGACCCAGTCTCCGAAGTGTAAAGACTAAGGAACCCACTTTCCACCATGGCCATCGGGGAGCAAGAGCAAGAGCAAGAGGATTCGCCCGGAAGCTTGTTGAGGGTGGCTCTGAGATTCTCGAGCCACTCCAAGCAGGTGGCGGTGCCTCTGAAAGCAATGACAACGTCTCGGCGTCCGAGGCGGGAGATTTCATGCTTGTCGTGGCAAACAGCCACGTAGCCTATCCAGCTGGAGTTGGCGGCGACGGAGGGGGCCTTGTGAACCCAACCTGGGAGGCGAATTCCGGAGGTGGCTCTCAAATGCTTGGAGACTCGGTAGCCGGTGGAGGGAAGGCCGGAGCGCTCCAACAAAGAGGCCTTGGGGTGGAGGCAGGTGGCGTAGGAGGGTGAAGAAGGGTCGAAGTCGAAGGACTTGTAAGCCGCATCCACGAACTGCCCGTAACGAAGAATTTCGTTGCGGAGGTTATCGTCGAGGGGGTCAAGCAGACCTTCCCAGTTCTGGAGGCCTTGGTATTCCTTCCACTTCTTTCCTAGTTTTACTTTTACACAACCTGATGCTGATGCTAATGACGCAGCTGCCGCTGAAGTGGAAGCACCTCCAACTCCGAATGTAGCGGAGTCGTTATATTTGACTCGAGGCATGTTGGACTTGTACAACGGTTTTCGCATGGGTGTTTTGTGCTGAGGAATTGAGAGACTGGGATTTTGGGCCACCATGATACCACAAAACTCCATTTTTTGATATTTTAAATATTTACGTCGTCTAATTAAATGTACATAGAAGAAGGGAGAATTAAGTGGATAGTGAGATATATAGAAAGAGAAAATATAAGAAGAAGAAGCAGAAGAAGAAGCAGAAGCAGAAGCAGAATGTGTGGGTTATGTTTGTTTGAACTTAAGGAAATTGGGAGAGATTGTTTGTGGTATTTATAGGGAGTGTAAAGTAGATCGAGGTGGAGCCATGGAGGTGAGGGATGATGATAAATATATCAAATCGTGCGTGGAAAGCGAGGGTGCTTTTAATCATAAAATCTGCCCTTCTTACTTTCTTAGTGTGAGAGAAAATTTATGTCATCAGGATGAGAGAGGGGCAATCTAAGAGAATATCGAAAGAGAAAAAAAAAAATTTACGAATATATACTTTTTTTCTTTAAAAGAAAAAAATGATGTGTCATAGAAGCATAAATAACACTTAGCTTTTTCATTGTAAAATATATTATATATATCTAACCGAAATTAAGAATAATATATATATTTGAAGGGGGAGAAATATAATATAATATAATATATGTAGAAATTAGAATAGAGAAAAAAAGTGGAAAGGTTGAAAAAGGTAGGGGTTAGGACGGAGGCGTATGAATACGAAGAAGAAGAAGAATATGGTGTTGGGTTGGTGTGGACAAAAATAAATAAAATAAAAATTTGCATGGCGATGTAATAGCGGTGGGCCCCGTCAGTCACCATCCAATGAAGCTGGACTCTTTGACTCATCTAATATGAATTCCCTAAATTTCCAACCCAACTTTCCGATCGTATGCAAACTCGACGCCTCTACGTGAATCATACATATAATTGGACTTTCCACTTCCATTTTCACAATATTATTGAGGCTTAATTAATTAATTTTGTTGTTGGTTTTCTTAATTTCTTTTAGGTAATAATTGTATTGTACATACAGGGCAATCTCTGCGAACTAAATTAGCATGTGTTGGTATGGTATGGTATGGTATATTGGGGGAAAATGGCAAATCATTTCATCTCTGCTTTTAGACCATTACCAAGCTCTTTGGAAATTCAGCTGTCCAACTTTCTGTCTTATCCATTTATTCATTCACTTACACTTTCCGCAAATATACTTTAACTAACAACGTATTCATTTACATACACACATACTATAAACTCCCAACATTAATATATGCATATATTCCTCATCTCCAAGAAGCTACCTAAGTTAACACTTCCCAATTAAGATTTTCTTTCTAGTTGGATCAATTTACAAAATTCTAAAGGAGTATTATTGGCCGGACATATTGCCAACTACTTAAAGCATCAAGTAAATATATTGCGCATTGGGCTTCTTTTTTTTTTTTTTTTTTTTAATAGAAAAAGAACAAGTAATATATAATATATAGATATTTCTTTATGTTTGGAGATATATATATATCTTTCCTAATTCTTAGCAATAAAACTTGACCAAGTAAAAAGTTGGGGTCTAAGAAAATCATATTTAGGGGTAAGAATATCTACAAAAATATTCTCTAGTTGTAAAAATATCAACAAGAGATATCTACAAAAAGCTACGAATTGAAATCTGGGAACACAGACTTTAATTGCGTAAAGCTATAATAACTAATTACAATGGCACATTTTTACATATATTTCAATCGGTCTCTGACCCAATTTTTGTTTTTGCTCTCTCCTTCAGTACTCTTCACTATTATTTACACTGAAATCTCAATCCTTTTCAATGGATGTAGTATTCAAGCTCCTTTCTTTCATTTTCCCCCTTTTTATTTGGTCCACGAATTCATCTTATATCCTATATTATATGTATTATTTTGTTGAAATTAGGAAGTTTGAGATATCAGACAATAAAAGATGTCAAAACTCTTAACTCCAACGTTAAAAAAAAAAAAAAAAAAAGCACACACAGGACCACTTTGCCTTTCTTAAGGCACCACCATCAACTTCAACACAACAGAATCCATTTATCCATGAATTATTGAATGCCTTTTGTGCCATGATGTTTCAAAAATATACCTTAATCGTTTTCCATTAACTGTTGCGTCTCAATCTAAAAAGCTCTAGTAATTAAATAATTAACTCACTCTAACAAATATTATTAGCCAATTTAATTTTTTAAGCACATATATATAATATAATACTGTATTGTGATACATACACTAGCCAATTGTTTGTTTCATACTGATCCACTAATTTTCAAAGGACACAGAATATCTCAAAATATAAAATATCAAATAAGAATAAGTGTGTAAAATGTGGAGTACTAACAAAATCTTATGCTATTTTACCTCATTGTACAATGTATTCTCTCTATATAATAGCTGTATTAATATTTAATATTGTAACATGTGTATACTATAGTCTGTACTCCCAGAGACGGACACTATTAGAGTTAATTAATTGTATTATACTTCAGTTAGATTAGTTAAACCTCTATAAAGAGAGGTTACTTTATGTTATTGTTAACTTCCTTTTCTTCTCGTATAAATATTCAATTATTTGAAATGAATAAAGATACAAATGTCATTTCCATCATTTCACACATAATATGGTACCAAAGCAAAATTCTCTCTCTTCCTTTTTCATGAATTTCGTGTGAGTTTTTTTTATGGCTACTCAGTCTACATCATTTTCTTCTTCTATTCAAGTTCAGTCCTCCTCTAATGCTTCTAGCACCCTTACTTTCTCCACCATGATGACACTTCAAATCTTGTTCTCATGTCTAAACTTTTCACTGAGGACAATTACATGACCTAGAGTCGATCAATGCTCATTGCTCTTTCTATCCGCAACAAGCTTGGTTTCATCAATGGTTTGATTTTGAAACCCATTGGTGATCTTCTCTCTGCATGAACTCGGAACAACAATATTGTCATCACATGGATACTCAATTCGGCCTCCAAAGGTATTTCATACAGCCTTATCTTCATTGACTCTGCTCGAGTGATCTAGTTATATCTCAAAGATTGGTTTTAACGCAAGAATGGCCCTAGAATTTTTCAGTTGAAGCGAAATCTGACCACATTGATTCAGGATCAACAGTCAGTACCTATTTTTCTCGATGGAAAAGTGTTTGGGACGAATATGTCTCGTATCGTCCTGCTTGTACCTGTGGAGCATGCACTTGCAGTGGAATGCAAGATATCAAAAAATTCGTTCAATTCGAGTACCTCATGAGTTTTTTGATGGGCCTAAACGACTTTTTTTGGTCACGCCCGATCTCAGACCCTTATGATGGATCCTTGTCCTTCAATCAACAAGGCTTTTTCATTGATTGCCCAAGAAGAACAACAATGCCCCATTCCGATTCTTCCGAGTCCACCTGCGCTTAGACTTGCTGTCAATCAATCCTTTGTTGCATAGGTTCCTCCAAATCAAGTTTATTCATAGATGAAACCACACAAGATAGGCCAATCTGCACTCATTGTGGATTACAAAGGCCATACGGTTGACCGCTATTACAAGCTTCATGGCTATCCGCCTGGATATTGCCAAAAAGGAGTGCAACTCAACGCCCTTCCCATACAACAAAATGCTACTCCAGTAGTTGAGGTCGCACAACCAACAATTGCCTCTTCTTTGCAACTCTTTGATCAAGCCCTTTCTCAATACTCTGACTCGTTTGCTCAATGTCACAACATGCACTCCTTGCTACAATCCAAGTTAGCTTCATTCAAGGCCAACTCTAAGGCTTCGCCTTCACACATAGCAAGTACTAATGTCTCAGTGCCTATACATGTTAACCGTTGGATAATTGACTATGGCGCTACAACTCACATATGCTTCAATCGTGAGTTGTTTACTTGTATGGAACCTGTCAATACGTCTGTTATTATGCCTTATGGTACTCGTATAGTAGTGACTTATGCTGGATCGATCGCTTTGCTTGGTTCTTTGCACCTTTACCGAGTACTCTTTGTTCCACAGTTTCAATACAACTTACTCTCTATTAATACTTTGGTAGTTGATTCTCCTTATATTGTTAGTTTCTCTACTGACTGCTGTGATATTCAAGACAAGTACACTTTGACAACGATTGGCAAGGGTAAGTTGTGATAGGAATGAACACTTCATCCCGCAGTGGAAGCATTGGATCGTCTTTGATTTTAATTAGAATTAAATAAAAAAAACTTAAGGTTAAACATAAACCATACCTTGAAAATAAATATGAAGATATTTCTTGCGGGTCTTTATCTCCTCCAGAAAATCTTCCTGGCTATGACTCGAACACAAGACCAAAGCTTGTGAGAGTCTCTTGAAAGAAAATTCACAAGGGATTGGAGAGGAAAAGGTTTAGAGAGAATTCTCTAATTCTCTATTGAGGAGATATGTGTTGCCAGGATTTATCCATGTTGGAATTTATGCCCTAAAGCCTCGTTATTAATAATTAATAATAATTTTGATTATTTTATTTGCAATATAATATTATCCATTATATAAAAAAAATCAAGGTTATTAGTGTAATCTTGAACAGTATGTGGTTGACATACAGGAGGATTATGTTCAAGAAATAACCTAAAGGGTCATAGTATATAGATAAGGTTGGGTGTCTTATTCATATACTTTGACCATTTAGGTTATTTCTTGAACATAATCCTCATGTATGTCAACCACATATTGTTTAAGATCTTGGCAACACTATTGATACGACCCATTTTGTAATAGTTACAAATGATTTGATCCAAATCGTTCATGTGGAGACATATGAGTGGGGGTATCTTATACAATGAGTTTGTATTAGACTGGACCAGAAAATATTTAATCTCTCTTTATAAATCCGTTAATTGAGAAGATTAATATTTCATTAGGATGATCATATGCGACTCGATCTTAATCCTAAATGAGTTATAAACTTCTGTCTGTGAGGGTTTGTCCTTTGATTTGCATGGGTGAGAGTGGATTTTGTAACCGATTCAATAAGCCTACCATTTTGGGGACTTAACCAAATAGGGAGCTGAGAACATAATCTCACAAGATGGAATTCACTTCTTCGTAGATGAGTAGTTTCCTTAAATGCTGATTTTAGGAATTGAACAATGGGGCCCCACTCTCTCACTGGCTCAAGAGGGACTTAGTTTATGGTTGGATCATAAACAAATTGTTCATTAGAAGATCAATGGAACTTAAGGTGCAAGATGTAATTATTGGGATTAAACGGACTTTTGACCAAACTATAATTACGAACAACTCGTGAATGATCGACTTGTATGTAGTGATTATATCCATGGACACAACTTGTCCTACAGTACATAATAGTGTAACTCTAGGTCTATAGTGGAGTGACCATAGAGTTAATGAATAAAAATTGATTAACTAAAGAGTTTAATTAATTAATTTTGTATCATTGGAACTTATAATCTGTAGGTCCATAAGGTCCCTTTGCTAGCTCACAGTAACATTAAAAGATCAATTTAGTTGAAAGAAAATTTTGAAATGTTCAAATTAATATTTAATTTGGATTGTTCAAATTAATATTTAATATATTATATATATTAAATATAAAAGAGGAAAATATATTTATTGTATTTGATACATTAAATATTAAAATATTAAAATAATTAATGTATATTAGATACATTAAATAAAAGATATTTATAAAATTTCAATAAGATTCAAATAAATAAACATCGTAGGAGATTTGAATGAGATTCAAATCAGTATAAGATATATTTTAATATATTAGGTATTAAAATATAATATTTTAATTATGACAAAGATTTTCCTTTGGTCTCTATAAATAGGATCCTTGGGTTGAGCCATTAGAAAAAACACACATATTCTCAATAGAGAATTAGAGAATTCTCTCTAAACCTCTTCCTCTACAATCCCTTGTGGATTTTCTTTCAAGAGACTCCCACAAACCTTGGTCATGTGCTCGAGTCATAGCCAAAAAAACTTTGTGGATGAGATAAAGACCAGCTAGAAATATCTCACTCCAAGTAAGTTTGCTTAATTTTATTTTTTTTAGTTTAATTTTAAATAAAATCAAAGACGATCCAATTCTTCCGCTACAGAGTGAAACGTTCATTCCTTCAATCCATCACTTCTCATGTATTTCTAGGCTTGAACAGAACTCTGTAGTGGAGAGAAAATATCAGCATCTGTTGATTGTACTAGGGCATTATTTTTCCAATCTCGTGTACCTATACAGTTTTGTATTAGATTACATGGGGTTCCATCTCAAAACCAATTGGCAATGAGAGGAGTAGTCCATGTATCTTATAAATTGTGAGGTCTCTCTACATTTTTCCAATGTGGGATCCTCAACATGCCCCCTCAAGATGGTGCCACTTTGGGTTCACCATTATTGGATCGGATCCCAATTTTAATTTTTGGACCGAATACCCGTTTGGGTTTAATGGGCTCTGATACCATGAAAAAAATATTAGATTACATGGAGTTCCATCTTAAAACCAATTGGCAATGAGAGGAGTAGCCCATGTATCTTATAAATTGTGAGGTTTCTCTACATTTTTCCAATGTGAGATCCTCAATATGCCCCCTCAAGATGGTACCTCTTTGGGTTCACCATTCTTGGATCGGATCTCAATTTTAATTTTTGGACCGAATACCCGTTTGGGTTTAATGGGCTCTGATACCATATTAGATTACATGGGGTTCCATCTCAAAACCAATTGGCAATGAGAGGAGTAGCTCATATATCTTATAAATTGTAAGGTCTCTCTACATTTTTCCAATGTGGGATCCTCAACACGCCCCCTCAAGATGGTGTCACTTTTGGTTCACCATTCTTGGATCGGATCCCAATTTTAATTTTTGGACCAAATACCCGTTTGGGTTTAATGGGCTCTGATACTATATTAGATTACATGGGGTTCCATCTCAAAACCAATTGGCAATGAGAGGAGTAGTCCATGTATCTTATAAATTGTGAGGTCTCTCTACATTTTTCCAATGTGGGATCCTCAACATTTGGAGCGAGTGTGTCTTAATTGAGGTACATCTGATTAACAGAACCCCATCTAAGCTCCTTTATTAGCAAACTCCTTACACCTTACTCACGGGTTCTATTATTGATTATTCTTTACTCAGGGTTTTGGGTGCCTCTACTATGCATCTACCCTTTCAACCAACATATCTAAATTTGCCCCTCAAGCTGTGCAGTCCACTTTTATGGGATTTCCCCCCGGAATGAAAGTATATAAGTTGTTTGATGTTACCATCCATAAAATTTTCATATCCCGTGATGTAGTGTTTCATGAAAGTGTCTTCCTCTTTCTGTTGGGATTTATGCTCTAAAGCCTCGTAATTAATAATTTATTTAATAATGAATAATAATTTGGATTATTTTATTTGCAATATAATATTATCCATTATATGAAAAATTCAAGGTTATTATTGTAATCTTGAACAGTATGTGGTTGAAGTACGAGAGGATCATGTTCAAGAAATAACCTAAAGGGTCATAGTATATGGATAAGGTTGGGTGCCTTATCTTGGTAACACTATTGATACGGCCCACTTTGTAATAGTTACAAATGATTTGATCCAAATTATTCATGTGGAGACATGTGAGTGCGGGTATCTTATACAATGAGTTTGTATAAGACTGGACCATGAAATATTTAATTTTCTTTATAAATCTGTTAATTGAGAAGATTAATATTTCATCAGGATGATCATATGCGACTCGATCTTAATCCTGAGTGAGTTATGAACTCTTGCATGTGAGGGCTTGTCCTTTGATTTGCATGGGTGAGAGTGGCTTTTGTAGCCGATTCAATATGCCTACCATTTTGGGGACTTGACCAAATAGGGAGCTGGGAACATAATCTCACAAGATGAAATTCACTCATTCCCATATAGGATAAGTAGATGAGTAGTTCCCTTAAGTGCTCATTTCGGGACTTGAACAACGGGGCCCCACATTCTCATTGGCCCGAGAGGGACTTAGTTTATAATTAGATTATAAACATATTGTTCATTAGAGAATCAGTGGTACTTAAGGTGCAAGATGTAATTATAGGGGTAAAACGGACTTTTGACCCAGCTGTAATTACGAACAACTCGTGAATGATCGACTTGCATGTAATGATTATATCTATGGACACAACTTGTCTTACAGTGCATAAGAGTGCAACTCTAGGTCTATAGTGGAGTGACCTATAGTTAATGAATGAAAATTAATTAATTAAAGAGTTTAATTAATTAATTTTGTATCATTAGAGCTTATAATCTGTAGGTCCATAAGGTCCCCTTGCTAGGTCATAGTAACACTAAAAGATCAATTTAGTTGAAAGAAAAATTTTAAATGTTCAAATTAATATTTAATTTGAAGTGTTCAAATTAATATTTAATATATTAGATATATTAAATATAAAAGAGGAAAATATATTTATTGTATTTGATACATTAAATATTAAAATTTGAAATGTTCAAATTAATATTTAATTTGAAGTGTTCAAATTAATATTTAATATATTAGATATATTAAATAAAAGAGGAAAATATATTTATTGTATTTGATACATTAAATATTAAAATAATTAATGTATATTAGATACATTAAATAAAAGATATTTATTAAATTTGAATTGGATTCAAATTAAGAAATAAATGTCGTAGGAGAATTTAAAATTGTTTGAATAAGATTCAAATTGGTTAGATAAGTATATTTTAATATATTAGATATTAAAATATATTATTTAATTATTTTCCCTAGACCACTATAAATAGGACCCTAGGGGTGAGCCATTGTGTATACTTGATAAGCCTTAGAATTAAGGCTTATTTAAGTCTCAATTGCTTAAAATATTTTTGTTTATCCTAAGATTAATTGAAAATAGTGGAAGATTGCTTGAAATTAAGGAAGAATTTAATGTGATAGCATTTGGAATAGAATTCTAAATAAATTGATTCTTTTTGCAGAAATTATGGAAATTGCTAAACCAGATTGCCAAATCTGATTTGGCAATTGTTTCTGGAGCAAGGAATGTGAAATTGCTAAATCAGATTGCCAAATCTGATTTGGCAATTGTGTTCTGGGCAGAAATTTATGGGGCGTGAATGATGAAACCCATAAATGGGAAGAACGATTTCAGCACGATTCGAGGGAATTGGAGCATAATTTTTGGGCAATCTTCAACCCTAATGAATGCCTACAAATGGGGAAGAAGAAGATGAGCTATTAATTGGATTTTGAGGGCGATTTGAAGGATCAATTTTGTGGGTTTTTGGGTTTTAAAAAAGGAAAAAATCTGCATTAAACCCATTTCGAAATTCTTCAATTACAGCTCGGTTTGGAGGAATTTAAGCACGAAATTTGGGCATTTTTCAACCCTAATGAAGGCCTATAAATGGGGAAGAAGAAGAGGAGAAACACAAGTCGAGTTGGAGGCGAATTTAGAAGCAAATGTTCGTGGGTTTTGTAGTTTTTTCGCAGCCTCTGTTTTTCATATTTTGCGTCTGTTTTTTGTCATTTTATTCAAATTCCATCTCAGTTTTTTCTTCAGTTTGTATTACAGAAGCATGGCTTGAACTTTTTCTAATCTCATTTGATGTATTTTGAAGGAATTTTGAGTTTAATTCCAAGTCAAGTTCATGGGTTTTTCTTAAATTCTTCATGCTCTGTTTTTCTTCCTTCTTTTTTCGTTTAGCTTCTATAAGAAAAAACATTTTTCCACTTATGTTTGTACAAGTCAAGGCAGAAAGGAGAAGATAAGGAAATTTACTTAGTTGCCCTTGCCACCTTGGCTTAATTTCTATTATTTATCCTTGCTTGAATTCCTAGGAATAGCCAAATTTCATTTTATAAGTTAGTGTTTTATTTAATTAAATTGCATCGTTTTATTATGAACTCTTTCTTTAAAATTAGTTTTAGGATTTTCATTGAAAATATGAGCTAAAACTTCTTAGGGGGTTCAAGGATGTAAATTCCCTAAGAAGTAAATGTAGCCAAAATTCCAATAAAACCAAGCCTACATCTCAATTGTTTGCTTATGTTGATTAAATTTCCGTTGAGATCCTAGATTGATCAACTAGGGTTTCAACTCAAGCTTAGATCTAATACCGACATGGTTAGTGATAAGCGGATTTCACACAAGTATTGGAGTAAAGGAGCTTAGACATAAGTCATTCCTTACCCTAGACATAGGGATTAAGGACTCCAAGACACATAAAATTGTGAGCCAAAAATTATCTAAGATAGAGGGACTATAGACATATAGGTCTCTCACTTAGCCTCCTAAAAAACCCAATTTCGAGGTAAATAGGAGATGCAATTTTGGTTTACAATTGAGTGTGGAGTAGGTTGGAATTGCAATTTCGGGTTGCAATTACGACTTAGGGCAATGACATTCTTGAGCCCCATCCTTTATCATTTCATTCTCTAAGTTCATTCAAATTGCTATTTCATATTGCCAATTTAGATTCAGCAATTTAATTTTGCAATTTTTATCCATTTCGCTCATTGCTAAATTAGAATCTGCAATTCAATTTAGCAATTTCTGTTATTTCCAACATTGCCATTCTAGATTTAGCAATTGGATTTAGCAATTTCTGTTTTTCACCAACAACCTATCCCAACTTTATTTTTGCATTTTTACTTTTCAAACTTGCAATTTTCCTTACACTTTTGCAAAACAAAACCTTTGTTACTCCGTTCCCTGTGGGATTCGATACTTGGTACTCAGATACCAATTTATATTACTTCGATCGCGTGCGCTTGCGTGACCACCGATCAATACTTCACAACACACATCTCCTTAATAGAGAGAATTAGAGAATTCTCTCTAGACCTCTTCCTCTCCAATCCCTTGGGGATTTTCTTTCAAGAGGCTCCCACAAGCCTTGGTCCTGTATTTGAGTCATATCCAGGAAGACTTTGTGGAAGAGATAAAAATCCGTCAGAATATTCTCCATAATATTATTTTCAAGATATTTATTGCTTAACCCTTGTATTTTAGTTTAATTCTAAATAAATCAAAGACGATTCATATGCTTCTACTGTGGGTTTAATTCGATTATTCCCTTCACTTTCACACTATGAATTTGTCTACAAGTCAGCAAGACTGTTTTTCTGATCTAGTCTTGCCAAAGTCTGTTGATACATTTGCTAATGTATACTACTTATTTTAGCAACAATTAGGTTTTGATATGCACAAGTGTACACAAAGTTGTAGCAAGTAGTAAGTACATTATCGTATTCGACAAGGATTATAAACTTTTTGGCTCAGTAAGAATTAATTCTCAGCAAACTCAATCAGTGATAGAAAATAGGTTCGAGAAATGCTATGAAAAAATAACATGCTTAAGTAAAATTAAAAGCTAAAGCATAGAATAAAATAGAGCAAAACAGAGTAAAGAGTTGGCACGTAACGAACTTGTATTATAAACAAAAACATGTTCGGATTAGGAAGAAGTTTGCATTGCTTTGAGTAAAGTGCAGCAGAAAAATCTTTGTTCTCTTAACCCACACACAGCCCTCATGGAATCTTCCCAGATTTTCAGATATTACGGCTTAATTTCCATTAAACCTATAATTATCCAACTGCTAACAGTGTGCATTAGGTGAGTGATTATCTCTGACCTCCCAATTTAGCTAGCTACTAACTCAAACAATGCGCCAATGTGATTTTAAGTGTTTGGCCTCCCCTATTTTTCTCAAAACTCAAGGAGACAATACCCGAAATTGTTGGCCAGATGAAATTGAGCAGTTGTAATAAAAGCCCTCAAAACCAAATTAATTAAACAAATAATTCTGGTAACTTGTTTTAAAACATTACAAACATCCCTAACTCTCTCCTTGAGGTGTTTAGTTCATGATAGAAGATGAAAAAGCAATAAAACAGTAAAAGACATACATTATACTGTAACGTAAATAAACTAAAAATCTAAGTTAAGGGAAGAAGAAGAAAACAAAGAAGACCTCTTTGTTGGTGCCGTTTCCACAACTCGAAGAAGATCTTTACTCTTTCAGCAAGCTTCGCTACAATGTCATTGATTTTTGTTGCTTCCTTTCTCTTTCGACTCACCCTCTCGAAAATGATTGCTACTGCAATTTATAGCATTCCCCAATTGTAAACACAATGACTAATTAGACGTTTCCAAACACCTGGCGATCTTTCAGTGGCTTCCGCATCCGATTTGGCATATTCTGCTCTAGCTCAGTTTAATGAAACGCCTCACAAGTGCGAATTTCACAAGAATTCTAGATCCAGAATTTACTCCAATAGATAAAATCGCCTTAACATTTTGCTTATCCATTTTATCTTCTTCCAAAAAATAACTAATTCAATCAATAAAGGCACATAAGTGGCATATATCTCTCGTAGCATGCACCAAGCAATAAAGACTAGAAATAAGAGAATTTTAGTAGGAAAATATGCACTATTTCTCCTAAAACTACCAAGCTTTAGCTATAAAAGCTATCTTATAACTTTTATTTAAAGAGTTATCATTTGTCAACTTAGACATTCCATATAATGACTCTACCTCTCATTGTGCATCAGCAACTAATGATGTTTTATACCTGAAGCTGTCCAAGTAGCTAATGATGATACACTTGAAGCTACTCTTGTTAGTGGTTCCTCTGATTTACCTTTAGCTAATGATGAACCAATTTATGAAGCTATGATGCCTCTATCAAATCATGAACCAAGAAGATCTTCTCGGTCTTCAAAACCACATGTACATTCAGGATTATCATTGCTTTCTTACTAACACATCTCTCATGATCTCATCCACAAAATATCCTTTTACAATATTATGTTTCTCATGAAAACCTTTCCCCATCCTATAGAACATTCTCTTCGCAATTTTCTGCTCATTATGAACCTCAATTTCATCATCAGGCACTTCCTTTTGATCATTGGAAAGAGGCAATGAAAGATGAGTTGGGTGCTATGGAAAGCAATAAAACCTGGACTGATGTTCCTTTTCCCTTTAGAAAACATTCCATTGGTTGCAAATGGATATATAAAGTGAAACATAAAACTGATGGATCAATAAAGCGTTATACGGCTCAATTGGCAGCAAAGGGCTATACCTAGTAAGGATTGGATTTTATAGAAACATTTGTGCATGTGGACAAGCTAGTGACTATTAGAGTTCTACTCACAGTACTAGTATCTTTTGGTTGTCCTCTAATATAATTAGATGTCAACAATGTTTTTCTTCACGGGGATTTGTTCGAAGAAGTATATATGCACTTGCCATTAGGTTATAATCCAAAAAGACATGCTCATAGTAAGGGGAAACGTCTAGTTTGCCAGTTACATAAATCAATATATGGCTTTAAACAAGCCTCTCGTCAGTGGTTTGCAAAGTTCTCTGAAGCTTCGATTTCCCTTGGGTTTCATCAGTCAAAATCTGATTATTTTCTTTTTATGAAAGGGACTGAATCGTAATTTATGGCTTTATTAGTATATGTGGATGATATAATTATAACAAGGGGCAAATTAGTATGTTATAGACAAGCTGAAAGTGCTTAATGATCGATTCAAACTAAAAAATTTGGGATCTCTCAAATATTTCTTCATCCTGCAACGGAAACATTGGATCGTCTTTGATTTTATTTAAAATTAAACTAAAAATTAAAGTTAGGCAAACTTACGTAGAGTAAATATTGAGATATTTCTGGCAGATATTTATCTCCTCTATAAAATCTAATTGGCTATGACCGAATACAAGACTAAGGCTTGTGGGAGTCTCTTGAAAGAAAATCCACAAGGGATTGGAGAGGAAGATGTCTAAAAAGAATTCTCTAATTCTCTATTGAGAAAATATATGTTATATCTAATGGCTCAACCCAATGATTCTATTTATAAAGACCAAGGGTAAATCTTTGCTAGAATTAAAATATTATATTTTAATATCTAATATATTAAAATATATCTTGTACCTATTTGAATCTCATTCAAATCTCCTACGATATTTATTTATTTGAATCTTATTCAAATTTTATAAATATCTTTTATTTAATGTATCAAATATACAATAATTATTTTAATATTTAATGTATCAAAACAATAAATATATTTTCCTCTTTTATATTTAATATATCTAATATATTAAATGAAGGGAATAATCGAATTAAACCCACAACAGAAGCATAGGAATCGTCTTTGATTTATTTAGAATTAAACTATAAAATACAAGGGTTAAGCAATAAATACCTTCCAAATATAGAGATTCTTCTGGTGAGTCTTTATCTCTTTCACAAAGTCTTCCTGGCTATGACTCGAACACAGAACCAAGACTTGTGGGAGCCTCTTGAAAGAAAATCTACAAATGATTAAAGAGGAAGAGGTCTAGAGAAAATTCTCAATTCTTTCTATTGAGGAGATGTGTATTGTGAAGAATGGCTCAACCCAATGGTCCTATTTATAGTGACCAAGGGAAAATCTTTGCCATAATTAAAATATTATATTTTAATATCTAATATATTAAAATATATCTTGTATTTATTTGAATCTCATTCAAATCTCCTACGATATTTATTTATTTGAATCTTATTCAAATTCTATAAATATCTTTTATTTAATATATCAAATATACATTAATTATTTTAATATTTAATGTATCAAATACAATAAATATATTTTCCTCTTTTATATTAATATATCTAATATATTAAATATTAATTTGAACACTTCAAATTAAATATTAAATTTGAACATTTCAAATTTTAATATTTAATGTATCAAATACAATAAATATATTTTCCTCTTTTATATTAAATATTAATTTGAACACTTCAAATTAATATTAATTTGAACATTTCAAAATTTTCTTTCAACTAAATTGATCTTTTAGTGTTACTATGAGCTAGCAAGTGTTGAGATTTATGCCCTAAAGCCTCGTAATTAATAATATATTTAATAATTAATAATAATTTTGATTATTTTATTTGCAATATAATATTATCCATTATATGAAAAATCCAAGGTTATTATTGTAATCTTGAACAGTATGTGGTTGACATACGAGATGATCATGTTCAAGAAATAACCTAAAGGGTCATAGTATATGGATAAGGTTAGGTGCCTTATCTTGGTAACACTATTGATACGACCCACTTTGTAATAGTTACAAATGGTTTGATCCAAATTATTCATGTGGAGACATGTGAGTGCGGGTATCTTATACAATGAGTTTGTATAAGACTGGACCATGAAATATTTAATCTCTCTTTATAAATCCGTTAATTGAGAAGATTAATATTTCATCAGGATGATCATATGCGACTCAATCTTAATCCTGAGTGAGTTATGAACTCCTGCATGTGAGGGCTTGTCCTTTGATTTGCATGGGTGAGAGTGGCTTTTGTAGCCGATTCAATATGCCTACCATTTTGGGGACTTGACCAAATAGGGAGCTGGGAACATAATCTCATAAGATGGAATTCACTCATTCCCATATAGGATAAGTAGATGAGTAGTTCCCTTAAGTGCTCATTTCGGGACTTGAACAATAGGGCCACACCCTCTCATTGGCCCGAGAGGGACTTAGTTTATAATTAGATTATAAACATATTATTCATTAGAGGATCAGTGGTACTTAAGGTGCAAGATGTAATTATAGGGATAAAACGGACTTTTGACCCAGATGTAATTACGAACACCTCGTGAATGATCGACTTGCATGTAATGATTATATCTATGGACACAACTTGTCCTACAGTACATAAGAGTGCAACTCTAGGTCTATAATAGAGTGACCTATAGTTAATGAATGAAAATTAATTAATTAAAGAGTTTAATTAATTAATTTTATATCATTGGAGCTTATAATCTGTAGGTTCAAAAAAAAATCTAAGGTTATTTTTTGAACATGATCTTCTCGTATGTCAATCACATACTATTCAAGATTACACTAATAACCTTAGATTCTTCATATAATGGATAATATTATATTGCAAATAAAATAATCAAAATTATTATTAATTATTAAATAAATCATTAATTACGAGGCTTTAGGGCATAAATCCCAACACTAGCTCGATCATCTAAAGGTGTTTACCTTTCCCAAAGGAATTATACGCTGCAACTTTTAGAGGGCGCTGGTTAACTTCAAGCCAACCCCGGGCATGTTCCAATGGACCCTTAATTAAAGCTTCAACAATCTGAAGTTAATTTACTCTTTGATCCCTCTATATATTGCAGACTCATTAGAAAGCTTTTGTATTTGACGATTTCCAGGCCTGATATTACCTTTGCTGTTAACAAATTGAGTTAATTTGTTTCTAAACCATGCAAGTCTCATCTTTTTGCTGCGTATTTCTTGCTCAGGTATCTTAAGTTGGACCCGGCACAAGGAATTCTTCTCAAACTAGTGACCAAGTTTTAGCTCAGAGCTTTTTCTGATTCGGATTGGGCTTCGTGTGTTGATTCACGTTGTTCCACCACTGGATTTTGTATATTTCCTTAGAGACTCTCTTGTTTCATGGAAATCAAAGAAGCAATCTACAATATCTCGGTCTTTTGTTTCATCCGAATATCGAGCATTAACTTTAACCACATGTGAGTTGCTTTGGCTCTCTTACTTGTTGGTTGACCTAAAGGTGCCAACGGTTTCTCCCACTCTACTTTTCTATGATAATGAAGCGACATTTCATATTGCCTCTAACCCAAAAACTAATTAAAAACCTATGTTACGAGAGGTTACTTTATGTTATTGTTAACTTCCTTTTCTTCTTGTATAAATATTCAATTATTGGAAATGAATAAAGATATAAGTGTCATTTCCATCATTTCACTCGTAATAGACACATGTAAATTTTCATAGTGAAGGGCAAAATTTACCATCTAACTTTTTTTATATATAAAAATTCAATTTTGAAAACTCGAGAAACAAATTAAACAGAACACTTTAAAATCTTAACTTAGGTACAATCTTGTAACTTAAGATGAGTTAGGGGGCAATTGCCCTCCTTCCATCTTTTTGTGCTCTGCCCCTAATTTGTTTCATGAGCGATGCATTTACTCATTTAGCTATCAGTTTGACTTTTATCTAGGACAACCAAACCACTACTTAGAATCTATCTCAAATTAATCTTCATCTAAATTACAGAATGCTCTTAAATATGTATCTATTTTCTCTTTTGCGATTGATCAAAATGGAAGAAAAGTTGTTAGAGAAATCGAAATGCAACATGTTTCCATAATAGTATGATATTGTCAACTTTGGCAAGCATAAGCCTACACGACTTTACTTTTGGTTTTATCCAAAACATCTCATACCATTGGAGATAGTTGTCTTCACTTATATACCTATAATTTTTTTTTCTTATCTAACAAATGTGGAGCTTTGGTCGTATTCACAACAAAAATCATAAAGTTTAGGCACTGTTTGATAACCATTTTGTTTTTTATTTTTAGTTTTTGAAAATTAAGCCTATAAATACTACTTCCACTCATGGTTTCCTTGTTTTGTTATCTACATTTTACCTCTGTTTTCAAAAACCAAGCTATGCTTTGAAAACAAAAAAAAAAAAGTAGTTTTTGTTTTTCAAATTTGGCTAAGAATTCAAATGTTCTGTTAAGAATGATGAAATCCACTATAGAGAATTGATGAGAAAACAAACACAATTTTCAAAAACCAAAAACTAATTAAAAACCAAACGAAAAAAGTGGAGATATGAGTTTCATATGTTTATGGTTATCAAATGGGGCTTAGTTATCTGTTTTATATGTTGTCGACGTGAATGATATACAAGAGAAAGTGGAAATGGTGAATGAAACTGTGGATCCGTGTCCCACAATGTAATGTAATTTTGAGATTAATTAATATTAGTATAAGGTGTGATTGAATGGTTAAAGTGAACATAGTTTAGTGGTAATTGGCATGCACCCTAAATCAAGATGTCAGAGGTTCAAATCTCATCCTAAAATGTTGTTGGACTCAAAAAAGGTGTGATTGAGTGAGGAATTACATATTAGAAGCGATAATATATATGGGTGAAAGAAGAGGTGTTAATGTAATGTAAGAGAGACAAGGTGTACCAATTGATACCATATTTATAAAAGCAATGATTGCTTGGCCATGGACGATGTTTACCGTAAGGAACCCTTTTGAGTGGTTTAATATCTTTAAATATATATTATTTACAATGTGAATGTGACTTCGCTTCCTTGCTTGCTTAATATCCCTTTCCTTCTTAGGCAACTAAACAAGATTTTTATTATTTTTCCATCTCCATCCAACTATCACATTTTTTTCAAAGATCAATTTGAAATTATAACACACGTGCACACTCACACGAGAGAGAGGGAGAAAGAAATATTCTGTTATTTTATTAAAGAGGATGTTGGAGATAGAGATTAGGCAATGCGTAACTCACGTGAAGTTTTGAGAAAAACTAGATTCACATGCTTTTCAACTTTATATTATATTTTCACGTTTTCCAACTCTACAATTTTTTTAATATGCATGCCATCCAATTTATTGGGTAATTACAGTGTAAAGGCCATATATATAAAACATAATTCATCACTTTAAATGTTGTTGAAATGTTCTTTTTCGTTTTCTATTCTTGAAATATAAAACATTTCACATGATTAAAATCTATCATAATCCAACAAAACATTATAAACTTTTTTATTTAATTTTTAAATGTTTAAGATTTAGTTAGCGCATGCTTGAGTAAAGTCACAAGTGAAAAAGTTTGGTTGCTCATGAAATTCTCCCAGGACTAATTAAAAAAAAATAAAAAAAAATATCTATATTGGTTGTGACAAAGAGCACACAAAGTAAAACTCAAAACCCAATAGCTAAATTGAGAAAGTTTTCATGTATAACATCTCCTAAATAAACAGGGCACAAAGTGTTAAAATTTCCACGTGAAAAATTAATAGCACCAAATGCATGATATACATGCAATTTCCTTATGTGCAAAATTTCACAAAAGTTTATTCATTAGGTCTCATGTTGTGCATTTCAAAAATAAGTAATTTTCATGGTTGCAAAAGACCCCACGGGGTTTTCTCTGCTGTTAATAAACCAATCTACAGAATGATTTTGGAATTATCTCAAACATTAAACCCTTTTCTGCACGTGCAGTTCACGTGGATGGGAATATGGCACTCCCAAATGCTAAACTAGCTATTTTATTCATATTTTTGGCCCTCACATGTACGGGGTATCAATTTTACGAGAAATTATTCGAAAAGATTGTCACAATATGATTGACAAATTTGAGTCGTTGGATGTAGAAAAGAGAAACTGCAAAATTATTTCAAATTTATATCTAGTAGTTATTAAGGGATATGAAAATTTTCATAAATATAATCATCTTCCAACGGTTGTTAAGATGTAGTCACATTGTGGTGGTTTCATTGAATAATTTTTTCAATTTACATGCAAAAACGGATATCTATCAAATCGGGATTCCTCATTTTGGGCGGGGGTGATAATTTTTCCATACGTTTATTTTTTCCCCGAAGTAAAATTACTAAATATATATTTTATCTTTTACTAATTTCCTGGGAAAAAAACTGTAAAATTGGAAGGGAATCTGACCTTTTATTTTTCTCTATGAGAAATTAGCAAACAAAGTTCCACATTGGCTAGGAAAGAGAATGATCATGAGTATATAAGTAAAGACAATTATTTTTATTAGTATGAGACATTTTTGGTGGAACCAAAAGTAAAGTCATGAGGACTTACTCCTAAAGTGGACAATATCATACCATTGTCTAGATGGATGTAGATTTTGTTTAATGTTGGAGGCAATAAAAGAAAGTAGGCAAGATTTTAGAATAAAGAGAAGATATTGAGAGAAACTTCTTTTGATTGAGTGTTATGACACTTTGCTCAATTGAAACTTGATTGCTTGATCTGCTTACAAGGGTTGAAAACACCTCTATCTATAGGTGTTTAGGAACATTCAAGATAGCCAACATAAATGTCCTAGAAAATATCTATCTAGGACATACATGCACTTAATGAACCCTTACCTACTCCAATGAAACTCATAGAATGACACAAAGTCATCTCATTGGAACTCACAAGTACCCATTCACATAAAGTTGAACCATCCGCTTAGTCGTTGATGTGCATCCACGCATTATATTTTTACCTTTTCAATACTTTAATTTCCGTTGGGTATTCTTTTTGTATCAATATCAATACAATTGCGTTCTAATGTAGTGCGCATCTAATCTATTATGCCCTAAATAATTTGAGATCTTATACATGGCAATGCCGTACCATTGCATGGCAGACATGCTCAAGGGAACAATAATTTTGAAAAAAGGACCAAAAAAGCAAAACGCTCATGCCAACGTCATGTCTCTTGAACCAATTGGAGCTTGACTTTATTTATAGGGAAATTGTGGCAAATAGCACGTTTTCAACCATATATTTTATAAATGTCTCATTTTAAAAAAACTATCTAGCATGACTCATATTTATGAGATCAATTTATCCCATTTGTACCCTTACAATTTTTGCATATATTTATAATATTGTTATAATTATCATTTATTGTTTCCATAATTAAATCATTCAATTTTGGTAATTAATGTTACTATTACTTACATGAATATATTTTTTTGCAATAGTAAATATTTTTTTCTTCCATATTTTACTATTCGAATTAGGTCAGAATTTCTTGTTACCATTAATAACCATGCTCCATTATTCTAATTGATGGTCTTCTCCACCAGCGTTCTTCTCCGATTGTGGGTTCAATTGTCGTGTACAGATTTTTGTTCTCCAAAATGAGTAAGCTAGTCCTCTTTCTTATTCCTTCTTCTTTGTTTTTCATTTGGTTTTTTTTATTTAAATATTATATTTTAGACTAAAGAAAGCAGTATGGATAGTTTCTTTACATAGAAGTATATTATATATACATATGTATATAATTCTATTATATTTTATGTAGGCAATAAGTATAGTTATATTTACAGACATATATTATATAAACATAGGCAAATAATCGTCATATATTTTGTATTGGTAATAATCCTATTAATTTTGAGATAACCTTACAATATATAGCTATAATGTCATAACATGGTCTATCCATTTTATACATACTGTATGTAATATATAATGCTCAATGAGTTCCTAAATATATATTGTGTTGTATATCGTACCAATACATATATATGTTGAGGTATATAATATATACATCAGCATGTAATCATTTTATATGTTTGGAATAACATGATACTCCTAATATATTCTCAAATATATATTATATATACCCCTACTATATTTTCAGGTATATAATATATATACCCCTTACGTATGAAGAATGGAACCGTTGATAATGGAAATGGTTGTCTAGTTTTTAAAATCTCTAGATTTTAGGAGGAAAATCGTAAAAATCTTTCATCTATTATATTCCTTATACAAAATTAATGGTGTTTGGAGGGAATGATATAGGTTTCAACGTTTATGGAAAGTATCCATATATTTTATTTTTATTATACATAGAGAGAGCAATAAATAGATGGGTAAATGAGTAACGTTCCTCTAGATTTAGCTTCTATTTGGCTTGAAAAGTGACAAAGCCAATATTAATAACAAAACGCGCCATTTGTGTAAAATTTGGTTCCAAATATGTCATTCATGGAGTTAACCCTTATTTATAGTGTATTTTGGATGAGTTTGGAGCCCATTTTAGAATTGGATTGAATATGGTATGTGGGTTGGGGCGGCCCATTTTAAATTTGAGGGGCTCTTGGTCTTGGCCTGTTAATATGACTGCCGTAGCCTTCTCCTTCTTCTAGCTCTGCTCTGGCTTCACTGATCTGATCTTTCCTTCCCGAATTCAGGAAGAGAAGCATGCAATCACCGTCTCTTATCACTCCTAACAAACCCCACATCTCCCATCACTTTTTACCACTTCACTTCTCTTCCATTCCCTCTAAATCCTTCTTTCCTTCTCCCTTCTACTCCAATTTTCCCAACCCAACTTCCAGTAAGAGACTCGTTCCAATCCACTCCCGCACCAAGCCCCGCAACCGTAATTCAAGTCCCAAACGGAAACATGGAACTATCAGACTCAAGGGCAACAAGGAAAATGTATGGAGCGTGGATAACGAGCTCGCCAACGCCCAAAAAGACCGGGATAGAACACCTAGGAGGAACCCCAAGGGTAGAAGGGTCGTTAACAGGAAGAGGAATAAAAGTGGCAGAATTCTTGTTTCTGGTGCTATGCTAATGGAGGTCGAAACCGTTCTTCAAACTCAGGTTCTTACTTTCTCCCCTCTCTGCTTGTTTGTTCCCTTGATTCTGTTTCAATTTAATCTCGTAGTAACGCGGTGATTCTATTCTAATTCTACTATCAGGAACCTGTAATAAAGCCAATATGGAATACATTTATTAGCAGTGTGAGTGGGATATGGAAAGGGGTGGGCGCGGTATTTTCTCCTATAACTGCAGAAATGGAGCCAATTGAAATTGGAAACAACGATGAAAACCTATATGATTGCTATACTCTTGCTTGTGTCAAGGAAGACCGGTCTTTATCTGGAGGACAGACAAATCAAATTAAAAGGACAGTAAATTGGGTGACCTTAAATCCTTACGGGGAAGCACCCCTAAACCATGCAGATGTTTCCTCAACCTCGGAAAAAATGGCAGGCGGAAGCGCAAAAAATTACTCTTTACCAAAATTTGAGTCTTTTAATTTTGATAAAAGTGAGGTGCTGGAAGAAGACGTCATGGGAAATGAGCCCGGCCTTGTCTTCTTTGAGGTATGGTTCCTTGTCCTTACTCTAGTGGATTGATGCATAGAAAATTGATGGCTTATATTATTATTATTATTATTATTATTATTTATCATCTTTTGTTGCAATTATACTGGTTGCGAAACTAGTGCAGAAAGTATCAATAAAAGGGAATTTGGGATATTACCATCAGCATGTTTTATAAAGTTTGCTGTCTTTGTTGTTGTGTGTGTACTGGTGTTTCTCAATAGATGAGATTTTGGGATATCATCATCAACATGTTTTATAAATTTTGCAGTCTTATTGTTATGCGTACTGGCCCTTTCTTTTTAGTTCCATGTCATATTGGAGCTTAAATTGATCTCTGTCAAAAGTATTTCCTCCCTCAGGCATCATCAACGGTGAACGTGGATCTCATGTCTATGTTGTTCAATTTTAATTGTTAATTTAAATTTTTTTCTTTCTAACTGAGCCAAATGTCCATCTGTTTCCCCTTCCCACGATGAAGAATTATTTGTAACTGAACTTAACATATGGATATACTGGAAGTAACAAAAATTTCTTTACTTTTGTTGGATTTTTGTTATTCAATTTAATCCTAAAGATTTGTCTGAATGCCACAAGTCTTGATTAATATTACTATTTCTTTATATTTTTCTCTTCTAATAAGGCCATATGACGATCTCATTGGGAAATTCCAGGATGGATCTTATTCTCGTGGTCCTTTTAACATTCCAGTGGGTGAAGTTGATGATACCAATTATTACATAAATCCAACTTTCAAGTTTGAACAGGTAAGTTAAGTTCAGTGTGGCACTTGTAAACTGCATTGTGTTGTGGCTATATCATATATCTACTTGTTGTAAGATGACCTCCTCATCTCTTTTATCAAGTCAAGGATGAGTTCTTTTTTTTTTTTCCCTTTCTTTCTTTCTCTTTTGATAGAAAACAATATGATCTATTGACCAAAAGAAGATGTACAAAAAGGAGATGAGATATCCCTAGAAAGCCAAGGTGATTATAGAAGAGACTCCCAATTGGCATAAATCTGCATCAAACCATAATCATAGAGTTTTTTATTTACATGAGGATCACCAAGTAGAAGAGTGATGCTTTGATTATATCCCAAAAAATGTCACTGAGGCGAGTCAGCCTGTTGAAGATTCCTTTGGTTCCTTTCAAACCACGATCTTTAAACAAGAGCCACCCCTGACAAAAGGATTCTAGCATGGCCACCAAAGAATGTTGTGGAGATGAGTTGGAGGAGGGCTGAACTGTTTTTAGGGAAAACCCAACAAAGCTTGAAGCATCGGAATAGCTCACACCAATAAGCGGCAGAAAATTATCATAAGAAGAATAGGTGCATACTATACTCACCATCTTTGCACAAAAAACACCAGCTAGGAGACAGATTCCGTCAACATTCGTTTTAGTATTCTGTTGTATATATTGAGCATCTCAAGAACAAAAATCCAAATGACTGGTGACTTTGCGCTCAAATTCATGGGCAAATATCTTACTGAGAATACACCCTTGTTTTCAAGGGTCCATTTTTTAGGACCACCTTGGTTTCGAAGAGTGAAATTGTGAGAAGGCTTGATAGGACCATTCCTCAATAGAGAAGTTCCTCCTAAATTTAAGATCCCAGTAAAAGGAGTCTGACCAGCATTGGATGAGGAATCTTTAGAACTTACCACCGCCCACACTATAGAGTCTAGGGAAAGCAGAGTTAAGGATTCATTAATGAGCCATTGCTCGTCCCAGAATAGGACCTTATCCCCTCCTCCAACATTGCCTATGTACCATATTTCAGCCTCTTTTCAACATTTCACAATCTGCTTCCAAGGACCTTTAAATTTGTGGGAGGATTGACCAACTCCACATTAGATAAGCAATATTTGCTAGCAAGTCAAAGGTGACCTCTATATGATATTATATGAACCTTATGGATCAAACATAGTGCCAAGAAATCCGTTAATTCTACAAAGCAGTAAGTCGTTCTATTAAACTTGGTAGTTCCAAGTACATGGCAGTACATGGGATAGCCCTAGAATGTTGAACAAAAATAACATATAGAAATGGTTTAAGGATTTCTACCTACGAGAAAAGGATACAAATATAAATTCTAAATAGACGCTCTTTGTTCAAATTTCTAAAAGATAATAATGTCTGTCCATCTGTCTGAACTAACATTTCAATCGGTGCAACCAGATGGTGTGGCTGGAAAAGCACTTGCAACTGGTCGACCAACATATTGATGTTTTCTTAAAAAAGAAAAAAGAAAGAAAATTGTGACTGCTAAGAAGTTTTGTGAGAAAACTAGTGGTTGCTTTCAAAATTTGTCCACTGACTTTTTTTTAATATTTTATCTTTACCACGTCATCCCTAAAGCTACACCCAATCTCATCATTTCATCGCTCTCTCTTTCACTCAATCTCATCATTGTCGCACGCCTCCCCCTTCTTCGACTCTCCCCTCCCTCTCAAGTCTCTGTCTCACTCATTATTCTCTCAAGCTCTCAACCATGCAATAGTTGGTCAGCATCCTGCATGCTAATCATCGCCGATTCTCCACAGGCAAGTCTCATACCTTTTCGTTTCCCTCTCAGTTATTCATCAGCAAGCCATTCACCTCTCTGTCTCCCTCTCATTTCTATGCCAGTATCTCTACCGAGCCATGCAATAGTTGGCACGCCCTACCTCCTTCTCCCTTTGGCGTCCATCGCCTCTCTCATCCTCACTCACTCCCAGCCTTACTTTATACAAACCATAAAAAACCACCCGTTTTTTACCATCTAAAACCGAATGGTTGGTTTTCATTGTGCTCAAAACTGACACTGACCAATCAATACGCACCCCTAGTTAGTTATATTATGATGTTGAATAATGAATAACAAATAGAAATTGAGGTGCCAAATACTCGTAGCTTTGACTAAGACTAGTCTTGTCAACAAAGATGAGTGATATTACTAACCAGGAATGTTACATAGAAGGACTTATTTAATCCATCCAATATTGAATACTTTTTGGAGTGCCATCGATTTAGTACTGAGTCTTTTAATTATTACAAATGTTGACATATATTTTAATTATTATATGAGCATAGCTAAGCAATTAAGGTATTTACTCTTTTCCTTGAGATTAGATGTTCAAATTTCCACCCCACATTTGTCATACTCAACAATAAATAAATAAATAATTGCCAGTATTTACTTCCCAATCAATTGGTGAAAAGGTTGGTCATAAGACCCATAACCATATGTGTAACAATAACAATACATCCCAGTTGGCCTGGGGGTGGGTGCAGCAGTTGAAAGTATCTTAGTCCCTTTGAAAATTCCCTCCTCACATGTCCTTCCCATCTCCTCTCCCTTATGGCCTCTCCCTTGTCTCCCCTCCTCGCCTAAGCCCCCTTCCCCCATTTTGGTCTTTTTCGCCTCCCTGTAAGCTCTGGACTGGAACTACAAGCAATATTTTGTGGTGGTGAAAAAAATCTGTTGACATTGAAGTCAACAGTGGCTAGGAAAGTAGAGTAAGGATCTACTTTCGAAAACCTTACCAAGTTCCACCTCCCTTTCCCATCACCTAATTGTGACTTGTTGGCCAGAGTCACTTCAACCAATACCCATACTTATTTTGCAAATGGTCGGATCTTGATGGTGGAAGTCTAGCATCCACCGTACAAGCAATATCTTTGCAATTACCTTCTGTCACCTCTGTTGAATAAATTTGGATTTCTTTGGTGCGAATTAAATTTAGTTGGTTAGTTTCATCTTATTTTCCCCTTTCCAATGATGGTTTGGAAGTTTGCTGATATTTAGCCGTTTTAGTGTTTGGTAAAAGGTTGCCATCAAAGGCTCCGTATCGTCCACACCATTGAATTTAGTGGTGGCGGATCTGACATACAGATACTAAGAGTTGCTGTGTATGAGGAACAATGGGTCAGCCCTGCAAATATTTCTGACATAAGGTATCTTTTCTTTTCGTTTTTTTCCTGCAAACGGACATAAGGTATCCCTGTTTCTATTTTCCATTTTCCACTGGATTTAACGGTACTGAATCTTTTGTTCTATTGTATTTCAAGTGGGAGAATGAAAATTGGTTTTCTAGGGCCTCTATAACTTGAATTAGCGTAGTCCTTAGTTTAAGCAGCAGAATGGATGTAGACTTGCATATTGGTTTAGTGGCGGCATGGAGACTTATTTAATATATCTACAACAACGATTCGTTTGACGCTTATTCACAATTTTGTTACACTAGTTGGATGTCTATTATAGTATGAATTATAATTTTTTGAGTTTACTCTTCCCCTATTGTACGTCAATGGTAGATTCGCATATTGTTATGGTTATCAACAATGTCTGTTTGGTTCTATCAATGATTGGGTTAATGGTGTCAAAATATTTGATTGTAAACAGTGATCTAGAGTTTGATTTGAAGCCATTTTCTCAACGGAAGCGAACCAAACCGTCAGAACTTACTGGGTCCTGGAAGGTGTTTGAAGTAAGTGGAACTCCAATTTTTGGTGAGGAGGCAGTGGAGGAGAGCAATGGCGCCGCATATGTCTATCTCTGCACAGAAACGTTAAAGAGAAGGAGCTTACCAGGAAACCCAGTATACTTTGGAGAGGAAGAAGTGATGGACATGCAGGATGTTACGATGCTGTGGCTTCCAGGTGGTGTCACTGGTCATGTTGATGTGAAAAAGGATGGCATCCTTTGTATTGGGGTCGGTTGGTACTCAGATGAAGGAATCAACCTTGTTATGGAGAGGGATTATGGATTGGATGGCAAGCTGAAGGAAGTAAGGTGGAAATCTGAAGTGAAGAGACGATGGTCTGACCCAATACCCGTCTGAAAAATAAATAACACGGTATACTGAGTACATACCATTTTTTCCCATGTCTTTTGAACTCCCAATTCATAACTAAAAAGAAGAGGTGCATGCCCGTGTGCTCCCCACTTTAAAAGCAAACACGATACTGCACTGCAGGCCCTCATTGACCGACAGGCTACAGCCATGTATGTATTCGTACTTGAACTAACACATACCCCAGGAGGTCCATGACGCTAAGACCGCAGTTCATAATTCTTGTACTTCTTGTTCACCTTCAATACCCTGATGGAATAATCACATCTTTCTTTATACCAGGAGAGCGAATTCCATTTCATTGATTTCCAGTTAAACAACATGCATTTTAATTGATTTGTTTTTTTCAAATGCCATTTTAAGTAATAATATCCCAATACGACAGATACATCCTCAACAAAATACAACATAAATGATCAATGCCGACACAGATCATCTCCATGTACACCAAATCCAGAAGATGGAACTCTGAAAACAATACAGATTCTGAATCTCCAATTTTGCCCATTCGTTCAGAAATCAAACAACCATTCAACACCACCCGGCTACTGTTATACGGCAAAGAATTCTCAAAAACCAAAAAGCCCAAAAAAGATTTCACAGTTTGGAGAAGAACGTGTTCCTCATATAGCCCAAGTAGGAATTTTGGTCCGTCTTTAAATTGGCTTGATCTTGAAGTGGAGTGAAATGAGAGAAAATACAAAGCATTTCAGATCCTACAGCCGAAGAAACGCAAATATGATTCAGCTGGACAATGTTGAGAGTATAAAGGATACAATATAATATTCAAGAATCTAGAGACAGACGGCCTAAAAGGCAGATAAAAAGCTTTCAAATAAAAGTAATCTACATAGAAAATTAAGCTTTACCTGAACAAGATAATAGAATATCCGCAATCCTTCAGGATCCTTGCTGCTCTGCACATCAACAAGAGATCCAATCTTAGACGTAGTGAAGGAGATATGTTCATTTCCCATCACAATCTCAAGCTCTTGTCGACCAACCCGATCAGGTTCTGGCCAATTATTATCATCTTCCTTCATAATCTGAATAGAGACAATAGTAAGCTAATTAAGTTCCAATAGGCGATAAAAATGAAGCATTGAGAGGCAAGTGACAAACAGACTATATCCCAAAACATTCTTCATCAAATACATCAAGAATAAAGGAAATACGCGAGTAACAAAGAAGACAGACTCGTCTCAACCGTATCAGGAATGTGCCTTTATATTCAGAAAGTGAGGAAGAAAACAATTGAAGTTTGAAATCCAAATAGTAAATAATCTCCATCCTCTTTAGCATAGCTCAGAACAGGGGGATGGATAGATCAGATCTATGAGAAATTCCATTCAATGACAACGTATGGACACCAGAAAATTTTTGAATGCGTCTAATGAGGTAACATTCTTTTGAGATCAGCTTGAGGCTCTTTCTAACTGCAATGCAAGATGTGGTGCATTGGTCGTGACTTCATTATTACTAGATGGAGCCACAGACTCACAAGAGACCATCAAGTGGCAAACTTACCTACAAGATAGGCTTTAGATTCAATAGGTTTATTGATGACCTTTCTTTGATTGATCTCCCTTCGTCAAATGGTGATTTCACTTGGTCAAACGACAGGGATCAACTGATTTTTCGTTAACCCAGGATGGAATATTGGAATATCAAATTTCATCTTTCAAGATTTAAAAGATTGCCTCACACCACATTGGATCGTTTCCAATCTGCTGAAAACAGGAAATTTGAAATGGGAGCCTGTGCCTTTCAATTTTGAAAAATATTTGGCTACAAATCAATGATCGGACAACCAAATATCTATAGTAATCTCTCCTACCTTAAATCTAATTTAATTAGCTGGCCCACATGCTCGATGATAATGAGCAAAGAGTCGCTCTCTCAGCTTTAGAGCCCATTGCTTGTGAGGAGTGCCCATGGCTTGAAAGACCCTTTTTTGAGGAAGGAAACTGTGAGGTATCTCCCCACAATTTAGTAGTTTACTTCACAAAAAAGCCACGGAGGCCAATTACAAAAGATATCCAGCCTTTCGAGAGTCTTAAACGTTCACTAACTAACCAGAAAGGCATGAGACACCCAAAAGGTACAAAGAGGAATAAAAAGACCAACAGCAAGCTAACCGTACAAAACGGCTAAAAATAACTAATTAAGTACATCTAGATGAATTTCCCTCATTGCCCCTCCTTGAATAAGTCTTAACAATCGGGGGTCTTACATCACTCCGCGGGATCTCGAACATCGTGTCCTCAAGGTGTAGGTCGGGAAAATGCTGGTGCAGGTCTTCTACTAATTCCCACATGCCTTCGTGCATAGGAAAGTTCTTCCTTCGACTAAAAGCTCATACTCACCTATGTGATCATTCTGCCGATAGCCAAGTAACTCCTTGGGTTTTGCTACCCATTCGAAATCATCAAATAATACAGAGCCCGCTGCTTGCACCTGGTGTGACTCCCTTACAGTCTTTTTGAGCTGAGATATATGAAAAATCGGGTGAATTGTGGATTCGGGAGGCAACTCGAATTTGTAGGCTATGGTGCCAACTCTACTCATGATTTGGTACAGGCCATAGCACTTGGGAGAAAGCTCCTCGTTTTGGCGTCTCGCAATAGTTTGTTATTTGTAGGGCCTGAGCTTCAAATAAACTCAGTCTCCTTCCTCGAATTCTACTTTTGTTCTTCTTCAGTCAACAAACTTCTTCATACGCTCTTGTGCTATGGTCAAATGGTTTTTCAATCTCATGAGGGCGGCATTTGCCTCTCAATTAGTTGTTGGTCCAGAGTGGAGTTGCTCGTTTTTGAGATCCATAAAACATCACAGGGGGAGGGGACCTACCATTAACCGCTTGAAATGGAGTGGTGTTGATAGATGTGTGGAAGGTGGTATTGTACCAAAATTCGGCCCATGCTAGCCAATTTACCCACTGTTTGGGCTTCTCGTTGCAAAAACACCTCAGGTACATTTCTAAGCACTTATTAACGATTTCGGTTTGCCCGTCATTTTGCGGGTGATACATTGTACTTCGATGAAGGCAAGTCTCTTAGCAATGAAAGAGTTTGATCCAAAAGTGAATGAGAAAGATCTGGTCCTTATCTGAAACAATTGAGTGCGGGAACCCGTGTAATAGTACGATGTCCTTAACAAAAGCGACTTCCACAGTTTTAGCATTGAATGGATGAGATAGGGGCATGAAGTGGCAGTCCTTGCTCAAACGATCCACAACTACATATATGGTGTCATGGCCCCCTGCCCTTGGGACCCCTTCGATAAAATACATACTAAGATCTTCCCAAATTCGATCGAGTCTAAGAAGGGGCTGAAGTAGACCGACCGATAAGGTAGCTAAACTTTTATTTCGTTGACACGTCACACACTGCTCAATGTATTTCTTCACGTTGTTTTTCATTACAGCCCAATTCTACATAAGCCTCTTATACATTCGTAGGAATCCCAAGTGTCCCCCCAAGACTAAATCATGGTAAGTGTGAAGGATCGTCTCAAGCAATTCAGAATGCTTTGATATCACCAACCGATTTTTGTACAAAAGTGTACCCTGTTGCAGAGAGTACTTAGGCACGTTGTCCAGGTCCTCCTCTAGTCGTTGGATAATCTGACTCAATTTCAAATTGCGTGGCACCTCTTCTTTCACTCTCCCGACATCCAGAATATGAGGTACCATGATCATTTGTAGTTGTGACTCAAAGGGTATGTGAGAGAGGGCATCTGCCGCTTTATTCTCAAGGTCTAATTTATATTGAATTTCGAAGTTGTACCCTAGAAGCTTGGATACCCACCTATGATATTCTAGTTGGATGGAGTTTTGCTCGAGCAAATCTTTCAAGGATTGTTGGTCTGTTCGAACTAAGAATTTTTGACCCAACAAGTAAGGACGCCATTTCTGAACTTAGAGAACGATAGCCATTAACTCACACTCCTAGATCGATTTTACCTGGGTAGGTTCTGATAATTTCTTACCAAAGTAAGCAATAGGTCTCTAGTTTTGAGAGAGGACCCACCCCAACCCCTTTCCGAAAGCATTTGTCTCAATAACAAACGACAAACTGAAGTCCAGTAAGGCCAGAACTGGTAATGTGGTCATCGCGTGCTTCAATCTTTCGAAAGCCTTTGCTGCTCGTATATCCCAGACAAACGCACCCTTCTTGAGAAGGTCCAAGAGAGGCGAAGCCATAGCCCCATAATTAGCTACAAGCCTCCTATAATAGTCCGTGAGTCCCCAAAAAAAAAACCCAGAGTTCTTTCAAGTTGGTGGGAAGGGGCCATCATAGCATCGCACTGACCTTATCAGGGTTTGCTTCCACACCTTTGATCGAGACCTAATGGCCAAGGTATTCAATCTTTTGTCTGGCGAACAAACACATTTTTTTGGTTGGCGTACAAACGGTTGTTCTTTAGTTGTTCAAACATGAAGGACAAATGAGTGACATGGGTGTCCAAGTCCAGGCTAGACACCAAAATGTCATATAAAAAATACTAGCACAAACCTTCGCAAAAACGACCTGAAGATATGATTCATTAGAGCTTGGAAGGTGGTCGGGGCATTCGTGAGACCGAACGACATCACCAAGAACTCGTAATGGTCATCATGAGTTCTAAATGCGATCTTGGACACATCCTCCTCGTGGACTCGAATTTGGTGATACCCTGATTTCATATCGATCTTTGAGAATACCCTCAAGCCATGTAGCTCATCTTGCAATTCTTCCACGACGGGGATAGGAAATTTATCGGGGATAATGGCATTATTTAAGGCCCTGTAGTCAACGCAAAACCTCTCGCTTCCATCCTTTTTTTTCACCAACAAAACCGGGCTGGCGTAGGGGCTAACGCTCAACCTTATGATTCCGGTAGTGACCATTTCCTCGATGAGCTTCTCAATCTCTCCCTTTTGAACATGGGGGTATTGATAGGATCGCAGGTTCACCCGTCCCTCTCCCTCCCTTAGGGGAATGCGGTGGTCGATGGCTCGATTCGGGGGTAATCCCTGCAGTAATTGAAAAATGCACTGATATTCAGTAATAAGTCTGTCTAATGACCTAGGGAGGTGACTTTGAGGAGTGAATGATGCCCCTTCTAGCCCCAAGGGTGTTGCCGTGAGAGCTCGAAGCTCGATCATAAAACCCCAGTCCCGCTCTTCCCATTCCCTTGCAAGATTTTTTAAAGTCACAACTGCTTTAGTGAGAGAGGTGTCCCACTTCAGGATAATCTTCCCCCATTTGTACCAAATGTCATAGTTAAGGATCGCCAGTCCACCTCCATCAGCCCCACCGTTTGTAGCCATTGCATCCCTAGAATGACATCGATGCCCCCTAGCTCCAAGGGAAGGAAATTCTCCTTAACTGTGACCGCTGGTAGACCCAAGACCACCCCCTTGCAGATCCCTTTTCCCTTAACCGTGGTCCTCGTCCCCATGATAACTCTATAGTTAGAAATCTCAGATAGTGGTACCTTCGAGGTCTCGACTAGCCTTTGAGAGATAAAGTTGTGTGGGCCCACAGTCAATGAGCACAATTACATCCATTCCCTCAGGCTTTCCTCGTATTATTATGGTCCTTGGAGTGGAGAAACCTACTACTGTGTTGATCGCTCCACTGTACCCTCCACTTCTTCCTCCATTGATAGCTCTTCGAGCTCCCGTGTGTCCTTCAACTCTTGTTCTGGGGCCTCGTCGTCATGAACCAACAAAACCCTAAGCTCCTTGCTCTTGCAGCGGTGTCGTATCGAAAACTTCTTGTCACAACGAAAACATAGCCCTCTTTCTTTTCTTGACAAAAACTCAGCCTCAATGAGACATTTGTACATTGTTTCCCGTCTCGTAGGTGGTAAAGAGGGTAGCAACGCGACAGTTGCTGGAGTAAGCGACGTGGGGCTTTTTGGAGCAAGCATTATGGTCCTTGTTGTCATGGATTATGTACTGCGAGTGTTACCTTGGGGCTTTACCCCATTTTGGGCTGCCCTGGTTAATTTTGTATGCTCCCCTTAGGCCTATATCGCCCACCTTTTATCCTCTATGAGTTAGGTTGTTTTCATTATATTCTCCAAGCATGTGAGCTCCATACACAGTACTTCAGCTCTGATGTCAAGATCGAGCCCGTTTATGAAGGTACTTTCTAGGACGTCCTCAGCCAAGTCCGACAACGAAGCGAATAGTTCTTCGAACAGCTATCAAAACTCCAAGAACCTTGCGCATAGGCTTCCTTCTTACAATGGTCGAAAACGAATAAATACTCTAACCTTGAGGTTGCTCCAGTCGCGAAACTTGCGCCGATTGACAGCCCACCTGTACCACGATAGAGCCTCCCCTTCGAAACTTACCACTGAGACTATTAATTTCTCTAATTCCATAAGGCAGTGAATTTCGAAGTACCTTTCGACTCGAAATAGCCACACGTCCGAATGTGATCCCGAAACAACCGACATTTCAACTTTTTTGAATTTCAAAGTACCCATCGGCTCGGAACAGCCACGCGTCCGAATTTGATCCCAAAAAAACTAACATTTCAACTTTTTTGAATTTGCTTCAATCGTTAGGCGATTGTCTAGTGAGTAGAATCTCCATCCTAAACTTCCTCGCAAATTCTCTTCACCTAGGAGGACGCTCTTTCTAGGGGTCGACCAGATCAATTTCCTCAACTCTACGTTACCTCTGTGACCAGCAGAGCAATCGCCTTCTGGGTTTTCACTAGTTGATCCGTCAGTTTCCCAATGCTCTCCTTAATCTCGCCAATTTATTTTTTGTTGCTATTATCACGATTCCCGAGCTAACACTATGCCATTCCTTGCATTCTCCACAGTTTGAAACCCGCTTTGATACCAATTTGTGAGGTATCTCCCCACAACTTAGTAGTTTACTTCACAAAATAGCCACGAAGGCCAATTACAAAAGATATCCAAGCCTTTCGAGAGTACAGTTCTTTCCTTAAACGTTCACTAACTAACCAGAAAAATAGTATGACACACCCAAAAGATACAAAGAGGAATAAAAAGAGCAACAGCAAGCTTACAAAACAGTTAAAAACGGCTAATTAAGTACATCTGGATGAATTTCCCTTATTACCCCTCCTTGAATAAGTCTTAACAATTGGGGGCCTTATTGAAACAAAGCTGCACTTAATTGTTTTGGCCTTGAAAAAATTCCCAGCCTGGATGGCTATTGAATTGGAATCTTGAAGGTCTTGGAACAACATCAAAGAGGATGTTCTAATGGCATTCCAGGACCTTCCTGATCTTCCATAATGGAAAGCATAGAGGTTTTAGATTAAAGTTTCAAGACATTTTAACAAGGTGGCCCCTTTTCCTTTTTTTCCTATGGAGCTACATTGCAACAAATCTTCTTTTTCTGCAACATTGCTTCTCTTTGCCTAAGAGGTGGATACCCTAAATAGTTCACTTGACAAAGGCTTCCAAGATGGTAGCCTCTAAAGATTCTTTGATGGTAATGACATTGCTCACATCACTCATCTTTGACTGGTCAATGGCATGCTCCTTTTTCAAGTGACGATGCCACCAAGCTCAACAATCTCCCCAAAGTTGCGAATCCTTTTAACTTTCTCTTTAGCGCTAAGGTTAACTTTGCAAAAGCAATCATTATCCATCTTAAAATCAATGAGAACCTCATGCAAAATCAACCCTAACTTGGAGATGTATCCATAAAAGATTGACCTAGCAATATCAATTTTTGGAAACCAGTGAAAAGAAAGTAGTTGCCATTCTAATTGGAGAAGCTTCTTATTGTCTAAATGTGGTAGACTTGCCTTGCAAATGTTATGTTTTCTGTTGTACAATATACTACTCTCTCAATGTTTTAAATTATTTCAAAGGTGGTCAAAGGAAAGGAAAATTTGATCAGAAATTTTCGATGAAAAGGAACTCAACATGATGATGGCAGCAACCTTTTTAATTGGGATCATCTCTTCGCCTTAAATGAAAATTGGGAGAAAAGGTAACAATAATAGAGTGAGGATTCAGTGAAAGGCGACGGTACTGGAAGCCTTAAAAAGAAGAATTGGTCCTTCTTGTTAGTTGGGTTTGGAGAGTTTTTGGGCGAAACGAATGCACCATGGAGGAAAATCATTATTAGAAAATGTCACCAAGTAATCTACAGCTGCTTCAAGCTCTAGAAGCCTTTGGCCCTCAATTGATAAATGTTCTTTAGAGGTGCAAAAAGGGATAAATTTGTTGATGGTAAAGAGAATAGAATCTTTTTTCAGGAGGATCCTTAGCTCCTTGATATCTCCCTCGTAGTTGGAGTGAAGTTGTTAACTGCAATGGCTTCTTTATTAATCTAAGTTGACCAAAGGAACACTGACGTTAGAATCCTAGGTTTAGAAGAAAACCAAATGACTTTGAGACTATTCTAAACCCCAATGACTTTGAGACTATTGAATGGTTAACATTGTCGATTTATCTCCAAAAGGTTGCCCTCGACCAACATTCTGACTCTAAATGTGAGTTTAAATAGCAGTGGGCAGGCTCATTGAGGTGGATAGCCCCCTTGATACTAATTTAGACAAAGCTATCCAGAAAGCAAAAGTTCCTAAAGAGGTGAGGTTTTTACTTTGAGTGTTTGCACAGAACCAGTTAAGAACCTACACTACAAACAAACCTTGAAAAAGATTTTTTTTTTTTTAAAAAAAAGGTTGCCAAACTACTTTTTTACCCCAGGCCTAGTTAGTGCTCTCTTTGTCAAAACTCATTCGAAGATTCACTTCACTTATTCACCGTTCCTGCAGCCCAGTGTTGAGGATACTTCTTAATCAATTCAACATTCCAAAATAATAATAATAACAGAGGTCTTACTTATCTTCTTTGTGGTCATCTCCTTCCAAATGGCAAGCCAGAGTTATTTGGTCAAATACTACTAAGACTATACTTCAGATATTGTGGGTTAAAAAAGATATGAGGGCGTTTTCAAGAACCTGTTAGTAATTTTGAAGACTTTTGGACTGAGTTAGATTCTTCTCCTCTACATGGTGCACTTTGTCCAAAGAATTTTTTAATCATGAGTGTTGGAATGATTATTTTCCAATGGGGATCCTTTTTTGTAAACCCCCTTGATTTTTTTGAGGGGGTTGATTATCACCCCCGTATATTCCTCCTTCGTTATTTTAATGCAAGTTTTGTTTTCAATTAAAGAATAATAATAATAATAACCTTGAAGAGCAGTTACATGATATAATCATAGAATGGAACAGATAAAAAATTGTACCATCACATGTGTATTTGTTTCTGTTCAGATATGGATTTCATGCTTTTTTTTTTTCTTTTCATACAAGATAAGGACTTCATGCTTGAACCTACCATTGAAGTCACTCTTAACGAACATCTAAAATAAGTATTTTTAGCAGTTATGCTCCACAACATGAGAGTAGTATATTTTAACATAAATCAGGAAGTCCAAAATAGGACATGCAACTCGAATTTGATTTTCCATCATTCGTGTCGGATTGAACAAGTTGAACAGAAAGATATAAGTTAGCAAGGATTAAGATTCGAGATTAAATACGACGATAAATGAAAAGAAAACCATAATACTCCGAATCAGATCAATGAAGTGGTACATTAAGGCAAAACAAACCCTGCATGTTCACATAAAAATACAGTTGCAGCTATCACCAGGTAGAACACTCGCAAAAGGCAAGCAAATCATTTGAACTTTTTCTTGAAGGGATGATAAAACCCAATTGGAGTGTCGCAAAAAAAAAAAAAAAAGAATGCGACGGAAATGGCAATGCAAAAGGAAACCCTAGAGAGATAAAGAAAATGATATTGATAGTAAGATCCTGACCTCGCTGTCGGAGATGATTCGACGGCATTCCCGGAGGACAGCAGGGGTGAGGTAGACTTCCTTGCGAATCATGGTGTCGTTCTTGTAGTTGGAATTGTTAGCGTAGCGAAGCTTGCCATCGGGTCGGAATTCGAACTCCAAGAATTCGTGTCCAAATTTCCCTTTGTGCCCGACATAATATCTCAAGTAAAACTCTCCATTCTCCAAATCCTCGGCCGACATGGCGCGCGCCTTCAACCGTTCTTCCTCTCCCGCCGGCTCTGCTACTCAGTTTCTGGAAACGTGGAGACCTAAACTTACGATTTCTTTGAAGAACTCGATCGGGATGGGCCGCCCTTGACTTCGGTGGGCACATCAACCCACCTACGCATTACTGGGCTTTTTTCTTGGAACTCTAATTCTCGCATTTGCCCTCACACGAGTTTATATTTTTAAAGATTGACCTCTCCTTTCAATTCTATCTATTTTCCTACTTCACAATAAATTATTCGATAAAGCTGTCATAATGTTGCTAGCCGTTTTATACCGTTAGATGTGGTAGAGATAAATTATAAATGTACTTCATTTTTGTATCCAACAGTTATAAAGAGGTAAACATATTTTTAGATCTACATCTGATGGTTATTAAGAAGCGTACACATTATGGCAGTTCCATTGCATAATTTATCCTACTTAATCTAAATCTAATTTTATGTTTTTAGATTTTTAAAACAAAATGAATTTTATGAATTGTTGTTTTAGCCGATTCATGTTTTAAAATCAAAATTTTATAATATAATTTAGAAAATTGAAAATTTGGAAAATGTGTTTACTTATGGTGTTAACTTCCACCAGAAGGTCTTTTGAATATATGTCATATATGTATAGAGAGAGAAAAAAATAAAACATTATTAATATTAATATATTTGAAGTTGGAAGAATGATATTTTTCTATAAATTTTAAAATCTACAATATCTTACTAACTAACCAACCAAAAAGAGTTTTAGTCGTTTTTAACTAGAAGAAATAAAGCCAAAACTTAGTAGATAAAATATATTTTTCCTCTTTTAAGGTTGAAAGTTAGACGTGGCAACCAGACAAGTAGAAAAGAAATGAAAGAGTTCATTTGGATTAAAAATTTTCTTGGTGAAGGGGTTTCTCTCCTACTTAAGGATTTTAATAACTTTGCCTTTCCTCTTGTTCATTAATTTTTATGGAAAAACAACATATTGGAGATCTGGAGTTCGTATAAATGAAAAGGGATAATAGAAATTAGAAAATGGGCTCTTTTCTTCGGACTTTCCATGGAAGCAAACAAACAATTATTCATTCGTCAATAATTTAATATTAAGAAAAAAACTCACAAAACCTACATGTCTGGGTGAATACAAGCAACACGAATCCAACGAAATAGAAAAGAAAAAAGAAAAACAGGGATGACGAATTATTGAATCAAATATAATAAAAAAGGCAGGCACTGCATCTTCCCAAGCAGCCGGTTCACGCTCATAGCACAAACAGGGTGGCGAAGAAGGCAATGGAAGCTCCAAAGATCAAGTGGTTGAGATTCAAGAAAGCGGAGGGGGCTGAGCTTGGAGATGGAGGCGGCGGGGGGGTGTTGGCCGGTGGAGTAGGGCTGGGGTTGCCGCTGCCCGGTGGGGTTGGGGTGGCGTTGGCAGCCAGAACATTGACCTGAAGCTTCATGCCGCTGGTACAGTGACCCGCAGTGGGACAGATAAAGTACCTTGCCCCTGCCGCTGGCAGAGGAATCGACGTGTTTCCGCCTGTGTGGGATCTGATCACCGAGCCCGACGAGCATGCCTTGTAGTTTTCCTTAGTCACCTCGACCACTGAGTGACTCTCCCCATAAATGAACACTGCAATTTTTGTGTTTTTAATACAGGTTAAACAAAGCAAAAATAATATGCTACAAATTCCATTTCACACTTGTTTTTTCTTTTGCCAAATAACACCAGAACAGAAATTTTCAAATTAAATACCAGATCAAGATCAACCACTTTCTAATTTTCTTTTCTTTTAATCGCTGCTGTCTATTCATATTGTAAAAAGTTACCTAATACGTCCCCAACTCTAAAAGTTCGTTCTGCAGACCAGGTGTCGTAATTAAACCCCTGATTCCAGCCAGAGTTGCCGCCAACGACCATATCTGCTCCATAAACCGCGCGCACGGCAACCAGAAGAACAAAAACAGCAGCCACTTTCATGACCATTTTGCTTGATCTTGCTGAAACAGAGATGGAGAATGAGAGAGAATAAAGGCTATGAAATTGTGATGATGATTCCTCTAAAATTGTGCGAGTGTTTATATAGAATCTAGCTTTAAATTAGAAAAAGGAACCGTCCACCCACTTTCCCAGTTACCCGGGCCCTCCAATTTAATTAAATTAAATTAAATATTATTTTTCCTCTTATTCTAACTAATGTCAATAAAGTAAAGCCCGTATCTGCTTTCTAAAACTAATCCATATGTATATATTTATTGACAAAATTAAGAAAAAGAATAATAGAAGGTGTCATCATTTGACGTGGCCTGTTCTTAGTTGGACTTTTCTTCCCTATTCTACCTAACATATGAATTTCATCAGGACAGAACATAGCTTCCTTATCTTCTATTTCCCGGCCGGCTACGCTTTAAAGCATATGGATATTAGATCCATCCAATAATAACTCAGAGGCTGCGAACTTTTCTCAAACCGAACTTGGAGCTCAAGGGGCTGTCTAATTCCATCATGGGTCAATTTTGCCTACCTAGCTTGGCACACAAATGTTGTTCTTTGAATAATTTCAATCTTACTAATTCATAATACTCTTTCCAATTTTTTTTTGATTGAAGTTGTATGCGCATATAAGCCAAGGCTGCCTTCCCCAGAAAATGAATACACAATACAGAGTCAAGGCAGCCAAAGTGGCTAAAGTTGGCCAATATTATTTACTTGGAAGATAAGAATAAGTAGAGGACTAGAAGGTCCACGTACAATCATCATGATTGGATCACCATGAGCTGCTCCATATTCTATTTTATTAAACCTTTCCCGATGGCTGCCACCTAACACATGGATAATGATAATGCAAGGAGTAGGTGAAATATAATTCCACATTTTCCCCCTGATTTGAAAATACGGAAGAAAAACAAAAAGTGAAGGGTTAGTTAGCTTACGGAATACTAAGCATCTTTGAAATGTCTTATTGTTGACCCATGTGGCATTTGGTTTGGGTCAAGTATTTTTTTATCTCTCTTCAAATATATATATGAGAGAGATTAGAGCTAGGGAGATAGAGAAGTTCAATTTGAACAGTAGGAATAGACATATGGATGTACTTTGTCAATTCTACATCACCAAACTTCGTTGAATCTCATTTGGTTGATATGCAAGGATAATTAGCTTCATTGGAAAGGTTTAAATTTTTTTTTTTTTTTTAGTTCAATAATTATAGGGTAGGAGATCGAGTCATTAATTAATAAATGCTTCATTGTTGTATATTTACAATCAAATGAAAAAGATCAACATTCTAAATCATGATCTTTAATTTTGAAACATATGGTTATCAAGTTATTGACGTATTATATTCATATTATTTAAATATCTAATCAATACATCTATATCCTCCTCCAATCTAATAGTTGAGATTGATTGTGCATAATACAAAGTCCATTCATTAAAGTACTGCATACACACCCTCAACCAACCATTCAACAACATAGAAACCCTTTTTCATGAAAAAAAAAAAAAAAGAATAAAAAATACAAAATTTTGGAAAACTCAAAAAACTATAACCTCTCTATTGTCTCAATCACTCTCCCCTCTCCCACTCGGCTCTAAGCTAAATGTTTCCTCTGTCAACCACCGAGTCTCCATTCGCCAATCAACTTTGATATTTACCAATCAATCAATTAATTAGTCAATCTTACTATGTTTAGTTGATTTTTTAGCACTCTCCTATCAATATCTAGGTCAATCACACACCTATTTTGTTCTGCTATTGTGCTAGAGTGCTCGACGACTTTCACCACTAAAACTAACTCCCTCGAATTTAATATGAAATAAAGAAGTTGAATAAAAGGAGGCTAACCCCATTCACATGGAGAAAGAGACTATTTTCATTAAGTTTAGTTAATTAAGGAAAATGAGCAAAGTGCCTAATGAGAAGGTAAAAAGTCAAATCGATCATAACTTAGTAGATAAGACGTCAATTACTATTTTAAAAGTTAATGGTTTGATCCTCACCTCCGTAATTGTTGAACTCAAAAAAAAAAAAAAAAACCAAAGCTTGTGGGTGGCCCGATTTAGAAATTGGAAAAGTTATCTCTACACCTAAGAACTAAAATATTGATGTTGATATTGAGATTTCAATTTTATGGATATATCGATAAAATATCGATGAGTTATGAAACAAACAAATTATAAAAATCATTTCCATTAATAATTGAATTCTTTTCATTCTCTAAATAAGTTGTATAGATCTTATTAATTTTATTTATATTCATATTACTGACTTAGTGATGATATAAATAGGGAAAAATACCTTTTTTGTCCCTGGGTTTTGAGCAATAGGTGTGTTTGGTCCTTGAGTTTTAGAAATATACCTTTTTAGTCCCTGAGTTTTGAGAAATAAGTTTAAAAGATCCCTCGTGTTATTTTTTAATTTTTTTTATATAAAATCAATATTTTTAAGATATAATGATTTTTTAAATTAAAAAATAAAAAAATTATTTTCTCTCTCCCCTCTCTCACCACTTCTCTCTTCTCTCTCCTCCCTCCACCTTCCTTCCCTCTTCTTCTTTTCCCCTTCCCCCCCTCCCACAACATCTTCTTCCCCACTCTCCTCTGAACTTCACTTTTTTTTCTCTCTCTAACCTTCAATCAGAGTGGATCTCAATAACCCACTTTGCAATTTGCTGCTCTACAACTGTACCCAAAGATTCTCTCTCTACAGTTCAGTTTTCTTTTTCCCTCAATCTTATCAAATCACTCATCATCCATAATTGAATTTACAATCATTGCCCTTCAGACCCATTTCATTTTTTAAGCTCTAGATTAAGCTCTCATGGTTAAGAGATGATCACCGGAAAGGACCTGTACATTGTCTTGACGACGGTGATTCCTCTATAAGTGGCCATAATTTTGGCCTACAACTCTGCTTGTTGGTGGAAGATCTTCTCGTCGAATCGGTGCTCCGGCAACAACCACTTCGTTGCCATCTTCACCATCCCTCTGCTATCCTTCCCTTTCATCGCATTGATACTCTGCAGAAGGCCATCATGCTCATTCCTCTATTTGTTACCTCACAATTTGGGAAGAAGAAGATGTCGTGGGAGAGGAGAGAGGGGAGAAGGGAAAAGAAGAAGAGGGAAGGAAGGTGGAAGGAGGAGAGAAGAGATAGAAGTTGTGAAAGAGGGGAGAGAGAAAATAATTTTTTATTTTTTTAATTTAAAAAATCATTTCATATTAAAAATATTGATTTCGTATAAAAAAATTTAAAAAAAATTATAAATTATAAAAAATTAAAAAAATAACACGAGAGACCTTTTAAACCTATTTCTCAAAACTCATGGACTAAAATGGTACATTTCGAAAACTAAGGGACCAAGCGCACCTATTGCTCAAAACTTTTATGGATATATAAATATATTTATACAAGATATCGGAGATATTATTAGATCGTAATTATTATTTATGTCAAATCTTTTGATTTACGGATATATCAATGCATGTTGACAAATATTTTAATTCTTGTATACACACCAAATATTTTAATTCTTGTATACACACCTAACATGCCATATATAGACAATCCCTACTTTCGTTTCTATTTCACAACTTCAACGTTGATGTAACTCTTTTGACTCCATATATTCTTCTCCCAAATTATCTTGCTTTCTTTTCCTTATATAGTCCAGTCATATTTTGACCTTATTGTTCACACATGATTTCAAAATAAAAAGAAAAAATGAGACACGTGTAATTGAATTTATATTTGTATTGATTTTGTGGGTGTGGCACAATATCTAATTTGTTCCTCTGATTCTTTCTCTCTCATATACAAATGTCTCGAAAGTTAAAAGCTTGTTCTCGAGCACACTTGTTGGTCTTTTTTTATCGACATTTGGCTTGTTAACCTTGTTGGATCAACCTTTGGCTTGTTGATATTTGGATCGGCCTTTGGCTTGTTGATCGTTGGATCGGCCTTTGGCTTGTTGATCGTTGGATCGGCCTTTGGCTTGTTGATCTTTGGATCGACCTTTAGCTTGTTGATCGTTGGATCGGCCCTTGGCTTGTTGATCCTCTTGAAGATATGATCGAAGTCTTGAAGTCTTGTACGCTTCAAATGCCTTTGACTTGTCTTCAAATATATTTTAGTCTTTAAAGCATCTTTAAGTCTTTTGGTCTTCAAAGCATCTTTGGTCTTCAAAGAGTATTCAGTCTTCAAGGAACGTTTAGACCTAAGGACTTATCTTGAAGGGTCTTTGGTCTTCCAAAAATGTTCAACACCTAGGGACTGGTCTTGAAGAGTCTTTAGTTTTCAAAGAGGGTTCAGCACCTAAGGACTTGTCTTGAAGCGTTCAGCACCTAAGGACTTTGTCCCCCTTTACTCTCAATTCTCTCTGAGTTCTCTGGAGAATAAAATTTCTGATCCCTTAAATGAGGGAGAGCTCTTCTATTTATAGAGCTGATATGAAAATAAATGGCCAAGGAGACCATGAGAGAAGTCTACACGAAGAATACCAGCTCAATGAAGCTCATATTCAAAATCAAGGGAAGTCAACACCAAATTCAATTCAATCACGAGGCAATTATTATGCCACAAAGTCCAATCATTGGAGTTGAAATACTACAAGAAGACTTTAATTCTTACTTCCAAGCTAAGATGTCCACATTATGAAGAGTTGCATCATTTCAAGCTTGAAGAGGCACCTATTAAACCAAGAGGCATAATGAATCTAAAAATCCAGATTCATTCACATCTTTAATACATCATGTACCTATTTAATTCATGTATTTACATTTAATATGGTTCATGTATGGATTTCAAGGTTGGGGGCTAAATTTAGACTACATAGGTGAAGGGTTGTATCCTTTCATGGTGTCTATTCAATTAGTATAAATAGGGCTGTAATTTTGTCATTTGATAACAAGTTAAAGTTGAATGAAATCTCATTATTTAAGTTTAGTATCTCTCAAGCTTTATGCTTTCTTTGTATTCTTGTGTATAGAATTCATGTCTAGAACTTTCAATCTAGTTTGATCCATTAGATTGTGGAGAGTTTGAAATCTTGAAGATAGGAACAAGTTCTCCTTTCTTTTTGATCATCGATCAAAGTTTTCAAGTAAAAATCTGTTTAACTTTCTTGGGTTGTTTATCATCTTGTTAATGGGGTTTTCTTATTATTGTTGTGGGAGTTCGCCTTGAATAAGGGGAGTTCTCAAGCGTAATTGAGATAGTTCCTTTATCATTTGGTATCAAAGCTTAGGCTCTAAACAGATTATATCTTTACTTGCTTTCATTCTATCTCATTTTTTTCCTCCAAATTTCAATCCATTCATTTTCTTGTGACTATTCATCTTCTGATCTTTGCTTCATTTTTTTTCTTCATTGTACTTGTTGGAAGAAAATAAAAGAAAGAAAAAAAAATTATATCCATTGCATCTTTCCATACTCATTTTCTAACTTTGGGATTTTGTGACTTTTCACATTCTTAGCTTTATTGAAGTGTTCTTGCATTCTCATAAGAATACTAGAAGACTTGTTGAAGTTTGAGAATTAGAAGTCTTAAGAGTATCTCTACATTTTGAGTGCAAACACGAGTGACCTTTCGTCTCCCAAAGGAGGAAAAAAAAACGTGAGGGGGTGATTGTAAGGTCCATTTCTTGTTATTTTACATTATTTTGCAGCATGTACCTCCGAAGACGAAGACATCATGAGACCTACAATAATGATGATCAATTTTGGAAGAACTTTCGGAATGATTTGGCTGAGATACGCCAATCCATAAATTACATGGCTAAATTATGTAAAGAGATGAATTTGATAGACCAAGCCATGAAGAGTTGAGCTGCACAATCCATTCGAAACGAGGAAGATTGCCAAATACCTCAAGATGTCCAACCTATTCAAAATAACGAAGATCAATCACAAGCCCAAAAGGAAGGTTCGAATGGTGAGGTTGTTGAGGTAGATACGGAAGATGAGGTGATATTTGAAGTATGTGTGGAGAATGAGCTGGAGACAAAATCTCTAGCAAAATGTGTGAAAAGTGAGACGATAAAAAGAAGAGATGAAAGTGTGAAAAGTGAGATGGTAGAAAATAAAGAAGAAAATGAAAAACAAAAGAGTGGATGTGGAAAAAAAATGTTTAAGCAAAAAAATCATGAGAGTGGGGTTTGTTTTCCAACTAATGTTTTCTTCCAATGTCTTCCTAGTGTTTTTGATTGTTCATCAGAGACGGATTGGATTAAGTTTGAAGTTCTTGATCAACGACCAAGGAAGAGGATTACTCTACAAAAAAAGTTTGCATATGATTTGAGAGAAGAGGTTGCAATCCAAGTGTTAGAACTAACTCGAGATGATGACTACAAAGCTGCTTTGTAAGGAGATCCTTTAGATTCGAGGACGAATCTTCTCGAAGAAGGGGAGAATGATAAGAAAATAATGGCCAAGGAGACCATGAGAGAAGTCTACACGAAAAATACCAGCTCAACCAACTCAATCAGCTCAATGAAGCTCATATTCAAAATCAAGGAAAGTCAACACCAAATTCAATTCAATCATGAGGCAATTATTATGCCACAAAGTCCAATCATTGGAGTTGAAATACTACAAGAAGACTTTAATTCTTACCTCCAAGCTAAGATGTCCACATTATGAAGAGTTGCATCATTTCAAGCTTGAAGAGGCACCTATTCAACCAAGAGGCATAATGAATGGATTTCATGTACCTATTTAATTCATGTATTTACATTTAATATGGTTCATGTATGGATTTCAAGGTTGGGGGCTGAATTTAGACTACATAGGTGAAGGGTTGTATCATTTCATGGTGTCTATTCAATTAGTATAAATAGGGCTGTAATTTTGTCATTTGATAACAAGTTGAAGTTGAATGAAATCTCATATTTGAGTTTAGTAGCTCTCAAGCTTTATGCTTTCTTTGTATTCTTGTGTTTAGAATGCATGTCTAGAACTTTCAATCTAGTTTGATCCATTAGATTGTGGAGAGTTTGAAATCTTGAAGATAGGAACAAGTTCTCCTTTCTTCTTGATCATCGATCAAAGTTTCCAAGTAAAAATTTGTTTAACTTTCTTGGGTTGTTTATCATCTTGTTAATGGGGTTTTCTTATTATTGTTGTGGGGGTTCGCCTTGAATAAGGGGAGTTCTCAAGCGTAATTGAGATAGTTCCTTTATCAAGAGCTTTCCATGGCATGTGGGCTTGGGCTTTAATGACCTTTGGGCCCAACTATGGACTTGGGTTTTGGTTGGTTTTGGGCTTAACCATTTGGATTTGAGTTTTATTTAACTTTGACCCAAATTCAATATAATCCAATTTGACCAGATTAACTTTAATTATTTGGTCAAATGAAGACATGTGGCAATTTAATTTAGAATTTGCCAATTTTTGTCTTCAAATTAAATTTGAGACGCATGTCAATTTATAATTGGTTCCAAATTTAATTATTTATAACTTCGTCATTTGGAATAATGACGTAGCAATTGAGGATTAGCCGAAATTTCTCAGTCAACACTTATTTCATTTTTTTTATTTACTTATTTTTTGAAGATGCTATACACTATCTTTTAAAAAACATTTTGCTTTTTGTAATTATTTTATTTTCTATCCATGTAAATAACAAAATAAAGTTTATATATACATTTATATATTTACATATTTACATAAAGTTATTGTGAACCTAAAAGATTACCTTCTAATACTAGGTACATAAATTCTTATCCTGCCCATTTTTTTTCTCTCCTTAATTCTTAACCAATTGCTTCTTCAACCTTTTGAAATGGGCGAAATCACTCACAAAACATGCCCTGAGCCCCGTTCACCACCCTTTGCCCTTCCTTTATATAACTCATTCATCAACCTCATCTCTTCTTTTCTCACCCCTTTAAATACCTTCTTTCCTGTCAAAAGTATGGATAAAATAGTAACATGAGACTCCGTTTAATAACAATTTCATTTTTTATTTTTCTAATTTTGAAATTTAGGTTTGTTTTTTCGTAATTTCTTTACTATGGTTTTTACCTTTCTTAATTAAATAACATTCTACAAACAAAAACTACTTTTTTTAATTTTCAAAAATTTAGTTTGATTTTTGAAAACATTGATAGCAAGTAAATAACAAAAACAAATAAATTACTCAAAGGCGAAAAGTAGTGTTTATGAGTTTATTTTTCAAATATACCAAATGATTATCAACAAGACAAAAATAAAAGGAAATTAAAACATGACGAAGCCTTTGAAGCTCCCATACACTTGTTGGTGCTAATAAGAAATATATTAAGTTAACCTAAGGTTGGTTGAATCCTAAATAAGAACAAACCCTAGCTTCCTTGTAAATTCTGCCAGGCCTACAAAAGTAGCCCTTATTAGGGGCACAATGACTATGTTTAGAGCATAAACACAATCCTTCCAAGGCACACCCATCTTTGTGTATGGTCACTGTTCCTTCCAGTCCAAGAATTTGATTTGTCCACTCATTTGAGAACAGCCCATGGGGATCATATTCTTTCTTAACCTTTAAAAAGCTCTCTCTGTTTTTGTACTTGCCAATCGCTTGTTGAAATGCAATGTTCCGGTTCTTTCCCCAATGCGGAATACCTCCGTATTTGAAGAGCGCCATTTGCTCAACCTCTTCAAGCACATCTTCAAATAGCCTAGGACTCATTGGGTCTTTGCTTCTGTAGTATGTAAAGTCAAAGTCAACTCCATCTTGTTGCTTCCCCAAGTAGGCCGTGGAGGCTTTGACGTAGCGCATCAAGATGCCATTGTAGAGTTCGACGCCACAAAACGCCATGGGCTCTAACTCAGCAAGCTTTTGCACGTCTTCAATGAAACTTTTCACCACTCTTAAGTCAATGCTAATAGCCGTTTGGTGGAAGAACTCCCCTTTAATCAAAGGGTCCCAAGGACATGCTGTTATCCTAAAGTCATTAAGATTGTCTAGGCAAGATCCAGAGGACTGAAGTCGATTGTGATACCCGATGACTGGATATTTGAGAAATGTGATGCCTACTCAAACAATTGCATGCATGCAGTTTAATTAATTAATTAAGACAAATTACAGGAATACTTTAGTATATATGCGTACTGTCATTGTGTTCATACCATTGTTGGTTAATCCGTAAGCAGACAGTGAAAGAATAGAGGTAACAAACTTTGCACTAAAACACTTCCCAGCTGCATCACGCCTTGATTCTTGGTCCTCCTCTAATTAATAATTAAAACAAAATGAGTACGCATCAAAATTTGAAGTGGGTGCAATTAAGCTAGCTACAAATTAAAATATAGATCCACATCACTAACCTGAGGCTCGAACAATTGCCAAGCCTACTGAAGTTGTGGGACGAAATGGAATAAAATCATACAACCCATTGCCGGATGTATTGGATGAAACGCGAGTATCTTTGCGATAGACAACCTTACGCTGACTTGGATACCAAGTTAAATCTGCAAATTCGTAATTTCTGCCAAAGCTAACTACTTGATCGCCTAAATCAGTGTCATCCCTTTTAAAATAGGTGATGGATCGCTTGAACATGGGTTGCAATTTCAGAGTGACCTGCACACAAGTCATTAATTAATTATATTGCCAAATATATGCAATATATCTTTCTTTCCTACATTTATTATAAATTTTTGTTTCCAAGCTGATCAAATTCAAAATAAGCCTATCGACATGAACAAGATGCTTTCTACTATTCATAAAGAACGACAAATATTTTCAATATCAACTCTTTTTATAAACATTTGATGATCACTTTTACCTTTAAATTTTTTTGTTTCCAATTATACACCCTCCCACGAAGTATTATGTCACATTTTACTTTTTCTTTTTTTTAAATGTTGTTGTAATTTTGCACTTGTTATAGTGGGTAGCAAAAATCTATAGAATATAGTAATATCTAATGTTTAGATTTGTTCTGGTGCTAATACTAGATGGATAAAAATGATAAGGCCGGGGTACGTAAAAGAACCGAAGAAGAGAAAAACATATTTACTGGGCCTTTGTATATTGGGCTTTTACCTCGGTCTATTTATCAAAATTTGCAATATATACGTTGGTTATAATTTTAAATAATTTCTACCATTGTTTCAAATTTGACCTACTAATGTATCTTTTTTCCACATTATTTTTAATGTTTTTTCTATGAAAATTATCAAAATATTCAAAAATTAAAACTTTAAAATAGCAATGAGTTGTTGTAGTAATAGTATAAATGATATCAACATAAATTAGCAATTTATTTAATTTAATATTTATTAAAAAGGGAAATATTAAAATCACTATATATGAGAGACTTTTAGTTCTTGTATATTAAAGTAATGATTTAGTCTTAATCCTTTAATTAGTTCTTGAAATTTAACATAAAACAATTTAGTTTATATAATTTAGAATTTGTAACAATTTAGTTCCTACTGTGAAATGTCAATCTTTAGTATGCATTTGTTTAGAACTTGTCATTTTAATTATGCATGTAATGATTTATTCATTATAATTTATAAACACATTTGATCCTTAGTCAATTTATCGATTTACCTATATTAAAATACCCATTAAATCTTAAATCTTAGCAAGATTTGGTAGGGGCTACATCATTACAAATTTAAAACTACAAAGGCACCAAATTATTATAAATTTAAAAATATAGAAATTAAATTACATATTAAAATATAAAACCTAAATCTTCATTTTAGTGAAAGTAGAAAGAGGTTTAAAGGGAAATATTTCAGTAAGCTTCTTCTTCTTCTTCTTCTTTTTGAGTTCTATTTCAGTAAGCTTTTACCATACGTTTTTAGGATGAATTTTCTAACTCGCCTAACTTTTCTTCCGGTTTAAGACTAGAGTACAATCATCTTGTTTGAGTCAGTAAAGTAAAATAATTAAGACAACCTATAAATTTGTAGCTATATTAATGAACTAAAAAAATTCTATTACTATAAGTAAAATTATAATGGCTTCCAGAATTAGTTGTCAATTTGAAATATTAGTAAATGGAAAATTACAAAGAGGTCTATGGAAATTTTTACCATAAGTTTGTTTGATTGATATTTTAATATGGTAGCTTAGCAAATTTATAATTTAACTTTTTTTTTTTTCAAATCTCAACTCTTGTCAAATTCCTCTTCTTCCATACCTTTTTCTTAGTAAATCCCTCATTATCGTTCCATTTTAATTGTGATAAGTCTGACGAAAAAAAAAAAAGAAACGAGAGAGAGAGAAGAGAACCCCTATCTCCCCCACTACTCAGTTAATCTCCCTCCCCCATAAAAAATAGGAGAAAGTAATTGAGAAATATATATAATTTCTCAGCTGCCAAGGATATGGCGTCAGATTTGGAGGTTGTTCAGATGAGGGAGACGGAAACCAAAAAACGCTTTATGCTCAAACTTAATTTGAAGTTAAATGAGATTCCGTGTTTTGTAATTTTTTTGACTTGTTATATCTTCTCTAGTTTCTCTTTCTTTGTTTTCCTTCTTTTTAAAATGGTACTTAGGATCGATTTTGAGAAAGTAAAATTGAGTTAGTATGGAATGATGTAATAATTATAATAGTAAGACTTAGATTGATTGTATATAATCCCAAGAGATCGATGCAAGTAATTACCTGTGTAATAATTCCAAGAACTCCCAATGAAACTTTGGCAGCGTTGAGATGTTGGTCACCATCAAGAAGCCTCCGAACTTTGGCGTAGGCATCTTGGTGCCCCCCGGGAGTGACCATTTGAATATCCGCAACGTAATCATGAACTGCACTCCCTTTGCCCCATAAGGAGCTGCCATGTGCCCCCGTGCTTAGCAGGCCGCCGATGGTGAGGCCCCACCAATAAGGCGTATGCGGCAGCGCCAGCCCAGCCGCCGCAGCCTCGTCTATGATCTGCCTCAGTGTCGCTCCTCCCTCCACGGTTATCCTCATGCCTTCCACGTCCACCTTCAAAGTCCGGTTCAGGTACTTGGTGCTTATCACCAGCCCATCTTCGCCGTCGGGACATGCTAGCTTCGGAATGCTGTGATAGAAGCGAGTGGCGACCTTGATTTTCCTCATAGCTCTGGTCGCCGCCTCCACCGCGGAGATGACCTCCGCCTCTGTGGTTGGGTACGTCACCTCTCCCGCCCGGCAGATGCTTCGATCTGGAAAGGTGGCGTAGGCATTTGTGACGGTGCAGTCGGCGTTTGGGGATCGGCATTTGATTGGGTCCTCCGGAGGGGTACACTCCGACTCCGACACATGAACAACTAACAACAACATGATCAAGCTCGTAAATCGGAATCCATAAGACGACCACATACTATTCACTTCAGCAGTTTCAGGGTACGGGGAGGACTGCATTGTTGTGGCCGGCCTTTGTATATTTTTGCAACGTCTTTATAACACAAAACAAAGCACAGGACCAATTCAAATTGGTCAGATCATATCCCAATCCCATAGTCAACGACTAGCTATCAATATTCTCTACTTTTCACTTTACCCTCTGCCTTAATTTTGTCTCTTAATCCCGACTTTTCTACCTCCAATAAATAGAAACCCCTGATTAAACACGATACTAGATTTTTTTTTTTTTTTTAAATATAATTTTGGTAGGAATGATTGCATTGGTTTTCTTGCTTCTACTCAAAATAACAAATGTATGATGCATAACTTGCGGTGCAATCTGCAACCCCAACCAGCTTCAGCATAGTCTACCAAACATACATTATAAATATTATATTTTGCTAATATATGAAGTTTAAAAAGGAATTATGTAAATCTGTCTAAACAGCTAAGAGAAATAAGAATAAATTATCATATTTGTAAATTATTTTGTGTGTATGATAGATTTTTAAATATAATTGTTAGGAACCACGAATCGTATTCTACATATCTTTATAATGATATGATACTCGTCTACTTTGGGCATAAGCTCTCATAATAGCTTTATTTTTTCTGACCAAAATGTGCCTCATCCAATGGAGATATTGTCTTTCTCCGTTATATATTCATGATCATCTCTTTAATTTGTCTAGTCAATCTAAAAATTTGGTTGCATTCCCGTTAGTAACTCCGATCATAATTTCCCCACTTTTAGTATACCCATCCTTTAGTGTGTCACTCAACAACCGACTTTTAAAGTGATAGTTCCTTCTTTCCAATCTCTTTGGGAATCCAAAACTTTTATTGTGAGATGAGGAGTATTTAAGTATATAGGACAATTCTCTCCAACCCATGCCAACCAAAACTTAAAATAAAAGGCAAGTAGGCAATTTAGATTTTATTTTATGTTTTTAAATTTATCGAGGTGAGTAAATATGTGTTTGTCAGCTATGTTTTTGAAAAATATGTGTTTGTCAGTCTTATTTTCAAAAATTATTTTTAAATTTTGGGATCCAAATAATGAAAATTCTGAAAATAAATTTTTGTATTTTTATTGTATCTAGATTCTAAATTTAAAATTTTAAAATGCAAAATTATATTAAAAAAGATTTAATAAATTTTTTTTTAATAAATATAGTATTTTATATTATAAACTCAATTTATTTTGTTAAATTAAAATATGTATAACATAATATATTATAAATTATATAATATTGTAAAATAATAATTATACAAAATTTATAATAAAAAAATATGTTCATAAATTAATTAATAATAGTTTTTATTCAACATAATATTCAGTTTTACAACTACATTTAGTTTCATGGTTTATATATATATATATATTATAGAACACATGTTGAATAATTGTTTAAATTGAAATCCAATTTCTAAATCTGCTTCCAAACACATCTGCAAACATGAAATACAATTATGTTTCCATTGAATTCATTGTTTTCAAAATCCTGTTTTCAGATTGTCTATCAAATGAGCCCTAAATTATTTGGCCACATTTTCCAATGCCCTTGCACGTGTTTTAATTGGGTTTCAACTTTCAACCCTTTGTCCATATTCTTAATTTCTTTTTTTTAACAAAGAAAAATACATATTTGGTCTATGAGATTTAAATTTGTTAGCATTTAAATTTCTAAATTTTCAAAGTCGACATTTCAACTTCTAAGATTTTAAAAAATGGTTTATCTGGTCCCTGCCGTTAGTTTTCCATTAATTAGCTCATGGAAAGCTAACTTTGTTTTTTTTTTTTAATTAAAAAATGTATTTTCTTAATTTTTTAAAACAAAATATATTTTTAATTTTTTTTTTCCCTTTTTTCTCTAATCTCCTTTTTTCTTCCTCTTCCTCCCATCCTTCACTCTCCTCCTATCGACGACCATGGCCGCCACTTTGTTTCCTTCTATTTTCTTTAATTTTTTTCCTCCCCTTCCCCTTTTTTTATCTCCTTCCTTTCTTCTTATTCTCTCTCCTCTTCCTTTTTCTTTCTCCCTTTCTTCCCCACGTTTTCAAAAAAAAAAAAAGGATAGAACGAAATCGTTCCAGATCTGCAACGACTAGAATGAAATCGTTTCAGATTTGGAACAACTCACTCCAGATCTGCAACGATTAGAACAAAATCATTCCATATCAAGAACAACTCATTCCAGATCTAGAACGAGATTGTTTCAGATTTGGATTTTTTTTTTCTTGAAAGCATGGGGAAGACTGAGAGAAAGAAGGGGGTAGAGGAAAGAGAAGAAGAAGAAGAGAATGGAGAGGAAAGAAGATCAAGAAGAGGAAAAGAAACGGAAGTGCGACGGCATGGATGGGAGAAGGGAGAAAGAAGAGGATAGAGGGAGAAAGAAGAGAGAGAAAAAATTATATTTTTATTTTAAAAATTTTAAAAAAAAAAAACAGAGGAAAATTGACAACATGGACCAAATAAACTATTTTCCTAATCTTCCATAGCCAAAATGTCAAGTTCGAAAACTCAGAAACTAAAATGCTACCAAACTCAAATTTGAGAGACCAAAAGTGTATTTTTCTTGATTCTTAATTTAATAGATGAGGTTATTTCATTTAAAATATAAATTTGAAATTGAAAAATTAATAAATATAAAAAAAATTGTATAGGCTGTCAACTTTCTTTAGGGGACAAAAGTGAGAAAAATAAGTTGTTATTTAGGGGCTGTTTGGCGCGCTGGTTTGGAATCAGAAATCCTGGGGTTCTGGAACCCTGGGGTTTCTTGGCAGGAATCAGAAACCCTGTGTTTGGGGTGCAGGGTTGTATTGGGCTGGTTTGCTGAAACCTGTGTTTGGGGTGCAGGGTTGGATTGGGCTGGGTTTGTTTAGTTTGTTTTTTTTTTTTTTTTTTTATAATTTTTCAAACTGTTTATTATTTAAAAAAAAATATTACACTTTTTTTCCTACTCCATTTTTTTAACTTCATAATTTTTTTGGTGTCTTACATACCAACTATTTAACCAATTATGTAGAGCAATTGTTACAACTATAGTTCAATTTGAATTATACTATGTGTAGTTTGTATAACTATATGCTATCTCATTCACTCCACTCATGATGACATAAAATTGAAGATTATGCGTAGCAACAGATAATTAATAGGTACAATGTAAGAATGGTGTTGCCAATGGTAAAGTAAAACCAAACATTAGAACTAAGATCTAGTTCTAAAAATATCATAACACACATTCCAGATGAAATGACAAGAAAGTAGAAGTAGTTGTCCAAACACAAATGTAAGTCATAAGAGCGGTAGATGAAAGTGATGAAAAGAGAGTCAGGTTCTAGGTGCTTTCCCCAAAATTTTCACGTAGTAATCATACTTCCAATCTGGGGTGAATGTAAAGAATGAGTTCAACATCATACTATCCGAGAGAATAGTCTTTGCAACAGCCATTCAGTCTTGCCTTGTCATCCCTGGGATCGCCTTTAGTTTTGCATATAGCTCGTCCACGCTGGCCCTTTTAAAATATTGACTAGGTGGTTGGGTCGCTAGGGTGATTGTTGGAGTGGTCGTTGGGGTGGTTGGATTGATGGGGTGTTTGGGTATGCCGAGGTGGTCGCCGGTGGTGATTGCACGGTGGTCAGGTCGCCGGAATGGTCGTTGGGTGGTTTTCAGCAGTAGTTGTCGGGTCGCTGGAGTGGTCATCAGGGTGGTCATGTCGCCGGAGTGGTCGCTGGGTGGTTGTGGCAGTGGTTGGATTGTTGGAGTTGCCAAGGTGGTCACCAGGTGGTCGTCAACAGTGGTTTTGGGTGGTTGGGTTATCAGGTCGTCGGGGTAATCGCCGAAGTAGTCATCAGGGTGGTCAGGTCATCGGAGTGGTCACTAGGTGGTTGTCTACGGTGGTTGCTAGGTGGTCAAGTTTTCGAGGTGATCGTCAACTATGGTTGTCGGATGATCGGGTCATTGAAGTGGTTGTTGTCTGTGGTTCGGGCAAGTCGGGTTGTTTGAGTGGTTGGGTTATTGGGGTGTCTAGTTGTTAGGGTGGTCGAGTGGCAGGGGTAATCGTCAGAGTTGTTGTTATCGGTGGTTTTTGGGTGGTCGCTGGAGTTGTCATCAGAGTTGTTGTCGAAGTAGTCGCTAGAAATGGAGAATGGTAAATGGAACTGGTCTATAGAGTTCTCATCGCAGTGGTCGTCGGAGGTAATTGTTAGCGGTGGTCGAGTGGCCGATGTGGTCACCGGAGTTGTCATCAGAGTGGTCGCCGGAGTTGTTGTCGGAGTGGTCGCCGGAGTTGTCATCGGAGTGGTCGTCGGAGTTGTCATCCGAGTGGTCGCCGGAGTTGTTGTCGGAGTGGTCACCGGAGTTGTTGTCGCAGTGGTCGCCGGAAATGGAAAACGGCAAATGGAAGAGGAAAACATGGCACAAACCCCATGGGGTTGCACTGTTGTAACCCATGGGGTTGTGTTTCAAAATCAAGGGTTTTGAAACACCTTGTGCCAAACATGGTTTTGGGTTTGGTTCCAAACCCATCCCAACCCAAACCCATGGGCCAAACGGCCCCTTATAGGGGTACATGGAAGAGAATTTAGTGAGATTTGGGAAATATAATAATTTAGTTAAAATAATAGAATTAAAAAAAGAGAGTGAACACATGTCACAATCTTGTCGGAGATGGGTAGTGGAATCCCCAACCTAATCATCATATATAGTTTAACTGATTAAGACATATAGTCTTGAAGGTTAAAAGTTCAAATCTTTCTACCCTTGTTGTTGAACTCCAAAAAATAATACTAATAATAATACAATAATCGGAGTAGAGTAAAGAGTACGATTACAATTGTTTGTTTGTAAGTGTTTTTTTTTTTTTTTTTTTTTTGAGGTACGTTTGTAAGTGTTAGATTAGGAGTATGGGACAATTCCTTGCCTTCACACCAATCTTCATGTTTACTCTCCTCTCACCTCCTCCCTTCTTTTATATTTATTTTTCCATATTTTTGTCTCTTTTTTTTTTCTTTCATCTCTAATATCTCATTCTTTCTTTTACAACAAGGATTTAGCCCTGTTTTCGTTTGTTGTCAGTTCCCATTATGCAGGCCTTTGTAGCTGGCCTCAGCGACCTTCCATATTCAACGTCTGATATTTTAGAATATAGGCCATACAAGGAAAAGAGAGAGGGTAAAAAATTGGTTGTGTTGACACGTGACGAACTATGGTTGGCCTGCATGTTTCTGCAACACAACTTAAAGTGCAGCCAAATTTTTAGAATTAGACAAGATCGACCTTAGGAAATTTTTTTAATAAATAGCTAGCCTCAAGTTGCGCACTAAAATATCGATAATATAATTTTTAGAATTCATATGCAGTTATTCAAGTGGGAGATTGTTAGAATATTTAATTAACATATTTGAATAATTAAAATGTGGATAACATAGTAATATACTTGTATTTTTAGACAATTTAATGGGTTGATTAAAGTAAACTATATAATTAAGTAAATGGACCCATATACATGGACTTTTAATGAGTATGGACTTTTGTTTAGTTGAATATCCAATAACACTTATAAGCTTAATGGAGGTTCAGAAAAGAGTTAATAAATAAGATGCAATGTTATAGTCTCCAATACACTAAGTATATTTAGTTTTCTTATTTCCCTTTCTGACCAATTGAATTATCAAGATAACCATATGCTTCAACCCACATTAAAATGTTGGGTCATTTATTGAAGATAAAAAGTATATTACAGCCCATACGAAGTTTTACCACGAGTAGCTTCTCCCTTGCCTACAATGCGTTCTTTGAGAAAATCAAAGAACACGACACCAAGAAGGAAACACGCGCTAGGCGAGATTTAGACCTAGACAAGAACAAACCCTAGCTTCCTTGTAAATTTTTCCTTGCCTACAAAAATAGCCTTTATTTGGGGCACAATGATTGTCATTAGGCATATGCACAACCCTTCTAAAGTTCTAAGGCACACTCATCCTTGTCTATGCTCACTGCTCCTTCTTGAAATAATCTCTCATTAATTAGAGAGAGTTTTCCAGCCTTATTTATAGAATCGTATAGAGAAGTATTGGTTTTTTGGCCTTTAATCTCAAATTAATTAATTAATATTTTGATGATAACAAACCTGATTTTGTTTATTAAAAATTTTAGTGTTTTGAATTATCCATAGCGTAGAACTCAGAATAAAGATTCCAACGCTTCTTGAATCGTTCAAATCAGAGCTCAAACGAATAAATTATGGGAATAACAAAATTAAAGAGAAAAATCTTACATGGTGTGACACGTGGCACATCATGATGACGTGGAAGGTCAACGATCAACCGTAATGATGTGGCGCCACATGGCGATGACTTGGCACCTTCAAATGGTCTAAAATGATGATGTTGACAATGAAATGGCAAAACGTGAACCAATAGGATTTCGACACGTGGCTTATTGATTTTTTTAATAATTAAAAAATCCAATGGTGAAAATTCAAAATTTTATTATTATTTTAGTTCGGCCAATGAAAAGGCGATACGTGGCCTTCTTAATTAAAATTATATATATATAATTAGTCAAACGGTCAAATGTTTTAATATTTTAATATTATAATAATAAAATAATATTATTTTATTATTAATTTTGAATTTCTTTTGCAGCCAATCAGAAGCTGACACGTGGCAGAAATGGCTAGTTTTTGTCTTCTCTGTATTTAAGGCTCGAAAAAAATGGAGAAAAAACTATGAAAATTTCTATTCTTCTTGGCTCACTTCCACCATTTTTGAGCTTTTATTTTTTATTCTCTTTAGCCATTTGAGGGCTTTAGTTTATAAAAATTATTTCTTACAAAAGGTTGTGAGCTAAATTTTGTGTATCTACTCTTTGATGGAGTTTCTCCATCTCGTTCTTTACTTTCTAAACTTTGTAAGGGTTTCTCTTAATCCTAAAAAAGAGAGATTGTAACGGTTTGATTTCGAACCGTGGAAAGGATCGGGTTTGTTCTTGCTCCCTCAAAAGGAACTTGTAACAGTTGGACTCTGAGCCGTGGAAAGGGTCGTTCGTTTGTTTTTCTAGTGAAATACCCAAGAGGAGCTTGGGGAGTGGAGTAAGTCGAGTTGTGTCGAACCACTATAAAATTCTCGGTGTCAATTTCTCTATCTCTATCTTATTTCATTTTTGCAATTAATTTGTTGTTATATTATATTGCATAAAATCAATTGTTCTTGTATGTTTATTTTGATTGGTATAATTTTATCTTTACATATTCTTTACCAATCTTGTTTTTAGAATTAAATATGGTGTTTAAAATTATTTTTGTGTTAATTTCTTGTTTAAATTAATTGTTGGTAAAAAGTTTGTTAATACATTTAATTGGACCCACCTTAGCAAAAAAGTTTTATAAAGTTTTGTAAAAATTCTGAGAGGTTGTTTTTGCTAAAGGAAATAAGTGAAAATCAATGAATAAGAAAAAGAGAATTCAAGTTGCTTATGCCCCTTTGGAAAAAAAAACTCTACCAAAATGCAATTGCAATTGTAGTTAACATAAGAAAACTAAGTAAACCGAATTCAACTCCTATTCAATTTTGCTTCAAAATCTTTAGGTGGTTAAGTGATTAAACCTATATTTCTATGGCTAATCTAACTTAGATAATTTGGCGCACAATTCTAGCTGTTTTGGAGTCTCGCCTTATGTCTAGGGTTGATGTTCAAGACTTATTTATAAGCATTTTTTCTTCCATTGCTTTTACGGCATCCACTTTCCTTTAACCCTTTCGATATTAAATTCAAGCTTGACAAGCAATCACTAGTTAGCCAGCTAGGTTTACCCAACGTCATTTTAACAAAAACGAAGCTTCAAGTTTAACTAGATTGTTTGTACTTTTAAGCCTTACATCTTTCCTCTAGGACATTCACTAACTTGAATTCCAAAAGAAAGTTTAGCTCATCATGGAGAGAATAAAAAAAAACAATTGAATTGATACCAAACCCATAATTAAATAGCCAAAATTAAAAATGTTAAAAAAAAATCCAAACTACAAAGGCATACCAAAATAATTTTTATTAAGAAGTGAGATGGAGGAAGAAACTCTAGCAATTTTCCAAAGTAAGTAAAATTATAACAAAACAGTAATAACTGAAGGGAATAATCCAATTAAACCCAAGGGAAAACATATGAATCGATTTTGAGTTTATTTAGAATTAAATAATAATATTAGGGTTAAGCATAACATACCTTGAAAATATGGAGATTCTCCTAGAGGGTATTTATCTCCTCCATAAAATCTTCCTGGCTATGACTCGAACACAGGACCAAGGCTTGTGAGAGTCTCTTGAAGAAAATCCACAAGGGATTGGAGACGAAGAGGTCTAGAGAGAATTCTCTAATTCTCTATTGAGGAGATATGTGTTCTATCTAATGGCTCAACCCAAGGGTCCTATTTATAGAGACCAAGGGTAAATCTTTGCCATAATTAAAATATTATATTTTAATATATAATATATTAAAATATATTTTATATTTATTTGAATTTTATTCAAATTTTATAAATATATTTTATTTAATTGTATCAAATCAAAGGACAAGCCCTCATAGGTAGGAGTTCATAACTCACTCAGGATTAAGATCGAGTCGCATATGATCATCCTGATGAAATATTAATCTTCTCAATTAACAGATTTATAAAGAGAGATTAAATATTTCGTGGTCCAGTCTTATACAAACTCATTGTATAAGATACCCCCACTCACATGTCTCCACATGAATGATTTGGATTAAATCATTTGTAACTATTACAAAGTGGGTCGTATCAATAGTGTTGTCAGGATAAGACACCCAACTTTATCCATATACTATGACCCTTTAGGTTATTTTTTTAACATGATTTTCCCGTATGTCAACCACATATTGTTCAAGATTACACTAATAACCTTGGATTTTTCATATAATGGATAATATTATATTGCAAATAAAACAATCAAAATTATTATTAATTATTAAATAAATAATTAATTACGAGGCTTTAGGGCATAAATCCTAACAATAACACCTCAAGGAATTTCAAGATACTATAGACTAGAATTCAAAAGAACAAATGTGCTTGTTGTGAATACAATGGAAATCAATAAACCTCAATATGGCCTGAAATCCAATGGACTCACAAGAAGGAATTGAAAAAACAGCAACTAACAAATGACAAAAACGTGAGAATAACTACTAACTCGTGAATTCCTTACTTTGATCGACCCAATTACACCTTTTTAGGCTATTGAATCTCACCTCCTCTAACTTTCGTCGAGGAGGGATCAATTTCGGAGTTCACAGAGCAAAAAAAACTAAGAACTATTCGCTCAAAAAATGGCAGAAAAACGATGAACTAGAGCTGCTATCCGAGAAGAAAACCTCATCTCCATTTTGATTCGTTCTACCTTCTTTTATAGGTCTCGATGGCTAGGGTTTCCATCTTTTCTTTTCTTCAACCTTGGGTCCACTCTTAGGTCTGAAAATCGGGCTGAAAAATCTTCCAAATCTCGCAAAATCTCCACAATTCTCGCAAATCCCTTGATTTCCGCAACCTTCAGGTTTTTCCAGAAATGAAATTACATTGTTTTTTGCTTGTTCACAAAATTGTTTTCCATTAGAGCAAGTATAAAAATGCAATTGCATTTCATTTGGAAATGCATTTCCAAATGAAATGCAATTACATTTTTGTACTTGCTCTAAATCTACACAAAAATATCAAATTAGTGTAATTTCCAACCTCTTTTCAACTTCTTTCCTCTTTTTCATTACTCCAACGAGCTTTTATGAATTTAACTAATAAACACTATTTTTAGCTTGCTCGTCATACAACAAAACACACGGAAATGACAAGAACAACTTCGTCTAGAGTCAAATAATCCTCAAATCCTCATAAATGAGAATTATCACATGGTGTACAGGGCAAGAGAACAAATATCTCTTGCCACAAATATCTCACTGCAAAGTCGTGTGTAGGAACTCTAACTAACCACTCTCGCTACAAATATCTCGCTGCAAAGTTGTGTGTAGGAAGGCGGGTAGGAACAAGACCATCTGAGAATGCGTGGGATTGCCATGTCATTCAACCGATTGGAGCCTAAAAAATCAAAGTTTGATGAAAAACTCATTCCTAAACCTAAAAACTGCTATTAAAAGGATCAAAATACATACTTGAGGCCGATTGAGGGTCAATCTTTGTTCCATCAGTTGAAAACCACCGAAAATACAAGTTTGAAGAAGATGAATAGTTTGGACAAGCAATAGGAACGGGAACGGACGAACGGGAACGAGAATGGGCTACTTTTTTACATATGAGGGAAAAAATGTAACTTCACTTACCTAGAGGTCCAAAATAATCAAATTTTAAAAAAGGGTCTCAAATCGAAAGCAAAAAGGGATCAAAATATGCAATTTCCCGGCTGGGAGCAGAAGAGGTAGGGGAAAAGAGAGATAATTGGGTGTTTTGGTGTTGGAGACAGAAGTCATTACATTCACATGGTTGCTGCCCCTTCTATGGGGCCTTGCGTTGCCTTCTAGTTCTCCCAATACATCATCTCTCCATCTTTTCTTCATTTCTTTTTTCTTTTTTCTTTTGGGGCTCTCTTTCAACTTTTAACGGCTACCTAATTTCAGTTAAAGATATCACATCAAATGCACAACACAACACTTACCTAGACATTAATTATCAATTTCAAACAATTTAATTTGATTGTCTTTTCCAAGAATGGCTACTGTCTCCTCCTCAATATGCTGTGTTTTAGATGTGGAATTCCCACTGATTCCCACTATTCTCTCCCGGCCTAGTTTACCACTTACTAACTCCCTATTTAATTTAAACCTTTAGTTTTATTATTTTAATGTTATAAGTATAGACGTACTATCTTACACAATTTTTATTCAAAAAACTACTAAACTATTAAAGAAAAAAATTTGGGTGCAGCCTAGGTTGCACTCAAATATGGTGATGCCTACTTTACAACCACACAAATCCAACTTTTAATTTTTTTTCTTTTTTTAAAAAAAATCTTGTGGTTGTAAGGTGGGCAACACCATACTTGAACAAATTGTGCCTTCTTTAAATAGTTAGTTTCCAAACCTCCCCCAATATAAGATTAATTAATATTAAATTGATAAAAATTCTAGAACAAAAATATTACTAAATGGACGCTACAAGGAGTCCATTAATGATTCTCTCATCTCATAAACATAGCTGGTGGTTCCTACCCCACTAGTCATTGGCATAGTACTGCTTCTTTACTTTAATCATTCTTTGAAGTCACCAAATGACACTCATGTTCATTCACACATCAAAGTCTATGCTTGGAACAAGCACTTTTAGAATTAGTTATGGATAACTTTTTGAAAGCTAAAAAGTGTGTTTAGCGGCTTAACTTTCATAATGTTTGAATAGATAGCTGAGATTGATTTTGAGAATTTTAAGAACACTAAAGATGATACAGAAATACTTAATGAAAGAGAAAAAAATATCTTTAAATGAAAACATTTCTTCCATATATGTGTATTTTGAAAATCGCTTTTGATTTAGAAAAAAACACTTTTTACTCCTAAAGGCTAAAAGAACTTGTGAAACTCATCCCTCAGTTTTCTTTTCCTCTCTTTTTTCCATTAAGATCACTCATTTTTAAATGCCACTACACTCCAGCGCATGATAGCGAATAAATCGTCACTTGAGTTGCTTGGTAATAGTTTGTTAGCATCGAAAATTTAAAAAAATGAAAGAAAGACAACACACACAAACAGAACAAACAACCAAACAAGACCATTCAAGTACCCAGATGGAAGAATCATCATATCATCTCATCTTACATCATTTAGTTGAAAGATTATTGTAACATTACAATACAAAACACCAAACCACACCCACAAAACACACGCCACGTTTCTGTCAGACCAAATACAAGAATCTCTTTTTCAGTTTTAGCTACACTTCAAAATGCTGAACAATTTCCAAATTCCACCATCCCTTCCGGTCAAACAAACATTTCCCAAAACCATTGCAATTCAATCTCTCTCGTCTTTCTTTCTAGTCAATTTGGCCAATTTCAGTCGAAACAAAGCCACATTTTCGACCTCAAATTGGGACAAACAACACGATTTTTTTAGTTTAAAGTTACATCCTAGGTACGTACCAACTCTCTCTTTTGCGGGTTAGGGGATTAGGAATACTGTAATTTTATGGGCCTTCATGAGAATTAATCAACGAATGAATCACCTTAGCCACCTTCTTAGATCGGTGGTTGAAGAAGGGGAAATCTCTCCGCCGAGGCTGTCAGTGCAGCAGGATGAGTAGTTGGATTGCTGCTCCACCCCAAAGTACGTCCCGTTCACGCTCTTGAAGCTTGGACTCCTCAAATTACGCTCGTAAATTCCATACCCAATTGGATCAGGAACTGGGAATGACAACCGTTTTTTCGCTGACCCAACTCCCCTCTCCCTCTCCGGCGTCGATGGCCTTTGCCTTGGCGCGCTCTGCGACCGTAATCGCGCCTTTGCAGACTCCGTGGCCGCCATGTAATTCGGCAAACAGTTGCCTTGGCTATAACTGCTACTTGCCCCTGTCCTACTTTGTTGAAGCAAATTGCCACTGTAGAAGTAGTTTGACCTTAAGCTCGGTGTTTGCGATGTGTTCTCGCTTTTGTCGTCCCTAACGAAACGAGGGCTTGCGGACCGGACTTGCAGAGGCGTGGTTTTACACGGGGAGGGCGTGGCCGGTGCGTGGTGGAAAGAGGGTATGTTTTGTTGCGTCCTGTGGAGTGGCGAACTGCCAGAATGCGGATTTGTTCTTTGTTGATTTTGAGTCATTCTTCGGAAGTTGGTGGATGTATGAGAGTAGGGCTGGAATGTGTCAATTTCGACTGTTTTGATGGGATCTCTTTGATCAGTTGAAGCTCTTCCCCTGTTTTCCCACGGCTTCCTTGAATTCCATTGATCCAGCCATTTGGGTCTTTCTTCCAGCTCATCTCCGCTTCCCATGGATGGACTTCGACCTCTCCGCCATATCTAAAAACAGCCAGAAAAGACCCCCCCCCCCCAATCGACGTCGACAGAGAAATTTAAAATTAGAAACAGAACCCCAAAACAGAGCAGCAAGAGATGGAGAAAGGGATGAACCTGTTGGGAGAAGGCGTGGGAGAGATTTCTATCGCGCTTCATTGCAATCTCTTTTCTGTGTTGGAGCATGGCTTTCACTTCTTCAACAGTGTGGGGCCGTTCATCCCAATCGTCCGCAACAGTACTACTTCCCTCCCTTGACTGAGACTGAACAACAGGAGTCAGGACACCACACCACTTTCGTCCAAGTTCCTTAATTTCAAATCAAGGCAAAAGAACATAAAAAGAAAAGAAAAAAAAAAACCCTTCTCTGTTTTCGCTTACCACGGATTTTCTGTCGGATAAGTTTTGAAGGTAACGCGATCCAAGGACGCTATTCGTGTCGCTGAAGGTGGATTTTCTACTGCCTTCATGGGAGAGTCTTATCCGTTGGTCGAGCACACGGGCTTGCACTCGGACCAGAGCTTGCATGCATCGGAGGGTCATCTTCGCCTGCTTTCTGACGTTGTGACCCCTGACCAAAGCCTGCAACTTCACCAGCCCCTTGAGCGCACGCAGAGCCCTCCTTGCCTGTAATTTAATTAGTGTAAAAATTATAGCGAGATCAACCGAAGAAGAAGAAGTGAGATTGAGATTGGGGGTATTTGATTAGCATACCAGGTATCCTCTAAAAGAAGTCTGAATGACAATGGCAGCGTAGTGATCTCTGGCGTGATTGGAAGGCCTGGTGGTGAGGCGAGCAACCTCGACAGCCGCTTGGGCGGTGGCCATTGCAGCTTCGGCAGTGGCCACGGCGACAGCAAGCGCGGCCTCCGAAGATGCATGCTCCCTACTCGGAACCGTTGCTAGAGACGGCGTTTGGTGGGTGTCCGTGTCCTGCAGATTCGTGGATCGCCTGAAAATCCATCTCCGCTTCTCTCTTTTCTGGGGAGGAAACGAAGCTCACATCATAACTCATAAGGGTGGGAAAAGAGAAAGACATAATGAAGAGAAGAGAAGAGAGGAGAGAAAATGAAAAGGTAAGAGAGTGGGAGGACCTTGTCGTCTTCGTCTTTGGAAGGAGATCTAAAAGCCCTTTTGACGGCAGTCAACCACGAAGATGCTCCCTTCTTACCCATGACATAAAATGAAAAGACGGAGGAGGGCGCGGCGCTGCATTTACAAGTAGACTAGTGTACCTGGGAAAAGAGAGAGCTGATCATTCATCATTCATCATTCAAAGACAGTCCCAATCCCAACCCAACCAACAGGCAACAGCGACACCAGTGAAGTAAGTAAGTTGGTATATAATATGGTACTGCGGTGCCCACATCTTTACCTTTAACAAAGCCAGCCACACATTCACCGTCTGGCGTCTGAATAAAATATAATAATTTGGGGTAAAGCAAAAAACGACTGACGTGAAGTATGCAATGCAGCTGTGAAGTGATTCCATCCAGTCCAGCCAAAATAATCTACCCATGGATATTGAAGAATAAGAATCTTTCTTCTTTCTTTCTTTTTTATTTTTGTTTAGGGAAAAAACTAAATTAATTAATTGGTTGGATTTGGATTGGATGAATGAATAATAATGGGTGGGAGGAGGACAAAAACAGCAATAATGGTGAATAGAGTTGTCAGCAAAGAAAAAGCCAGTGGGCAATTTAATAAGAAAAAGGCATTCAAACCGAGACGTGAGAAGGCGTGAGCCGTGCGGAGGGTAAGGCCGCCTAACAGATGATGCAGGCAGTAGTACGCCATTGCTTGCTTTTCCCAAAACAAAAGCACTCTCTTTTTTTCTAAAAAAGAAATCCAATGCGATGAGATTATTTTAATTTAATTGAGTGGATGGATAAAAAGTTTAAAACCAAAAGGCCCATCTTGCTCGAAACAAGGCACATGTCGTGCTGTCACGTGCTGACAGAGGGAGAGTGTTGGTTCAGGTGTGGTGTCGGACCACGCTCCTCATATATATTAATATTATTCAACATTCAACGTTTTTTTTATCACCTACACCGTTGCAGCAATTGCAGCGGTTGTTATCCATCAATCATCACATCATGCTGCTCCTTACAAAGACTTTACTGTTCACTCCCACCTGTCAATTTAACAAACTGCCTCCATCTCTAAGTCTATGTTACCCATTTCCAACTCCACAATTTTCAAACCCTTCTTAAAAAATATAGCGTTACTGTATTCTATTTTAGTTCTATCTAGTTTTAAACTAATGAAACCAACAAAATCAACTGGGCCCAAAATAAATAATATCTGCCTCTTGCTTTAATTAGTCTAAAACTAATTTAGATCATTTATGCATGTCCAATCTAATCATTTCTCTTGACAAGTTGAAAAACTTCTATCTCACTGACTTTGAAATCTTATTTTATTTGTTATTATTATATAGACAAGAGAGGTTGAAAAAATATATACATACCTATATTATAATTTCTCCTAGGCAATATGTTGAAACACAAATTTACTTCTTCTATTTTCAAATCTCCAATTTTTATCTATGAACTTTCAATAAAACTTAAAATTTGTTCCTATGGTTAGTTTATTGTTAATTTCTCTAGAAAAATATATATATATATATATATATATCCTTATTAGTTTTCCTTCTATAACTTTTGAAAATATGTTCACATTATGTCTTTTTTTGCATGAAAATTATTATTATTATTATTTAACCAATTTCAATAAAAATTAGCTTCAAACTAACGGTAGGGACTAATTTTAAGCTTAATTGAAAGCACATGACTAAAATTAGACATTTTAAAGTACAAAGACTAAAATGGAATTAAACTCAAACTACATGGACCAAAATGATATTTTAACCAAAAATATATTACATCTTTACCTTTCATTATAGGCAGATAGAGGGAAAGATCTTCAATTTTAAAAATAAATTAGTTAAAATACCATTTTAATCATTATATTTTGAGTTTTATCCTATTTTAACTCACATACTTTCAATTAAGTTTAAAATTGGTCTTTATTATTAGTTTATTATTAACTTTTCTAAAAAAAAAAAAATAGTTTATATTAGTCTTCCTTCCCTAATTTTTTTTAACAAGACTAGATAGATCTATACTTAAAAGGTGAAAGCATACTAACAGGTTTTTAAATTTTAAAACTAGATAGATATATTGTTCGCACTTCAAAGTAATTAATATTCATTAATTTGACGTGATGGGCAAAAGTTCAGAGAAAAAAAATCTTAGGAAAAAAATTAATTTTGACCATAAACTTGATAGATTGTATCAATTTTAACCTTGAACTTTCAATTTCATCAATTTAAACCTCAAACTAGGTAGATTGTATCAATTTTAACCCTCAACTTTCAATTTTATCAATTTAAACCTCAAACATGAATAAGTGTATCAATTTACACTCTCAGTTAAGTTTCCGTTTCAATCACTGTTAGAAAAATTTCCCACATGCTCAAAACCACGTGTTGCTCTATGATATGTACTTGTTTGTTATTTTAAAAAAAAAATACCAAAAAAATAATTAAATCATTCTAGATCGAGTTGTCACCATCATGAAACACAATGAACTCGAATTCGAAAGTAGGACCCACACAAAAACAAATGGACTCTTGTGTTTCCCTTGCCTTTGGTGTCAATACCAGCGATGACGAGTGTGAAGAAGATTCAAGCAGTGACGTTATTGAAGGCGACGACGACCATGACAATGTTGTCGAGTTTGGTAATAAGGAGTTTGAGCTCGACTAAAATGCAAGAGAGAACACGAAAGGCAGTGGTGGACAGAGTGACACCCATGAACACAATAAATTGGTCGTAGCCGACCTTGTTGACCATTTGAACAGTCTTACGAAGGATTAAAGTGACATTGATGCTGAAGAGGAAGGGGACAAAGATTCCGACAATGGCGATCCCGAAAGCCATACGTCCATTGCAGGGGATGGAGGAAAATCATGCTTGAGGCGGACGAGAAATTAAAAAAAAATCAATATTGGCAACCGATTCAATAATAGGAGTACTCTATTAAGGAAAAATATGGTGCAAATGAGTTTTGTTTCTACTAAAAGTCGATGGATCAGTAGAATCATGCCTTAAAATTGAAAAACCCTCAATTAATGAAATGAAAAACAGAGAACATAAAAAGTGGAAAAAAAAAAAAAAAAAAAAAAAAAAAAAAAAAAAAACATGCTATGAAATTGGAAAATATTATGACGAGTCTACTTCAATTTTCTTCAACAATTTTATTTTTTAAAAAGATAACAAATACGTATTTGTTATAAAGCAACATGTGGCTTTGGACATGTGTGGGAAACTTTTTAATGGAGACTGAAATGAAAATTTAACCGATGGTGTAAATTGATACATTTATTCAAGTTTAATGTTTAAATTGATGAAATTGAAAGTTTATGGTTAAAATTGATACAACCTCCTAAATTTGAGGTTTAAATTGATAAAATTGAAAGTTCATGATTAAAATTGATAAAATATGTTAAGTTTAAGGTCAAAAATGATTTTTTCCCAAAATATTATGACTATTGTTAAAAAGATTTATAAGAAATGAGAAAAAAAAAAAATATAAATTGGTATCTTTCGAAAAAAAAAATAGTAAAAATCCGTACATAGTGTGACTGCTAATCAACAACTAACAAAGGCAGTGGGCACAAGAGAATGAGAGAGAATTATGTGAATTGTGAAGAATGAACGCAATATTTTAGTAAGAGATAATCCATATTATTATTATTATTGTTTTGATACTGATATAATGCATATTATTGACCTACATGGACATAAGTGTGTGTGTATATATATATATATTTTTAAACGACAGGTGTGTGTATATATATATATATATATATATATATATGAAACTACAGGTGTGATACGTATATATATTTTGACCTTTATTTTTTAAATGCATATAAAATGATTTCACATTAAATATTAAGCTGTATAGGTTGGTTAATAATTAACATCTATGGTATGTATTTTGAGTGTATATATACATGAATGTATTCTGATTTCCATAGAACTCATCTATGGAACTCAAAATATATATATATACAGGTGTGTGTATATACAGGTATATATAACCTAGCTAAATCGACCTATACAGGTACGTATTTTGAGTTCCATAAATGTTAATTATCAACCAGCGAGGATACCAAAATAACATAGCTAAATATTTAATGTGAAATCATTTTATTTGTATTTATTTAAAAAAGAAAGGTCAAACGAAATAATTGATGCCTAAATAAAAGAATGCAGTTGGATTTTTTTTTCCCTTTTTAAGGAAGCAGTTGGACCTAAAATAGTGTAATCTTCTTTTTCTTTTTGCCGATAAAGTTGGTGTACTATAAAAATCATTGCCATTATTCAATTCAATCATCTTTCAATTTTTAATCAATAAACAAAAAAGATACACATCTTTCATTCCAAACACTCAAATTGAAATAAGATTTGTATCGTCCACTTGAACATAGCTCAACTAACATAGAATATGTGATTTCAACCAAAAGGTTCAAAATCTCCAACCCACATATTTGTTGAGCACAAAAAAGAATCAGGCTTGTATAAAAAAAAAAATTTTGAAATAAGGCTATATATATGTTTTAACCTCTAATGTTTTAGTATTTTTTTCAATTTATTCCCTATTTAAAAAGTTTCAACTTAACCCCTTGTGTTTTAACATTTTTTAATTTAGTCCATTACTATTGGTGGATATATTTTTTTTAGTACAACAAATGTAGAGTATGGAAATTTGAATTTCCAACCTTAAGGCGTCAATTACCGTTGAGCTATGCTCACTTTGGCTACTATTGGTGGATATTAAAATTGGCTAATGATAAATTTATATGACATGGTAATTTATTGAATTGGAAATTTCAAATTCTATTCTTTAAGATGACCTTTTTACTCCTCTAAATTTGTATTAATTTATTTAAGTATCATTTTATATAAGTTTATCGACCATTTTAACATTCACCTACAACAAGAGCCTAAATTGAAAAATATTAAAATGTAAGAGATTGAATTTAAAATTTTTAAACAATAAATATTAAATTGAAAACCTATCTAAAGTATATTCGGCCAAAAATAATTACTATAAATATAGGAGAAGGTTTTGGATGATGCTGGACACTGGGCCCACCAGTGGAAAGCCCATTTACGCCTGATCCAATTTTGAGAAGTTGGGCCGAAAGAGATTTTTTTTAAGCAATTCAAGCTCCCTTGCCAAGGAACATGCAGATTTTATTCTCTAATGCCTCGTTTTTTAGTACGACGAATGCAGGGCATAGATATTTGAATCTCCGACCTCGAGAAAAGGAATACATGTCAATTATCACTAAACTATGCTTACGTTGGCCTCGTTTAAATGAAAATAGACATTTTCATTCTCCCATCGAAAAAGGTTTATTCTAAACCACAAGAGTTCTCTTTTATTATTATTGTTATTTATTTTTATTTTCGTTATGGTAATGCAATGCACGAGGTCTAGAAAATCAATCAGGTTGTTTTTTATGATAAAAAATAGATTTTTTTTAATGTGAAATTGATGAGAACCTAATATTTAGAGGTCAATAATGTTAGAAGACGAGTGTCGGTATCTAATAGTAAAATACCTATTGGTCTCGTTTACATAAGGATAATGAGAATATAAATTTTCATTCTCATTGATGGTGTTTACTAAAATGTTGGAATGGAATCAATTGGAGGGACTCAACATCAAATTGGGAATCCCTACCCCATATAAGAGGTAATTTCATTCCTCTCTACAACCCTCATCAATCACATTCTAATTCCTTATTTCGTGAATTGCAAAATTTGTATGTTGGTCACTTTACAACTTTTACTTTTTATCTCTCATTTATTAGTGAAATCTCAATTTTTTTTATTAATTATTAATTATTTACACTGCTTATTATTTTTTCGTCTAATAAAAATGTATATTATATTATTATTTTATTACATGTGACTTTTTTTATTAAATTGAAATTTTCTATTCAATCTTAATTAGTAATTATTTGTTATTGATTTGTTAAAATAAAATATTTTTATCAGATAGCATATACAAATAAAATTTATTTATATTTTTCTAATACAAATTTATTTTAATATTTTTAGTTGATGTAGCTTTATTTTAGTTCGTTGTTATTTACTGATATCAGATAAATTATTTAAATATAATTTATGATTATTAAATATAATTATATTAATACCTGTTAGTTGATGTTTTTTTTTTTTGTGAAACGGTGATGTAATTTTCTTTTAATTAGTTGTTTTTTTGTTAATATTAAATAAATTGTTAAATAAAAATACTCCTATAAAATAAAATATTATTATTATGTTAATTAAAAATTTTATTTGCATTTAATTAGTTAAAAATATGACAAGGGTATTCTAGTAATTGTCTTATGTCTGATTCATATTTTAATTCTTCGCAGTTTGGAATAAACAACAGCAGTTACTGATTTTGATACCAAACAATTATAAGTAAACAATATTGGAATAACATTCCTATTTCGATTGATTTCAACCCAATTGATTTTGGTTATGATTCTAGCTCATTTTAATATACGGGGCTTAACACTATAGAGTTTTACCAATTGTTTAGTGTGTATAATTTCTTGCTATATTAACAACATTTTACAACAATACATAATTCGTAAAATCAATTTTGTTTCTTAAGGAATAAAGCTAACAAAAGATGTTAGATAAATTAGCCAACTCGAACCATCTCACTTCACATCACACCAGTGAAAATGTTGTAGAGGTATGCGCCTAGATGTTAATCAAAGTAATACAGTTAAATTAATTACAAATTTCATTTATATTTCACAAATTTACAGAAAAAAAAAACAATAACTATGAAAAATAAAATGTATCAAGTCATGGAGAGAAGAAAATCAAAACTAAAGAATAGAACATGTGTTTTTCACCTCCCTTATTTATACAGATTTTTGTCTTCCTTTTATGAAAATTCTCTACCTAATCAAAGAATACTTTACTAATTGGAAAATTTTCTTATAAAAAGAGTCTTAACTAATGGTTAAGACATGTATCGTGTTTCTCCATTTGATCCATCTTTTTTAAATTTATAAAAATAGCCTAAAAATTCAGAATTCCGATCCTCATGCTTGCAAATGTATTTATGGAACTCTTTTTAGCAGCTAATTTGTAAAGTTGAATTTTTTTTTTTCTAAAATTGTGATTTGAATTTTTTCTTTATGTATATTTATAACATAATCACAAAATATTGAATCATTAGCAAATTCAATCTTTTAAACACAATTTATCAATAAAATGTAAAAGAAAAAAATATTCAAATAAGGAATACGTTTGGTATCATATTAGCGAGATATTTATGGTATAAGTTATAAATATTTAGAAGATCACGTAAAGATAAATAATAAAATATCTTCACATTCCAAAAGATAATTATTATACAAAAGAGATATAAGGGAAGCTGAAGAGTTAAAAACTTGAAATAACATGGAGCAGAAGCTGATTCCGAACATTAATGATCGCAGCGACGCCCCCTGGTTCACATAAGGAGAAAATGTCTTTAATAAAAAGAAAAAAAAAAAAAAAGGAAAACATTAATTATAGTAGGAATGGAGAGGTCCATATTGGCCGCAAATCAAGCCCATCATATTCATTCAATTAAATTCAGTATCCCTTGTTTTTTTTGTTGAAGATTTGGGAGGATATAATAGTACGATTCCCATTTAAACTAAACGCAGGCCTCTTCTCACAGTTTCATCAGTGTCATCCCCACAACACGAAGGAAGAGCAACGTTAAAAGTTTTTTAGTTTGTCCGTTGCAAAAGGAAGAGAGAACGTCGTCTCTCTCAGAAGAAGAAGAAGGCACGTGATGGAGGAGAAAGAAGCTATGGCAGAGGACTGGTGCTTCGTCTGCAAGGATGGTGGAGATTTGATTCTCTGCGACAATGGGTCAGTCCACTTTTTTCCCTCACCCCACCGATTCCTTTCCCCCCCTTCATATTTTCTGCATGATCATTGGGACAAGTCTAAACAAAACAACTTTCTCGTGCATTCAGCATGAGTTTTAAATTTGTGCCCTGTTCGTCTCAAGCCTTTGAAACTCTGTCGCTTTTGCCTTTCTATCGCTCTCTGAAAAACTTGGCTTTTTTCGAGGGAAATTTGTTGAATCATGATGGTCTTCTTGAACAATGTGGTGCGTTAATGGCGCGTAGCACCATTCTTAAATGCTCACTCCCTTTTCTTTCTAGGGGTTTTGAAACAATGCGTGCGTTTGGGATTCAGATTAAATTTTTTTGCATTGTTTTTCAGGAACTGCTCCAAGGTCTACCATCTTGAATGCGTAGGATTCGATGGCGAAACTACCTCTGAAATAGAAGAAAATTGGACCTGTGGTAATTAACCCGACGATTCCCATTCCTTTGATTTTCTTTGACCCAAAAGAAAGGATTAATCAAAAGACAGATGATTGTTAAGTGCAGCGGCAAAAAGCAGAGTTTTAAATTATTATTTGCATGGCATTGGACCAGATTCCAAGATTGATAGACCCTTTGCGATGTTTTTTTTTTTCAGATTGTCATTCTTGTTCTTCCTGCAAGGGAGCGTCGGAGGTCCACTGCTTCTGCTGTCCAACCTCTTTTTGCAGAAACTGTATCAAATCTGTAAAGTTTGCACCACTGCGAGCCAACAATGGGCTCTGCAGAGATTGCTGGACCCTCGTTCGTCTTGCGGAAAAACTTTCGTTTTCCAAGGTATATTGCTAATTGCTTGATTAAACGATCCTCAAGAGAGTGAGTGGTTTAATTAATGTCATGTTTGAATCTTTTCTTTATTATTATTAGAAATCAATGGATTTCGAAGACAGAGATACACATGAGTGCCTGTTCAAAGAGTATTGGGAAATTGTGAAAGAAGAAGAAGGGTTAAGTAGAGGCGATATTGTGGCTGCGGAACAAGCCTTTTCAAACTGCAAAAGGCAAATGAAAGGCTCCACCTCAACGCGGGTCGCCAAGCCCAAGACCCTACAAGATAGAGATACCAAGTCCAATACGCACAAATTCACCAGCTGGGGATCCAAACCTCTCATTGACTTTCTCACTTCAATTGGCGTAGATACAACCAAGCAGCTATCACAATACGATGTCAGTAACATCATCTTGAAGTACGTTCAAGAGAGGGACCTTATTCACCCCACAAAGAAGAAAAAAGTAATCTGTGACAGAAACCTGCATCCCATTTTCAAGAAGAACACCGTGCCCATGAAGCAGATTGATGTTCTTTTGGGGCCGCATTTTTCTCATGATGACAACAACCAAAGAACCAACAATGGCAACAAGAGATGCTTGGAATCGGATCAACAAAATGGGGATTCTGCTGCTTCTGATGATGCAAATAGAAATAAGCAGCAGAAAACATTGAGCAGCTCTGAGGAGAAAGCTTACTTTGCATCAGTAGTTGCCCACAACATCAAACTCGTCTACTTGAGGAGGAGCTTAGTCGAGGATCTTCTAAAACAGCCTGAAGAAAGCTTCGAGGACAAGGTGGTGGGAAGTTTTGTTAAGGTCATGAACATAGATTCGAGGGAAGTTCAGTCTAAAGGGAAGATTTCTCAACAGCTCTTGCAAGTTACAGGTTAAATATATATGTTCCTCTTCGTAATGTAAAAACAAAGTTGTTTGGTTTTGCTGATTTATTAACCAATTGATTTGTGGCCTCAGCTGTAAAGAAAATGTCAGGCAGAGATGGGAGGAATATTTTGTTGCATGTTTGGACGTTGCCCGACATTCAAATTTCCATGCTGTCTGATTCTGACATAACTGAGGTAACCAAACTAATTGCCATTGCCAAAGTATAAGCTAACCAACCACTCGCTGCTGAACTTGTTTCTTGGTTTTTATTTGATGATTTGTAGGAAGATTGCCAGGATCTCAGGGAAAAGATGGCAAAGGGTCTGCTCCAGAGACCCACTGTTGTAAGTTCATATGAATAAAATAATTAATTCCTCCATTTCATACAGTGAATAATTTTTTCGATGACAGGAAGAGATTGAAAAGAAGGCTCGGATTCTTCATCAGGATATCAGGAAGAACGTACGTGTTTCCACCAACCAAATACTCCGTTTCTTTTCTTTTCTTCAAAATAACAAATATTTGTTTATAATTCTTTTTGGCTTTTTTTTGGTGGTAGTGGATAGAGAGAGAGCTAGTCAACTTGCAGAACCTCATCGATCGCGCAAATGAAAAGGGACGGAGAAGCGAATATCCTTTTTGACATTGGTTTTTAGTTTTTAGCTTTTTAAAGTTATATTTCCAAGTTCGTTCATCGCCATGAAAAGTGGGTTGGGTTACCTTAACTTGGCAATGTTTTGGTGCTAAAACGCTATACCAACTTATTGAGCGAAGACAAACGCTGAAGAAAGAAGCAGAACAACAACCACTTCTACTCAAACAGCAGCTTCCCACTGTCATCACCGACTCTGCCGAAGCCAATCCCTCATCGCTCAGATTCACCCTCGTTAGGATCAAACCAAATTAATTTTCTGCCATTATTATAACAGCACATACAAATTGTACAAGCACTTCCAATCTCTTTTGCCATATCTCAATATGTAAATTTAGTTTGTGCCTGCCATTATTATTTACGAAGTTAGATGGACCACTCTCAAGTCTCTCCCGTTCTTTCTTCTATAGCTGAACTAAACGAATCTCGAATTTAAATCGCTAAAAACACGGACCAAGAATAAGATCAACTCAGATCTCGGAAAGCAACTAATCAAATTTAATATGATACAAAGAAGGGAAAAGACAAACATGTTTTGGTTTTTTAACCCACTTGAAAGCTGTATATATATCATTTCAACCCACACTGGAGCTTATCCACGCTGGATCCCTTCCAACTACCTGCCACGCTGGAATGGTCCGAGCTGGCGGTCGATCCGACGCCGTTTCCACACTTGGCCACCGTCCTGACGTTCTCGATCAACTCCTCGGTGCGGTTGTCCTGCGACAAAATCTCCGAGAGCTGTTCGGGGCTTATCACCAGCTTCACCTTCCACACACCCGTGCTACTGTACTTCGGAAACACCTCCGCCTCCGCCCGCTTCTTCGCCGCCGCGTTCTGTGTCTCGCACGTCGACATGCGATACGGCGTCGATACGACGCTGGGCGCCTCAGCCTCGAGTTTAGCGGAGGGCTTGTAGGGGTTTAGCGGGAGGAGATAGTAGACTTGTCCGGCGTGAAGCTCGTCCTTATGGAGAAGGGGCTCCGAGAATATGCTTCGGCTTTTGAAAATGGCGTGGCCTGGATATTCACCGGTTATGCACTCGGCAGTTATCGGCGCGAACAGCTCCATGATTCCGCCATCGGCGGTCACCACTTTCACCACATCGTCTCTTTCTCCGGGGCCTTTCAACACGCAATTTCCCATCTCTGCAACGCTGAGTCCTAGAACATGGCGACAGAATGAAAAAACAGAGGGGCATAAGAAGAAGGGAGGGAATATTGGAGTGGATGTTTGTTGGAGGGGTTGAGTTATTCGATGGAAGAGTCGAAGGGGCAACCGAACCGACACACAAGAATCCTTTGCTTTCTAAATAAACAATTCCTCCTAAATCCTCCCTCATATGGAGCTTTCATATCACCGCCAGATGCTGATGCCAATGGCATGGCCCCACGGTTTATTCACCACAAAACAATATTATTTGTTCATACTCGGATACCCTTCCCTTTTTGTCTTTTACATCCGCTTCATTATCAAAACTTTTTTAGTACAACTCCACATTGTTCTCGATATTCCATTCCACACAATATCATTTCTGATTTTGACCGCTATTTTTTTCCCCTACAAAAATCTCCTCTCTTCTAATTTACTCTAACATGATAAACTTTTAATATCTTAAATAATTGAACATTTTCTTCTTACTATTATTACATGCTCTATGTATTGTTTTGTTTTGTTTTGTTGGTAAAATAATGTAATGATGAAAGGAAGGAGTATGAAAGATGGAGGATTGTGTATGTATGTTGACAAATTGGAGTAATAAAATAGGATAATGATGAAGGTGTGAATCCTCACTTGCCTTTTTCTTGACGGTAGAGCCTTTTCATGTCAGCTTTCCCCAGAAATGAAGCCCATCAAACCCCATATTTCTTCCCACCACTACCATTATATATATAATTTGTCTATGTCAGTTTGGTTCTAACTCTTGAAATTGTTCATCTCATAAATTTCTAAAACTTACCTTCCATTCTATCTCTCCTGACTTTTACATTTTTATATTATCCATTAATTTGCTCAATCTTAGTATATATTATCACATTTTCTGTATATAAAAAAAGGAAGACAAAAAATAGCATCACCATTTAAAGCTTAATTCTCTAATATATTGTCAACCTAAGTTTCATTATTTCTTTCTTCAATGGTTCCAATTCTATGAAGAATTTGTGTGTTTTTCCCCTTTTGGGGAGGAGGGGGAATATAACTTTTGGTTACTATCGATTGCCAAATGGACTTTTTATATTTTTATGGCTATATGCCAAACAAGACTTTATTTTTATCATAGGTTTACACCAAAAGGGGGCCTGGTTTATTTGTTTGTGTGAAATATTCCACCCCCATCTAGTTTTAGAAGTAATTAGGGCATGGACAAATAAGCCATTGTTTATCTTTATGATAAAATAAGAGATTATAAAAATATATGAAAAAGAGATGTTAAAAACGTAACATGATTAGCAATGAGGTAGGGCGGTGCTTTTGGGTGAAATTAAAATTAAAATGGCACCACCGATTAACTTTTTGTTGGAGACTGTGAAGGAAAAAAGTGAAAACGCCAACTTCAACCTTTGGACTTTTCTCCTCCTTTTGCCTCTTCTTACTTTTCAATCCCATCCTTCCAATCTAATTTTATTCTTTAATTAATATATTTAATTTTACATAATACTTTTTTTATTTTTACTTTCCACGTATAAATCTAAAACGTTAGAAGAAAACGTTGTTGTTACATTTCCAAGTAAAAAACAAAACAATAGAATTCATGAAACAAAATGGAATGAATATTAGATTTCGATATCAAATTTATTATTGAAAACGTAGAACATAAGATTTGAATTTTAAAGTCTAATTATTATTATAATTGGACAACGACATTGAAATGATATATCTAATGGAGGTGGAAGAGAAATATCATTAACATCAAATCTTGTTGATTATAAGATGCTTTGAAGCAACTTTATCACCATAATCATTCATGTTATAGCAACACTTGCAACCATTACAACATTTCAACTCTCTTTCAAATTTCTGCACTTCATACTTCAAAATTCCTCCGTATGTAATCATTTTCCTTGCCATATTGGAAGACCATAGGAAAAAGAGTAATTTGAAATAATTATATTCGTTACTATAATTTTTTTATTAAAAAGAAAACGTCACCTACCTATTTCTTTTATTGTCTTTTTTTATTAATTAATGTTATATATTATAATTCAAACTGTCTTAAACATATGGATAAATAATCTAATTTAAGATACTTGAATATAAACATATAAAATAATACATTGTTGACATTAAATATAGCGCAGTAATCAGTGGCGGATCCAGAACTTTATGCCAGGGGGGGCACAAGTTCATATTAGGTTAAATTACGGGTTTAGTCTCTGAACTCTTAAATTTGTTTCTATATCATCTTTGAACGTTAAAAAAGTGTCTAATATGTCTCCGAATTTTCAATTTTGTGTCCAATAAATTCTTGAAATTTTAATTTTGTATCCAATAAGTCTCTAACATATTCAAGATTTTTTTTTAAAAAGTAAAGGTTCTATTAGCCATAAAATTTAATTTTGTGTCTAATAAGTTGACATTTTTTTAAAATTAATATGTTTATTAGTTACAAAATTGAAAGTTTAAAGTTTAATTAGATATAAAATTAAATTTTATGTCTAATAGAACAATTAATTTAATTTTCTTTAATATATCTAAGACTTATTAGAAACAAAATTGAAAGTTCGTGAATTTGTTAGACATTTTTAAAGTTCAATGACTTATTAGACATAAAATTGAAAGTTTAAGGATCTATTAAACATAAAATTTAAAATTCGTGGACTAAACTTGTAATTTAATTTTCATATAAATATAATTTTAAATACATTGATATATAATATTTAGATTAAGTAATATAATTACAAAATTATAATAAACCATCGTAGAATTATCCAATCTAAATATGTATATATTAGGAAAGAATTAAATTAGAAATATTTAAGGTTTTTTAAAATAGAATTAAGTTTTTTTATGCAATTAATTTTTCCAAATTTTTTACTAAAAATTAATTAATTAATTAATTTATTTATTTATTTATTTATTTATTTATTTATTCGTATGTGTGTGTGTAAAATTTAAAAATGAACTAAATTCTAACAGTCGGCCAACTCACCAAAATTAAAATAATATAAATATATATATATATCTTAAATCTCAAAAAGAGGGCGTCAATTGGACTTGAGCCTTGGAACTCCCCAAGCATGAAGACAACTGGTGCCCCCTCTGACCATCAGGCCAATAGAAATTTATGTCTTTTTGTATGAAATTTAATATACATATACATAATTGCTCTAATTTCAGGGGGGCACGTGCCCCCTCTGGCCCCAACGTGGATCCGCCCCTGGCAGTAATAGTTTTTTTTAGAATACAACATTGTAATTATGGATCAATTCGAACATAGCTCAATGATATGAGACACCTATTACCATCTCGAAGTGTTTGATCCTCCACCTTGCAATTGTTGCAGTTAAAAAAACAATATTGTAATTATGAAGTTGAGAATTCAAACATTCAACCTCTAAAAAGGTTTTAGTGCTTTAATGTTGAATCACAAATAAATTTTGTTATATTGATAATATTGTCATCTGGTATTTTCAAAATAACTAAAAAGACAAAAATTTTAATTTTGAAACAATGAAGAGCAAAATAAGAACTATTTCTCTTTTATAATACTCTATCAGTAAACAATATAGATGAATTTAGAGGTGGATCTACTACGACATGGAAAGTACCACCGCGAATATAGTATGTAGGTTAACCAATAATCATTAAGATTGTTAATTAATTCTCAAGGTAATCATTGATTTATGTTAATTGTGATTATCACACAAAATAAAAACATACTAATTACTGCTATTTAGGTCAATTGATGATTTAAAAATGGTAAAAAAAAAAAACCAAATTTGTAATCATTTTTTTAAAATATTATATTTCTAATAACTGAAACAGCATATTTAAAATATTATAAAAAAAAAAATTGAAGCTATCTATTAAAATTTTCTAAAAAGTTCCTAAACTAAAAGACCATTTATACTGCACGGATATAAGTTTTTAAAAAATATTTAGAAAGTTTCATAGACACACATATAATTTTTAAAAAATAAATTTTGGGGCTATGGCCTCCTCTTGCCCTTTGATTGCCCACTACCTATCCGTGATATGAAATTCTAAATAAATAAAATTGGGAAGTATCTGGTTCCTCATCCTAATCTAATCTAATGTATTCTGGTTTGCTTCTCTTTAGTGGTTTTAGGTGTCTTTTTTCGACTAGCCTAAGTTGTTTTGCCTACATCTCGAGCGGTGAGGTTATTCAGTTTTTATATATTCATAATTGGAAAAAGAAAAAAAAATTGTGTTTAGTAGTCGGAGAAAATATGAGATCTTCTCTTAACGCCTTATGGGAAATTTTCATTTAGGAGTTGGGTATTTGTTTTAAGTTTTGACCATAGGTCTAGGTTCTTTCTTTTGAAAATTTCGTCCCTCTAGGGTGGCGTTGGCAGAAACGACGTCGTTTTCTAATATTGGGCCGTGTCGTCAGTATGGGCCTGTCCAAGCAGGGTTCCAAGCCCACATCTGAAGCTTCAATAAAAACCCGACCTTGAGGATCTTTCAAACCCTAGAACGCGTCCGTGTTGCGCAGCGAAGAACAGACCGTTTAGAGCCTCAGCCATCGCCCATTTCTTCTGGTCGGAAATCTCTCTCTCCTTCAATCTCCAAGTGTTTTTCTTGATTCATTTTTCTGTAATGCTTCATGATTTGTGTTGTTTTTCTGCCTTAAATCTTCTTCCCTAATTTTCCTCGCTTTTCAACGTGCAGTGAAAAATGTCGACCGGAGAAATTGCTTGCTCCTATGCTGCTCTGATCCTCTACGACGATAACATCCCTATTACCGTATGAATCCTGGCATCCTCATTCAATATTTAATTTCTTTCGGGATCTCGTTTACCAAGTTCAAAGTAATTAGTAGGGAGATTACCATGTGTCGTTCAAAGGGATTGGTGTGAATGTTAGGAATATTAACATTTGATCCCCATTTAGAAGATAAAATACGAAACGTGGAGTATCAAACTTTTGTTCGGTTTTTCGTTCATTTATACTTTTAAAACAACGCGTACAACTACAATCTAGATATTGTTCTTCTGTTATTATACCTTTTCTGCTCTGTTAATGTAATTTGTTCCCATTTGTGGTCATTGTTTTTTCTTATGAATTTCTGTGATATCGTTTGCTATATCATCTGTATGGAAATAAGATTCCAAAATGTGTTTTTTTAACAGTCCGAGAAGCTTGCCACGCTTGTAAATGCTGCTAACGTGCTCAATGTGGAGTCTTACTGGTTCAGCCTTTTTGCTAAGCTGGCAGACAAGCGTAACATTGGGGATTTGATCCTGAATGTTGGGGCTGGTGGAGGTGCCCCAGTCGCTGCTGCTGTCCCAGCTGGTGGAGCGGCTGGTGGGGCTGCTGCCGCAGCTGCTCCTCCTCCTGAAGAGAAAAAGGTATAGCGATAGAGCCATTTCAATTCTAATAAAGCCACTGTTGTTCTTTCCTGTCTTGAAAGCTTGGTTTAGAGGTACTATAAATGATGTACATCATCGTGACATGGGATTATTTTTGTTACTTGCAGGAGGAACCGAAGGAAGAGAGTGACGATGATATGGGATTCAGTTTGTTTGATTAGATCGATAAGGCTTTGCATATTTTGAACTAGGTTGATTATCTTTTCAATGCCAGAGCCTCTCGTGTTATTTTACATATATGTAATTTTGGACATCAGTGACATTTGCCAGAAGTTTTGATTTGAATATGACCTGATTGCATCTTTTTGGTTGAGATAAATTATATTATATATATCTTATGTCCTCTCAATACGCTAGGTATGGATATGTTGTCGAAGATTGTTGCTTCCATGCGTTTGTTCGCTATTTATGTAACTCTAGTTTTCTGATTTTTTTTTTCGATATTTTGCTATATTTTTTAATGTGTTTTATTCTGTTAGTAATACTTCTGAACCTCACTTTCAGTTACTGAATTCTTCCATAGGGACGAGTGAGTTGAGATTATAAGATAGATAGAATCATCGCAACTTTTTAGAATGAATTTGGCTTCTAATGTGAACTTTTGACAAAGGAAGATAACCAAGAGGAGATGGCGAAGCAGAAAACTCTTTATGACAATAGAAATCTTAATTCGTAAATGGCTTCAAATGAAATCAAGAATATGCGTCTAGAGTCTGTTAATTGTGTTCTGGAGAACTTTAGTGATGTTAATATCTTCTCCTCCCATTGACGGTACGTTGCTTGTTGAAAACAAATGTACTTGACAAAAGTTGCTTGAACTATGTACTTTTTCTTCAAAGCCCTCTGTTTTGCTGCATTTGTTTCAGAAACTAATTGAGAAAAAACTGTTCTCTCCTTTTCTAATAGAAGCAAGGTTATTTCAAGGTATGCGTTCTGTAGAGAGGTTTATTGCATTTTTTTAATCTCCCAACGATGCATGGAATGAACTGAGGTGGTTCTTCTCTAATCCTGAACTGCTCTGCATAACTTAGAATTTATTAAACTTTCACTTGGAATGCAACTACGGCACATGGTCAACAAGATTCAAGATTCCACCTATGCAGACCGTCCTTCAGGAATAAATATATATCTCCATTTTGTTATTCGTTGTTTATTGTTGTTTTTGCAATGCTTGCTTTCTGTTTCCTGCTTAATCAGTTTTACGGCCTCTATTTTATTTTTCTGGGACTACTTTCGGTTCCAAAACTTGTTCAATAAGCATTATAGAATCCATTGCTTACAACCTTATTCTAGAGATCAAAATAAAAGGAACATCAGTTTCATCTTCTACACGAGAGACAGATAGACATTGGCCTTAAAGTTCGTTGAGGGAATTTCATTAATAGTTTCATATTTTTATAAACTATAAGGGAATGTTTGGGACAAGGGTTATAATAACCTGTAGAGTACTCTGCATCTCAAATACAAGACTATTATAATTTCAGAATAACAACTCTGCATTTTAAATAATATTATATTATTTCACAGACTATTATAATCAATGTTATTATAACTCACTCAATGCCTCAATCATCTTCTAAGTAGTTGCTTGGGTATTTAACAACTGGGTTGCATACTTTTGGGGAGAAATCTCTGTATCGGACTGTTGGCTGATTCCAATTGATAGCTCACACCCTTTACATTAACAAATAGGCTATGTTGCATATTAACTACCTTTGTATTTGTATAAAATACAAAATGCTTTTCTTCCCTTGCGAAAATTCAGAGGGTGAGAGGGAGAGTTATTATAACTAACCAAAAGCACCTTTATCACATGGGTTTAAATAGTCGTCCATACTCTGTCAAGATTTGGTCTTCTCTTTCCCTACATGAATATATATATGTATATTTTTCATGTCAGATATTGAAAGCTCGGAAGGGCAATAACATATTAGGAGGATCAGAAACAGAACTCACCAAATAGACTTGCTTTTAAAGGAAATCGAAGAGAGGACGGTCTCTTTACTTTTACCTCCCTGAGTTGCCTGCTCTTGTTTTGTATTTCTACTTTTTCTATTCCACCGCTGCTTTCTCCTACTAAAAGATGATATCCCTTTGTGACCTTGTCGTGGTAGACGGCCGGTGGTGCAAGCCTCAGTTGAGGCACATTTTCTATCTCCATTACTCTCTGGTTTTTCTGTAAGTTAGTCAGAATCTCAAACTGCAGTATACAAATTCAGGTTATATTAGTTCAGCTGCAACAGAACCTATTGGTGATTGTACTAGTAAGACATAAATAATACCCGTGGTATTTGCTGAAGAGTGTACGGGAGCTCCAACAAATCTGTTTCTTGTGGATATGAAACGGAAGCTCCTGACGATGATTGAGTTCTTGATGAAAATTTATTCACTAGACTGTACTCAGTCAGTGCTTTGCCTCTAGACCGTTGAGATCGATTGCTATGGAGACAAACTGGGCATGAGAAGTCACCGCCTGAAGCCTCATTGTCAAGGACTTCACATTGAAGATGAGTTGCATGACCACAGTTAAAAACTCGTACTCTGTAACTTGATGAGCTTTTGATAAGAAGGCGATTACATATGCAACAGACAACACTCCGGGGAGCATATCCGTGAGATGCCCCTTTCTTCAATAAGCTCATGGTGTAGAACGTGTCATCCTCTATCAAAGCTTTGGCAGTATCCTAAACAAGTTTGAAAATAATTCAAATTTACACAAGGTAAAAGATATTTGAATGCCTAAAGTAGCAAATCAGTCCAGTCTCCATTTTCTATTTAATGCAACCGTTCAATTGCATACACGGCATTTTCCAGATATTAAGGAGCTGTTTGGGGCACTGAGTGAGTTATAATAGTCTGTGGATTATAATAGTTTGTAGAGTTATATAATCTGTGTTTAGGATGCATAGTTATTTAGTCTGGGTTATAATAGTCTGTGTTTGAAGTGCAAAGTACTATTGTAACCCACGCCCCAAATAGCTCCTAAGAGTTTCATATATATTTAGAATAGTTCTACCAAAGATGAATGCAATGTAAGGGGTCTAAATGAAGCATAAAAGAAAAATATTTAGAGAAATTTGACCATATAAATGGTTTTAGCTCTTCGAGACAAGATATGGGAACTCCTTTAGCTTTGATGGCATCTAGCCATTCAAAATTCATCTCCACTTTCGCTCAAAATAAGATATCAGTCAACCAATGTTCTGAACGATACAAAAACATAAATACAAACCAGCCAATTTTATAGATTAGCTAGAAATTAATATCCAAACATGCTGTAATCTATATAAAAAAAATAACAATTAACAATCCACATAAGGTCATATAAAAAATCAAATTAAATATGTTATGGGCAACTGGTTGTGGAGGGCTTTGAGGTTGGAGGATAGAGTGTCTCTTTCTCATCTTCAATTCGCTGATGACACCATCTTCTTCTACTCAGGTAAAGAGGAGTCGTTCCTTACTTTAAATCACATTTTAGCTTTTTTTGAATCTATGTCAGGGCTAAAGATTAACAGGAGCAAATACCAGATCGTGGGACTAAATTGTGAGCAAAGTAAGTTGAACAGGTGGGCTTCTTTAGTAGGCAGCGAGACTGGGATGTTTCCTTCCTCTTATCTTGGTCTCCCCCTTGGTCATAATCCGAGAAGTGTGGTGTTTTGGAATCCTGTTCTAGATAAGGTGTGTAAAAGACTTGCTTCGTGAAAGAGAAGTTTTTTTTTCCAAAGGGGGTAGGGTGACGCTCATTAGCTCAGTGCTCAGCGGGATTCCCATTTATTTTTTCTCTTTAGAGTCGTGCAATGTGCAAAAGCCTAGAGAAGATGATGAGGGATTTTCTTTGGGAAGGGGTCGAATAGGGAGGAGCTCATTTAGTGAATTGGGAGGTGGTGGGGAAGCTGGTGAGTGTCCAGAGTTTAGAGTTAGGGAACATGAGAGTTCGTAATAAAGCCTTGTTGGCAAAATGGCTCTGGCAGTTTCCTTCTAAGTCAAACACCCTGTGGCATAGGATTATTGTAAGCAAGTACGGTCCTCATCCATCAAAATGGATGACAGGTAGGGTTAAAGGCACTTCCAGAAACTTATGGAAAGAGATTTCCCTGGAGCTCCCTTCTTTTTCTCATTTGGTCCATTGTTCTATGGGTGATGGGAAAGAAACGTATTTTTGGGAGGACAAGTCGGTAGAGGATAGCTCCCTTTGCTTCACATTTCCTCGTCTTTATCATTTGTCCTCCATGAGAAATCGATTAGTTGCTGATGTCCTTATTGTTTCAGGGGAGCTCCCTTTCTCCTTCACTGGGTTTCCGTTGTCCGTTGTCCGATAGGGAAATGATGGATGTGTTGGCTCTCTTATCTTTGATTGGGGAGTTTGAGTTTAGACCAGGGAGAAGGGATTGTCGTTTGTGGGGCCCTAACCCTTCTGAGGGCTTCTCTTGCCTTTCTTTCTTTCGCTGCTTGCTTCAGTTCATCCCTCTCCCTTTAGTGAGTCTGTGTTCTCAACCCTGTGGAAGGTGAAAATCCCAAAGAAGGTTAAGTTCTTTGTTTGGCAGGTCATTCATGGAAAGGTGAACACTTTAGATTAGATTTCGAGGAAGTTGCCCTCGTTGGTGGGCCCGTTTTGTTGCATTTTGTATCAAAGGGCGGAGGAAGATCTAGACCATATCCTTTGGAGTTGTCAGTATGCTCAAGCTGCTTGGAGTTATTTTTTCTATGCTTTCGGTTTGCAAACTGCCAGACATAGAGAGTACAGGGAGATGATCGAGGAGTTCCTCATCCATCCGCCTTTTTGGAAGAGGGATGTTTTTATGGCATGCCGGAGTTTGTCCGTTGTTGTGGGGTTTGTGAGGAGAAAGGAATAATAAGACCTTTAGGGGTGTGGAGAGGGGTCCATGTGATGTTTGGTCCCTTGTTAGATTCAACGTCTCTCTTTGGGCCTCGGTGTCGAAGGCTTTTTTAATTATTCATTAGGTCTTATTTTGCTTGATTGGAATCCCTTTCTTTAGCGGGATTCCCTTTTGTGGCCTTGGTTTTTTTTTTTTTTGTCGCCTTGTATTTTTTCATTTTTTCTCAATGAAAGCTCAGTATTTTATCCAAAAAAAAAAAAAAAAAGTTATGGCCAACTAAGCACACATCTACATGTTGTGATTGTCTCATCATCCATATCCTCATTACACTATATATGATCCACACCATCCATATCCTTATAACACTAAAATCATGCTCATGATTCTATTTGCTACATGGACCAGAGAACGTTTGAACATTGATTTTATTTATTAAGAAAATTAGATTGTCTCTGTATGTGGTAAACTTTTATACTGAAGTCCTTGAAGGATTGTGACACCAATAATAGAAATATGAACTCATCACATGATGCACCCATAAAACCACCCTTCACCATACTGTCCATATCCTACAATGCCATACATCTACTCAAAGCCCAGTTCATCCTTTCATGCCTTGCACAGTGTTGTTATTCTAGCAACTTCAATCATTGCTACAACTGACAACTTTTAAAACCACAAAAATTTTACAAAGCGATTCGTGGATATACTCCATGATGTGTTTCACATTGGGCAGACCAACATTTTGAGAGAGAATTTCAACAAATATAAAATACTTTTCTAATGCTCTTGAGTTTAAACTAAATCGTGAATAATACAAAGTTCAGTGGGCTAACCTTGATTATACCTAATCTGTATTTTATTAGTTATTTAAATGTGCAAAAGGTTGACATTGATTTTAACGTACCCAAATGCAATCATTTCAGGCCAATAAAAGGGGACTTGAAGTCGAGATAAAGGTTCTCTCATTTACTGCAAAACAGCCACCCAACTAGAGAGGCAAGTAGGTTTTCTAGAAGTGTCATTTGTTTGATAAGAATATCCAAAATTTAAGTTGATGAAACAAAAGCATCTGCTTATAGAGTAGCATAGAGAAAATCAAGATGACTGAAGTAGGAGGTTATTTTTCTTTATAATTATTTTTTAAGAATTTTACATCACAAGGGAGTGGGATTCAAATCTCACTCTTGAAAACCATGCACGGAGCTTTCATCTTGCATAGCTCCAAAAAGCAAAGTGATAAAGATATAAAACACACCAAAAAGGAAAGATATCTATAAAACTGAATCCATTCAATTTCGAAAGAAGGCGGCCATTTCTCTCCTTTCTTATATTCTTCCAGTGCTTATGCTTCACCATGCCCACAAGATGTGACATGTCCATTTACATGGCGTATCAGACACATCTTGGAGGTCTGTCTGGGGATGTCAATATTCCAGATGGTCAAACACTTAAACTCAGGTCTCAAAGAACTGTGCATGTCTCCTAGGCATTTATCTTGAATTAAGCATATACGTTCTGTGTTCCATTAGATCCATACATGAGTAGCCAAGCCTCATCTAAACTCTATAATTATTACTTGGTTACAAAGAGTTTGAAGGGAGACATTTTATTTTCACATCAAGTCCCTTGCAACATTACTATATAACATTTTAAGAATACAAACTAAAAACTTGATTAAAAAACTTAGGTCAAAAATCAATTTATATCCCTAAACTCAATTAAAACTCTAAACTAATAATCGTATCACTAAAAACTCTAAACTTTCATAAGTGTATCAATTTACACCGTCCATTAAATTCCGTTTGAAAAACATTAGTTCACACGTGTAGAGACTTATAATTGTATCAATTAAACCCCTAAACTTTTATAAGTGAATCAATTTAGACCTTTTGTTAGGAATTCTTTGAAAATCATCAATGTATCAATTCTCACGTGTGTGTAGACTTCTTCAAATGTTGGATCAACGAAATGGGCAGTTTTGCATTTTTTTTCTTCCTTTATTTTTCTCTACCTATTTACCTATTTAGGAAGAATTAGGTAATAGCTTTTTTTTCTACTTTGGTAAGATTTTTGAGAAGAATAAATGTTATTTAGGTAAATTTGAGTTGATTTAAATGGACTCCAGTGAAAATAACATTGTACTTTTCCAAAAATCTAACCAAAGTAGCAAAAGAAAAAAAAAAACATAATTGTTCTTAAATAGGGAGAGAAAAATAGAGGAAGAAGAGGAGTTGAAAAACTGCCAATTTCATTAATCCGACATTTGAAGAAGTCTCCACATGCGTGAGAATTGATGCATTGACGATTTTCAAAGGGAATCCTAAAGGAGGGTCTAAATTGATTCACTAATAAAAGTTTAGAGGTTTAATTGATACAATTACAACTTTCAATGATTAGAATGTTCAATTTCTCCTCTTGGGTGATAAATCTCCAATTCCCTCCTTAGTAAAGGAAGGTAGGGATCGTTTTTGTTTCCTATTCGAAGTATTACACAAGGAAGAAAGAAAATGATTCGTTAATTGCTAATGGCCCTTCATATTCGTTTTTTAATGTTGATATGTTCGATGAATCGGTTTCCAGAATTCTTCTTCGAGGAGAAGCTTTGAAATCCGATGAAGATGCTAAGTTGAATCTTGATCCTAGTCTTGTAAGTATTGATGAATGTCATATAGGACCGTCTAGGTCCCAATTTTTTAAAGCTGTTATTCATCCTTGTTCCTCCAAAGTACAAAAGGAGAATATTTCTCTTCCCATTGGTGTCGAAGACTCAGATGTTGATTCTTATGTGAGTTTAAGCAGTCCTAAAGGTGATAACCAGCATCGTTACTCTCAAGTTGATGAGGTTTTAGTTGTTGATTCTCCAATTGTAAACTTGGATTCTTTTTTCCAATCTTCTGCTTCGCCTTCTAAGGTATCAGTCTCTGCTTCTGGTAATAAGTTGGGTGGTTCTAATAATGTTTCTTATGTACAACCTCCCTCAGATTTGAACAAGTTTGCTTCTCTAATCAAGGCTAGTGGCTTACAGTTTCGTGAGATTGTTCCATCTTCTCTTCTTGAATTGACTCAATGATGATAATTTCGTGGAATACTAGGGATCTGGGTGATGGTTCTAAAAGAGTTAGTTTGAAGAAGTATTTGCAGAAATTGTATCCTGATGTGGTGATGATTCAAGAAACAAAAATGGCAATTGATGTTGTTCATAGACATAGCTGGGTGTGAGAAGGAAGAAAGGAAGGATGATGAAGAAAACACGTTGATTGAAGGTGAAGTTGAAGTTGCTATGGTTCTTGCAAAGAGACTGATCCAAAGTGGCGCCCAACCTTCTGATTTTGGAATTATCTCCCCTTATGCTGCATAGTTGATGGCTTTCAAGGAAGAGAGAAGGAAGCTATAATCATCTCAATGGTCTGATCAAAATTCAAAGGAGGTAGGGTTCTTGAGTGCCCATAGACAAATGAATGTAGTTGTGACTCGAGCAAGAAGGCAATGTTGTCTGGTTTGTGTCACTGATATGCTTTTTTGGAGTTGGAGAGGGTGATCAACATATTGGTCGTGGAGTAAATTGTAGCCCAGAACTTGTTTGGCTGTTGACTGGAGAAATCAAAATGCTTGGAAAAGTTCCTGGAGATATTTGGCAACTTTCGGGTGCTTCATTGCAAGTGTTACTGAGCATATCTTGTATAAAGTTGTTTAAGAAGCACTTTCCTTTGGTGCATGATGATGTTTCTGATATTCAACATGCATTAATAAGTACATTGGAATCTGACACATCTGGTGTATCAGTTTATATTCTTAATCTTGTTGAACCATTGGATTTTAATCGAAGCATTCCTGTCATTTGTTGAAGGATACACAAGGTTGCTTCTTTCATTTGTTTGTGAATCTAGTGGAGGTAGAGCCGTGATTGCTTATTTTTGGGCTCTCTTTTGAATCAAGACCTCATCCTCTATGGATTAATGGGATTAAAGCACTGTTATCTGAAATCTGGATGGAGAGGAATCAAAGAATTTTTGAGAAAAAGTTTCTTCCTTGGTCCGTTCGTTTTGACTCGGTTGTTTTGAAGGCTTCTTCTTGGTGCATTCTTTCTAAGTCTTTTGCTAGTTTCTCTTTGCAAGATCTTTATTTTAAATGGCATATTTTTATCATTCCCTTGTAATTGTTCTTAGGATTCTTTACATGTTCTTATTTTTGTGCTTGTTTCTCTCCTTTTGGAGTTTGTGTATCTTTTGCGCAATAGTCTCTTTTCATTTCATCAATAAATTACAAGCCTCTACATGTGTGAACTGACGTTTTTCAAACAAAATCAAATAGAGGGTGTAAATTGATACACTTATGAAAGTGTTATTAGTTTGGGGTATAAATTGATTTTTTCCCAAAAACCTAATACTAGAAATTTGATCATAAAATTTAATGATGATATTTATTTGTTGAAAAAGAATAAGCCAGATAACTGTTAGGTATTCAAACACAGAAAAACGCAGAAAATACGAATAACACAAAGAAACTAATATATTGCAATATCAAAGGACGTTACAATATAACAATAGCCTTTCGAGAGGGCTATCTCTCTCCCAAAGTCCCACTATGGACACTCTACTAAAATTCTCCACACCCAACTAAGGACCCTAACACTCCTATTTATAACCAAGACACTCCTAACTAATTCCCAAAAAGCCCCTTACTGATAAACTACTAATCCCCTACATAAAACCCATAATATACTATATTAGTACTCTCACAATAACATGCACCCAGACATATCCTAGTAAGTACATGACGGAAAGAATGAAGAAACATACCAGAATTCTTCTTTCAAAGCCAAAAGTCCCAAGCATCCCAAGTATGGTAAGTTTAAAATCGCCAAATTCTTGACTTCCGTTGTCAGAGAGAAGTCTGGACATGATAGTTGGAAGATGAACATATCCTATCATCCCCTCAACTATCTCTCTGATAAAACGAGAGAACAATCTCCTTAATATATGAGCAGCTTTATTGGACTTCAAGATTCTCCATGTAACTATGTGTGCCTCTTTATCCTTCTGTGAACCTGATGACTCATTCGAGAATTGAACTTGATTTTCTCCGAAAGCAGCAGTTCTATAATTATATGAATCAATTAAAGGCTCACAAAACCTGCCAATCCAAAAGAAAAAGAAGCAAGTCTATCACAAACTGAGAACAGAATTTAAATTTTGAATGCACAGTACAACGCAGACTACTTCTGAATACTGAAGTAATGCTCAGGAACTACCAATTGCAGGATAATTTTATTCGAGGAAGACACTGGGTCCTATATTCTTTCCAATTAAGATTTAAGATGGAAACACATAGGATACATACATACATATATACACACACATATATAATACATGAACGTATATACGTACATACGTACACAAACGCTAAGCATAGGATTAAAAATTGAAAAGATGTTAAATAAGACTATAAAGCCAAAAAAAAAAAAAAAAAAAAAAAAAAGAAGGGAAAAAAATAAAGGAAAACAAGAGAAAGCAAAGCATACGTACAATACAAGTTTGTCTTCTATTATAGTCCAATAGAAGTTTTTTTTTTTTTTATAATTTCCTTTGAATTGAACTTTTCTCCATCCTTTTGTAATTTCATCTTATCAATTAAATGTTCTTATCTTCATAAAAAAAATGTTCTTATCCAAAAGAAAAACCAAGCCAGAAGGTAAAGAACTCACGAGTCAAGTAATTTGAACCAAAGTGTCTCAGACTCCTCAGAATTCAAACGAGGAGTATTTCGCTGGCAGAGTCCAATACAAGCATGCAACAGAACATCTATATCATTCACCTGCACAAGAATGATGAGAGAAAACATGAGTTGCCAGCAGCAAAGCTTCTACATGAAAACAAAAGAGGAAATTTCATTTTCACATTCCAGAAGCCCGGTCTACAAACCTCTTGCAATTTTAAAACAGAGCTGAAATGGCTGAAATGTTGTGAATCATTAGAACCACTTGAAGCATCATTTGTAACAACGCTTCCCACAGCAGCCTCTAGGTCATTAAATTTTTTGTCAAGGCTAGAAAGTGTTAAGAAAAGAGCACTGCCAACATCACCAACCCTCTCCAATAAGAACGCTGCAGCATCAATAACCTCATATTGTTGGCAGAGACGCAGACAGTGCTCCACACGGTAGCTATCAAAGGTCTCCAAAAACTTGAGAACCGATTCACGTTCATACTGACAAAGTAACTAAAAATCGCAAACAATAATCAAGGATCAAGATTTCTAAGTTCTTCAAGAGAATCATTATAATCCAAAGAAAAATCAACATACTAACTAGTACTCACCCAAGCTTTATGCTGTTGAAGCCTAGAAAAACAAAAGGCTAGTATGGTAAAAGCCTATGTAGCTTAATCAAGGAGGCCGTTAAGTTAAAAGTGGGTAAAGGTAACAAGACTCTGCAAGGTAATTTGATAGGACAACAAGCCAGCAGCTTTTAGAGGACTTGTTCTTCAGACCTTTTATGATGGCTAAGTTTAGCTCTTCCTTGATCAAAGATGTAGCAGGCTTAAGGTAAACTCAAGAACGGATTAATCTCTTGGCCATTTTTGCAATTTCAATCCACCAGAGAAAGTGGACTTGCTCTGGTGGATTCCTGATTCAGCAAGGGATTCTTCATTGAAGCTTGCCTTTCTTGTCCTTTTTAATTTTAAAGCTCCCCAAATCAAATCTGTCAACGTGTAATGGCTTACAGGCTTTTAGCCTAAATCTTTTATCGCTTTCTTGTTCTTGGTTGTTGCTTTCTTGTTTCGGTTAGAAAGTTCAGTTTGTTAGTTAATGACTTGTAACCGGTTCTTTGAGTCATTTTTATACCTGTTACTTTAAGTTAGTTAGTTGGCTGGGCATTCTCCTATAAATTGGAGGTATTTCCTAAGTTATAACTTATAAGACAATCTGCAAAAATTAATAAAACTCCTACACTCTTCTGGATTTGTGCACATCTGTGAAGCCAACAAGCTACAAATAGAGTCGGTATAAAACTCCTACACTTTTTTTTTTATTTCGATTAGTGTCTGGGCTAGCTTACACACACCTCAACTAATCTCACAGGACAACTATCTGACCTTACTACATTTGGTTGATAAGAAATACATAGGATATTAAATCCTAGGTGCCACCATGGACTGAACCCCATTCCATCTTATTTCTCCATGGCCCTTATGACCACTAGGCCAACCCATGATGTTTAAAACTCCTAGACTCTTGAAACTGAATTACATCACAAGGACAGCTTGTGGGGTTTAGAGAGGCAGAATTAAATATGGCAGACCACATCTAGATTAGGCATCCACATTTCAGTTTTTGATCTACCATTAGTGTATTCTCTCCACTTCCTCTTGTAATTATAGCTCCTTTTGATTGATACTAGTTGCAGAGGTTTTCGTGGAAGCTCCCTTGGTTTTTTCTCCTAAATTGTTGTACTTCCCAGCAATTCAATTAAAAACATTGTCTTATGAAAAAAAAAGAATTACAAAAGATAATACCTAATATATCGCATAAGACAGCATCCCTCAACAACCATTACCAATTTAATGGAAAGAACAAGGTTAAATATGTAACTAATCTATTTTGCACTTGAACTGAGTAAACGCTTACCTCCACATAAAGCTCAATTATATCGTCAGTCATATCAACAGGATTGTTAGACAGATATTTAGGGAAATCAGAGAGCTTTTGCAAGTAATCATCCAGTCCTTTAGTTGAATAGTTGACCCCAAAATTATCATCTTTCTTTAAGCAAGAGAAGTTTACACTTCCAGATAGGTGAACCTCAATGAGAGTTTTTAAGTACAGAAATAGGCTTCTTGGATGAGTATGAAGCTGCAAAAGGATGTCTGAAACATCATTGTTGAAATGATCAATGACCAAGAAGAATGTTCCCTCTCTGCAAAGAATCAGACATGTTTGAGAGGGAAAATTAAAAGATACATGACTGACTAAAGTACTACACTTATGGAAGCAAATGACTAATTTACTTTTCATATCAAAGCACCCAGACAGAACCTGATAAATAATATGAGGATACAAGGTAACTTCATATAAAATGACTGTGTAACCTGTTTAAGTTAAAAAGCTCTGGAATTCGAGAAATGACCACTGCCCGAAATTCAGTTTGTTCAGAATTGCTGAGCTCCAGTAATGTTCTGTTGATAAAGGCAAAGGCATGAATGGGTTCATCTACATCTTTCATGTAGCTATCCAAAGCAGATGAATACTGATGCCTGATGCTATGAATTAGACCACAAACCTAGAAGAACATGAAAGATGTCAGAGTACGAGCAAACACCATAATAATATATACAAACTGAAAAGCAATTAAAAAAAAAAGTCATGTAAATGAATATGGGAAACCATAAACATAGAAGCCTCAACCAGCTATGGCTTGCTATTTCATTTCATGCTTCTCTGTCTTGTCTCAAATCTAAATCTTTTTGTAGTCATCTTGTTCATATGCAAAAACAATCAGAAATCTTTTCGTAACTCCTTTGGACCTTTTTTTTATAGGATAGATATAACTTCATTAAACATCAATCAAAATAACAACCTAAAGGCCATGGGGACCAGATGCCCCATGCCCGGGGGATGTACAAAAAAAGGGACTCCAATCTAGGTTGAAAGTAGAAGTCCTTTGGTCCCTTTTTGCATATCTCATTTCATTACTTTAATGGAACCTGTTTCCAATGACCAACAAAGAAAAGAATTTGGCAAAAGTTATACAGAGTGGCAAACTCAAGGAGTTTTCTAATTCAACAATGTTGGATTGATGATATGAAGAGTTGGGATCTGAAATTTAGAAGGAAACTTTTTTTTTTTTGGTAACAAGAAACAAAACTTTTTATTGAGAAAATGAAGAGAGACTAATGCTCAAAGAATACAACCTCCACGAGGGAGAGAAGAAGACAGTACAACAAGAAGGCCCAACTAAAAAAAACAAAATCAACAAAGGCCTAAAGAAAAAACAAAAGGGCATAACCCAACCACGAAAATAAACGAGAAAGAAGGAAATAAAAACAATCCAAATGATAAAATCCAACAAAAGGCCTTGATGGAGAGCTCCAAGAAGAGGCCATGAGAGGGGCAGCTTCAGATCTTTTGAACCAAGAAAAAAAGCAACAAAGCAAACAAAAGCAGAGACAAGACTGGTTCTTTTGAATGCCTCCTTACTTCAAAAGCAGAAAACCAAACCTTGAAGGCAACCTTCAGAATACTAAGAAAAACTAGAAAACAAACCTTGCCCAACAAAGAGAATGAACTTGAAGAAGAGGTTGAACAAAACTGCCCCACACACCGGCTGACAAAACCAACTGAAGAGGAAGCGAGAAGAAGGACCCAGACAAAAACCAGCCTCTTTTTAAAATCTGCAACATGGAGATCATTCAAGCATCCTACTTCGACAACTCCACAAATCCATGAGAAGAGTTACAATATTGAGCAAACAAGGAGAACACTAAACAACTTTAATTGTAGGTGCCTGAATGGAAATTGTCCGCATCTACAATCCACAGACCTCAACAAAATAGGAACATATGACAGGACTTTGAAGAGAAATCTCAGGTGAAACTACTCCACTGGACACAACGACACCTTGCTCGTTAACTTCATTTGAAAATAGATTTTCAAAAGCTTCTGCAAATGAATCCTCTACAAACTAATCAGCCTGCTTTATTTTTGGAATAAGAGAAATTGATTCCTCGCTACTCATACTAACCTCTGAGTCCCCTCTGAATCAAAACCATAAAGATTCTTCTTAGGTGATCAATGTCTTGAGACACCTTTGATGAATTGTATGTTTGAACTAGGAAGAGAAACTTGTGATTGGCTACAAGTCTCAGTAGGATATAAAGACTGTTGCAGCTTGGAACCTATAGTGGGAGACTCTAACGGATGAGCCAAAAAGCAAACACAAGATTTCTCTAAAGTATTTGAATTTGACTCTGAATGTTCAATGAAAGAAGGAAGCTCTTTTTTTCGAGTATAATGAAGTGGGAAAGCTTTTATAAATCTTGGCTTCAATTGAGAAGAAGTCGCCAAGGAATCAGTAGAGCATTAATAACCCCATTGGGACCAGGATGATTAATGACTTCATGCCCAATGAAATTAATGTCATTTAAAATATCAAGATCATCCGAATTAAATTGCTTGTCACGCATCTTAGGGACCTTTGAACCCTCGACAACTAACAACAAATCCTCTTCATTTGGTAAAACAAAGCCTTCATCTTCCATAACCTGATTTACCCTCTTTAAATCTACTGAATTTGTAAAGTCGTTAAGGGATAAATTACCATGAATCAAACTTCTCTTGCTTGGAGGGTCTAAAGAAGCTATATCACCATAACGTAGGAAAAATTTTCTGATATTTCCATCCTTGACATCGATTTCTGCTGGGATGAAGCCACAAATATTTTCCTCAACTTCAATTACAGTTGTTGAACAATCGATAAAGTTAAGTGTTTGGGAAGAAATACTGATCAAACCACCAAAATGTTGCCCCATGGTTTCAAAGAATGGTCGTTTCCAATATGACAAAGGTAAATTCTTTATAGAGATCCAACCTCCTTAACCCTTGATAAATTCTGGATGGGAATGCTTCTTATCAGACAAACGTTCGATTTTCAAATGAAGATCACCAAAAATACTCCACTTTCCATCAAAATTCAAATCAAAAAAATCACCACCAGTCTTTATCAAAGCCTTGTCATCCATAAATGGATTAATTGAAATTCTAGACTGGAAATAATTTTCTAAAGTGATCTGAACATCCTTCTAAGAGTAGTGAGCAAGCATCCTAGAAACCACCAAAATGGATTTGAAATTCAAATCCACCACTTCTCCCTCTTTCCTTACCCAAAAAGAAGAAACCTATGGGGATTTCTCATGCAAAAAGCTTCAATCCAGCCGAATCACTTTTCCATAACTTCTCTAAGTCTTGCTTACTTTTCACCCTTTCTTCCTGTGACATTTCAACTATCCCAATCTAAGATGAGTAACCACGCGCTAAATGTTTCATTTCCCCCAAATTTTAAGAGAAATTCTCTTACCATTTCCCAAAAAACAACCCAACCTTTCTTATCAAAACCAGCAGGAACATGAACATTCTTTCTTCCTCCATAAGAAGGGCCAAACAGCACATTCGAAGTGCCAACCATAGGAAGATCTAAATTTAGACAGACGAATGGTCAAAAAGTCCTCCCTAAATTTCTTATGAAAAACGAGTGTATTGCATTTTGCAAGAGTTCAACCAAGGAACATCCAAACCAACGTAAAAGAGAAAAATAAAGAGGGATCTTCTGTTTTTTTTTTCATTCCTTCCACAAACACACTCATCCTTTTCACCCCATATGCAAAAGTAAGTATTACAGACACAACAACTCTTCTCTTCCATAGAAGCTAGGTAGACTAGATAGCAACCAAAGTTAATGAAACCCATCAATGAATCACCCAAATCAGAATTGAGGATGTAAACCCACGAATGGGTTGGAGAAGAACATCGACGGACACCACCCACAGAAGAATCAAACATACTACAAAGATGGAAAGCATCAGGAAGAGAAATGTGTAGTGAATGGAATGGCGCCGGAAAAATGTTTGACGAAAAAAAGAAAGAAACTTCGCCAGAAAGGTGTGAAAACTCTAAGTCTCCAATGAGCAGAAACCCACATGGATGGAAACGGCGAGTTTACGGAAAGAAAGAGGTCAATCCGATGACGGTTGCGGCGGCTAGGGTCGGACGCGAAGGTGGTGGCTAGGGTTTCGGGATGGCAGCTAGGGTTTTGGGGAAGGCGAAGGGTTTTGGGGATGGTTCGAGAGAGAAAAGGAAAAAGCTTTTTTCCTTTTAAATTCCCATCTTAGATGTAAAACGTTGTTCCTTTTTGTAATTAGAAGGAATCTTACGGATTCTGAAGCCTTCTGATTGATCTCATCGTTCTCCTAAGTAGCTGTAATCTATCTCTCCAAGAAGACTCCAAAGTTTAGATGCTAGGAAATGATGGTACTTTTCTGTTAAATCAACCATCAGTTTTTCAGCCAATAATGGTAAGATCACCCCCGCGTGCACTAAAGGCATAAGTTAAGGTTTTTCTTTGAATTCTGGTTCAAGGGAAGCTAAACACCTGTAATAATATCCAAAGGAAAATGCCTAACTTTTTCCTCTCTCCAAATTGGTGTTTTGTGTAGAAGAAGCTCTGAGAACCATGGACATTTGTTTTCTCAATGCTCTTTTGCGAATGGGTTTTGGACAAAACTCTTCAGTATTTTGGGGATTAGTTGGTGTTTTCCCCACTCTTAAGAAGATGCTCTTCTACAGCTCCTTTTCGGCCTAAATTTTAAATTTTAATCACAGGGCTAAAATTGTGTGGTTCAACAAAGTTACTGCTATCCTTTGGTGGTGTCTGTGGCTTGAAAGAAACCAGAGAACTTCCACTGGGCAGCAGATGAGCTTCAAAATTTTGTGGGACCTTATCCAGCTTCAAGCTTCAGTCCTCCTATTGGTGTCAACTTTCTAAATTCTTTTGTAGTTATGATCTTTTACAAATTATTGCCAATTGGGAAGCCATTTTGTAATCCCTTGGCTTTTTAGGATAGCTCATCTTCCTTCTTTTGTATATGGATTCTTAAATGAATACAATTTTCAGTTCCTTTAAAAAAAAAAAGAAGAAGAAGAAGAAGAAGAAGAATATGACAAAAGTACCTGGAAAAATTGTGCTTTCTCACACATTCTTAACACAGAAGACGGATTCCAATGGGTCTCTGGTACCACCTCCAAGAGGGAAAGCACTTGCTTTTCTCTTTTTCTTGAATGTACACTATTTGCAGTAATTTTAGGCAGAAAATCATTCTCCGTTTCCAGAATATCACTATTGGAAATCATGTGTTCCAAAATCTGACCAACTACATCTTTAGAGGCAGTAGCCTTTCCACATGCAACATAATTTGCAACAAAGTCGAACAAATGAATTAAGTCCTTCTTCGAAGGCCAGTCTTCAACCAATGTGATATTATCGCCACCTGGGGACCCATCTGTTTGATAGATAGCCTTATCGAGAACATGAACAAGAGCATCTACTACATTTTGAATTAAAAAGTTCTTTCTTCCGAAAATTGACTTATTTTCTTCTCGTACCTGCATACTTACATCCACTGAACCATCTAGAGAAGAATTGGTTTTGAGGGTTTCAGCTTCAATAAAAGCACATCCCAGAACATCTAAAGTAGCTCCAGTATCTAACTCTAAGAGATGATACAGATTGAAATATCCAACGTCAGATAATTTATTTGAAACTGATCTTGTATCCACTGTATCAGAATTTTCCAACAAAAATCGTAGTAGTTCATCTCTAAGAGATTGCACCCGCGAATGAGCAAGAGTTCCTTGGCCTGAAAACAGAGAAAGCATAATGCTTCTCCTCAGTTTAAAGATACTTGTGCAGGTCAAATAAAAGAAAGGATGTAGAAAAGCAGACTGTCAAATCATTAATTATAAGGAAACGAACTGCATAAGATAGTGGTAATTTCAGGTTGCATTGGGATATATGAAATACTAAACCTACAACTTGAGTAATACCTGGTGGAAAAGCAAGTCCTGAAAAGCAATATTTCAGATAAACTAGTGTCTTATACCTGTAAAGGAAAAAAAATTGTACTCCAATCAATATGCATAAATAGGATTTTTAAAGAAAAGGAACAACGTACAAAGATTTGAACAAAGTCTTCATTGAGTAATGGTACACCAAGTATAACAACTAAACTCAATAAATGAAAAATTAAAATATACAAATAACGCTCACATTGAAAGAAGGGAACAAAATTGCAGTTCCTAGTGACCATTAACCAGGTCTTAGAAAGCTGTCTAAAACTTGCGCAACTACCAGTAGAATATTGATATAATCACGTTCTAATTTTCTTCTCAAACTCAGAACAATACTACAGAAAAATGCAGTAGGATGTAGAAATTTTTTTACGACATCCTTCTTTAGATATGAGACGTTCATATTAAAGGGAAAAAAAACAAAGAAGGAAGATGGGACAAAATGATCATCCCTAATCCAAGTGGCTAAGGAGATAAGAACTTTCTAATCAGGCAAAATAAAAAAGATGTAAATTAAAGAACTCTTTGGTTATGGACACCGAATGAGACACTGCATATTTCACTCAATACCAAAGCATCCCAGCATCCTGTTTTTATCTGCAAAAACCTTCCCATTCTTCTCTCTCCAAAATTTTGACAATACAACCCGGACCACCTAGGCCAAATAATCCAAGATCTTTCTTTAAAATGAGGGCACACACCATTTGGAATAAAATTTGTCCACATAAGGAATAGCAAACCAAATAAAAGTAGAAGTTTTCCATTGCTTTCTCTATAATTAGTTTATTTAATGAGCAATGAATGAAAAAAGTGGTTCAAATCGTCAATCACATAAATATAATTCCGGCCTTGAGTGCCTTCACTCCTTTGTGCTCGACTCCAAAGGAGTGTTTACTGAAGAACCTCATCTAGTTTATAGACGTAGAACCTTAAAGAAGTTCAAAATCTTTCTCAAATGACCATCTTTAGATAGGAAGAGTGTCGTTATATATTGGAGTAGCTCATTCTACTAAATATAAGTTTCACACTTCCTCTTTGGGGAATGATTTTCGAATGAAGAAGAAGGTTGCAATTTGGAATGGGAATTATTATGCTATGATTGAGGAGGTTCTCCTGAGTTTGTCTTTTCATGATAAAGGCAAAGTTTTGTGGCATGCTAGTTTCTTTGCAATTTTGTGGGGGTTTGACTGGGGAGGAATAATAGAATCTTTAGAGAGGTTGGGAAGTCTTGTGACGAGGTTTGGGAGTTGGTGAGGTTTAATGCCTCCTTGTGAGTGTCGGTCACTAGGCCTTTTTGTAATTATGATCTTGGTTTGATTTTATTGGACTGGAGTCCCTTTGTGTAGCTTTTGGGACTTCCTTTTTGTTGGGCTTGTTTTTTTGTATGCCCTTGTATTTTCTTTCATGTTTTTCAATGAAAGCTTGGTTTCTTACAAAAAAAAATAATAATAATAAAAAAATATGCCAGTTATATGGATGATTTTCTTGAAGATGGATTGATTTCTCTTTTCAACGAGGTTGAAGATCAGGATATGATTGAAAATCCTTCTTGCTCATCTATTCTTGCTAGAAATGGTTCTATGCAAAGGTTATCCAATGGTAGCTCAAAGGTCTTTAATCCCTTTCATCTTGAAAAGCATGATTTCTTATATTACTTTGATCAAGTTGGCATTACTTTTCTTTCTATCAAACACAAAAGCAACAGTAAAGCTTCTGATTCTTAACAAGCCAGATGTTCAAACTATTGTCAGCTTTTTTTGGATTTTGGTTCGCTGGTTTGTTATATGGTAGTGGTTGGCAGGAGTGCTTTTAGTCCTCTTTTAGTGATTCTGCATTGTTAGCTGGTTTCTTGGTTTGTTTTCTGGTTTGCTTTTGGTTTGTTTCTTTTGGGGCTGTTGTTTTACCCCCTCTTTCTTTGGTTGGTTGTTGGTTCTTTCTTTTTCTCCTTTTTGGAGGCTGTTTTCTTCCATTTTGTATCTTTTCATCTATCAATGCAAAGTTGTTTCTTGTTAAAAAAAAATTACATAATTATAATTCATGAAGCTTCAAGAGGTTATCTCTAATGCTATCAGGCTCTATTAAGGCATAATTTTAAAAGGAAATTTTATGATGGATAGACTAACTGAGTTGGTAGCCTTCTTCAAATGTTAGAAGGTGTATTCCAATAAGAGAGAGAGAGAAAAAAGTTATGTTTAGATTTTCGAAGTTGGATTTTTCGGGAGCTTGACTGGTAAATATTTGTTCTTTAAAGCCACAATTGATGACCCAGCACTTCCTAACCTCTCAAGTGTTTTATGAACAGTCAGATATCCATCCAAGAAACAATATTGATTTTACCTTTGGACCTTTGTTGATATTTTTTTTGGGAGGGGGCGTACATGTGACAGCTAGGACACTTTAGTTTGTCTAGTATGTCTGTGTCTGACACTTGAACACATATTAGACACTTGTTAGTAGGGGTGTGCAAAAACCGACCCAAACCGACAAACCGATCCGAACCGACTGGTTCAGTTCGATTTTTAGACATTTTTTAATTTTCTCGGTTTAAACTTTTAAAAAACCGAAAATTTCGGTTTGTCCTTCGGTTTATTCCTTTAAAAAACCAAAGAAAACTGAACTAAACCGAATTTTAATAATTAACTAAAAAACCTTTAGTCCAACACACCAGCCAATGGTTAATACCCAAAGTCCAAAGTCCAATGTCACATTCTCCTAGACATGACTTTCCAAGATTGATTTGTACTTTCTTTCAATCAACCATCAATACCCCTCACTTTTCTCTCTCTCTTTCTTCTCTTTCCCTCTACCCCTCACTTCTCTCTCTCTTTCTTCTCTTACGTAGACTCCTCCTCTATCACTTTCTCATCTTCTTCTTTTCCTCTCATTTTTCTCTACAACTTAATCTCATCTTCTTCCTTTCCTCTTATTTTTCTTTACAACATAATCTTATCTTCTTCTTTTCCTCTCCTTTTCCTCTCCATCTTTGCCCACCATCAACGATGTCTCACTCTCGCAGCCACTCACGACCACCCACCACCGCCGACGCTACTATGTACTTTCTTCGTCTCTCACCGCCGTTAACCTCATCATTCAACTCGTCGATCCCCTCATGCTATAGCTTCCTCTTGCCCTCATCTCCTCGCCGTTTCTTTTTTTCTCACTCTATCTACATGTTGTAAAACGTGTAATCAAAAGTCAGTTAAAAACCGAGCCGAACCGATTGAAATCGAAACCGATTGGTTCAGTTTTTAATCGAAACCGAAGAAAACATCGGTTTCCTAGGTTTATGACACCTCAGAACCGACGTGTTCGGTTCGGTCATTGGTCCTGGTCAAAACCGGACCGAGCCGAACCATGCACACCCCTACTTGTTAGTATAATAGATATGTGTTAGACACTAGTTGTACAAAGTCAATATAGGTCCAACATTTTTTAGACACATATCTGACACTTGTTAAGTATACTAAATAGACACATAATAATATAGGACAAAAATAATAAATTTTGAGATCGAAATACATTAAACTCATGTTTTAAGTATATAAATGCATAAACTTATTGGCTTTGAATTACCTTCTTGTATAAAAATGATATATATTTTAAAATAATGTATACTTTAATAAACGTGTCCTTTCCGTATCCGTGTTCGTGTCTTGTATCTGTATCTGTGCTTCTTAGTGTAACAAAATTCAAAAAAAACTTTTTAAATGATTTCTGAGGCAATCTGTTCAAGTAGAAAGCCAAAATTATTTGTCAAATGCTACCAAGCCAAGCCACTCCGGATTTTATGGCTGGAGAGAAATAGAAAAGGTTTTGTAAATATTAAGAGAACTAGATTTGAATTGTTAGATTTAGATTGCTTCCTAGCATCTTCGAGGAGTTCTTTGTCTAAATTTTTCTTTTATAAAAAAATAATAATAATAAAAGCCATTCCCTCTTTTGGACTAACTGAAGTGAACTGCTATAAACACCTTGGCCTTGGATGCGGGAAGATGATCGTAATTTGTTTCTTTTAGTAAAAACATGTTTCCTATCAAAAGGACTTATAGGATATAGGTCTTATAAAATGAATAACAGAAGTTATAAACACAGTATAATAATAAAATAAAAAGATGTAACTGATACATCATACCCTATGGCAGAAGCGTGTTCGCTTTTACTGGTTCGCAACACTGCCAACAGCTCCTCTAAAGGTGTCCTGAAATCATCTAATCCTTTGTTGAAAAGATACACCAATGCACTATACAATCCATGATCCCGGCATAACCTAACAACCTATAGAAGAAAATAGGTAAAAGGTATAAATATAGTTTTAAAATTTTAAGTTCAAAGAATCAATGGATTTTAGTAAAGGAGATCCGTAGTTCTTGCAACTCTTTGACTTTTCCAGCTTTCGAATATTTTTTTTAAATGAGAAACCAAGCTTTCATTGAAAAACATGAAAGAATATACAATGACGTACAAACAACAGTCCAGCAAAAGAAGTCCAACATTTTCAATATTGATTATTGTCCTGCCAAGAGGTGAGTTCAAATTGTTCAGCACAGTTAGGAAGATCTCCCGTTAACCCACTTTCTTTCTATAACCACCATAACGATGTAAAGATGATCTAGAAAGGAAAACTATAAAAACCTTGTTCTTGTTTCTTATTAATTATAAGGACATGGAGACAGTGAAGTCCACCTTTCCAACGTTCAGTTTGCAAATAGTATTATCGGCTTTAGTGACTGAAATATGACCTTGGGTGTGTCTTTCTTTCTGTCTCTTGAGGGAAGGTTTTTTTTTTTTTTTTTTTGGGGGGGGGGGGGGGGGGGGGGGTTAGGGGCGAACTTTTTTGGCATTCAGTTATCATGTGTATGGCTAACATCATTAATTATTTCAAACTCTTGTAACCATACACAAATTGGTGACCTGATCAAGCGTAGGATCATTCATTTGCATTGTATGATTTCCTATCCATAGTTTCCCTTCTATAATTTACTTTTTTGTAGAAGAGTGCCAAAAAATTAGATAAAATACACACAGAAAATAAAATTAAAAAAAAAAGAGTTGGATTGATACAAAATTACATTTGAACACATTAGGTGGTAAGAACCTGATTAAAATCTAAGGAAGAAATATCCATGTGAAGAACGCATTGTTCTACACGCTGCAACCATCCTTTGTGGCTATAATGCTCTACCAAAGCTTGCATAATCTGGAAGAAACCAAAAAATGCTATTATGTAAGCTTTGTTCTCTTAATGGAAAAATACCAGTAAATCGTTAATCTATACCTCCGGAGGTAGCGATCCAAGCATGTCCTTTAAAATATATGGTTCTAGAAGCTCCAAAAATGTATCTATAATAATAAAAGATGTTATTTCAGTTATTTTAAGACCATATTACGCTTTAAATATAAATAACCAGCAGAGAAGAAAATAAAACAAAGCACTTCAAGAAGCAATAAGAAAATAACCGACAAAGGCTGGAAAAGAAGTACACAATTTTTTTAACAAGAAATAAACTTTTCATTGATATATGAAAAGATAGAAAATGTTCAAAGATACAAATAATTCTGTTTAAGCATTTTGGTGAAGTTGGAAACACCAAAAAAAATTTCCTGACAAGAAATCAAGCTTTCGTTGATAAATGTGAAAGAATGTACAAGTGCATATAAGAAAAAAAACAAGCCCACCAAACAAAGCGCCAAGCCTAATTACAAGAAAGAACCCCAATCTAAAAGAATGAGATCAAGCTGATAATTACAAAAAGCCCAATTAACGGACACCCACAACAAAGCGTTAAATCTAATCAACCCCCAAAGCTCAACACTATATCTCTCAACACCTCTAAAAATCCTATTGTTCCTTTCCATCCAAATACCCCCACAAAATAGAGAAAAAGTAAGCTTGCCCCAGAACTCTCCCTTTAACACGAAAAGGAGGGCTCATAAGCACCTCCTCGATTATAGAGCAACAACCCCTATTACAAGCCGAAACAACACCAAAAATCCCAAAAAATCGACTCCAAAGGGAGCATGCAAAAGGGCAATCCCACAGAAGATGGTCAAGGTCCTCCTTCTACTACTTTCTGCAAAGAACATACCATTGCGGGCGCAAAGCAAAAGTAGAATGTATCTAGAGACGGTCTTGCGTGTTCACTCTCTTATGCAGAACTTGCCACTTTCTTAAGAATTTTAACCTTCCAAAGAGAGGAGAACGCAAAGGCACCTTGGCTAGGTTTTTTTTTTTTTTTGAGACAAGGACACCTTCATTCAAAAGAGTATAAACAAAACCAACTAAAGGACAAAGGGACAAGACATCCCTCTTTCTAATGAGATGGGTCAAACAAAGGCCCTCCAATCTAGATTGATAGTAAAAGTAGAGTAGTTACCAAAAAAAAAAATCCTTGTATTGAGCACTCCCATTACCTCTAACGAACTGTACAAGATCACAAAAATAATATAAAGAATTCGACTTATCTAAAAACTATTTTTTTTTTTGATAAGAAACGAAAAAATTAATGAAACTTATCTGAAAACATTTTAACATTCCATTCCTTCCAAATAACCCACAAAAGAGCTCTCACGGCATTAGACCACAACACTTTGGCTTTATCTTGAACCACTACCCCAATAACACCTATGGGAGCCAATCTTCACTATTCTTCAACCGGTACCACCCCAAACCAAATTGATCACAGATAAACATCCAAGCTTCGGAGGCAAAGATCAACACATCAAACAGTTTCTAGTTTCTAGTTTTGTTCTCTTCTCAACTCTCTATCGTCATTGTGTAAGATCTTAGATTCCTCCCCGAGTCTAGTTCACCAATTTCTTCTCTAAATCCTCTCTTTTCTTACATAGAACACCAAAAGGCTTTTTGCACCATAACTTAATCTATCTTCAATTTTGGACTTCTCAACCTGTTAAGATGAATACCCTTTCTCCCTAAAGGTCTATAACCCCTCCCACCATTGATTTGTCGAACAAGTTATTGTTCTTCAACCTCTAATTCTCCATACTTTAGTCTCCCAAAATTTCATGAGCAAACCATTTGTAGCTAGAAATTTGTCCATCAATGATAGGAGTGGATTTTCTCTAAGATTTGACCAAGTAAACCAGCCACTTATTAGGGGGATTTCCAAGACTACCAATTCCTCAATTGCACAATTCAACTTCCTCAAATTTCTGGTGGTTCTTCCCCATTTGAATTTTCAAGTGATCACATAATGAAGTCTCCCCATGTAGCCAACCCCCACAGTACATTAAGAGACTTCTCAACTAGCTCAAAGACTCCTTTCTCTCCTAATAATTGGTCTAGACATAGATATTTGAAACCTGAACATCAATTCCATCCTCCAGCAACTTACATAAAGAAGCAATTAATACAATGAATGGCTATTAATTTGAACTGACATCAAACTTCAAAGAAGCAATTATATAAAGGTAAGGTATGGTGTTCAATACCTCTATGTTGAACAGCCACAAATTTGGAGAAAATTTCATCAAAGAGAATATCAGTCCTCCTGATGTGGACACAAAACTCAACTGCAACTCCACCAACACGATTATATTGCTCTTTTATTTCAGAATGTGCAGAATGGCTTCCACTAGATACATCATCCAATTTTTCATTCTTTTCAATTTGGTTACAAAATGCCACTGATATATATGAAAACACTTCGTCCACATATGATAACAGCAACTCAATCAGAAAGGGCATTACCAACTCCTGCAAAGACTCCAACGACCTAGGAAGATCAATAACACCATGAGCTTGGCCGTCATAAATGGTTATTGCCATGCTAAGGGCACTCATCCAGTCCCCTGCTTTCCTTAGAACCTGAACCCGCTCCTTCCATGGAAGTAGACGGGAAATAACAAGATGCATAGGTCCCAATACATATATAGAAGCTCCTCTAACAGCCACACAATTGTGATACGCCTTCTCAGGGTTGCCCAAAACATTAACAAAGTAGGTATGATATGCAATGAAATCTTCCTTATCAAACCCATCAACAAATAGACTTGTCTGGTGAATCATAGTTCCATCCTTCTCAAATAAAAAGAGTTGTCCTGTTATTGTGAGAACGACAAGAACCTGTAAAGTACATAAAACCTTTGATCAAATCTTGATGCAAACAAGTAAATCCTTACTACATGCAGAAAATATGGATGAAGCCGTCAGTTGAAACTGGAATTCTATATTTTCACTTTCAATAAGAACTGATCACTTATTAAAAGTAATCTGATGATTTTTGTTGTATATATAAATCCCTAACCATGTTCTCTTTTAAAAGTTTCGTTGTATATATAAATCCCTAACCATGTTCTCTTTTAAAAGCTTCATCTTGGTGTTCTTTTTCAAAGCCTTTTGTTGGGTTTTCTCTTCAGAATATATGTTTAATTGGTTTGCTTTCATTTTTCCTTTATAATTTGTATTATTATTGTTTCACTCCCTTCTGGAGTTTGTATCTTTTGAGCGTTAGTCTCTTTTCATTTATTCAATAAAAAGTTTCGTTTCTTGTTAAAAAAAATATATATCCCTAACCTTTCTAGCTATATGTACTAGTTTTAAAACTGAAGATAAGCACCAAGCCCATCATTGATTCCTCAGGAAACTAATGGTCAGCATGGCCCAAATGGTTTGCAGTTTTTACCATAAATACTTGGTTAAAACTTAAAACCAATAACCTTTTACAGCTACACTCAACTATTAGGCAATAGTAGTTAAAGACACAAAAATGTAGAAACAATAAAAAATGATCGACCTTTCAAATATTACCTGGTCATCTAACCATGCCACACCTATGGCTGCACTCTCAAGGGACCACTTGCCACATACTTTAAGCTCTGTTTTCATCAACTTTGCTACCTGAACCATTTTATCCCAGGCAATTGCAAGCAATGAAACCCTTTCTGCTGCTTCAGAAGGTGAAGTTTCTGCCATAATTTAAATCTCAGGGCAAGAAATAAAAACTAAACGCTCAAATCCTTTTTTTTTATAAGATTGACTGAATGAAATCACAAGGTAAAAGCCTACAAGCCAAAGGAATTACAAAAAACTCTCTATTGACACAAACCATGGGAAAGGAATTGTTACAAAGACCTTATGTTAGGCGCTGTTCTTCTTCAACCATGACTCCAACAAAATGGGTCTGATTGCATTAAGTTACAAACTAAAATAAGATAATTCATTTTGCCCAGTTTATTTTTTTAAAACAATCTAAATGTAATCAGAACTCACTTTTCAATAATTGAAACAACACAAATTGATCATAAATAAAATTAATCTGATTCACACTAGATTGAAAATTTGAAAATAACTGACATGAACTTTGATAGGAAACTCTAATTAATTTAGAGCTTGATCTGAAATCATGAGACAAGTTTGTCTAGATATGCTTAAAATTGATTAAAGGTCGAGGAACAACCATTAAGATACGTCTTTGAAAGTAGTCTAATTCTTTTCTTATATTGCTGGCATAATTGCCCTCCTAAAGGCATCACCAAGCACGCAGACGTAAAAATACAGAAGCTGGTCAGTGTCAGATGTGTGACATATATAGTAAGTATTTTTTTTTTTTGAAAAAGAGGAAAACATATATAGTAAGTAAATGACTTCACCCAGTGACAACAAGGTGCTATTCAGAATTTTAGTCACATTTTTCAAAACTGCACTTATGTCTTATGAGTTACAACTAAACCGGTCTTAAATGTAAAAAACCATTTCTCCAAACAGGAAAATAATTTATTTTTCTTTTTTCAACAATAGAGAATCAATTTAGCAAGATTTCCATTTATTTCACACAATAAATTGAAACATCACTTCAAAAATGTGATCCAGGTCACTCATCAAATTAAATTTGATTTTTTACAAATACTATATTTATTCCACAAATGGTTGATGTCGTGACTCATTTTAAGGGCAGTAAATTCGTACCAAAAGACTGTGAGCATTTCCAAGCAGTGTAAGGCATAGAACCTTCCTGAATTCCATCTGGCTTAGAGAGTTGAGCATACACTTCCAAAGTGGGACTCAGCCTTACCTGAAACAATCTCAAGTGAATTCAAGAAGTTTGAGAACAAGTAACCTCAATATCATCAATGTTCAATTATGAAATAAAAATAAAACCGTGCCCTTATCAAGGGTCCCATACCACCAGAGCAGTTTGATGGGTAGCAAATATGACCACGCCTTCTTCAACCAAAGATGATCCTTCGTTGAAGAGTTTCCAGCCTGAATCTCCTCCAACAACCCCTCCCATCATGCTCCCAATACTGCTGGTTGAAACTGCGACATTTGAAAGAGTTGGTGGCAAAGAACTTCCACAGAATTCATTCAAAAGAAGTGCTGAAGCTGATAGAACAGTCCCCGTTTTTTGTCCATCAAGAAGACACTAATTCAGTAAATTAACACCAGATCACAATTCAGAACAATTAATTTGTTTAGAGTCAGGAACCCTTACAGAATAAGCATTTTAATTGCTACAACCCATATAATTAACATTCTAATGCCAACAGAACCCATATAATTAATTGATGGCGTAGATTAATTTTCTACCTGAGTTTTAATGGAGAATCTATTTAGCAAAGGAACCACTGAGAACGTATGTAACAAAACCAGACCCTTGCTATCACCAGTAACTGCTTTAAATTGTCGAGTAACCTGAGCCTCCTGCCCAAGGAATAATGAATGAACAACTGGTGATGTGTGTTCTCCCGAAATAACTTTGGCTGCCGATGCCCTCAACACATCCCAGACTGTAATATGACCATCATTGTAACCAGCTAGAAGCAGGTCCCCTTGCTGATTAAAGCATAGAGATGTTACTGGTGCAGTTGATTTATCTCCTTGTGATCCAAGTAGCAGCATCTGTGCACATGGTGTAGTTCAGAATATTAAAATAGCTTAATCAATGGAAAAATAACAAAAAGACTGACACCAACAAGGATGATCAGGATCTGGTCGTGCATATACAAAAAACATATCTCTTTTTTTTTTTTCAAAAATAAACTAGAGAATTTCATCAAAAAGCGGAGGATAAAGCATCCACCCTCCACCAAGGTATACCAATTCAAAGCAAACGCTAAAACATTATAATTAGACAAAGAAGTTGACAAAATATGCCAAATTGAAGCAAAAGTTTCATTTATGTCCCAAAATTCATCAAGAGTTTCAACTCTCTCCCAAAAAAATCTTTGGTTTTTTTCACCCCAAGTTCCCCACAAGAGAGCTTAAGTCAAATTCTTCAACAAGATCTTGGGTTTGCCTTTCAAAAGATGGCCACATAGATGTTGTAACAAGCCATCCTAATTGCTTCTAGGAAAACACAAAGAAAGAGCACAGCACGTATGTAGATTGGGACTTTTTGGAAGAGGTTTTAAAGCTTAAGGGGTTCAATGGAAAATGGATCCAATGAATTCGTGGTTGCATTAGAAATCCAAAGTTTTCAATCTTTATAAATGGTAGACCTCGTGGTAGAATTGTGGCTTCACGTGGTATTCGGCAAGGGGATCCTCTTTTCCCATTCTTATTTCTTCTAGTCTCCAAAGTGTAGAGTGCCTTGATTGAAAAGATGCATATCAAAGGTTTATTGGAAGGCTTTAGAGTGGGAAAAGATAATATTCATGTACCTATTCTTCAAACCATTGCTCTTTTTGAGAAATGCTCAGGCTTGAAGGTGAATTGAGAGAAGTCAGCCTTATGTGGAATAAATGTGGATGATTTGAAGTTATCTCAAGGTTCAAGAAGACTCAAGGGTAAGGGGGAAAGTTTGCCTTTTATATATCTCGAACAACCTTTGGGTGGGCACCCAAAATTGTCTTCTTTTGGCAACCGGTAATAGATAGAATTCCTAAGAAGCTAGAGAGATGGAAGAGGTTTAATCTTTTGAGAGGGGATCGTTTAACTCTTTGTCATTCGGTTCTTTCAAGTATTCCACTTGTTCATTTTTGTAATGCTTGCTAAAGTGAGTTTGGAGTTGGAACAGCTGCTGCGGAATTTTTTTTGGGAAGGCAATGAGGGTGGCAAAGTCACTCATCTGGTTTGCTGGAATTTGGTTTCAAAATCTCAGAGCGACAAGGGTTTAGGAATTGGTGCATTGAAACATAGAAATTTGACACTTATTGCTAGATGGGGTAGGCAGTTTTTTTTTTTTTTTTTTTTGAGATAGAAAGAGTCATATTTCATTGATAAATGAAATGATCAAGGGGAAAAGCCCCAAACCACCCCAAGTGGATTACAAAAAAGATCTTCAATTATGAGCTAAAGAAGAAAGACTGTAGTCTTTAAAAGGAGATGAACATTGAGCATTAAATAAAACTAAATCCATGAAGCCTTCAAAAGATGAGTGAGTATCACTGAAGATCCTTCCAGTCCTTTCACACCATAAAGACCAAAAAAATGAACGGTTAAAGGCCAGCCACAAAACTTTCGCAACTCCTTTGAATGGATGTCCCACGAAAATCAAGGACAATACATCTTGAATGCTTCCATGCATAATCATATTCCAACCAAAATTGCCCAAGACAAAATTCCGATATCATTGAGCAAAATTGCAAGAGCCAAATAGATGACAATGAGTTTCTGAATTGGTTTACACATAATACACCAAGAAGGGGAGAGAACAAAATAAGGGATTCGTCTTTGGAGGCAATTCGCTATATTAATACCACCATGACTAAGCTTCCAAAGGAAAACTTTTATCTTCCTTGGATAGAAATCCTTCCAGATTGCTGTAAATAAGGATGTATTCCTTGTGGTTTCACCCAAGAGAAGAATTCTTTGTGGAGAAGAGTCATTGCTAGTATTTATGGGGCTTCCCCTCTTGGTTGGAAAACAACTGAGTTAAAAAAGAAGAAAGGTAATAGACCGTGGATGGACATTGCTAAAACTACCCTTTCTTTGAGCATTTTACCAAATTTAAATCTAGTTGTGGCAAAAGCATTAGATTTTTGGAAGATGTTTGGCTCGATCAAGACCCCTGAAGGTCAAGTTCCCTGATCTTTTATATAGCCTCCAATAAAAAAGAAGCTTCTATTTTTTATTGCTGGGATAGCGAAAACCAAGCTTGGAACCTGAATTTTAGAAGAGGTTTGTTTGATAGAGAACTCAGCAATTGGGTGGCTTTGGTGGAAAAGCTTAGCTTGGTTCACCTGGGCAATGACATTGATAAAATCCTTTGGAAGTTGGAAGGCTCCGGAAGGTATTCTAGCAAGTCAGCATTTCAAAATTTGCCTCGTAGACCTACTAAGGTCAATACGGCCATGACTCGTCTAATTTGGAGGCACATAAGTCCGAAGAAAGTCAGGGTTTTTCTGTGGTCCTTGGCTTTTCGAAGCCTGAATATTGATGATAGGCTGCAAAGAAAATTCAAAGATTGGTCCATTTTGTCTTCAGGATGCAGGTTATGTCTAAAGGATAGTGAGTCTACTGACCACCACTTCATCCACTTGTGGTTTCACCAAAAATTCAATCATGGGGCTCATTGTAAAGATTTTAGATGAATCTAAAATCCATTTCCACAAATCATTCACATCAGTTAATGAAATAGATTGTAGAAAATGGGAAAGAGAGACCCATTCAACAATCTCATCATCTTTAAGATGTTGTCTAAGACCCAAATCCCCATCTCTATTTTCGGAACCTCATGCTTTTTGGACAAAGGTAGTAGCCAATATACATGGTCATTCTTTGTTTGATTGGCATACAACGGGTAAACATGTTTCAAGTCTTTGAAGCCCTTGGCCTAGCATTTCTAAATCTTGGAAGAGTGTTGATTCTTTTACTTCTTTCAAATTAGGAAATGGTAAGCGTATTCAATCTTGGCATGACAATTGGATTGGTGAGTTTTCTTTAAAGGATTGTTTTCCTTTATTATATGTGATATCTTCTGCTTTGGTCTCGGAAGTTTGAGATTCTCAAACGTTGTCCTTGAACAGTATCTTTCAAAGGCTTTTGAAAGAAGAGGAAATCTATGAATTGAATGTTCCTTTGGGTATTCTAGCTCCATGGAAGATTGGTTCAATTGAAGATTCTAGAATTTGGTCTCTAAAGTCTTCTGGTTGTTTCCCGATGAAATCATTATCTCGTCAGTTCGCATCCTCCTCATCATTGTCAAATGATTGTTTAGGGCCATTTGGAAAACCAAAAGTTCTAAGCGAATTAATATTTTGATTTGGATTATTTTGAATGGCAGTCTACATACTTTAGAAGTTCTCCAAAGAAAGCTTCCTTTCTTTGTTCTTATGCCATCGGAGTGCCCTTTTTGCCAAGAAAACAGTGAATCTCGTCTTCATATTTTCTTTGGTTGTTCGTACTAGTTGAAGTGTTCGTTCAAGCTCATCTCACAGTTTAATTTACATTGGGTCTACACAAATGTTCGTAGTGACAATGTTCAGCAACTTTTAGTCGGCCCTTCGTTGGCATTAAAGGCTTAAAAGCTGAATCTATTATGGTTAAACAAGGTCAAAGCTATTATTTCGGAATTATAGTTAGAAAGGAATCAAAGAATCTTCAAAGATAAGCATCTCTCTTGGCAGGGTCGATTTGAATCGCAAGACTTAAGGCTTCTTCATGGTGCCTCCAAACCTTTTGTTTCCTTTTCTTTTAGAGATTTATGTTTAAATTGAGAAGCCTTTAAATTTTCTTTGTAACATTATTTATTTCTCTTTTTCACTCCTCCGTGGAGTTTGTATCTTTTGAGCATTAGTCTCTTTTCATTTCTTCAATAAAAAGTTTCTTTTCTTTTTCAAAAAAAAAAAAAAAGCATAGCACATATGGAATTTACCTCAACAATTGGAGGTGAAAGAACAATGATGAAGAGGGTGGCTTTGAACTTCATTGAACTTTTTACAGAGAAATGGGATGTGATGGCATTTCTGAAAAGGCAACAAAAACTCCTATATGACGCCAAATGTGGCCCTTTTAATACTTTACCAGTAAAATGACAACATATGTACTCATTATATCCTAATGTTTATATCCCTCTACAAAACGAAAGGTACGTTTTAAGAAAACTTCAACCCTGGATGTAATACAGATTTCTAAAGGACTGGAAACTAATGGCATTGCTGGAAAGGAAAATTATGACTATAACTTCAAAATCTCCTGTATAAGACACCAAACGTTTCAAGTCTCGCACAACATTTGTAACATCTCGAGATATGCGAGCCAAAAAAAAAACATTTGTAACATCTCAAACATTTCGTTGGAGTGGTTGCTCTTGGTGCAAAAACTGAACATAACATGCAAGAGACTCATAGAGTACGAGTGAGGAAGAAGAAGAAAGAGAAATGCAATCAATAACACAACTTGCATCGATTAGTTGATGCTATTGAACAAGATATCAAGCATGAATTCATGGTCGCAGCTCCATAAATCTCTCATATTCATCCAAGTTCTAAGCAGAAATAAAGAAACTAAGATAACAGATGCACCAAGAAAAAGGCTACATATTGAATGAGTAAAATGTTGACCTTCGCATCCATGTTGTCGCCATTTTGAGCTGAGTATTTACTAGCCACCACAACAATATTTCCTTTTGACATTCCCACTGCAATATAATTAGCATGCACAGCCAATACTTGGGGAAAACCATGTTCACGCTTGAATGAATGCGATGAAATAGTTCTTGAAATACTATTGTCAGCTTGAATGTCGAAGTACCCCAATGTTGTTGTGCCTCCCTTAATACCTTCAAGCCTCATTGGTTGGGCAGCGACGCCTTCTTCCCAATGCAGTGCCGTGAAAGCCTGCTTCTTTTCAATTTCTTCAGCCAATTCGAGTGGATTGGTCGAGGGAAGGGGCATCATTTCTGCTCGTTCACCGATTTTAAAGTTGTCCAGCTGCTCCGTTGTTTCCCCCGATTCACTGATATCGTTCGCTACACTGGGATCCTCAATGACATGATCCACCTCCGTATCCTTTGACGGTTGAAGACATTTCTCGAGATCTTGAGTTTCCAACTCCAGGCTCCCATAGCCCACAGCACTTCCCTCATTGTCAGGTTCGGGCGAACACGGAATAGCCTCTTCATTTGATTCATCGACATCCCATACTGTTGGATGTGCTTCCGTCGAATAAACATTTTTGTCAGCAGAATCAGACACGCTTCCATCATTAGCTTCCACTGGCAGCAGAGTTGTAGAGCTCTCGTCGAAATTCACATTATCCACGGACCTCTGTTCTGATTCACATTCCATACCTTTAATTATACGAAGCTCATCATTATATGGAACACCGTCCCGAATGTTGTCTCCCGTCCAAAACTCACCACCGACGTTTATCGATGCAACCTGATAATCAGCGTTCCTGTCGACCATTGAAATTGACTTTTCGCCAGACCCCTTTGAGTGAATGTCAGTAGGATATAAACCATCAGAGACTAATTCTGAATCATCAGCAGAAGAGGAGACCAATTCATCATCGTCGAGAACCATGCTCCCATATCCGGCCCTTCTCGACTTGATTGCTGCAGCATGCGGGGCAGGCATGGACCGAGAAGCCGCAGCGGCTGCGGCAAGCGCCGCCCCAGGCTTCGCATTCGATCGAAGCCCTCCAAACAAAGATGGCAATGGACGAGATCCCCTTCGAAACGGATCGTCCGTTAAGTCACCAACCTTGGCATGAGAGACCGCACCTGGTTTCAATTGAACCGACTTCTCGTTCCATTGGTTGCTTCTGGGAACTTCAGAAGCCTTGTTTATTTCCTCAACCGGAGACTTGGACGGTGGTATAGAAGGAGAAGCGGAGACCCCGCCGTCCCTTGCAGCGATGGAGCGATGGCCACGGGACGGCGAAGAATGGGGAGGAGATGATGGTGGTGAAGATGAGGTGGAAGAACTGGATTCGTTTAGAATCTCGTCGATGCTACGGTGAGGGAATGATAGGTCGTCGTCGTCGTCGCCGGAGAGGTGTGCGTGAATGAAGGCATTCAAGTCCAGCTCCATTGGAGGCAGTGTTTCGGTGTCAGTCAGCTCCTTGGTCATTCTCGATCTTGACGACTGGGGAGGCACCAAATAGTTCCTTTTTTTTTCTTTTGTAGAATAGTGAACTTGCGACATCTCTCAAACAAAAATAATTTTCTTTTTTTTTTTAATCAGTAAAAGAACTTTCATTAATTAGAAGAAAGGCCCACCGGGCTTACAAGAATCATCTCATTTAAATTAAAGACCATTACCAGGGAGGAGGATGTTCGGTCGACACTTGAACTGGATTTTGATCAGAAGCCGAAGCCTGGGTTGCAAGATTATGGGCCACTCTATTGACTGCCCTTGGGGGATGACTGAAGCCTCTTATCTGAAGTTTAATCATTCACGCACGAATTTCTTCTACAAGTGTCCCTTGGGAAGATAGTTGGAAACTCTGATTGTGAATTGCATTTACCAGTTGTTGTGAGTCTAATTCCAACCAAAGCTTCAGACCGTGCAGAAGTGTCAATGCCCCTGCCGAGAAGGAGCCTAGCCGACTGGATAAGAGTTCTGAACTTGCCACCATCAATTTCTCCCGATTATCCCTAATGATCATTCTCATCTCCGTGATAACGTTCATTTATGAGTGTTATTTATTTCTAAAAACTAAGTAAATTATTTAGAAAACGAGTGTTTAATGTTATATTTCATGTTATTTACGAAGAAATTTAAATAAAAACAAATTTTGCATGAATTTGAAGTCTTGATTTGGTAAAAATAAGTATTTAGGTGTATTTATAGTCATTTTTGTAAAGAAAAATGTTAATTTATGTTGTTTTTGTGTATAGACTGAAAAATGATCAAAATGCGCCTACATTCCAACCACAATTGAAGCAAATAAGAAAACATTAATTAGATATGCGACCATAATGCGCCAACATTTGAGAGCATAAGCAAAATTGCAAATGTTGTAGAAAATAGCTCAAATGCACCCGCATTTAGGCCATTTCAACAACAACCCAAATATGCCTACATCTGAACCTTTTCAACAAATTCTCCAAGATTCACAGGATTTGAAGATTTTATCAATTATTCTCAATCAAATGTCCTCAAATCAAGGGATATGATCGACCAAGTTTCTCCATACTTACCTCGACAACAAACCCTAGGCGTGAAGTAAGGGTGATATCGGTTCGTTTTCATCGGTTTTAGGACAAACCGAGAACCAAACCAATCCAATCGGTTTTAACAAGAGAGAACCCAAACCAATGTCCAATAAATCACAAAACCATCGGTTTGGTTGTCCATTGGTTCGGTTCCTCTTCGGTTCAGTTCTCTTTTTTTTTCTTCTTTTTTACAAATTTTTTGCTATTTTACTTCATGGTCTCATCACCTATTTTAGTGTTTTTTGCCCAAAATTTCTCTACACCTCAATAAGAATTTATAGAGCTAACAATCTCATTTTATTACTTTAAAATTAATTGAAAGAAAACGGATGAAACAATGGATTGAGATTCGATTTAGGGCTTTTTTGAGGTATATATATACCTCAATTCAGTTCCGTTTTTTAATGATTTTTTTCGGACGAAAACCGAACCACACCAATATTTTTCAGTTTTTCCAAAATAGAAACCAATATGTCCAATTTTATTCTGAAAAAATCGAACCGAACCAATAGATCGGTTTGGTTTAATCGGTTTCCGATTAAGACTATCACCCCTAGCATGAAGTCTATAAAAAACGACTCAATCCTCCATTTGAAAGAGAGCTTGGAGTTAGGAATTCTCTTCATCCCAAAATTCTATCGTTTTTATTTATAAGTTTTAGCCGCCACTTCGAGTCTCCCCTAAGCTCTATTCATATTCCATTCATACTCCAACTTCAAAAGAATGAGGAGTAAGTATTGATTCTTCTAGAAAAATGTTGAACAAGTTAGAAAGTAAGAACATCTTAGGGTTCTTTTTGTTCTTAGATTTTTCCATTCAAGTTCTGTAAGTTTTTAGGAGTTGTACTTGCTGCTTTATCATTATTTTCAGTTTATGTTTTCTTTTAATTTGCGTTATAAGTTCTTTTATTTCAATTCTATTTAGCCATTTCTTGGATTCATACTTCAAAGTGTATTCAAATTTATTTATTTCAATTAATTTTATTTCTTCTTCTACTTGTTTTTTTTTTTTTTACTTTATGCACTTTATTTATTTATCTGATAAGTAACTAAACTCTTTGAAGGGGATTCAATCACGTAGATACCCTAAAAAGAAGATAAGCAACCATCACATGTTTCTTGTAAGTTTGCTCAACATTTAGCTGAGTTTACTTTTAATGAGTTTAAGTTCTATTGTTAGTTTAAACTGACCATTTGAGTTAACATAGTTTGTGGAAATTTCAATATTTAAAAGATTGGAATTGACATGCGTTTTCCTAAAAGTAATCTATGAAAAGAGTATATACATAAAACTTTGCTTTTTGTACCCAGACATAAGACAGAAACTTTTAAAATCTTGAAGTTGTGTTTTTCATCATCTAAAAGAATCTAGCCAAAAACATATGAGTTTTAAATTGCTTAGTCTCCTAAAGGTTATTGGAAAATTAGCTGAATAGGTGTTGAACTTGATTTACTTAGCTAAGTGTCGAAAAGGGTAAGTTGTTGGCACATTTCAACAACATTTTGTCTGGACCGTACAGAATTCGAAAGAGTCAGTATGGAGACGCAAGAGGTAAGATCTCTGAAATAGCTGGACTTAGATGAACAAATTGAGGGTGCATGGTGGCACATTTTACAAGGTTGAACCAAAATTGAATCTCTTGTTTCTCATATTGTTTTTCAGTTATCTTTACTTTTTCATGCACAAAACCCCAAAAATCAACTTTATTTTTCTCTCGTTGCCTTTGGTTGCAACTTGTGAACAACTGTGTTGTAAATTAAAGAATTCATGTGTTAAATCTGTTCCCTTGGGTTCAATACTTAGAATACCCCATATTTGTGTTGACAGTGTGCACTTGCGCTTTCTTTTGGAGTTCACATAGTGTGTATTTGCACTTTCTTTGATCCTTGACAAAGGTAAAGGTTTGTTTTGTATCATTTGATTTCGATCCAACCATAATGCCCAACAGGTGATACATGCCAATTCTAATTTTATTGTCTACAGCTTCTGAAAAAGATGGGAGAATGTGTCCGGAATTGCAATTGATAACTTCCAAATTTTGGTAGCCCTTTGCACATAAAAAAGGTATGCATCATGGATTCCCTCTTCTTATTGCATATCTCACGCCAAAGATCGACCACCACATGTCTTATGCATAGGTTATCATTCATTAGAAGAATATTAAGATAGCATATCCAAATAAAAATCTTTACTTTATTTGGAATTTCCAATTTCCATAGGTCCCTTCACCACTTTTCCACAACTCCACTAGCCAAGCTTGAACATTCTGATTTGGAGTTTGTAAATAGTTTATGAGCACTTTTGGTAGAAAGCTCCTCGTCTTTAGAGTAATGCCAAAACTACTTGTCTTCTACCTCATTTTTATAGATAGGGATTGAGCACACCATCTCAATATCTTCATACAAAAACAGCTCATTTAGTCGCTGTAAGTCACAACCTCCATTTGGGTGCAAAGGATCACAAACCTGCAACTCCTCAAAATCTGGATGATAAGGAGTAATTATTTTGAAAGTTCTCTCCCTTGGTATCTAAGGCATGTCAAACACCATTGTATTCTCTCCATTCCCTATTTTCTTACGAATGTCCTTCATTAGAAGCTCTCTTCTCCATAACACTCCACACGTAAGAATGGTTAGTACCCAGTTATGCCTTTATAATCTTTGATTTGCTGAAGTAATGCCCTTTTAAAAGCTTTGGCACTAAAGAGTTTGGGTGTTGAAGAATTCTCCACACTTATTTTGCGATTGACCGATCCAACTCCTCATATAAAAGACTTTGGGAGTCTAATAGTAGACATTACAAATGTTGGGATTGCTTGGACAACAACCTTTATTAAAATTCCCTTTCCACCACTAGAGAAAAGACTACCCTTCCATCCTGCAATTGTCTTTTCAACTCTATCCTTTAGGAACTCAAGGTCCTTCGATTTATTGCGAGAAAGATGTGAAAAGAGGCCCAAATACTTGCCCAACATTGTAACCACTTTTCACGTGTAAAGAATTTTCAATGTCAAACTTTAAATATGTGCTGACATTTGGGATGAACACAATAGCCAATTTCGAAAAATTCACAGATTGCCCCGATGCTTCCTCATACACCCTTAGAATTTCTTTGATATGAGAACAATCTTCCTTATTAGCATGATAGAACAAATGATGTCATCCACGAATAGGAGATGGGAAATTATAGGGCATATTTTAGATAAAATGGAGAAACTGAATGAGGACATCAATTTCGGACTAGCTCTATCCACCCCTTATCAAAGCCCAAGCACTCCATGATATTTTTTAGAAACACTCATTTGACACGATCATAAGTTTTACTCATGTCAGGTTTAATAGCTGCAATACATTTGTTCCCCTGTCAAGTTCATACTATAATGTAAACACTCGTAACTAACAAAGATGTTATTAGAAATGAGTCTACCTATAATAAAAGCGCTATGGGAATCGGAGATTACCCAAGGGAGAATCAGTTTCTACCTATTTGTTATAGTTTTTGTAATGTTTACATTACAAAAGACTAATAGGCCTATAATCAGATACCTACTTAGGTTGTTTAACTTTTGGAATCAAAATAATGTTTGGGTGATTAAACTCATGCATTGAGGCTCACCCATTCAAGATATTCAGACATGACTCCACTGTTTCCTCTCTCACAATCTCCCAGTATTTATGGTAGAACATAGCGGGAAAGCCATCTAGACCAGGAGCGTTAGTTGGGAACATATGAAACAACTGTTGGAAATTCGCTATGTATAAGAACTGAGTAACACTAGCAAATTTGATTACAATTTAATTGGCAACAAACAATTACAGTGTAAACAATAATACAGACACTGTATGTAATAACAATTTCAAAACTCAAGAATAAGGATAATAAGTAGTCGAGGCACGCTTACAAAATGTTGTCCTGAAGACAATTATTCGCTCTGCACTGGTTGCAAGCAGACTACAATGATCATCTCAGCATGATACAACGACTAACTCCGATAGAACAACATCCTTGAACTACTCGGATCTGGCAGAACTCTTAGATACTTGCTCTCAACTTGACTCAAGATTAAAGAAAATAAAGAGAGGAGAGAATAACTCTTCAATTGGAACGAGATGCTTCAAATGAATAAACAAGTTGCTATTTTTAGACTAGCAACTTAGTAACTCTCCGAAAATAAAATTAATATAAACAAAATGAAACATACATAAAAAGTAACTCAATTGTGTAGTTACTTGTAAAGATTCAAACATAACTCACAAATTTAACTTTTAAGTTAAATTTGTAAAAGAAACATCAACACATTTTGATGTTTCAAACCATTTTGAAACCTTTGAATTTCAAGTCTAGTAACAACAACATAAATGAAACATCAATTCATTTTTTATGTTTCAAACCAACACTTTCTTTCACAAAATTTTACTGTAAAATCCAACAATAACGCCTTTTTGATCTCATTTTCTGTGTAAGGTTTCATCAATAGTTCATTCATATCCATGGTAACCTTATTTGTAATTGCCCCTAGGGCTATTTTCAATTGACTCGCATCTTGATTGGAATTACCAAACAAATTAGAGAAGTAGTTCATGAATACCCTTTATAGCTCGTCGTCTATATAGACCCACTGCCAGTCAAATCCTTAATACGATGAATGAAGATTTTTTCCCTTTGAATTGATGCTTTTTTGTGAAGCCATCTCGTATTTTGGTCTCCCCACTTCAACCAGTTTTCACGAGATCTCTGTTTTCAGTACATTTCCTCAGCCTCGATAGATTTGGATAACTTCATCTTTAATTTATTAATTTTCCCAAAATCAGGGCCCTGATTTCTGTCATAAGCCCTTTGGACATGAGCTCTCATACTCCTTATTTCTCCTTGAGAAATCAATTTCAACTGTTTTCCTCAATCTCTCAGAATTTGGTTGCACATCTTTAAATAATTTGAGAAATTGTCATTTCCCTAATTGTCCTTTCCTCAAATCGAAACTGACGCATTGAATTAATGGAACCTAGTTGCTGGTTTGTCAAATTCAACTCAATACAAATTGGCCTGTGGTCTGAAGAAAACCAATCCAGGTAATTTACTTGCTTGAAACCAAACAAATTTGTAGAGGAAATATTACTAAAAAATCTGTCTAGACGTTTGAAAATTGGAGGCCCATTTTTCCACCTGTAAATGATTTGGGTTATGCTGGAAACAAAAATTATAATTAAGAAAAAACAATCAATTTGTAGGCATAAACTTGTAAGTTGTATTAATTTTATGCTTTAAACTTTAAATTTCATCAAATTTTGTTTTGGGAAAATTCCCACCAAATCACCTAGCTGTCTGGATGGGTGAGTTGGGTTGGGTTGAGTTGGGTTAAAAACCCAACTCTGTGTTTGACCCACCAACATTCCAACTCCTCACTTATTAACTCAACTCAACCAAGTTGAGTTGTAAACTCACCCTAAACTCCCCTCAATATGCATTCCACGAATTCTCATTTCACGAAGCCATTGCGTTTGGCTCTCTCTCATCCTTAATGCTCTCTGCCCTTTTCCATTAGAGGGAGCCACTGGGTTCGTCTTCTCTCTCAGCCTTAATGCTTTCTCTGCCATTTTCCATTCCACGAAGGTTTTGCGTTTCGTCTTCTCTCCCAGCATTAACGCCATGTCTTCCCGTTTCCATTCCACGAAGCTCTTGCGTTTTGTCTTCTCTTTCAGCCTTGATGCTCTCTGGTCTTCTGGTTTCACCTTCACGCGGTTTCGCTCTCTCTCTCATCCTCGATGCTCTCTGGTTTGATCATTTCTCTCATTTTCATCTCACATCCTTGAAGCTCTAGGGTCAGATAAGTTCTCTCATCTCCCACCCCTTTTCATTAACCTCCATCTTCCCTCAATCGTTGAATATATCTTCCCTTTTTCATCAGTTTTTCGCCTTCTCCCATCTCCCACTCTTCTTCATTTTCCTAATCGAACCCTAGTAGATGGAAGAAGGTGATTCGTCTTCTCCTCTGTCCAGATCTAACATTTTTCCCATTTTGAAAAGTCGTTGATTCAAGTCTCCGTTTAATTTTTTTTTTCCTTTTTTCAGATCTGTAACCCTAAACCACAGATCTTCCCCTCGCCGCACAAAACTAACCCTCTCCATTTAGTCCCTTGCCGGTTTCATGCTCTCCCTCATGCATCATGCATCGCACTACCATTGATTCATGTCTCCGATTGTGTCTTGTGTTGTTGAATGCATGTTCGATCTGGGATTTGAGTGAGAAAATCCTTGGCAGGGGATTTGAATGGTCATTTGGCGCTTGGTGGGGGGGTTAATTTGTTCTTGATCACAGGTTTGATTCTTTTCCCTTTTGGCCGATGATGTGTACAAATTTGGACTGACGTTTATTATGCTGATTTCATTCATCTTTCCGTTTATTTTTTTCTTGCTTATTTTTCGTTTCGGCCGATGATGTTTACACAATCTCGTCTGATTTTATGTGCTATTTTTTCTTTCATACTTCTATTTTTTTTCCCCTGCTTCATGTCCCTTTTAGCCGATTGTGTGTAAAAAAATTGGAGTGCTGAATGATGCTGTTTTATCGTTCATCTTTATCTACTTTTTTCTTGTTTAATTATGTTTCTGACAGTAATCTTTCTCCTTATTTTTTTTATGTGGTTCATCTCATGGTTTTTTTTGCATATTGATTGTAGTATGCACTGTTATATCTATTTAGTACTGAATTTCAATTGCACTTATATGTAGATTGTATTACTTATAAAAAAATTTCATGTAAATACTGATTTTTTTTTTTTTCGTATGAATGAAGTCTACTTAATACCTGAGGCCGATTTTCCTCTTTGAGTTATATGATTATGTTTGTTGGAGTGCTGAATGATGTCCATTTACCTACCTTCATTTATGATGGAACTTATTTTTATTGCTTGCTTGGATGATTGAGTCTGTCCTATACCTGAGGCCAACCCGATTTTTTCTTTACTTGTATATTGTATATATGTCAGACACCTACCTTCATTTATGATTGAACTGATTTGTATTGCATGCTTGGATGATTTAGTCTGTCCTATACCTGAGGCCAACCCGATTTTTTCTTTACTTTTATATTGTATATATGTCAGAAACCTACCTTCATTTATGATTGAACTGATTTGATCTTTTATTTTTTAATTTTACTTTAATAAATCTCATCTAACTAAACCACCCTCTTTATTACCCTAATACAAAATTTAAATGGAGTAGGTGGGAACAACCCACCTCCTCTTCTTATATATGACTTCCCCCACATTAGTTCTTTGAGAATTCTCCACTGCTAAGCACACATCTCCAGTCGGGTGAGTGGCTGTTACCCTCTTTATTTCATCTTTTATACAATCCAATGTATTTGTAAATAAATCCTAACTCATTGTATTCGTGCTAGGTGCCCCTCTACTAGAAGAGTCCACGTGTACACTTCACGAACCGAAAGACGACTCCTTGCCAACTCTGATCCACCGAAGGTAATTTGTTCTAGTTTTACCGTCCCTAGTTAAACTTTTTGTATACTTTGAACTAAAGTTTGGAAATGTTTACTTATTACATTATTATACCATGTTGGTGCAATTCGTATTAAGATTTTTTTTCGTAATTTATAGTGCAAAGTTTCATAAATAATACAATGCCTAACTGTTCGCTTTTTTATTTATTAGAAAAAAATAGTTGGCAAAAATAATTTGTAAAAAACAAAAAAAAAAGTTTAAACTGATTTTTTTCAAAAGTTTAATATCTCATGGCAAATAAACCAAATTGTAATTGGTATAATTAAACGATTGACTCATCTTAATAACTTGATTCATACATGGTTTAAGAAAAAAAATTGTGGACTTGTTCATTAAAGAAAGGTAACAAAATGATCCAATAAAATATATGTTTTCAAATTGATCCAATAAAATATAATTTTTCAATAAAAAAATATGGACTTATTCGTTAAAAAAATGCAACGAATTGTTAGACTTGTATTTGTTCAAAAAATTGTATCAATGCATGTGTTTAAAGACTTGTTTAAAATTATACCTTAAAATTTGTTTAAAAAGTTGTAAAACATAGTTTTTATTTTTCAACTTATTAGAAGCAAAAATACTATTTCAAACTTATCCAATAAAGTATAATTTTTCAATAAAAAAATGTGGACTTATTCGTTAAAAAAATGCAACGAATTGTTGGACTTGTATTTGTTCAAAAAATTGTATCAATGCATGTGTGTAAAGACTTGTTTAAAATTATACCTTAAAATTTGTTTAAAAAGTTGTAAAACATAGTTTTTATTTTTCAACTTATTAGAAGCAAAAATACTATTTCAAACTTATCCAATAAAATATAATTTTTCAATAAAAAAATGTGGACTTATTCGTTAAAAAAATGCAACGAATTGTTGGACTTGTATTTGTTCAAAAAATTGTATCAATGCATGTGTTTAAAGACTTGTTTAAAATTATACCTTAAAATTTGTTTAAAAAGTTGTAAAACATAGTTTTTATTTTTCAACTTATTAGAATCAAAAATACTATTTCAAACTTATCCAATAAAATATAATTTTTCAATAAAAAAATGTGGATTTATTCGTTAAAAAAATGCAACGAATTGTTGGACTTCAATTTGTTCAAAAAATTGTATCAATGCATGTGTTTAAAGACTTGTTTAAAATTATACCTTAAAATTTGTTTAAAAAGTTGTAAAACATAGTTTTTATTTTTCAACTTATTTGAAGCAAAGATACTATTTCAAACTTATCCAATAAAATATACTTTCCCCAAAAGAAATTGGACTTATTCAATAAACAAAAGATAACAACAATATGAATAATGAATAATGAATAATTTGAATAATATTTTGGGTGATGTAATAAAATATGAATAATGAAGGTTCCTTATTTTAAAGGGCAAAATGAGCCCTTATTTTAAAGGGCAAAAACCATAAAACCCAAAACCCGTAAACCTTAAACCCTAATACCTATCATAAAAACAAAAACCTAACATCCTAAAACTTTACACCAACATCTAAAAATGCTAAACCCTAAAGTCCAAAACACTAAAGCCCAAAAACCATAAAACCCATAACCCCTAAACCTTAAACCCTAACATCTATCATAAAACCAAAACCTAACATCCTAAAACTTTACACCATAACATCTAAATCCCGTACATGCTAAACCCTAACGTCCAAAACACTGAAGCCCAAAAACCATAAAACCCATAACCCCTAAACCTTAAACCCTAACATCTATCATAAATCCAAACCTAACATCCCACAACTTTACACCCTAAACTCTAAATCCCCTAAATGCTAAACCCTAAAGTCCAAAACCCTAAAGCCCAAAAACCCCTAAATCCTAAATCATAAACACTTTAACCCCTAAACTCTAAACATTAAAAAACCCCTAAACCCTAAAACCCTAAAACTAAAACCCAAAAGCTTAAAACACGAAACACATAGTCCATTATCAATTCTTCGTAATTTTAGGAAATTTATAGACTTCCTCGTTCCATGATATCAAGGTTAACTGCGTATAATTTGAATTTAGGATATGGGTAGGACGAAGTTCTATGTGGTCTTTGTTGGCCGTAGCCCTGGTATTTACATGAGCTGGCATGAATGTCATAGACAAGTCCATGAATATGGGGGAGCAATTCACCAATCCTATGCAACTTTTGCGGAAGCAAAGGCTGCATATACCCAGTTTGTAGTCGAATCTAAGGATCAACCTGTTGCTGTCGTGCCTAGAGGAGTTCCATGGAACACTCCTGCTAGAAATAATGTTGATGTAGGATATTGTAATAATATTATGCTGATTTTATTGTGGTTCTTTGTTGGAATAATAGTTATGTATGTATGTAATAACTTATTCGGACATCAGTGATACACTTGATGTACACTACAATGGATGTATCCAGAGATAACAAATGATACATTTGTATTTCAGGAACAACTTTCAGCCCCCTTGTTCAATATAAAAAAGATGGAAAACGTTGAAGAACTATTTAATATCATGAACATCATAACTACCTCCCAAAGACAGTTGTTGATGAGTCTAGCATTCCTTTACCAATCATCGTACGATAGACATCGCATTAGGCAATTGAATTTCTTTCGCCTCATTTACGAGAATGACTTGTGCTGTCGTGAAAGCACTAGGATGGATAGAAGGACATTCGCAATCCTATGTAGTATGCTTAGGACGACCGGCGGTTTGCAAGCAACCCAATGTGTTGATATAGAGGAAATGGTGGCCATTTTCCTGCACATACTAGCGCACGACGTTAAGAATAGAGTAGTTCGCAGGCAATTTGCGAGGTCTGGGGAGACGGTGTCCAGACACTTTAACTCCGTTCTCACATCAGTTTTGCAACTTCACGAAGTGTTGCTAAGAACCCCAGAGCCAATCACCAACGCATGCACTGATGAGCGATGGAGATGGTTTGAGGTACAGAATGCATTTCTATACATTAATGGAAATAAATTACACTGTCGTTAACGTTACTATGATGTCTTCAATGGATACAGAATTGTTTGGGTGCGTTAGATGGAACCTACATCAGAGTGAATGTTAGTGCAGCTGATCGTCCACGATATAGGACGAGGAAAGGTGAAGTAGCGACAAACGTGCTTGGAGTTGTTGCCCCAAATGGAGAGTTTATATTTGTCATGCCAGGTTGGGAAGGGTCCGCAGCCGATTCTAGGGTTCTTAGGGATGCACTCTCTCGACCTAATGGCTTCAAGGTTCCTAGAGGTATACTATGAATATTATCTTCTTTAATATTCGTACGTTAAAAGAAGCAGTTAGCTTATGCATTAACCATTGGTACAATGTACAGGATACTACTATCTTTGTGATGCTGGCTACTCTAATGCAGAAGGGTTCCTTACACCTTATAGAGGAAAGCGGTATCATATTTCAGAATGACGTGGAGCAGGGAATGCACCTACTACTCCAAGGGAATTTTTCAACATGAAACATTCTTCTGCAAGGAACGTTATCGAGAGAGCTTTTGGGGTGTTAAAGGGTAGGTGGGCCATTCTACGAGGAAAGTCATTCTACCCGGTTCAAGTACAATGTCGAACAATAACAGCATGTTGCCTCATTCATAACCTCATTACTAGGGAGATGGGGTCAGTTGCAATGATGGATGAGTTTGAAGAAAACGATTCTGCGCCAAGTGCAGTCGAAGGGGATAATATAGAATTTATTGAAACCTCCGACGAATGGACTGTGTTCAGGGATGACTTGGCTAATCGCATGTTTGATGATTGGGAACAAGCCGGATGACTTTTCTACTTTTGCATTTAGTTTGTATTTAATATTTAATATAACAAAACATTATATTAACGTTTATGTTATTGGAGGTATTTTTTATGATATAAATAGACAACTTTCTCTGAATTTTTCTTCTTATAGTTCAGTCATGTGGTACTATCATTAGTTTGCCATAACCCATACACATTAGTTGACCTGACTTGTTATTTTACATAATGTAACATTAGTTGACAGTACGTATGTTTACAGCATAATGGCAGGTACATCAAAAACTCCTAAACATACCTGGACAAGGGTGGAAGATGCAAAGTTGGTGGAGTCTCTAGTAGCTTTAGTGGAGGGTGGTTGGCGATCTGACAATGGAATCTTCCGACCCGGATATCTACAGCTTCTCCACAAGGTGCTTGCAGAGAAACTACCGAATTCTAACAAAGCCAGAATACGATAGAATGCAAGATTAGATCTCTCAAAAAGCAATATGGGGCAATCGCAGAGATGCTAAGTAGTGCATGCAACGGATTTGGCTGGAACGAAGAACTGAAATGTGTTGATGTGGAGAAAGAGATATTTGATGCTTGGGTTAGGGTAAGATCGCACGATTATACCATATTCTTCTAGTTAATTTTAAGCAAATTAATTTATGATTCGTTCAATGCAGAGCCATCCTGCTGCGAAGGGTCTACGAAACAAGCCATTCCCGCACTATGATGAGTTGGCGATCGTGTTTGGCAAGGATCGAGCGACGAGGTTAGCCGCAGAGACACCCATTGAGATGGCCTCTAATGCTACCGAACAAATGGAAGAAGAGATCCGATTGGGATCACTGGACTTTCTCAGCCCAGAGCAACAACCTGTAGAGAACCCATGCACCCGGGATATAGGAGATGAAGATTTGTCAGAAACCCCTACTAGTAGGCGTGCTCCATCTGTCATGTCTATTAGAGGGAGCGGGAGTAAGAGGAAGAGATCATCATTCCACACTGAGGTTCTCGACGTTATGCGGACCGCCATGGACATGCACACATCTCATATGCGTACACTTCTATCGTGGCAGAAAGAAAAATATGAATTGGAATCCGGCCGTCGAAAAGAGGTGATCGACCAGTTGTATGCAATTGAGGGGCTGACAGAGGATGATCGGATCATCCTTATAGACCTGATTGTCGCCGACATATCGAAAACAGATTGCTTTTTACAGGTCCCACCCCAATCAATAAAGAGGTACTGTTTGCATCTATTGGGAAGGACCATCTGATTATCTGATTAACATTTTGTGAACCCGTGGCCATTGTCGCCTATGACATGACATTTTGTGAACTAGTATTATTCATGTTGAATGTTTTTTTGTGCATTATGTACATAGCAAATTGATGGCCTACCAATATTTTTGTGGCCATTCCACTTATAAATGAAGGAATGTTGACATATATATACATTATTCATCAATTATCACAATGGCTATCAATAACTTAAAAGAAGTTTCACTGTGTAATTGAGACATTTGATTTATATTAATTGCACATCCATTCGAAGAAGTCATTTTGTTAAAACAAAATAATAATAATAATAATAAGGAATGAATATATTTTTTTTTTAACAAAATGGTCAAATTGTATTGTCATTTTGTAGTTGACATCTGAATTCAGGGTTTGAAAGTTGAAAAATATGTTTGTAGATGGATGATTGGAGAACAATAAAACAGTTAGCTAAAAATCATTATAATTCGAGTTACAAAAAACTGCATCAGATACCCCTGATAACTCAACTCAACTCAACTCTGCACCCCAAACACAGACTTCCTGACTCAACTCAACCTAACTCTGCACCCCAAACACAAACTTCATGAACTCACTGACAAAACAACTCTGCCCAACTCAACTCAACTTTGCGATCCAAACGCCCCCTACTCTAATTTTAATTATAAAAAAAAATATTGTAAAAACCTCTATAAACTCACTAATCTCTAATAAAACCAAGTATTGCATAAAATTAAGTTTGATCAATGTACAAATTAACCATATAATAACCTTACTAAAATTTACAATTTTTTTAAAAAAAGCTATAATGTATTTTTTTTTTCAAATTTTATCAATTTTGTACCACACACACACACACACACACACACACATATATATATATATATTATAATCCATTAAACACACGTGATAGTATTTTTTTTAAACGATCTTTTGAACAAATACTTATAAAAAATTGCAACAGTTTTTAAAGTTGAGGGTTTGGATTGCAACGCCAGAGTGAGCATAACTCAACGATAATTGATAGGTACCCTTGACCAAGAGGTCATAGATTCGAACAACATTTATTTAAGTTTGAGATGCAATTTGTTTAAATTAAAAGTTTGTGATAAAATTTGGTACAATTTGGCAAGTTTAAGGATAAAAATCAGAATGTTAGAGGTTTAAATTCACACACTCTCACATGTTAAACTAAAAAGTGTGCCAATAAGAACATAACTCAACCGGCATAAAGTACATGTCATCGATCAAAAAGTTAAAAAGTTGAATCCTCCATCCTAGGTGTCGTTGAACTATAACAAACTAAATAAACTAAAAAAAAAAGAGTCACAATATCCCGCATTATTGTCAATTTTGTAAGTTAAAATTAAAATGTATTTAATTTGGTAGACTATTTATTATTATTAGCAAATATTATTTATTTTTAAAAAACATATCGCAGATCCCACTTTATTGTCAATTTTGTAAGTTAAAATAAAACGTACTTAATTTGGTAGACTATTTATTATTATTGTTTTTAACAAGTATTATTTAGTTTCGTAATAGCCATTGTCAATATTATTACTGTATCGTTGTTATAAATGTTGTTCTTTTCAACACAATATTATAAATATATGTATTTAGTACTTAATGCTTTGATTATTCTCACGATCCTTATTGACTATTATGGTAATTCATGATGGTTGAACTTTCAATTTATGTTTAATAAGTCCATATCGTGTTAAAATTTGTTTAAAACTAACTAACCTATTAAATATAAAATCGAGTTTGTTGTCTAACAGAATCCCAAACTTTCAATCTCGTGTTAGTATGTTTACAAATTTTTAAATTTGTTGAATAAATCAATGACTTATTAAACATAAATTTGTAAATTTAAAGATCTACTGAATACAAATTTGAAAATTTAAGGACTTACTATAAATTTTAAAAGTTTAGAGACTTATTAGATGCAAAATTGAAGGTTCACATACATGTTATAAACTTTTCAAAGTTTGAGAACTAAATAAATGTCAATCCAAGTGTAGCTCATTGGATAAGACATCAATGATCATTTTTAAGATCGAAATAGACACGAAAACAGTCGCATGTATTCAATGAATTAAATACACATAAAAATGCTACCAATATTTTTAAAGTTGTAGATAGGGATAGCACGAGAGTCGAGTTCAACAATTGCGAGGTGGTGGATAGAATTGAGGATTTACTAGTCTTGAAATGTTTATTCGATGGTTGATTATGTGAGTTGATGGCGGTGGGTGTGTGTATTTTTTAATTACGTTATATATATATATATATATATATATATATATATATATATATATATATGCACGTGTGTCTCCATAATTGTATAAATGGTACAACACAAACTATTCATTTTCTAACAAAAAAACAAAGCCAACATGAGCACGACTCAACATATATAAAATATGTATCATCAACCAAAAAGTCAGAGATTCGAATCCTCCGCCACACCTATGGTAAAAAAAAAAACAAAAAATAAAAAGAAAAACAATGGAGTCAACGTAATTTAATCCAACTTTCTTCAAACTTGGTAATTTAACCTAAATGGTTAGTTGAATGAAAATATAGGGGCTAAAATTAATTTTCAAATAAAAAAGCTTAAGCAGCATATAATTGTCGGAATAAAAAGACAAGAAATATCCACTCACATACCAAGGAGGGGAATTTTGCTTTAGTCACCTTTCTCAGTAAATTCCAATAAACTAGAAACGGACAGCAGGCTGATGCCGTAAACAAATTTTAGATCCCACATGGCCATGACCCGCGAAAATCTGCCCGCTATTTCTCAATTCTCACCTCCGTCAGTCTCGTCTTCTGTTTGTCTCTGCAACGCGAGAAACACAAACAGTCAAGAAAAGAAAAGAAAAGAAGACCGGATGAATTGATCGCATCCAGTGACCGCCGGTAAGTAGCTTCCCCAACTCGATCATGACTCAGAACCAGCTTATGGACTCCCTCACCTCCCATATCTCCCTCTACCATTCTACATCCGTTCCCTTCAACCGTGATTCCAATCCCAATCCCAGGGCCTCGATCCTTAAATGGTTCTCTTCTCTCAGCGTCCACCAACGCCAAGCTCATCTCACGGTCGTTGATTTCAAATTCGTCCAAATCCTCATCCAAATGGTGGCAGAAGTTCGCAGACGAGGACACGGTTTCTTTATCCTCCTGCCCGACGTTCCCTCCAACGACCCTCTGCACCTACCCAGCTTATGCTTTAAGAAGTCCCGCGGACTTTTGTCTCGCGTCTCCGAGTCCAGCGAGTCCGAGAGGATGATTTTTGAGTCCAGTCGATTATTCGGTTCCAGGGAAGGCGATAAGCTCGAGGAATGTTCATGCTCGTTAAGGAACATCGATTCTTTAACTGTAAGCGAGGAATTCGTCGCAAATGTGGATAAATTTGTCGAGGTAATGGATGGAGTTTCAAATGGGGGTTTTTTGAGAGGTGAAGGGGGTGACCTAGCGTCCGATTGGGCTGAATTAAATTGGTTAAAAGCGAAAGGGTATTACAGTATTGAGGCGTTTGTCGCAAATAAGTTGGAGGTGGCTTTGAGATTGTCATGGATGAACTTGAATAATGGAAGAAAAAGATCGGTGAAGTTCAAAGAGAAGGCTAGCGCAATTGGCATGGCGACAAACGTGTTTTGGAGGAAGAAGGGATGTGTGGACTGGTGGGATAAATTGGATGCCTCGTCAAGGGAAAAAATTTTGACTGCAATTCTGGGAAAATCATCAAAACAATTGGTAATGCTGGGAACATTAACATGCTGTCCATTTTGTGTGCTTATTTAGTTGAAGTCGTTACAAATTATGTTAGATTACTCGGGTTTCTGGTGCTTAATCTATACTTAATTTAGCTCAAGTTTTTGTACCTTATTTTTATATATTTTTTAATCCATACTCCAAACATTTAGGTCAATTGAGATTTTTTTGGATAAAGTTATGTCAAAGAAAGATTTTGGGTATAAATAGAGATCTTGGATCTGGAGTTGTCTTTTTTAGACAAGGCGATCCCTTTTCCCTAACGTCTTCTTGTCGGTTATGGATATTCTGAGTATAATTATATCAAGGGAGGTGGAGAGTAACGTTCTTGAGGGGTTTTAGGTAGGGAGGGATAATTTTCCTTGTCTCATATCTAGTTGGCTGACGATACTATCTTCTTTTGCTTGGGTGGCTTGTGAGGTAGGTTCCTTTTCCTTCCTTCTACTTGAGCCTCCCTCCTGATCATAATCCTAGAAGCCTGTCTTTTTAGGATTAAGTCGTGAACAAGTTTCATAAACATTTGTCCTCTTGTAATAGAAGCTATTTCTCCAAGGGAGGTAGACTCACTTTGATACAATCTGTTTTGAGTGAGATCTCAACTTATTTCCTCCATTTGTTTAGGGTTACCATGTCAGCTAGTAAGCATATGAGAGACTTCTTATGGGAAGGGTTTGATGAAGGGAAGAGCTCTACTTTAGTCTAGTGGGATGTGCTGACCAAGTTGTTGGATCTTAGGGCTCTAGGCATAGGTAATTTAAGGGTGCAAAATGAGGCATTGTTGGCTAAATGGTAACGATGATTTCCTCGAGTGTATAACACCGTATGACATAAGGTTATTGTAAGTAAATATGGCTCCAACCATTTTGACTGGATCTTAGGCGAGGTTTCGAAAGGTACCACCAGAAATCTGTGGGAAGCTGTTTCTAATGGGTTTCCCTTCTTTCTCTTTTTGTCTAGTGTTCAGTAGGTGATGGGTTGGATACTTATTTCTGGAAGGATAAGTGGTTGGGGATAGACCCCTATGCTCTTCGTTTCCCGTTTATACCATCCGTCTTTTATGAGAAATCATTTGGTGGCTTCTATCCTTCCCACTTCTAGATTTATGGGATCTTATCTTTCCTTGCTCTTGGTTCCCATCGTCCTTTGCCTGATAGGGAGACAACAAATATGTGGCCCTTTTATCACTACTAGGGGGTTTTTCTATTGTCGCGGGGATAAATAATTTGTCTTTGGGGTCCAATTCTTCTGAAGGGTTCTCTTGTAGTTCCCTTTTTGTTGTATGGTGAATCTCTCTCCCTCTAGCCTCTCCGTCTTTTCCTCACTGTGGAAGGTTAAAATTCCCATAAAGGTCTAATTCTTTGTGCTACATGTCCTTTATTATAGAGTTAATACCTTGGATCAGGTTATAAGGAATTCATCTTGCCTAACAAGGTGATTGTGCTGTATCTTTTGTAGAGGTGTAGCTGAGGATCTTGATCATCTCTTGTGAGCCTATGATTAGGCTTGCTTGGTTTGGAGTTGTTTTTTTTGAGACGTTAGACTTTAGCTTGGCTCGAGTCAGAGGGTGTAGTTCTATGGTGGAGGAGCTTCTTCCGTGACAGGGGTTGTGTGGCTTACTAGCTTTTGTGCTATTTTATGGGATCTTTGGGTTAAGAGAAACAATAGAATCTTTAGAAGGGTTGAGAGACCTTTGGAGGAGGTTTAGTCCCTTGTTAGGTTTCAAGTCTCCCCATGGACTTCGATGTGTAAAGTTTTTTGTAATTGTCCTTTAAGTCTTATTTTACTTGATTGACATCTCTTGTTGTTTTAGTTTGGCTCCTTTTGGGGTTGGGTTTTTATTTTTATAATTTTATTTATACACCCCTTGTATTAATTTTTTCTTAATAAAAGCCTGATTTCTCATTAAAAAAAACATCTAGGTCGAGAGATGGATTGTCTGAGAAAAATTGTGAACTTCCTTTCAAATTATTTTCCTAGGGTAATTATCAACTAAAATGGTCAAAATAGGTTTAATAAAAGTCCAAAATAGATTAACTAGAACACGATTTTGGCATTTTGAATACTTACCTTGCCTCCGGCTGTCGGGCACATGCTTAAATTATGGGGTTCATTACTGTTTTTGTAGTTATTTCTTGAGGGAGAGTTAATATGTGGATTCAGACAGGATGGATTACTGTAGAGAATTGCCCGCATGAAGCTTGAAATCTGGAGCCAAAACATTCATTGGAAATTATCTGCCATTCCCACTTATCGGGGTGAATTAATGTCAGGAATCTTCCACTTAAGGAGTGGAATTAGGACTCCTTTAGAGCTATTTGAGAAGCTTTTGGTGGATTCTAGATGTTGCTCAAAGAACATTAACTTGATTAGGTATTTGTTGAGTGAGGTTTTGCTTTATTTCTTATCTCATTCCAAAATTCTACGATATGTGAGGGAGAGTTAAAAAAGGATTATGAGGAATTGTTTGTAGGAAATGGTTAGAAATATTATTAGGATATTAGGGGTATACTAGTCATTAGTTGGTTGCTTATGTATCGGTTATAAAGAGTAGGTGGGGGGGGGGGGGGGGCATTAAGATGGGTAGAATTTAGAAAATTGTTTTGGGTGAGCATTAGGTCTCTCAACATGCTGTGGTGTTGTATTTTTCTTTCCTTTATCAATTATTTGTTTCTATTAATTTCTCCTTCAATGTCTACTATTGAATTGGTATTAGAGCAATTTGATCTTGAGTATGCATTCGGAGTCTAGGAGAATATTGCTGGAAATCTCAAATATTTTGGAGGATATGATGAGTGAATTTGCAACAAGGAAAATGAAACCAACTAAGGATATGAAATTTGTCCCTAAACTTCTGGGGGAGGAGCTTTTATTTGGAGGTGCTAATTTAAAACATCAATACTACTGATAAAACTCAAAGAAGGGATGCTGGTTGTGGCTCACACCCCAAACATATTAGGCTTGCTCAATTTTTGGTTCCTTGAGAACTTCGTTTAAAGAACACCAGAACAACCTAAGGGCTGGGGTAGAGGGAACCCCTGCCCAAGAACTAGACAATGAGAGCCTTCCAATCGTTGATAATCATCAAAAGGCTGTCATTTATTCCACCACTATGATCAAGCTTTTGAGTTTTGGAGAAGAGCAGATTTGGATGGTCATGCTCCATATACTTCAAAGTGACTGACAATCTATTTTCTCTTATGCTCAATCATTCTTTCAAGGATAAGGCTAAAATACTTCTTTAGAAGCTTTCTTTTGTGCACTTGACTACAAAGAAATCAAAGTTTTTGTCTGTAGGGAGGGAGATTTTTTTTAATTATTAATTTTATTTTTTTATGGACAGTGTCCTTTTTGTTACAACTTCTTAGTGTAGGCTTAGCATGTTAAATCACCAATCACCCAAAAGCTTAAGCTGATAGATTATGGTAAACTTAATTATATCAACACTCTAACACTCCCCTCACTTGTGGGCTTGAAAATTTGTAAGAGGCCCAACAAGTGGAAATTAATATTAATTGGGGAGGAAATGACATTACATGAGTTCGAACTCAAGACCTCCTGCTCTGATACTATGTTAAATCACCAATCAACCTTAAAGCTTAAGGCTTTTGGGTTGATTGGTGGTAGGGATTCTGGAGATTGTTATTCGGCCCATTCGTTCCAATTGGGGAGTTGGCCATTGGGCTCCGGGCGAAGGCTCAATGTCTGCCGATTTTGAGGTCCTGTGTTCGAACTCCAGTGAAGTCATTTCCTCCCCAATTAATATTGATTTCCACTTGTTGGGTCTTTCTACAAATTTTCAAGCCCACAAGTGAGGGGGAGTGTTGGAGTGTTGATATAATTAAATTTACAATAACCTATCAGCTTAAACTTTTGGGTTGATTGGTGATTTAATATAGCAATCATTTTGTTATTATTGTAATTCTGATTTTTTTGGCTAATTAGAGAGCTTTTCTATAACCTCCCTTAGCACGAGGGTTGGTTTTTCCCCCTTTCCTTTTGTATATTTTGTTGCTCATAAAAAAACCTTGTTTCATATTAAAAAAAAACTTGGGCTGCGCAATCTTATATTTCTTCAAATGGACACCTCAGATTTATTTTGAATTAATATCTCTAGTTAGATTAAGAAAAAATAATTAATAGTTTTGGGTGGCAGATACGTCAAATCATTTAGACGGAAGCGTACTTAGTAATTGGTACCTATCTTTCTCTATCCATCCAACTAGGCTTAAGACTCTTTCCGTGGACTGCTATGGTAAAAAGAAGTACATGTATTTTATTGGCACTGTGGAAATTAGGACATCGTTCAAACAAGGGGTGGGTCATTGGTCCATTGTAGAAATCATCATGATTCGAATTTGAAGGTCAAGCTTCTGGTCGAACTAGCTTGAATACCACCAAAGGGGAGAATCATTGGGCTTTCAGGAGTCTCTCTAGGAGTTTTTAACTAGCAGTGTGGTTATGCCGAGAAAGAAGGGGTGACACTCTTACAAGTTGACTTTCCCATGTCGTTAAGTAACTCCAATTACTCCTCAAGGGAAGGAATTTTTTTCCTTTATGAAGCACGTGGTATTAGCTTCTGTTAGGGACCAAGAACCTAACTAATTGTATCAAGTCAATGACCTTGAAGATTTTCTACGCAAAAAGAAAACTAAAAAAAGGAAGAAAAAGGAAACTAGTCAACCTCGAGAGTTTTATAAATTATCCTTCAATGATCTTACAATGAACCATAGTTTTCTCATTGTAAATTTGTATGGAGCAATCAGCGAATTCTGTCAAAATCAAAGTGAAAGTGGTACATAAAATCAAAGGAGTTTGGGGATTTTTATTGCTCAATCAAGATTCAAAGTTGGACAACTCCCCCCAACCAAAGAAGAGAAGTTTGATCGAAGACATGATTATGACCCAGACTTTTTTGTCCTTTAAGAAACCAAAGCTGCTGTTGTCCAACTTAGAATCCTGCAAAAAGAAAAGAAGATAGACACATTGCTTTGTCCATTAAAAATCCTGCAAAAATTCTGGTGGACAGACTTAAAGCCATTCTAGAAAAAAACCATTAGGTTTTCAAACTGCTTTCATGGATAGGCAGCAGGTTGTTGAGTTAGTTGAGGATCAAAAAGTGAGAAACGAGAATGGTAAAGTTATAAACTAAGAAGCACGGACACTTTAGTTTGGCTAGCGTGTCCGTGTCGGACACTTGGACACTTGTTGGACACGTATCGGACACTTATTAGCACAACATATATGTGTTAAACACTAGTTGCACAAAGTGAATATAGGTCCAACATTTGTTAGACACGTATCAAACACTTGTAAGTATACTAAATATACACATAATAATATAGGACAAAAATAATAAATTTTGAGAGTGAAATACATCAAACTCATTTTTTAAGCATATAAATGCTTAAACTTATTGACTTCGAATTTCCTTCTTGTAAAAAAAATGCTATATATTTTAAAAAATGTATATTTTACTAAACGTGTCCTTGTTGTGTCTTAGATTTTTTAAAAGTGATGTGTCACTGTGTCCGTGATGTGTCGTATCCATGCTTCTAGGTTATAAAGCTTGACCAAAGAAAGGGCCTATAATCTTGTTTATTTGGATTATATTGATGCTAAGTGAGAGGATTAGCCTTAGCCAATTTCATTAAATGAAAAATGTTTCTTGTTTAAAACAAAAATTAGAAGAAAGGTTTTGGGTGGAGACAAAGAACTAGATAAGTGGTAGTTTACGATCTGCAAATCTCTATTATATTGAATGTGAAACTAAAAGGAAACAATCGATCCCTTTTTTGTGCGTCTTGATTGCTGGTTCTTAGTAGAATATTATCTTTGATGCAAGATTTTGATTTGATTAAAGGCTTTTCTGTCAGGTTTCTTAAAAAAAGGCTTTTCTGTGGGGAGGGAAAAGTTCACGAACAACCATCTTGAACTTGTAGGGGCGTTTTCTTTTTTTGAACAAGAAACGAAACTTTTCATTGATCTAATGAAAAGAAACTATTGCTCAAGATACAAACTCCATAAGGAGTGAAAAGAGTAGAGAAGTAAGAAAGAACAACAAAATTACATAGGAAAAATAAAAGCATGCCAATTATAACAAATATCCTGTGAAGAAAAATCAGTAAAAGAATTAGAAAAGCTGATTCCAAACGAGCTAAGGCAATATTTATCTTAAAAAATTCTTTGATTCCTCTTTGTCCAAAGTTCAAATAATTAAGCTTTGACCCCATTGATCCATAATAGTCTAGGCTTTGAAGCAAACGACGGACCAATAAGAAGCTGAAGCATATTCTCTTTTACTGAGGGTGAAAAAACCCAATGCATTTTGAATATTGCAAAGAACTTTGACCAACAACCCCGAGAATAGTCACACTCAAAGAACAAATGCATAGAGAAATCTCCAGCCTTCAAACATTGGGGACGTTTTCTTTTTATTCAGTTACAGTGGTTAAAAGCTTTGAATAGGTTTTAATTTGAGAGTTAATCTTGATATAAGTATAACTATTGGAGGGGATTTATTTTTTTTAAATAAGAAACATTATTTCACTAATTTAAAAAATTGTGTAGAGTCTTGAAGGAGAAGGTGGGGGATTTTTTCTGATCCAAAAAATTGTTTACAGCAGGTGAACCCAAGCCTTTATATTTTTAGTCTAGGTTTTGAGATATTGGGAATTAGTTACAGTAACTACACTCGGTAACCAATTAACTAAGTTAGCTAACAAAATACTAAACTTAAACTAATTTATTAATGGACATGCTAATTAATATAATTACAAAGATACCCCTAACATAACATCATTCTTCTTTCCTGGAAAATTTGACTCACTTTTAATTTTGGTTTGTCTACAGCGGTTTAACCTTTCAGTCATGTTTTGAGTTTTCAGATACATGAGATTCTGAGGTGGACAAGTGGACTTGCGGAGCATGAGATGGGGCTCTTTAGTGCAGAATGGAATAGACCATTTAGGTACAATTGTACTATATCTCCACCAAGGTCCATGTTAACATCCCAAGCGGACCTGCATATAGACTTCAACATAATTCCAGCTACACATTCTGGAACACCTTATTCCTTAACCAACATCTTTAGAAATTTGCTTGTGCTTCAGGATATTGTTACGATGGTATCATCGTGTCTTCATGATGAATACTATAAGAGTAATCTATTTTATAGCACTTTGGGTTCTATCTGTGCCATCCCTGATTGTATATTAAGAAAATTGCGGGAATTTCTTATGTTTATTTCACTTGATTGCACAAAACTTGAACTTCTAGGAGAGGGGAATAGTAAGTCCTTGCCTAGTAAATCAAGAGAGAATCTAGGTGCTTCCAGTCGAAGGAAAAAGGGAAAGAGCCGGAAATCACAGAATCCTGTGCTGAGGGCATGTGTAGGTGATTTGTCATGCAATAAAATTCTGAAGGTAAGTTTGGTTTGAAGCATAAGAAATGTTATATTTATGGACTTATCTGCATGATGTGAATTTAATTATTAGATGTAGCCTCAGGAATTTGACAAAGAGTGTGCTCATAAAGGGAGAGAAGATATGTCGGAATCCACAACAATGCCTATTATGTCCAAGGGAAATGAGACTTGCAGAGAAATGTCAGCAAATGTATCTAAAACGGTTGATTTGGTTTTTATTTATTTATTCATTATTTAATTAATTTTTATTTGTATCATATGTCTAAGTAATGGCTTGAATGCATTGTAACCAGTAGCCTGTCACCAGGTACATGACCATATAATGAGTGTTGGAAAAGATCAAGGTACTACAAGGAAGAAGAAAAAACACAAGAGTAAAAACTCTGGTGGGAACAACAGATTAGTTGAAATAAGACCTTCTGAAGGGCCTGCTGTCAAATTCTCCTCTCCGCCTTTTAGTTCTCAGGATCAGGTAGCAGAGTTGGATAACATATTCAGAAAACCTTCCATCTCAAATATCAAGAATGATAGTTCAAATAATTATGACAGTTCAACATTAAATTCAAGTCCCCTAGTTCCCTCTAATGAGCCTAATAGAGAGTATGACAGTAGCCAAAATATTGAAGTACATGAAATTTCTGGGTTAACGAAATCTGACTGTCAAATTGGTCCTGGAGAATCTCAATTCCCAAAAGGAATAATTGAAAATCAATGCTTATCATCTACTTTGGAGACTTCTACATCTTTTATGGATTGCAGTGCAGTACCTTCTCATTTGCCTTCATTGGAGCTAAAGAATATTGTCAAAAGTGATGTCAATGTGAAGGGCTCTGTGCGAACTTGTGAATTAGGAGATAAATCATCTTTGTTGGATAAACTTCCGAGAACCTTTGATGTAAAGGAGAAATCATGTTTATCTCGAGATCAATTTAGTGGTGATACTTGTAATACTAGGACCTTGAATTCTTTGGAACATTCTCCCTATGAATGGCATGGTGTAGCTTCTTTGTATATCCCACCGTTCAATTCATATCTCCCACCTGCTACTGATAGATTACATTTAGATGTTGGTCATAATTGGCACAATCATTTCCGTCGATCTTTCACAACTGCAATGCATCAATCAAGAAATTCTTCTGTTAAAGGTGTTTGTAATCAATTTCTTACTCGACCACTGTTAATGAGTCTAGATTGGCCCCCAGTCTTACGAAGTGCTTCTGGCTTGGCTTCAACAATGACATCAAATCATGATACTGGGTTTCTTTCTAGGAGACAATCTACTTTTCGACAGGGGTTCCCTACTAACAGCAATCAAATTAGTACGGAAGATGAGAAGTACTCTGGTAATCTCACTGATTTTCCTGATTTGTCAAATAATCAGGACCTAGCAGATGAGTGTGATGGAAACTGGATATCGGAGGAAGAATTGGAAATGCATGCAGTTTCTGGGATAGACTATAATCAGTATTTTGGAGGTGGTGTTATGTACTGGAATCCTTCTGATCACCATGGGACAGCGTTCTCTCGACCTCCTTCTCTTAGTTCTGATGATAGCTCATGGGCTTGGCGTGAAGCTGACATGAACAGGACTGTTGATGATATGGTTGCTTTCTCTTCTTCTTACAGTAATGGGTTAACTTCCCCAACTGCTACATCATTCTGTTCTCCTTTTGATCCACTGGGATCTGGAAAGCAGGCGCTTGGTTATGTGGTGCAAGGAACTGATCTACCCAACAACATGCTTCATTCCTCACCAACTATGAAAGATGCGGTGACAGAGGAGGATGCTCCTATATCTTTGGCAAATCTGCCTAGTGATGTTGAAGGGAAGACAGGAGACTCGCATCCATTTCCAATGTTGCGGCCTATTGTTATTCCAAATATGTCGAGGGAAAGATCAAGATCTGAGTTCTGTCATGGTTATGATCATAAAAGCCCATGTATCCCTCCCACTAGGAGAGAGCAATCTCGAGTAAAGCGCCCACCATCTCCTGTGGTTCTTTGTGTTCCACGGGCGCCAATACCACCTCCACCTTCTCCTGTAAATGACTCCAGGAAGCACAGGGGATTTCCAACTGTTAGATCTGGTAGCTCAAGTCCAAGGCATTGGGGTGTAAGGGGTTGGTATCCTGATGGAACTAATTTGGAAGAAGCATGCTTACGTATTGATGGTGCTGAAGTTGTATGGCCTAATTGGAGAAATAAAAGTAATTCTAATTGCTCGACAGTTCAGCCTTTATCATTAATAGCAATGTCCCAGATTGCTCTCGATCAGGAACATGTGAGTATGCAACCACAATCCAAATATTTGGGCTATATACTGGGTCTGAAATTTCCTTATGATTAATTTTCTTTTGCAGCCAGATGTTGCATTTCCTCTCTTTCCACCTACGATGAGCTGTCCTGTAAAAAAGGAATCTCTTTCTTTGATGCATAGCCGCCTAAATGATGAGATCGACTCTTTCTGCAAGCATGTAAGAGCTCTCATTGTTACTAGTTTTTTAGGATTTCCTAATTGAAATTTATGTAAACGAATGTTGACATGTTGTCATTAAGCAATCTATTCATGGGATATGTGTCAAATGGGTATACAAGGTTGCTGCAGAAAATATGGCTAAGAAGCCTTACATTACTTGGGCTGTTAAACGTGTCACGCGGTCCCTTCAAGTCTTATGGCCCAGGTCCAGGACAAACATTTTTGGTTCAAATGCAACAGGTTTGTCCCTTCCCACGAGTGATGTGGATCTTGTGGTTGGTCTGCCTCCAGTGAGAAATCTGGTAAGTTCATTACTTTAATTGGATCCATCACGCCCATCCTGCTTTAGTGCTTTTATCAAGGCTTGCTGCTGTTATCTTTTAGGAACCTATTAAGGAAGCTGGGATCTTAGAGGGGCGTAATGGTATCAAGGAAACCTGCCTTCAGGTATGTTTATTCTTATCTCAAGGAATTGTATATGAGATTGCAGCTCGTAAATTTTTATGCGTACTCCAGGTATTGCTGATTGTTCCTTGGGAAGGATGAAACTTTATCGTTCAAAAAAGGGAAAAAAAAAGAAGAATTATCAGTTTTTGATTATAGTAAAAGTCAATCCAATCTTAGTTATTCGTAAAAATTAGTAGTGTCAATATGATGGTTATTGATTCCTCTTGTTGCATTGGGGTTTCTAATACCCTAGAGCTGTCCAATTTTTCCTTTGTTGATTTAGATTAGTTCAAGAGGTTGTTTGTTCTCTCCATGTCACGAGGTTGGGATTGACCCCTAGTCTTCATGTGGCTGTCTCTTGTAATTTTGATTCTTCTTTATCGTATCTGTTTCTTATCAAATGAACAAAAAGAAGTCAGTTGTCTCATTATCTAAACATGTTGAAGTACCATGATTAACAAACTTGATTAATGAAGGTTAAAAATCACTTTTGGTCCCTGAATTTTGATGGGAGTAACAATTTAGTCCATAAAATTATTGTTAAGATTTAATGGAATTTCTTACCTAGGTATATCAACTAATTAGGGACCCAACATGTTTATAAGTTACAAAGTCTATATCATTAAATAATAAAAATCGACATTTAATTTTAATAAAATTTTAACTACAAGGATTAAATTGTTACAAATTTAATAGTATAGAGGCTAAATTGTTACATATTATAGTTCAGAGACTAAATAATTACAAAATTGATGGTACATTAACTAAATTCTTACAAATCAAAGTTCAGGGACTAAATTGTTATTGGATCAAAAGTGATTTTTAACCATGATGAATTAAAAGATAATAAAGTGATGATAACGTGTCATGTTTATTTGTGCATTCAAAATAAGTACTGAATGAATCTCTGTATTACACTGAAATATATGCCAACGATGCCTAAAAATCAGAAGAGAACAATAAGAATGAAAGAAAAGAAATGGAGCTTCTCCTTTCACCTCTCATTGAGAGAATTCTTGATAGGCCACTAGTAAAGTGTAATCTTGTGTTCATCCATCTTGCTTTCTTGTTGATACAAAGCAGGTTAGATGTGATTAAGTATTAATTGTAGAAATATCTTGATTTAAAAGTTGAGCAAAATCCTATTGTCTCACTATTCAAGGAAATATTCTGCATTGAGACATGACTGTTCAAGAAAATGTGATGTTAAAGGAAGTTAAAATTAATCCCTCTTTCCCAGCAGCATATTTTTATTTATTTATTAAGTACCAGTCATCCTCTATGTTTCACCCATGTTATCTGTATTCTCAAATGAATGATGTTTTTATTCTTTTATTCAATGAATTTTATATAGCTGTAAAATGATACAAAATAGGATGCACAATCACTCCAAAGGAAACAGTTGGCTCCTTAGCTCTCACTTTGGAGCTGTGGAGGTTGGCAGTTGAATAATGTCAATATCCTCCGTCTCATTTGCAATGCTATTAAAAATGTATCTACGGTTGATCTCTGGTTCCATGGATTTGACTTTGCCAATGAATGAACATTGATGCCTTAGCATCAATACCTCTAGGTTTGATCCTTGTTGTTTGCATCTTCTTTGCTGTGTCATATAAATTCATTTTTACTCCTTGTCTTTGCTCACTAAAACGCTAACTAGTTGGACCAATTTTAAGTGATTTTGACCATTAAACTCGTGGGTTTATTTCATTTGTAAATGAAATTATGCCCAACCTTGCTGGGTTTTTGTAGCAATGCTTTCTTTTTGAATAGGAAACACCTTCTTTTTATATAATGAAGCGGTAATCTGTTCTTCAAAAAACTAGCCAGCCACCAAGCAAGATACACGACGAAATACATAGATTATGAATTAAAAATTTATAAAGGAACATTAACTGTTAGGAGGTTAAGGCTCCATTTGTGATTGGTTGATGTCTCTCAGAATCATGGAGTTAAGCAGTTGCATAGGCAAAAAGTTTTTCTCTATCATTCTTTTGAATAATGAGTTTTTCAGCATAGAAGAAAACTCTGGCAGCCACTTTTTTCCATTTTTATTCATCTCAGGCAACTTCTTTGGCTTGAAGAAGCCTTAGTCGACCTCATTCAACATCCGTTAAATGCCCACTTCTTTAGACATGCCATCGGTGATTTTGGGATCAGTAGATTAGTCAAAAAAAGGACTCGTTTTGGTTGGTTTTTGGATTGCATCTCCTCAATACTTCGGGTAAGAAGAATGTTATAATGATTCTTGTTGGCTTTAAGAAAAAAGGTTGGCTTGTCTTTTGGAAGATGCTTCGTGATGCTTTACGTAAAAGTTCTTCTGGAAAGATTATGCAACAAGGAGTTTTGAATTCACTTTCCAAGAATCGAGCAGCTACAATGCTTATTCTGAATGGTTCTAATTCCCCTCTGGAGGATTGGCATTTTAATCAAGATGCAATGATCTCTTTATCTTCCAAGGAATTTTCATCAATAAGGTATGATTACCCGAATCCCTGTTCTGTTTCAAATAACCGTTATTGGGTTAGAAGGGAGAATGAGATTGTCAATATGGACTGGGGTTCCTTCATGGTACTTTCTCGATTAAATGCACATGATGATTGGAAAGAAATTTTAAAAACTCTTGAGAAATGTTTTGAGGCTACTTTTGTGCTTAACCCATTTATGGATGATAAAGCTTTACTGAAAATGGAAGATGGGAGGATCTTAGGAGGTCTTGGTACGAAGGGTAAATGGATGAATATCGGTTGTTTCCACCTAAAATTTGAAGCTTGGTCTTTTGAGAAGCATAACACTCCTGAGGTCAAAGTGGGCTATGGAGGTCGGATTAAGATTCTGAACTTACCTTTGCAATATTGGAATAGACGAAGCTTTGAAGCAATAGGTGTGTACTTTGGTGGTTTGATTAGGATTTCTTCCAAACCTCTCAACATGTTGGATTGTAGTGCAACCCTAATTGAGGTGAAGAAGAACTTGTGTGGTTTTATTCCAGCAACAATAGAAATTCAAGATAAAATTAGGGGCAATACTTTCCTCAGATTTGGTGACATTTTATCGGTTGATCCTCCATTGAATTTGAGTTCTTATAAAAGAATTTTGACCCTTGATGACTATTCCAATTCCTTGGATTTGAATCGAGTTAATTTGGTTATTGAAGATGAAAAGATCCCTTGGCAATGCCCCTTAATTTCGTCCGAAGATGAGGATGAATTTGTTCTTCCAAATGCATTAAATGAGGTAGTTGAGAGAGGCTTTATTAATCCAGGGTGTGAAGCATTAATTTCGTCCAGTAAGGAAGTTATTTCTCCAAGTTTGCATGAACAGGAGCTTTTAATTTCTAACAATCAGTTACCTACTTCGGCAGCAGACTTCGAAACAGGGGAATCTGGAAACTCATCCCAACAACCTTGTGGTTCAAAATTGCTACTTTTTCAAAACGTTTCAAGTCTCCTAGAAGTCTATTTCTTCCCCCCAGAAATTTCACGAGGGTTTTAATTCTTCATTAATTGCAAACAATCAGTTGGAAGGTGAGGTTGAGAACTCATTCCACACCTTTTGTGATTTCTGAGCCTCCCTTGGATGTTAATAAGGTGAAGAAGGGTTTGATTCCAGCCTATCCTTTGTCTTATATTCATAAAAAAGGGGCCTATTCTTCCCTTCAACCATGTATGCAGGAAAATTCTTTGAATTCTGATTTAATTGAAGAATATTGTCAAAGCTTTTATTGCCGTCTGATCAGCAAGTTGCCTTTTCACCTTCTGTTGTCCCTTCACCTTCCTTGGCCCCGACAACCATTTTGTCTTCTCCCGTTTGGATCTGGATATAGGATTAACAAAAGGTGTCTTCTCTCAAAAAAGGACCCTAACCCTATTCAGCTTTCTTTTCCTTCACGTGGTGACGCCTCAGATGTTGTCTCCGAGATAAGCTTGAGTAGTGTGGATTCATTCATTCAGCCTGTGGTTTCCAGTAGGGAGGAAGGTGCTCTTGAAGATTCTTAGTCCAAAGCTTTTGACTTATTATTTCGGGATTGTGACAAGAAGACTCCTCTTCCTCCCTCTATGCTAGCCAAATTTGTTTCACTTATTGAAGCTTGTGGTCTTGGGATTCGTGAAATTCCTCCATCTGTTCATGAAAAAAGCTGTGTCAGTGTTTAATTTTGCCAAGCTCGATTTTGCCTTCTCTAAGGGTTTTGATGTTTTGGTTCTTCTTTCAAGCGTTTCAGCTCCTGTCTTCAGCTTTGGTTAAAGTTTTTGACCTTGTGGTTCTTGGTTGTTGGCGGTCTGAAAAGGTTTTCTAAAACCCTCATTTCAGAGTTTGTTAGTCATAGCTTTGTTTGCTTTGGAAAATCCATCTCACAAGCATCTTACTGCCTCAGAGGAATTTCTTTCAGTGAGATCATTCTCTTGGCTTTTGGTTGTCTCTTCCACATCGTAAAGGGAGCTTTTTAATTTCGGTTATTTTGGTTTTAAGGCTGGTTTGGCTTCATTGGTCTTGTATTGGTTTGATTGCTTGAGTCCGTCAGATATTAAGATTTCCCTTGGTATTCTCTTTCAAAGTCTTTTGATGGGTTTTCTTTTCAGGATATATGCTTACTTTGGGTTGCTTTTATTTTTTCTTTGTTTTTTTATTGTTCTTGTTTCACTCCCTTGTTGAGTTTGTATCTTTTGAGCATTAGTCTCTTTTCATTTATTCTATGAAAAGTTTTGTTTCTGGTTCAAAAAAAAAAAAAAAAATTTATAAAGATGCATTTGGTTGCAGAAGCTGTTCAGTTGTAGCTTTACTATAAAGAAGTGCATTCTCAATCTCACATGAGTCACATTTATATTATTCCTTTCCTCTCTTTAATACAATTTGCTTGGCTGATGTTATGATTTTTTTTTCGGAAGTGTAGAAGTTTAATAAACATTTTGATCTTCCAGCATGCAGCCAGATATCTTTCCAATCAGGAATGGGTAAAAAGTGATTCTTTAAAGACGGTGGAAAATACTGCTGTAACTGCCTTCTCTATCTTAACCATTTAATTAATTTTGTGTTGCTAATAATAGATATTATTCCGTACATTTGCTCATCAGTTTCTGTTTTGGGTCAGATACCTATTATCATGCTTGTTGTTGAAGTTCCCCATGATCTCATTACTTCATCCACTTCAAATATGCAATCACCCAAGGAGGAGTCCTCTGCTGTATCTGGGGAACAAGATGTCAACATTCTTAATGATATGGCTAGTTTAGAAGATTCTGCATTGCCAAAATGTTTGGAGGTGAATTATGGTTCCTCAATTAGCACCAAGTCAGTTCGTATTGACATCAGTTTCAAGACTCCATCGCATACGGGACTCCAAACTTCTGAGCTGGTAATCCATAGTTGGAGCCTAGCATGCTTCACTTTCTGAATTTTATCATAATTGTTTTTGAATTTGTGAACTTTCCATTTAAAGTCAATTTTCTTATGAAAAAAAAGAAGAAAAGACAGAGAACTTGATATTCATACTGATAATTAATGGAATTGAAAGTTTGTGGCCTGAATTTCTCAAAGACAGAGGATGCAGCTTAACCTAGTATAATAATTATAAAGCCTTTAGAAGTATTATCTCTTGTGGAATCTACCGTTTCTTATCCTCAACTAAAACAACCTTTGGCTGGGGGTTAAACTAACAAATTTTTACTAGAATCAATGAACGATCTTTTCCCATAGGAGTTCTTACATATGGGATTTTATTTATTAATTTCATTATGAGATGGACTTCTCGTTTGTGAAATGATTTTTGATTTTTTTTTTAATATAGACTTATGCTTTGAACCTTTATTAGCTTGGATGACGAGTATTTGGTTATGGATGCTTTTGTCTTCCATCCCTCTTCTTCATATGTGGTTTCTCATTTTCTTAGTTTTCCCTTCTTGCTTTGCAACTAATTTTCTTCTCTCAATTCTTTCTTACAAAATGAGCAGAAAAAAGGGAGAATGTTATGTTGTTGGATTTTTTTTTTTTTTTTTTTTCAATCAAGAAAAAAACTGAAAAGTTGTGAAGTAATGGTACTGGATTCCATCAGAACTCCACAGTTAAGCGTGCTTAGATGAGAGTAGTACTAAGTTGGCTGACTACTTGGGAAGTCCTCATGTTGCACCCCTTTGAAAAGTTGTGAAGTAATGTTCAAAGAACAAACTGTTGCATACAAGGATCAACTCCCCAATGGAGCTTTCACAAAAATTCACCCCAGTTTGAATTGATTAGAATGGATTATTGTTTTTAGACAAGTTATTCTAGAGATTCAGAAAAATACATGAAATTTAGCTAACTCCAGCATATCTCCACTCTTTTGTCTCTCTATTGAAAATTCTGTTATTTCTTTCCAACCAAATGTTCCAAAGAACTGGTTTGGTAGCATTTGCCCCAAGTATCTTAGCTTTCCTCTCAAGTGGGTGATGACCACAAAGCAGTGAGACAAATTATCTTCCAAATGGTTTTGGAGACCCATAGAAGTCCAAAAGTTTGTTGTAGAGAATACCCAGCCATATACTAAAAGTACAATAATAGAAGTGAACACAAAGGAATTGAAATCAATGTGGGGCATTTCACTTTCACTTGAGCTCCTATCTGAAATGTTTGTCCACGCAACAAAGCAGTCCCCCCCAACCCCCACCCACAGAAAAAGAAAACTTGTACTTCATTTCGGCCTTTTCCTTCCCAAGTCTCCTTGGAGAATTCTTTTGCCAAGCTCCTTCAAACCAATGTTTGACCATAAAACAGTGACTGCAGTGAGAAGAAGATGCCCGATGTGT